>OW799211.2:13070000-13695000 GCA_941918905.2 Xestia sexstrigata | reverse complement strand
CCTCGGTCCACGGCACTAAGAAATTAATCAGGAATATCCTGGCTTCCACACTGATTGATTTTGATGTGCCGTGCTTCTCCGAGGCTATCGATGCTTGGAAACTCGCTTGCCCGGACACTGAAGAACCCGACCACCCATTTTCCCAGAGACGGTGGGACGAGCCGCTCTGCAGAATAGTTCAAAACAATCTGCTGAACTCGTCTCCTACTACTGCTGAGCGTGCGCGCCTACTGGCTGTGGGTGAATGGGAGTCGGGTCTTTGGCTTCACGCACTGCCGTCGTCGACAATAGACACATTGTTTGACGACACGACCTTGCGCCTCGCTGCTGCCTTACGCCTTGGTGCCGCCTGCTGTTCTCCTCGTCGCTGTCACTTTGGTGAAGCTGTCAACAGCCTCGGTCACCACGGCCTGTCGTGCAGCCGAAGTGCGGGGCGTTTTGCACGGCACGCGAACATAAACGACATTATCCGACGAGCTCTTGTCACCGTCGGCGTTCCAGCTGTTTTAGAACCTAATGGCTTGGCACGCGACGATGGCAAGAGACCGGACGGCATGTCTTTGTTTCCTTGGAAGATGGGTAGGCCCTTAGTATGGGACGCAACTTGCGTCGATACTCTTGCGCCTTCTCATCTTTCAAGCTCGTCGTGCTGTGCTGCCGCTGCCGCTGCAGCTGCAGAGAACTTCAAACGGCGTAAATATAGAAGCAAATGCAATGGGTTGATACTTACAATACGTTTTCAAACGTTTAAGTATTTTTAAACATTTTGGTAAAGGTACGATAATTTTAACGTATATAAAGTAATCTAGCGTAAATTATGTTGAGGAATGAAGGATGACAACACTTATATTAGTTGATGTTTATTTTTAATAGTTGGCAACCTCTCTTGTACTCAACATGAAGCATAGTTGCTGTCTCCATATTTTCTTAAATACAAATTTAATTCTACAATCGTGACTTTACTTATTATTAAAACCCAAAGTCCTAATAGGTTATGGGCCCAGCCCCTGTATCCTATTTAGGTGAAGATATTGGCTTGTGAACGTCTTGGTCGGGTTTCGACAAGTCGACAAGAACATTGGCGGCGGCCGGCATTTTGGCGTCGCGTGGTTTGTTCGTAGAGCAATATATCGTGAGGGAAATATGGAGCAACATGGAGTTATTAAACTTGAGGGAGCAAAGAATTGGAGCGTCTGGCGATTCCAGATGGCGATCATTCTCCGGGACCTAAGATTGTACGACGTAGTTACGGGGACGGAAAAGTCCAGTGACGAAGATGGCGGGAAAGACTCAAAGACGGTGGACAAAAATGTTAGAGCGATGAGTGTTATCGTGACAAGGTTGTCTGAAACAGTTTTACCGCATGTAATAACGTGTCTGACTGCTCGAGCTGTATGGGAAAGGCTGCATAGTATATAAGAACAAAGTGGCGAAACATCCATAATGATGTGTCAACAAAGATTCTTCCAGTTAAAATTTGAAGACAATATGAGTGTTGCTGATTTTATTAGCAAAGTACAAGAACAGCAACAAACTTTGCATCGTTTAGGAGAAAACCTAAGTAATAAAATGGTAATTTCCAAAATACTTATGTCGTTGCCGGAAAAGTTTAGCCATTTTGTAAGTGCTTGGGAGTCGTGTGCTGAAGATAAACAAACAATAGATAACTTGACAGGACGTCTCTTGTTGGAAGAAGAAAGGTTAAAGAACAAAACTAATAGGGCTGAAGAAAGTGTAGCATTGATTTCACAAGATCAACAAGGTAGAAACAAAAGTAATATGAAGTGTTTTTTATGTCACAAGCGCGGACATTTGAAGAAAGACTGTAGACTAAAAAATGTATGCTTCAACTGCAATAAGCCAGGTCATTTTAAAGAGCACTGTAGATTCAAAACGAATGGACAAAAAAGTGACAAGAGCAGCGTAAAGGACAGCAGTAAACATGGAAATGCATTCATCACTACGGCTTTGGCTGGTGTAGAAGATAGACTATGTGAAAAGTGGTTAGTGGATAGCGGGGCCAGCCAGCATATGACATATCAAAAACATTTATATAGTGAATATGAAGAATTATCTGAACCCAAGACTGTGATAATAGGTGACGGACGAAAATTATGTGGTATTGGTATTGGAAAAATTTGTGTGCAAGCCTTTGATGGTAAAAATTATGTTTGTAGTTCGTTTAATAATGTCTTATATGTTCCCGAGTTAAAGATGAACCTGTTCTCAGTAGGAAGTGCAGTTAGTAATGGCTTTGAAATTAAAATAACTAATAATGAATGTTTGTTTACAAAGGGAGATGCTGTATGTGCAATTGCTCGAAAGGATTTATGTACAACTTTTTATGTAATGGACTTGTTATATGAGTCAAATAATGTTAAGGTTAACATAGCCAAACTTGAGTTAACTGAATGGCATAATAGGTTAGTGCATCAAAATTACAGAGAAATAAAACGTATTCTAAAAGAAAATAAAATTGATTACAGTGAGTCGGAAAATGGTACATGTACAGCATGTGTGGAAGGCAAACAGCATAGGTTACCCTATGAAAGCAGCAAAAGCACTACAAGCAGGCCAGGTGAATTGGTGCATGCAGATCTGTGTGGGCCTATGGAAGTCTCATCACTTGGAGGTTCAAGGTACTTTCTTCTCTTAAAAGATGATTTTTCTAATTACAGAACAGTTTATTTTTTGGAATATAAGTCAGAAACTGTAGAAAAAGTAAAAGAATTTCTTATGAAGGCAAAAGTGTTGAACAATGTTGTATGTACATTTAGATCTGATAATGGAACAGAGTTTGTAAACTCACAAATGAAAGCCTTATTCATTGATCATGGGGTGACGCATGAGACGACTGTGCCCTATTGTCCGGAGCAAAATGGCAAAGCAGAAAGGGACATGAGAACTTTAGTTGAAGGAGCAAGAACTTTAATATATGCTAAAAGAATGAATAAAGTTTTATGGGCTGAAGCGATTAACACAGTTGTATTTACACTAAACAGAACTAGTCAAAATAAAGCAGATGGAAAGACACCCTGTGAATCATGGTTAGGTAAGAAGTTTGATATTAAAAATCTACATACATTTGGAAGTGATGTGTATGTACATATACCGAAAGAGAAGAGAAAGAAATTTGATGCAAAAGGAGAAAAAGGTATCTTTGTTGGATATGGTGAATGTACAAAAGGTTACAGGATTTATTTTCATGATAGAAATGTAGTTGAAATCATGCGAGATGTTATATTTGTAAAGAAACATGACAAGCCTGAAAGTACAGGAGATGAAGAAGTAATATCTCTAGATATCGATAAAACAATATATAATAAAGATCATGAAGAAGATACATCAGAAACAGACACTGAAGGTAGTATTGATTTTCAGGACTGTCAGGAAAATGAAAATAAAATTCAAGAAGAGGAACAGGAAGAATTAAATGAGGAAATACCTAGAAGCCCAGAAATATCAAGGGCAACACGATCAAGAAAAAATCCAAATTGGTTAAAAGATTATGAAATTGGTCTAATAAGTATGCATGATGAACCTAGCACTTTTAAGGAAGCTATGGAATGTGAAGATAGAGAAAAATGGATAGAGGCTATGAATAAAGAAATAAATACCTTGAAAGATAATAATACATGGACAGTTGTGACACAGGTGCCTGAAGGAACAAAAATAATAAATAGTAAATGGGTGTACAGAGTAAAGGAAGATCCTAACCAAGAAATTAAGTACAAGGCTCGCTTAGTCGCTAGGGGATTCGAGCAGACTAATGTAGATGGTGTAGAAGTCTATGCCCCTGTTGCCAGTTTGACTACCTTCCGTACCATGATGGCTGTGGCAGTCAAAAAGAAACTCCTAGTTTATCAGATGGATGTGACAGGAGCCTTTCTTTATGGTGAAATTGAAGAACCTGTGTACATGAAGCTACCAGATGGGAAAACAGGTAAATTAAACAAGTCCATTTATGGGCTAAAGAAAAGTCCCAAATACTGGAATAAAAAATTTAATGATTTTATGTGTGATGATGGTTTTGTAAAATCTAAAAATGATTCTTGCCTGTATTCAAAATGCTGTGATGATTATTTTATGTATGTTCTTATCTATGTAGATGATTTGCTATACTTCAGTGATAGTAACAGTCAAATAATAAAATTCAAAGAAAAGTTGTGCAAGAATTTTGCAATGAAAGATTTAGGTATTGCATGTAACTATCTAGGTATAAGTATCAAGCAGGATTTAGTAACTGGAAAGACTGTTATAAATCAAAAAGAATATTTGTTAAAAGTTTTAGAAAAATTTGGAATGTCTGATTGTAAAACATGTAACACACCTATTGATCAGAACTTCAAATTTGAGTTATTAGGAAGGCCAAATTCTGAAAGTAAAGAAATAGAATTTAAGTGTAGACAGATAATTGGAAATTTATTGTATGCTTCTAATGCTACAAGACCTGATTTATGTGTAGCTGTTGGCTTCCTAAGTAGATATCAGCATTGTAGCAGTGTGTTGTTATTAAAATGTTTACAACGTGTATTAAGATATTTAAAAGGTACGGTTGATCTATCTTTGATATATTGTTATAATATGAATGAAAAATTAGAGGGTTATGTTGATGCTGATTGGGGAGGGGATGCGAGAGATAGCAAATCTACTTCCGGTTATGTGTTTAAAGTATTTGATTCTGTAATATCTTGGTGTACTAAAAAGCAATTGTGTGTTTCCCTTTCCTCCACTGAAGCAGAATATGTAGCACTATGTTTAGGTGTTGTGGAGTCCTGTTGGTTAAGAAAATTATTAATTGACTTTGATTATAACTTAAACGTGATTGTTTATGAGGATAACCAAAGTGTAATTAAAATATCAGAAAATAACCATAGTAAGACAAGGCTAAAGCACATAGATGTAAAATATCATTTTATTATTGATAAGATAAATACAGAATGTGTAAAACTGTCTTATGTAAGCAGCAACAACAATCTTGGAGATCTATTTACTAAAGCATTGGGAAAACAGTTGTATGAAAAACATAGAAATAGTATTATAAAGTAAGTTAGTATTTGTTCCAAATAAAAGGTTGTTTAAAATTGTTAAGGTGGTTTAGAAGAAAAAGAAGTAATTTTTTTTTTTTTGTTTGTGAGTAAAATGTTGAGTTGTGAAATAATTATTTTGATATTATAAAATAAGTGTTGAGGGGGTGTGTTGAGGAATGAAGGATGACAACACTTATATTAGTTGATGTTTATTTTTAATAGTTGGCAACCTCTCTTGTACTCAACATGAAGCATAGTGGCTGTCTCCATATTTTCTTAAATACAAATTTAATTCTACAATCGTGACTTTACTTATTATTAAAACCCAAAGTCCTAATAAATTAGAGCTCAACATTGTAAATTAGTAAAACAGTTGCATGCAACTGTACATCTTGACACTAAATAGACCAAGATCAAGGTTTAATGGTTTCAAAGAAGTTTATAAGCCACTCTAACCTAGTAATTTAAAACATAAAAACATTTTCGTAACTGTGTTCAAACTGGATTGAGAAATCAAACACTTTTGTAACGTAATGGTGTCGATTCGGTTGTGCACAAACTAAACATAACTTAGTTTATAGCTATAGCCGTCCTTTTCTCGCACTGCCTTTTAGTAAAAGATAGCAATAGCCTAAATTAAGTTTAGTGTGTGCACAACAGAATCGACACCAATGTCGTATAATCGACACAGGCTTTCACATAATCTGTAATGATTCTTCACATTCCGGGGAAATAATAGGACTGGGCGATCTTGTGGTAAGTACGATCGATTCCAGAATGTCCCGCCATAGGTGAATCGTGGCACTCATTCAAGTTCTCTGGACGAAGTGAAATTGGAATAACAAGTTGAGGTGTCTCGCTATCTGAGTCGAGATTATACCGGTATAGTACTCCTTGTGATAACAGGTAACCGCGCTCCGTCCACCTACGAGATGCCACCTCGTCTGGACTTTCTATCTCTTTAATGATTTTGTCAACCTCCGGGGCGGCAAGCTGTTCCCGCCTTAACTCTGCAAGGCTCTTAGCGGGTAAATCAATTATCACTGAGCAAATACCGCAACTGTCACGAGTATCTTGGGACCATATCGGCCTACTCAGTGTATCTGCCACTACATTTGCATATCCCGGAGTGTACTGATACTGAATGCCGAATGATTATAGCTTGAGGGCCCACCTCACCAAACGTCCTGTAGGAGACTTTAACGCCATCAGCCAGCGAAGTGGTTGCTGGTCGCTACCAATAATCACCGGATGTCCATCTAGGTAACATCTAAACCGCTCCACCGCCCACACTACCGCTAAGGCCTCTCGTTCGGTTGTAGAATAGTTACGCTCAGCAGCGTTCAGAAGACGGCTGGCGTATTCAATGGGTCTTTCTTCCTTGTCCTCCCCCTGGAGTAAATCGGCTCCGACGGCCCTTTCCCTGGCAAAAACGCACTTCTCCTGGTTGACTCGCAACGTTAATTCGCGAAGCCGACTGGAGATCCTGGAGATGCTGCTGGAAACCTTCAGATATGATCAGCGGGTCATCTAAATACGCAAGGATCGTCACATTGGCCAGGGATGAACAGGAGCGCAAATCTGATTGACAAAATCAATCATTTGGTCTTCTAAATTATTTACGTCTGCTTAACTCATTGAAACATAGCTCGCTGTCGTTACAGATACAAAATGGAAAAATTTGCAATTTTTCTAACTGTAACTACAGTGAAGTATAATATAATGAATTAAATAGACGTCAACGGGGGGGGGTCTGTATTTATGCTTTCGCGGTTGCACAACGACATGCTTTGCTTGGTAGTATAGATGCAGGCCTACCTTACTGCCTCCATCAGAGGCGGTAGGGTGGCGGGGTCTTGAGGGGGAGCGCTACGGTCATGTAGATCTTCAAGGCAAGTCCGGGGGATTCACCTTCACGAGGTTGCCACCCTGTTCTTGGTCTAATTCCATGAGAATTAGACGCAACAAAAACCCCCAGGCGCTTTTTCGTATTTTCCCGAAAGCCAGAATCCCAGGCCTAGGGCAATCCCACACCCCACTCCCATGATCCCACGCCCAGTCCCTCCCTCCTTTTTCCCTTTTCTCCTTTCGGTCCATGAGGACGGGCAACCTCATCTCCAAAAAAGCCCACATAACCCAAAAATAATGCAGAGTGGAAAAAATAATATTCCCCAGGTGGGTCCCGGCAATGCCGGGGAATCCCACACCGACTCGTCGGTCTGCCCCCACCGTAATCTGGGGGGGGCACCAATCTGCCAATTAGTGCCGCGCCTTCTGCGCGGCTGGCTGCTTCGGCGCCAACAGCACTGGCTGCGTCTCACGCGCCACTCGACACAACCATGGCTGCGACTTCTGCGCCTACTGACCCAAAGACGGCTGCGACTTCAGCGCCCAAGACGGCTGCGATCTCTGCACCAACCACACTGACTAACGTTACACCACTTTCCACGAGGGCCTGGCAACAGAGCATCGTTCGGAACAGTGTAACAAACAACCCTGACAATGACAGTGACAAAGCACGACTCTCCAGCCTTAGCAGCGAACTCCGCGCGCTGGCACTCCAGCGCGAGAAGATCGAGGCAAGGTTGAAATACATTGATTCTCTCGGGACGGGAAAGGAAGCGGAATCTGATGGTTCTGGTTTCATCTCTGTGGACGAAGTACGCATGCTGAAATCTAAGCGCGGAAAGATCCGGAACAGAGAAAGAGATCTCAACAACCGTTTGCGCAAAATCCGCGAAGGCAATAGCCAGCGCGAAGCGCAAACGGTTAGTTGTAAGGGAGTACGCGACCAGCCGCAAGTACGCGAAGGGGAAACCCAGCGCGAAAAGCAGCCGGACGCGGAAACGCGCGGACAAGGACCAGTACGCGAAGGGGAAACCCAGCGCGGAACGTCAGTGCCCGCACCAGGACCATCCGGAGAAAACGACCGGAACCGCACCGAGATGACCCAAGACCGACACCGGACTAAACAGAAGCGGGGCAAGCGGGCTGGGTTCTCACGCGGGGTGTCTCTGGCACAAAAGGCTGTGCCAAGCCCCTCAGAACCGCAACCCGGTCCAAGTGGCCAGGGAGCGGCGAAGAGGGTGCGACCAGACGACACTGTCTCACCGAGCACGCTCCAGGGGGACGCCAAGCGTGTTAGAACCCAGGCCGCTCAAGGGGAGCAGAGAACCTACGCGCGAGCCACAAAGGACATCCCTGCGCGACTCGCCGTAGCTATCTGCCTCTCGCCTCCATCCCGTGACATGACGACTGACGAGACTGAGCACATTAAGCTTAGCCTCGAGGACCTCATCATGGACACGTGCACCGACCCCAATAAATCCATCCCGGCCTTCCGCGGCTACCCTAGGGTAGCGGACGGCACGGTTCAGATGTGGTGCGAGGACGACAGCGCCCTGACCTGGCTGACCCAGAACGTGCCAAAGATAGAACTGCCGAACACTGACGCGACACTGACTGTAATGAAACAGTCCGACGTACTGACCCGAGTCCGAGCAGCCCTCTTTGTACCCCGGTACAAAGGGGACATATCGCTGCTCCAGACTGTACTGACCCGACAGAACCCCTGGTACGACATCGGGAGGTAGTCATTATATAGGGCGACATCGGTCGGTGGCGATAACTATGGGACTTATTTGACCCTAGGCATCCCACCGGAAGAAGTCGAAAAGGTCTTGGGGAGGGAGCGGCGGATATCGTACCTACTTGGGTCGATATACGTGCGCTTTTTCCCCAAAACCCGTCCCTCCGACACCCAGACTGAAACTGACACCGAACTGACGCTGGCATCGGAAAGCGCGACAAAACTTGTCTCTAACTGGCACGTATCCAACGAGCCTTCCTGCTCTGACCATAGAAGGATTCGCTTCTCACTAGTAGCTAACATAAAAAAACCCGAACCTAGACGCAAACCACGCCGTACCAATGTACCCGGCTACAAACGGCTGTTGGCCTCCCTACTAACACAGCACCAAACGCCTCAAACTCTGACGGATCCCAAGCAACTTGAGGACACTGTAACAAAACTCTCGGAATTTATAATCGAAGCCTACCACGCCTGCTGTAAACTAAAAGATCAAAACACAAAGAGCAAGGGTAACTCCTGGTGGAATGCGGAACTTAGTAAACTCAGGCAAACCATGCGCAAGCAATTTAACAGAGCCAAAAACTCTAGACTACCAGAAGACTGGGACTCATACAAGAAAACACAATACACCTTCAAAAAACCAGTCAGGAACGCCAGCAGGGCCGCCTGGCGGAAATTCTGCGAAGAAATTGAATCAAACACCGAAGCCGCGCGTGTGAGAAAGATCCTATCTACCGATCAGGATCGCACCCTCGGGTCACTGAAAACCGCAGACAACACTTATACTAAGTCGGACTACGAAACAAGTAAAGTTCTTCTGGAAACCCACTTCCCAGACTGCAACCTCTCCGAGGACAGAACCTGGGCAAGGGAACCAATACACACACCAAATGACCAAGACTGGGCCAGAGCCCGCACCATAGTAACCGCAGAGAGAATAAAATGGGCAATCAAGACTTTCAAACCATATAAATCTGCAGGCTTAGACGAAATTTTCCCTGCCCTGCTACAATGGGGAGCAGACGTCCTAATGCCGTGGCTGACCGTCATATACCAAGCCTGTATAGCACACAAATACATACCACTTGCATGGCGAGAGGTGAAAGTTATTTTCATCCCTAAACCAGGCAAACCTGATTACACACAACCCAAGGCGTACAGACCAATAAGCCTGACATCTTTCCTACTGAAAACTCTCGAGAGACTGTGATCGACACATTCGGGACGGACCTCTTCGGGAGCGACCACTTCACAAACAACAACACGCATACTCCACAGGAAAATTAACAGAATCTGCACTACATAATGTCATCTCCAAGATCGAATGTGCAGTGGACCACAAATGTTCTTCACTAGCTGTCTTCATTGACATAGAAGGCGCTTTTGACAAAACCATCTTCCATAGCATCAACGCAGCCCTCGAGGAACACGGTGTGGACTCGACCCTGCGAGGATGGATCACGAATATGCTCAGACTAAGAGCCGTACAAGTTACGGTAAACGACACCACCAGAGCTATAGTGGCAAAGGGCTGCCCCCAAGGCGGTGTCCTCTCACCACTGCTATGGAACCTCGTAGTAGACAGTCTCATTAAGCGCCTCAATAGCAGAGGCTACTACACGGTGGGCTATGCCGATGACCTGGCCATAATAATAAACGGCACACACAAAAAAACACACTATGCAACCTTATGCGCCAAGCCTTGAGGATAGTAGAAGACTGCTGCAAGGAATACAAACTAACAGTGAACCCTACTAAAACCGAACTCATTCTCTTCACAAAGAAAAGGAAGTTGGCAACTTTACAACTACCAAGCTTCTTTGGGACCACCCTAACCCTATCGACTGAAACCAAATACCTGGGTATATTTTTGGACAAACAGCTGAACTGGGCAAAACACACTGAGTACATAACCACAAAAGCCAGTATAGCCCTATGGCAGACTGCTCGGGAGAAATTGGGGCATAAGCCCCAAAATCACCTACTGGCTATACACCGCAGTTATTCGACCAATCATTACATACGGCTCTTTAGTTTGGTGGCCCAGGACCAACTTAAGTACGACCCAAAAGGATCTCGAGAAATTACAAAGATTTGCCAGCGTGGCAATCACCGGCAGTATGAGAACTTCCCCCACTGCTGCCTTACAAGTAATGCTGGGGCTACCACCACTACACCTCGTCGTAAGAGAGGAGGCGGCCATAGCGACTTTCAGACTCGGAGTATCTGGCACCTTAAGTAACGATTCCAGAATTGAACACACGCATCAGAGAAGATGCAATCAAACAACAGCCTATGATGGCATCACCCAGCGACAGAATCCTGAAGACCCATTGCTTCCAAAAACACTACAACATAGAGCGCACGGTGACTACTCAGGTACAAAAGAGCTAAGAATCTACACTGATGGATCAAAAACCAACGACGGGACAGGTGTCGGGGTGTTCTCCGACGACCTAAACATCAAAATATCCAAACCCCTTGGAATACTCAACTCTGTTTACCAAGCAGAGTGTGTAGGTATTATCCAAGCGGCACACGCCATAGAGGCCAGGAAGGTTACGGATACTAATATCCGAATACTCTCCGACAGTGCCTCAGTCCTTCAATCCTTAAAGAGTAATCAGATAACGTCGAGACTGATACTAGAATGCCATAATGCCCTAGAACGAATCACGGTACTAAACCATGACACGGTAACACTACAATGGATCAAAGGTCACAGTGGATCACTTGGGAACGATGCGGCTGATGAATTTGCCAGAAGAGGATCCAACACAAAACCCTGCGGTCCCGAGCCCATTGTGCCCATTCCTTTCAAGCAGCTAAGAAGCTGGTTAAAGGAACACACTCGAATACAAGCGGAGAAGTGGTGGACCTCGGCACCAGGATGTAGGCAATCCAAGGAAGCCATGACATCCCTGGACACAAAGCTGGCCAGGCGCCTTCTGCGCCTGGACAGAGATAGCCTACAACTGGTGGCGGGGACCATCACTGGACACTGTTCACTGAATAAACACTTCCATACCCTAGGAATCACTGACAGTCCCCTGTGCAGAGCATGCATGGAGGCGGAGGAAACCGCCTTGAGTGCACCGGCGTTATCAAGATTCGCGAGGAGACCCTGGGAACACCTAGATCCCTTGCGGATGCCCTGAGAAGACCGGGAAGTTTGATCTGCTTCTGGAGGGAGGTGGGCTGGTTGGAGTAAACGGCCACCATGGCTCACGCACAATGGTCCATTTTGTGCGGAAGTGCGGAAACCAAAACCCCATGATAGAATAGACGTCAATAATCTAGAACTCTAAAGCATTGATTTTGTCAATCAGATTTTATATTAATTGTGTATTTCACGAGTTCTGATTTTTTTACTAAAGTGGCGCTAGTGTGCATGGGGAAGCCCCTTAATGAGAGGTTTTCTTTTTGAGGGATTAAAAAAAATTGTTTCCAAGAACTCTCTAGATGGCGTTGAACTGACTACGTTACTTGGTGGCAAAGCCAAAACGCTTGAAAAAAAAAACATTGCGTCACGTCATATATACATACACATACGCTCGTTGACTGATACTTTCGTTTGCATTAGCTTCCAAATATAACCTAGTTTTCTCGCGCTTAGTTAAAATCAGTTTTTTTACGTTCCGTTCCTTGCAGTAACGTACCAAGTTCAGCGCCATCTATCCAGTGACTAGAAAAGAGCTAAAAAGAAAATCCCTGACGATCGAATGTACTAATGCCAAAGGTGTTTTAAAATACTGTGAAATGTTAGGGAAATTGTGGAATTTAATTTGGGATTTTAAAATTCATATGTTTACTTTAATGAATATGTTTCTTGCTTTATTTGGCAATGTCATTAGTATAACTATACGCCCCTTTCCGATCGGACAGGTTTTTTTAGCATTTGTAGATTCGGACATCAGTCAACATCACAAGGTATTGATTTAATAACGTAACGTACCTGAAAATAGGTAAATAAAATAACTTATAAAATAAAATAAAATATAATTGAAAATTACATTACTGTTGCACCTTGTAGATAAAATAATTTACACATGATAAATAAATTAACTTATTCGATAACTCCTTAAAATTGGATATATTATGTCTAGGGCTTCGTTAATTTCACCTCTTGTTTTGCCACCTGCAAATTAAAAGAAAAATACAACAATTAAACACAGTTGAAAACTTTTGAATTCTATATTTATTATTTTTTGAGTCAATGGTGCCGATTCCCTTGTTTACAAACTAAACCAAATTTAAGTTCAGTGCATCTTTTTCTTTCTATTTCATTAAGAAAAGGACAGAAGATAAATTTTAGTTACGTTCTGTCAAATTAATCAGCGCCATACAACTTTTAGACGCGATTAAAAAGTTGACTACTAAAATTACATCAAATTACGTCAGGTGCTGACTAATTTGACAGGATTAAACTAATTTTATCTTCTGTCCTTTTCATAATGAAATAGAAAGAAAAAGATGCATTCAACTTAAATTTAGTTTAGTTTGTGAACAAGGGAATCGGCACCATTGGCTATTTTACCCTTTTTAGTTGTGTTATGTCACACTAATTCTTCGAATGTATAAAACAACAAAACATTACATTTGTTCATTATTATTGTTTTTTTTTTAATTTTTTTTTTTTTTTTTTTAATTATTTATACTATATTTATAAAGCTCGATTACCACTCACTGACTCACTGACAGAATTGTTCTCCCAGATGGTGGATGGGGATGTGGGTATATTTTGACAGATTCGTACGACAAGTAACTTCCGGAGTATGGGAAAAGTGCCAAACCTCCCCTTTTCACCCCCCTTCCTCCCCCCCTATCGTATCTCGGAAACCAAGAGACTAGGAACATTTTTTTTTTCAGATTCGTATAGGAGGCTCGGAAAAGTAAAAATCATTTTTAAAAGTTGACCCACTTGTTCCCCTCCCCTTCTCCCCCCTGTAGGCGGATCTCGGAAGTTGAGAGACTTGGAACATTTCTTTTTTCCGGTTCGTAAGAAGGGGCCTAGAGTTGGTCAAAATCATTTTTTGTATACCCTCCCCTCCAAAACCTCCCCTAAAATTGAAAGGGCTGTAACTTCATAACGGTTAGAGATAGCCATTGGGTGTTTGAACAAATATTATAGTAGGCGTCGAAACCTGTCCGGTGATAGGAAGGTCCTGAGCGGAGCGAAACCCAGCGTGGGTGAAGCGTAACCCAGGGGCGACGACAAGCAAACTTTAGGGTAATGTTTTTTTAATGGGAAAAGGTCTGAGTTTTTAATTAAGGTTTTCAGGTATTGTTTTTTTTTTAATTACTTTTTAGAGTTTTTTAGGGGTTCCTTAGTGTTGGAGACAAAACGTAGCACCGTGCACCGTGAGCCACTGCGACCGGAGGGCGACAGCGGGGAGCGGGGAGCAGGGGACGAGGCACCGAGAGCCGCCGCCGCCGCCGCCGCACCACACATTTCACACATACGACACGGACCAGAGGCGCGCGTTCTTTTTATCAATATACGAACCTACCTATATTTTTACAGTCCGCTATTTTATTTCAAACACCTCTGAGAATCACCAACATTTATGGTCCTCTCACCGTGGAAAAGGATACTAAGGACGTCTTGAAGCTTATTTGGAGATTATTCCGTGTAAAAATCAAGAAACTTTGGCGAGTCGTACGCGCCGGCCATTACGCGACGACTTTTGAGAAGGTCAAGGAAGGACATTTGAAGGACGAACAAACCGTCTCGTCACTGGACAAAGGATAAGACATCTTGTGAGTTCGTTCCTATTTATTCCTCTTATTCCATCTTCTTTTTGCTAGCCAAATTCTAACACATTTTGCTAAAGCTTGAGTCAGTGCTTTGTGCATTCTTCATACGTTACTATTCATAGAATATTACCTGAGCTGTTGTCTATAATATTTTAGTTTAGACAAATTATTTATTCGAGACTTTTCGCTAATTGCAGTCGTAAAACCCGAGCGTTGAATGCCTATCGCATGAATCATCTTGTTTACTTCAATCGATGCGCACAGTCATTGAGCTTTGCTACCTGGTTATAATTTTATAGTTGCTTACAATATCTTTATTACGTGTTACGGTGCATCAAGTAACTTGTTATTTTAAATCAGGTGCTGCCATTACCACGATTTGAGGTTTGCTTGTGATCATGTCTGAACTTAAAACTTTAATTAAAAAACGCTCAGCTATAAAATCAAAGCTTACTATTTTTGGTAATCATATTAAATTGATTGAAACTTCTAAAACCTTATCGCAGTTACAAATCATAGATTTAGAATGTCGCTTACGAAAATTTGAGCCCTTATGCGAGGAATTCGACACGTTACAGACTGATATCGAGATCTTATCTGACGAGCCACCAACCGATCAAGTTCCCGCGGAGCGTGTGCAGTTTGACAACGACTACTACCCGCTGGTGGCCAGGGCTAAGAGCCTGCTTGCTTCCGCAGGAAAGGGCAGCAGATCTGTGGCGGAGTTCAGCGATGCCGAATCAGGTGGGCGAGTGAGAAATTTGGTTAGGCTACCGAAAATTGACTTACCACATTTCAGCGGCGGCTATCAAAACTGGCTCGAATTTAAAGACACATTCCTTTCTCTTATACATAACAGTTATTGCATAGATAACATTAATAAATTCCACTATTTACGGGCTTCTCTTAAAGGAAATGCCGCTTTTATTATTAAAAACATCGATTATAAAAGTGACAACTACAAAATTGCATGGGACTTATTGTGCGAGCGATTTGATAACAGTCGCTTACTGATTAATAATCACTTACAGGCTTTGTTTAACGTAGAACCTATTCGATCAGAATCATGTAAGTCGATTCAAAATCTTATTGATGTGACTAACAAGAATATCAGGGCTCTCACATCATTGAAAGAACCCGTTTGGGACACGATCGTAATTTATATGATGTCAACTAAACTTGATAGTGTGACGGGTCGAGAGTGGGAAGAACATAGAAATACATTGAATTCATCCCCACCCCTATCACAGTTCAAAACTTTTTAAGTAAAAGGGCCGAAATAATAGAAACTATATAAGAGAATTATAAAAATAATAAAACAAAATCAGAACCCGTAAAAGCGAAAAGTTTAGTAATAAATAATAATAATAGCACTAATAGCCAAAATAAAGATACAAAAATCAAACGTAAATCATGTCCATTGTGTGACGATGAGTCGCATCAGCTGTTCAATTGCGAATCGTTTAGAAGTCTTCCTGTAGAATCTCGGATTTCTAAAGTAAAAGAGTTCAAGGTTTGCTTGAACTGTTTGCGCTTCGGTCACGTAGCAAAGAAATGTATTTTGTCACACAGCAAATATTGCGACGAAAAGCACAACACTCTTTTGCATTTGGAAAAATCTGAGCAATCTGCTTCTCGTGATTCATCATCTTCGTCTTCAAAATATATTGTATTGACAACTGATGTTCTACCGGTTACTACTCCGACGCGTGTTTTCCTTTCCACAGCGTTGGTGAAAGTGGTTGACGGCAAGGGCAACAAACACACCGCCAGGGTGATCTTGGACAACGGTAGCGGAATAAATATCGTTTCCGAAGCTTTCTGCAGTAAGCTGGGTCTGCCGAGGCGGAACGTGAGCTCCACGGTATCAGGTTTTAATAATCATGTATCCCATAGTACAGTCTTGCAATCTCACAATTGAGTCATTAAATTCTAGCTATAGGAATAACGTTGATTGTTATGTGTTTACCAACGTCACCACAGCAGTGCCAATTACATACATTGACACACGACATATCCAAATCCCAGCAGGCTTATGTCTATCTGACCCCACATATAATATTCCTTCTAAGGTCGATCTACTTATCGGGGCAGACATCTTCTGGGATATTCTGGGTAACAAAAAGATTAGCTTAGGCAAGCATCTACCCATGCTACGTAGTTCGGAGTTCGGATGGATAGTCACTGGTCACATCTCAAGTCCGAAAAGTACATTTAGTCAATGTCTTTTTACTCAAGGTCAACTTGATATTGATCTCACTCGTTTTTGGGAAGTAGATAGTGTTTCTCATGAGCATTCTCAATCCGCAGAGGAACGTGCGTGTGAGAATAGTTTTACTGTCAACACAACTCGTAATGACGACGGTCGCTTTGTCGTCACCATTCCTCTATAACAAGATCCCCTGCTCTTAGGGGATTCTTTTGAGATGGCTAAGCGACGTTTTTATCGCTTGAGCGAAAATTCGAACGAGAACCAATATTCAAGGAGAAATATTTAAACTTCATGAAAGAATACGAGCAGTTAGGTCATATGACTGAAAATAAAGTTCTTTTTCCATTAAGTGACAATGCCAACTACTACCTTCCTCATCATGGCGTACTTCGGGAGTCCAGTACAACAACAAAGTTGCGTACAGTCTTAGACGCTTCTGCCGTCACCACTTCAGGAATTTCCTTCAATGAGATTCAGATGGTCGGTCCTACAGTCCAAGACGATTTCTTATCGATTCTCCTCAGATTCCGCCAGCATAAATTTGTAGTATCGGCAGACATTGAAAAAATGTTTAGATCTATTGACATTGTACCTAGTCAACGCTCGTTACAGCAAATTGTATTTAGGTATGATTCATCGCATCGCTTAAAAACCTATACACTTAATACAGTTTGTCAGGGGACTGCATCAGCGCCATATCTCGCGACAAAATGTTTGTCAGCAGGATACCTTATCTTTCTCAATTAACATTGAACTTCACGAGAAGGTTACCAAACGTCATATTCTTTCCGTTATAAGCCAAATATTCGACCCATTAGGCCTTGTAGGGCCATGCGTGGTCGAAGCTAAGTTGATTATGCAGAAATTATGGGTCAATAAATGCTCTTGGGACGAAGAAGTTTCGTCAGAGATTTTATATCTCTGGTCTTCATTTGCTAACACATTACCCTGTCTTAATAAGTTACAAATTCCTCGTTGGGTTCTTAGTGATCTTTGTGTAAAGATTGAAATCCATGTATTCACAGATGCTTCTCAAAGTGCGTATGGGGCATGCGTCTACATTCGGTCTGTGTGTTACTCTGGGATTGTGCGTGTTCAGCTCTTAGTCTCGAAAAACAAGGTTGCACCGATCAAACCCACAACTATCCCACGTCTTGAGCTGTGTAGAGCCTTATTAGGTGCAAGATTGTGTACTAAGGTACAAAATTCACTTACATTAAACATTAACATGTGTCGCTTTTGGTGGCGATTCTACGATCGTTTTAGGGTGGTTATCCACCCCTTAAAATCAACTTAATCAATTCGTACGTAATCGTGTTAATGAAATCAAGGAAAGCACCAGCGGTCACACGTGGAGCTACGTGCCGTCCAAGGAGAACCCGGCAGATCTCGTTTCTCGCGGGGTGAAGGCTGATATTATCAGCGACGCCTCGTTGTGGTGGTCGGGGCCCTCGTTTTTGCTCGAATCGGAGCGTTGTTGGCCACAAATGCCCAATGAAACCCAGAAACGGGACCTACCGGATCTCCAACCTTGTCTTGTTATAAATAATGACGTTAGCAAGAACGATGACGATAAACTATTTACAAAACTTATTCCTAAATATTCACAATTTACACGTTTAAAAAGAGTTGTAGCCTATATATACAGATTTATTCATAACTGTAAAAACAAAACAAACAGATTCTACGATCATCTTTCTTGTGAAGAATTGCAAAATTCATTTAATTTTATTATACACATTGCTCAGTTAGAAATGTTCCCAAATGAATATCTTATGTTAAAATCAGGTCACGCATTACCAAAGAAAAATAAATTAATATCATTGACCCCATTCTTAGATTCAAATGATATCTTGAGAGTAGGCGGTAGACTTGATAATTCACCTTATAGCTATGACCCAAAGCATCCTATATTATTATGTAGCAAACATCATTTAACGAAAATCTTATTTCACATGCATCACTTGAAACTTTTACATGCTGGACCTCAGCTATTGTTGTCCAGTATTCGTCAAACTTTTTGGCCTTTAGGAGGAAAGAATCTGTCTAAGTCCATAACGAAAGGTTGCATAAAATGTTTCAGATTTAAAGCCAGCAATGTTCAGCCCATTATGGGGCAGTTACCTGAGTCCAGAACTACACTGGAATTCCCGTTTTTACATTGTTCGGTGGATTATGCAGGCCCAGTTAAGATAGCTAACCGTAAAGGTCGAGGTTGCCAACTGATTAAATCTTACTTGTCCATTTTTGTCTGTTTAGCTACAAAAGCCGTGCATCTAGAACTCGTCACAGATCTTACTAAAGAGGGATACATGGCCGCTTTAAACCGGTTTGTGGCTCGTCGAGGGAAGCCTCAAAGTATAACTTCGGACAATGGAACTAATTTTGGAGGTACATGTAACGAGTTACATCGCTTCTTACAGGACTCAAGTTCCCAAATTAGTTCTGAAGTCGCCCAAGAGGGTATAGACTTCCTCTTCATTCCGAGCTACACCCCCCATTTCAATGGTATGGCTGAATCTGCAGTCCGTTCCACTAAATATCATCTTCGTAGGCTTCTCCAACTTACGCATTTCACGTATGAAGAAATGCACACTTGTCTGACTCAAGTGGAAGCCATCCTTAATTCTCGTCCTTTAACCGCCTTAAACTCTGATCCTACAGACTTCACACCTTTAACACCCGCTCACTTCCTAATAGGACGATCACTTGTGTCAGTTCCACATCCACAGCTGACAGAAAGAATAACAAGCCTTGAGCGATACAAACGAATCGAGTTCGTCAAACAACACTTCTGGAAACGATTCTCCAACAAGTACGTAACCACTCTGCAGCAAAAGACGAGGTGGCCTACTGCATCAAGCGAAATCAAATTGGGTTCCTTAGTCCTTATAAAGGACAAAGCGCTAACTCCCTTACGTTGGGCCCTGGGTCGCTGGGTGGCCGTTTTCCCAGGAGCTCAGGATCAAGTCGCTCGAGTAGCCGATATAAGGATCAAAGGAGGAACCATTATTCGAAGGGCGTTTACTAACATTTGTCCCCTTCCAGAACCTGCTTGTTGAATCAGCAGCCTACCTGCCTACTTCAACCCGGGGAGTATGTTGGAGACAAAACGTAGCACCGTGCACCGTGAGCCACTGCGGCCGGAGGGCGACAGCGGGGAGCGGGGGACGAGGCACCGAGAGCCGCCGCCGCCCCCGCCGCACCACACATTTCACACATACGACACGGACCAGAGGCGCGCGTTCTTTTTATTAATATACGAACCTACCTATATTTTTACAGTCCGCTATTTTATTTTAAACACCTCTGAGAATCACCAACATAAGGGTTTTCAAAATATTTAAAAGATTTTATAATATTTACAAAATCTTTTAAGGACTTTAATGGATTTTCCAATTCAGTTAAGGATTCTTATGGATTCTCAAAATTGTATATGGGTAAGGACTACTTCTCAAAAACACGACGACACGCGAGCTGCGCGCAGCTCGCGCACCCACGCAAATACTAGTTATACTATATAAAGCTCGATTACCACTGACTGACAGAATTGTTCTCCCAGATGGTGGATGGGGAGGTGGGTATATTTTGACAGATTCGTAAACAAGTAACTCCCGCGAGTATGGGAAAAGTGCCAAACCTCCCCTTTTCACCCCCTTCCTCCCCCCCCCCCCCATCGTATCTCGGAAACCAAGAGACTTGGAACATTTTTTTTTTCAGATTCGTATAGAGGAGGTTCGGAAAAGTAAAACCAGTTTTAAAAAGTTGACCCACTTGTCCCCCTTCTCCCCCGTTTAGGCGGATCTCGGAAGTTGAGAGACTAAGAACATTTTTTTTTGCAGATTCGTAAGGAGGGGCCTAGATTTGGTCAAAATAATTTTTTGTATACCCCCCCTCCCCAACCTCCCCTAAAATTGAAAGGGCTGTAACTTCATAACGGTTAGAGATAGCCATTGGGTGTTTGAACAAATATTATAGTAGCCGTCGAAACCTGTCCGGTGATAGGAAGGTCCTGAGCGGAGCGAACTCCGTAGCGTAACGAAGGTTGAGTGGGTGAAGCGTAACTCAGGGGCGACGACGAGCAAACTTTAGGGTAATGTTTTTTTAATGGGAAAAGTTCTTAGTAGGTAGGTAGGTAGGTGGTAGGTAGGTAGGTAGGTGGTAGGTAGTAGGTAGGTAGTTGATAGGTAGTAGGTAGGTAGTAGGTAGGGAGTAGGTAGGAAGTAGGTAGTAGTAGGTAGGAAGTAGGTAGTAGTAGGTAGGGAGTAGGTAGGTAGGAAAACACAAAACCCGCGAGCTGCGCGCACCCACGCAAATACTAGTATTAGTATAAATGTGTAAACTTTACCTGTAAATACAATCTTTCCGTTGACAAATATTAGTAACACCACTCTAGGGCGTACCATTCTGTAAACAAGACCAGGAAATAATTCTGGTTCATAAGATGCAAATTGGCCATGTGCTTGTTGTAGTGCCTCTAATCTTATTGGAAATCTCAAATCAGCAGTAGCTATAAAATTTTGAATTTTGAAGTCCAAAAACTTTGCCTGAAATAAAATAAACAAAATGATTATTATAAGAAGACCTGTGATTTTAATTAAGTTTTTATAAATATTCAAATAATACATTGTGGGTCAAATTTTCTCACTAAAACAAAATCGAGGTGGGAATTTCAAGTTTTCAACATCAAAACTGTGATGTGCATTGTGCACATAAACTATTTTGTAAAGGTTTTTGCGTCTTCAAAACTAGTTTATATTGCATTAAGTACAACGTGCATGAGGTTTCATTAGTTTTGTCTCACGCAACTTCTAACATTCGGTAACAATGATCTAACTAAGATGACTTCACGGTTAGCGCAAGTTTGGCTAACGAATTCTATTTTTGTCGGAAATACAATTTGAGAATACCAACTTAAAGGAATATTCATAAGCACAAGTTCCTTTGTAAAAGTTTACGATTTGTTATAAATACATACAGGATATCCAAGTTTGTGAATAATCCGAGCAAATTTTCTGGCAGCTATATAGGAATCATGTTCATTTCTTAGCCCAGTGCAGAGTACTTTTCCAGATCTGTAAGTATAAATCTGTTTTAACATCAGGGAACTTTTAAGTAAGGTCAATTTATTGTCATTAAGGTATGGTCTGTACCAAAAATATTTAAGAAAATTAATGTGTTACTAGTGATTCTATAAATAACGGGGGCTTCGTTCACTCACTGTAGCCCCTACGGCCCACTTCGTACCTGATCTTCGAAAAACTATTGAAATTAAGAATTAAATTTATACAGGTGGATACAGGTCAGATAGTAAGTGATTCCGTAGGATTTTAACCAGTACAGGTTTTTACTTACACTTTCATCAAGACTTCTAGAACAGACCATACCTACTCACTATTCGCACGCTTAATAATAAACCGGAATATGTCAAAAATTAAGGATTCCCACTGTTATTAGTTAAACGAACTAACTCCGATTGAAGAATCTATAGGTAAAATCCTGCCATGCGAAACAAACCTAAATAGCCGATTGTTAGATCACCCCTCTCTTTTCTACAAAAGCGCGTGACAATGCATTTCATGCGATAGAGAATCATTCCGTAATGCGGCGCCCGTGATTTGAGATAGGTGTCGTTGTTTTGTGACTACAGTGGAGTAAGGTAAAATAATTCGGTTTATTTTCAAACGCAGGTGAGACTATTCTACTTCATTTTTTTTTCTAAACTATCAGGTTTCGGTTAACTTCACTTTAGTTGAAAACGGTGTTTTAATACAGCATGTAGGTACTATTTAGACTTGTTGCAGTTTATTATTAAATTATAATTGTATAGTTAAGAAATATTGAGTATTAGTGCGTTTTAGTATAAAATTTTTACTTTTATTCGAGAAGCAATTGATTTTAGATCACTTTATTATCAAAACTATCGGTAGATTTAAATATTACTTGTGTTTATTTCGGTTAAGGGGCTCCCCCATGCACACTAGCGCCACTTTAGTAAAACAATCAGAACTCGTTAAATACACAATTAATATAAAATCTGATTGACAAAATCAATCATTTGGTCTTCTAAATTATTTACGTCTGCTTAACTCATTGAAACATAGCTCGCTGTCGTTACAGATACAAAATGGAAAAAAACGGCCGTTTTTAGCAATTTTTCTAACTGTAACTACAGTGAAGTATATTTTAATGAATTAAATAGACGTCAATAATCTGGAACTCTAAAGGATTGATTTTGTCAATCTGATTTTATATTAATTGTGTATTTAACGAGTTCTGATTTTTTACTAAAGTGGCGCTAGTGTGCCATGGGGGAGCCCCTTAACGTTTTAAATGATCCTAAAATCTAAAAGTGCTCTAGCAATTGCTGCAGTTTATTACAAAAAGTCCTTTCAAATTTATTTAAAATACCCATTAATAAAAAGTATTAAGTTTCTAGTTACAAAGTTTTTATCCTGAAGATGACGTCTGCAAATAGGAAGAAAGAAAAAAACCACCACCCCATCTCATCCAGCGGGTGTCGTAAGAGGCGATTAATGGAATACTTAGCATAATGTGCAATTAATTATAATCATAATTATGCATAATTGCATTCCCTATCTTGCTGATTGCGATAAGGATACATGGTGGTGGAAAAAGAGCCTGAAAGAGAAAAAGGTTGCGTTTACAGAATGACATGATAATTTATAAAGAATGGAAGAGAAAGGCTAAAAAGGCGGTAGCAAGGCGCAAGAGAAATTGTAAGACTCACTGGACAGTCCTAGAGGCCAGAAGAAGCTCTACCGGATTACAAAAGCAAGAGAAAGGAGAACGAAATAATTATAAATCATATTAACTGTAAGAAAGACGGCGCTGGTAAAGTTTTGCCTAAAGATGATGGAATAAAAGGAGATGAAAGAGTTTTTTGAAAAGCTAATGAATGAAGAGAACGAATAGAGTGGTGTGCTTAAAAAGATTCAAGTAAATATGCGTTTGGTAAGTGAAATTAGCATGGATGAAGTGAGGAAGGCAGTTCAAAGTATGAAAATGGGAAGGCCATGGGCCCTAATGAAATACCAGTAGAAGTATGGAAGTGTTTAAAAGAAGGCGGATGTATGTGGCTGACTTTATTCTTCAATAAGTTTTTGTATAAAGGAGCAATAATATAAATGGTGCAATAGTTCGCTAGTGCCCATCTTCAAGAATAAAGGTGATGTGCAGGACTGCAACAATTATCGGGGGATAAAGCTCATGTCACATAGTATGAAAGTATAGGAGAAAGTGATAAAGAAAAGAATAAGAGAGGAGAGTAAGATCACCCAGTATGTAGAATAAATTCGTGCTATGTACAGACAATCTTGTAACTATGTCCGGTCTGCTGCTGGCAACACCGATAAGTTCAGTGTGGCTGTAGGCTTGCATCAAGGGTCAGTTTGAAGTCCTTACATCTTCTTGTTGATCATGGACGCTTTGACGTCGGATATCCAGGAAGAGGCACTCTGGTGCATGCTATTTGCCGACGACATTGTTCTTGTCGGTGAAGATGGACCTGAGATCCAGGGCAGATTGGAGAAAAGGCAACAGAAACTGTAGAAAGTTGTCTTGAAAATTAGCAGAAGTAAAACTGAATACATGTTCTACGATTTCGGCGGTCTCTCCTATTCTGGAGCCATAGCGCTAGATAGCGCGCCTCTTCCTGTCTGCTCTGACTTTTGGTATCTCAGTTCACTCGTGCAAAGTGATGGCGAAATAGATCGTGGTGTAAAGCACAGAATTAACACGGGGTGGATGAAATGGCGGCAGGTCATGGGAACAATCTGCGACTCCCGCATCCCCCTTAAACTAAAAGGGAAGATTTATAACACAATGGTTAGACCTGCTGTCTTATTTGGATCAGAATGTTGGGCCTCAAAAGGGATGAATGAAAGGCATTTGCATGTCGCGGAGATGAAAATGCTAAGGGAGATGTGTGGTGGTGTTACACGAATGGATAAAGTAAGAAATGAGTATAAATAAGAGGAAGTCTGAAAGTGGCGCCAGTCACTGAAAAGTTGTGTGGATTGTCGTGGTATGGACATGTGATGCGGAGGAATGAGAAAAATGTCGATTGTCTGTTGTTTTGAGTATGAATGTGGATGGGTATATGAGTAGAGGAAGACCAAAGAAACGATGGTTGGACTGTGTTAAGAACGATATGGCAAGAAGTATCTGATGAGATGACGAAAAATAGAGACGAATGGAAGAAGAAGACATGCTGCGCCGACCCCAAATGAATTGGGATAAGGACAAGAGAATGATGATTGTTCTTTAACATAATTACGTAAAGCTAGATCTCTTTAGCATTTTGTGATGACTATGAAAGTTTAATTAGTATTTTATGATTGTTAAAAATTACGTTTATTACTAAGTACAAATGATTATAAGTTCCTATTACGAATGATAATGATAACTACTGTTGTTATTAAGGTTAAGAAAGCAGTTACGATAAAACTTAAAATATAAACTGTTAATTTATATTAACAAATATATAGGTGTTTTGCGAAACATTTCTATATTTTTATTTCTGTTTTACTTTTAGAGTGTAATAAGTATTATACTTTTATATAGATTATATTACTTATTAATACTAAACTGAATGATTAAATGTTAGTTTGCAAAAAAATTGATAATTGATCATTAATTTTTATACTAAACTGAGCCGATACTTTAGAAAATAAACTTTATTTATTCATTTGATATTAAATAATATAATTAAACTATTATGTCAGTTTTATTCGCTATACATCTCTCTACAATTTAAGACCAAGAAAATAAAAATAACACCCTAAACACGTGAAAACCATCAAAATGTTTTCAACAAGGTAGAGACTCAAAACTTTGACCGCGATTTCCCTATATTCCGGTTTATTATTAAGCGTGCGTATTGTGTCACAAAAAAGATGTCTTTTTTACCTAAACACTAGTGCTGTAGCTCTTGGATCAATTATTTTCATGACAACCCCATGGAATCTTGCTGGATTATATTCGGAAAATCGGGTTCTACAGTAAATATCTAATAATTTTAATTCACAACCCAAATTTATAGTTGATACACAGTTTCTGTAACAATAAAATATATTAAATCAAACCTGCTTAATATTAAGTAAACATAATAAGCTAACCATCACAATTTCTATATTCCAGTGTCACCGAGTGCTGCTACTGCTAATAAAAAAAACATTTTTTTTGTTTGTTTCATACCTTAGGTAGGTATACATACATTGAACAAACTGTGCAGGAAGGTGGTCAGTCGTTGTGATGAGGATGTTAGCTTCGATGGAAAGACTTGATGACGATGAACTGAGATTTATTGTTTATAATAATTACAATGGTTTTCGTAGTTTTTAGTAGTAGCAGCAGGCCGGCCGCGGGTACGCGGTTTATATAGTCAAAAAAGAGGTGAGAGGGGAGGGCCCGGTGTCCCCCGCCGCTAGTGGTTCCGCGTCGCTGTGGCCCGCGACGCTGTTGCTCGTGGTGTCCGATGGGTGGCGCCACGTACTCGTAAACATGCCCCCGGCCTTGGAAGCACCCGGTTCCAACGAAGCAGATGTCGCGATGTTGTCTTCTTTGAGGAGCGGGAGTGGGCATATCTTCGAGTATGAGCGCTTGATTGTGCCCGTCGCTGTTCTTATGTTTGCAACGCGGGCTATGCCATCTTTGCCCGGGAATGTGTGTAGAATTCGTCCAAGGCGCCACTTGAGGGGAGGTAGATTGTCTTCCTTCACGAGCACGAGTGTGTCGGGAGTAAGAGTGTTCTGGTTGGTCTGCCATTTGTTTCTTTTCTGGAGTTCAGAAACATATTCCTTAGACCATCGACTCCAGAAGTTCTGACGCATCTGCTCCACACGATCATGTCGACGAAGACGGTGCGTAGCTGTTGTGGTCAAATCTTGACTGGCGGGTGCAGTGAGCGGTCGGCCAATCAGGAAATGAGTCAGAGGGAGAAAGTCACGGGAATCGGATGACAAAGGGAACATGGGACGGGAGTTGAGGACAGCCTCGATTTGTGCCAACACAGTACTTAATTCCTCGTAAGTCAAATGTGTATTTCCTACTACGCGAGTTAAGTGGAATTTACAGGACTTGATGCCTGCCTCCCACAGACCACCAAAATGAGGCGAATATGGCGGAATGAAAGTGAATTTAATTAAGTTATTTGCAGCATAATCCTGGATATCACTATCTTTATCTACTAGAAATTTAGCGAATTCCTTTAGGGCGCCTACAAATGTTGTACCGTTATCAGAATAGATCTGCAAAGGTTTACCTCGTCTGGAAATAAAGCGCTTTAACGCTAATAAGTATGCTTCAGTCGTGAGATTTGTGACCAACTCTAAATGTACCGCACGCGTTGTAAAACACACGAACAAACATATGTAGCATTTAGTTAACTTTGCCCCCCTTCCGGAACGGCTCAACATAAACAATGGTCCCGCATAGTCGACCCCACAGTTCATGAATGGATACCCAGGTATCAATCTTTCGTTTGGTAAATTACCCATCTGAATATTAAAAGGTTTGGCTTTCATACGAACACATTTCACACAGGTATGCACTATTTGTTTTGCTAAGTTCCGCCCTCTGAGTGGCCACCAAGATTCTCGTATCGTAGCGAGTAATAATTGGGGCCCCGCATGTAATAATTCCCTGTGTTTATATTCGAATAAAAGACGCGTGAACCTATGTCGACTGCATAACAATATAGGATGCTTTTTGTCAAATGAGAATGATTCGGAATTATCTAGTCTACCTCCTACTCTGATCATATTATGCTCGTCTAAAAATATGTTCAAGTTAGAAATATTACGAGGACACTTTGAAGTTTGTTTACTAATTAAGTTATCGTAAATAGTTGGAAAAGACTCTTGCTGTGCAATACGCGTTAATATTATTGTTGCCGTGTTTAATTCATCAACCGACAAGTTATCTATGAGGCGCTGTGATTTAAATTTTTGTTGACAATTATTTGCAAATCGAATTATGTAGGCCATCGCACGTAGCATACGATTAAAATTGGAAAACCTATCGAAAGGGAAACAACTCGGCATCGTTTGATTTACTAATGTGACTTTTGTAGGTTTTAATTCTGGTAATTCATCATAATTAATGTTTGGATTGCTACTATGTTTACCTTCCATTCCAAGAACGTGTAAGAAAGAAGGTCCGCGCCACCACAGATCGGAAGAATTTAACACATCCAATTGCACTCCGCGCGATAATAAGTCAGCTGGGTTTTGTTTACCACTAACGTGAAGCCACGCCTTATCATCTGTTAGTTCGTTCACTTCCACAACACGGTTTTGCACGAATGGTTTTAATTGACTCGGTGGCATTCTTAGCCATCCTAGTACTACAGTAGAATCTGACCAGAAATATATATTATTAAAAGTTAATCGTAACGAACTAATTATCTTTTTGTAAAGTCTCGCGCCTACTAACGCGCCACACAATTCTAAGCGCGGAATGGAAACTGGTTTCACCGGTGCCACTTTGCTCTTTGCACATAACAAACGCACGGTTATTATGGTATCTGTATAGCTACGTATGTACGCGCACGCCCCGAATGCGTCCTTTGAAGAATCACAAAATATGTGTAATTCAACTGTGTGTGCGTTATCTCCTATTACATAACGAGGTATACGTAAATGTTGTAAATATTGCAGTTTGACAACAAAATTCTGCCAATCCGCTAAAATTGGCTTAGGAACTGGGTCGTCCCAACCTATCTTGGCTAACCACAGTTTTTGAAGTATTATCTTGGCAATGACTATCATTGGAGTGAGTAGACCTAAAGGGTCGTATATTTGCGCGATAGTGGAAAGAATGCTACGCTTACTAGCATGAGTTAAAGTATGCTCATGTTGAGTGTTAAAGTACAGTTCGTCTGAAGAATTAAACCACCCCAATCCCAACGTTTTGGTTTGACACGAGTCTCCTAACGATAATTCTTTGAACGTAGAATCAAGTTGGGTTTGCGAAGGTTTTGCATTGAAGATCCACTTTCTTAAAGGGAAACAAGCCGATTCTAAAACTTGAGAAACACCGGTACATATCTCTAATAATTTTTGATAATCCTGATTTCCCGTTATCAGGTCGTCTACGTAAAAGTCGTCACTAATGACTTGTGCAATGACGTCATCATCGCATTCCAACGCGAGTTGTTCAAGGCACCGAATGCTCAGATAAGGCGCGGATGCCGTCCCATAGGTGACGGTGTTAAGTTGATATATACCAAGGGGTTCAGACGGCTTCTCCCTCCAAAGAATTAATTGTAATCGTCTTTGATCTGGCTGAACTAATATCTGACGATACATTTTTTCGATGTCGGCACTAGGGCATGCAAAACCGGAAAGTCATCAAAACCGGTTTTGAACATCGTTTTTTTGGGACCAAAACCGAAAACCGGAGCTAGGTCCGGTTTTAGCAAAAAAAATCGAATGTAGTATAATTTAAATAGAAACACCATTTTTTTTAAATACCCACTAAGTCTACAAATAAAACAAATTGTATGATACATTTCTTTTTAATCCAAACCATAATAATTGTACAGATAACAATGAACTTATAATACTATAAAGATTAATTAACTGAGATCAAATCAACAACAAGTAAGTTTTTGGTATCTTTGGTACCTATTAAGTCTGCTATCAAAAATAATATATTTTAAACATAGAAAACACAATCAGCATCTTCAAATATTAAACACAGCCACCCACAATTACCAAAAAAATCAACATTTTTGTAACTTTGAAGACGAACTACAAAATAACATTATTATAATATGATTCATATTGCACTAAAAAAGAGATCAATAATCAACTATGTATACTAATTTAAATAAAGCATAAATCACTTGTTTTCAAGAGATCGCTGTTCTTGATAATGTGATCTCAAGAATATAAGTGCATCCAACATTCGATCAGACATCGAACTTCTTATTTTGTTACAGAAATACCCAGCACTCGAAAACACCCTTTCACTCTCAACACTTGTTGGTAGAACACATAATAAATAATTATATGCTTCGGTGAGATACACAACACACCCCGATGCCCTCCGCTTTCATACATGGCTTGCTCTACTTTTACGAACCCAGCCAGGTCGAAATCTGACCGATTTTTGGGGGTTCTCTTTCTCTTGCATTTGTGTAATTCCTTCTCTAGCTGCTCTTGAAGAGTTAGCTCTTCAGCGTCAGATGATGACGATTGCGAAGGTATGGACTGCTCGGTGAGAACTGCGGTGATGGTGTCTGTGTCCTCGGGTTTATATTTTAGCTGCTGCAACAAGTTGATAATAGTTTCAGTTATTTCAGCACCATTGGGTTTGGGAAATGTGTCATCATCACCTTGGGCGGAGAAGTCTTCCCAATCATGTAAATAGTGTAAAACACCTGCTAGAAGGAGACGTCTTTGCTTTATGCGACTTCTCAAAATTAGTCGCTAGCTTGAGACTCAAAACGCTGTTTTGTTCGTGAAGCTTCTTAAACATAAATTTTAATGTTGTGTCAGCTGTGTGCAGCGTAGCATCACGTCGGCACAAGGACAGAACAGCGAGTTTGACAACATTCAAGCTGTTATATGCATAATGTCCATAATGTAATATAATTCGGGCTAACGCAGCAACTACTGGATGTAATTGCGCCCTTCGTGTCGTTTCATCCACGAGCTCAACATAAATGTACATTAAAAGACACAAAATATAATAAATTAATAACTAAGTAAATACTCACATTTTGTCCTAGCGTCGCAGGCGAGGGCGGCGGACACGCACTTGCACTCCCGGTAAGGGTATTACTGCAACAACGCAGGCGCAGGCTGGCGGGTTACGGGTGCGGGGTGCGGGGGTAGTGGAGGGAGGCGTGTAAGTGGGTGGATGCAGGCTGTGTTCGGTTCGGATACATTTGATGCCTCAAAATTAATTATTTTTTGAGTGTTCGAAAAAAATGTTGATAAAAATCAAAATGTTAATTGTTACTCAATAATGGGAAAACCGGAGCTGAGCTCCGGTTTTGGCTCTCAAAACCGGTTTTCAAAAATCGTTAAATTTTGGCCGATTTCCGGTTTTGCGCAAAACCGGAAAACCGGTTTTGCACGCCCTAGTCGGCACATGCGACGTATTTAAATTGCCGGAACCGTAATAAAATAGCGAATATGTCATTTTGTAAAGTCGGACCAATAAACTGTATGTCATTTAAAGACTTGCCTGACGGAGACTTGGCACTTGCATCGAATACTACTCTAAGCTTTGTGGTTGTGCTATGTTCCCTGAAGACACCGTGGTGAGGCAAGAAATAGTAAGGCGGCGAATATTCAGTGATACGGCTCATATGTCCTAAACTTAAATATTCTTTCATAAAATTGCAATACATTTGCCTATAGCTCGGTGCGCTTCGGATTAGTTTGCGCTCGAGTGTCAAGAACCGGTTCTCGGCCATTGAAAACGTATCGCTCAGCTCGTCAGCTGATTACCTTAGCGGAATACGCACCGAAAAACGACCTTTATCGTCACGCAAAGTGGTTTCTTTAAATAAATTTTCGCATGCGATTTCTTCTTTTGACAATTTTGGTTTATTACAGGTGACTTCTTCGATTTCCCAGAAACGTTTAAGTTCTGCGTCCAATGCGTGTGTGAAATTACATTGTGTATGCGTATTATTTTAACTATGTTTTATTTGTTTATGTACTGAACCTGATATAACCCAGCCAAGCTCTGTGTTTTGCAAATAAGGACCTTTACGCAAGCGTATTAGGCCTTCATTTAACAAATCCCAAAACTTGTCGGCACCAATTAATAAATTAATTTCATTACTTAAATGAAAGTCAGGGTCCGCAAGTTGTATGTTTTTAGGAATTTCGATGTTGTGATCGATGCCTAGTGATGGCAATTGTGCTGTTATTTGAGGCAAAACTAAGCAATTAATGTGCGTATTGTATGGGCTTGCTTTGGATCGAATTTTTATTTCACATAATTGTGTGGATTGTGTCACGGAGTTGCCTACTCCAATGACTTGTACAGTGGACTGTATCGTTGGAATGTTGAGGGTTTTACAAAGTTTTTCGGATATAAAACAATGCTGGCTCCCGTTATCGAGAAGAGCGCGGGTTGTGTGATATTTATTTTGTGATTCTCTTTGATGAGATTCTCTTTCTTGCAATTCTTTATCTATCTGACTACCCGCGACGTACAAATCTATTTCATCTTGAGTACTACAAAACTGATCAAACAACATTTCTATCTTTTTTAAGCGCTCCTGTAATTCCGTTTTTTGAATTTCTGTTGGATTAGAAGCTTCTAGTGTTTGAACAAATTTTGAAAACAACGTTAATTTGCCTTTCAAGGAACCGCGTTTTTTTACTAAATCCCGAATAATATCATCAATACTTTCTGTATCTACGATGGAATGCCTCTTTTTCGTCATTTCGGTGATTGCGAGCGACAAAAATCAAGTACCTACCTATTTAAAATTTAAACTGTCGTGATATATGCAGCGTTGTAGGTAATATACACTCGTTACGAAGACAAAGAAATCGAGGAATAAGACAATGTTAGCACAAACTCAGCATGAAATGGAAATAGGAAGGAAAAGATTGATTGACCTGACCGTTAGCTGCAGATGGTGACCTTCTCGAATTTTCTTCGTTGCAGATGGTGATTTTCTCGCGACGCTTCTTCGTTGCTCGTGCGTGATATGCAGAAGTCGCAGACTCGCAGCTCCGGATCGTTGGACCAGAATATGTGCAGGAAGGTGGTCAGTCGTTGTGATGAGGATGTTAGCTTCGATGGAAAGACTTGATGACGATGAACTGAGATTTATTGTTTATAATAATTACAATGGTTTTCGTAGTTTTTAGTAGTAGCAGCAGGCCGGCCGCGGGTACGCGGTTTATATAGTCAAAAAAGAGGTGAGAGGGGAGGGCCCGGTGCCCCCCGCCGCTAGTGGTTCCGCGTCGCTGTGGCCCGCGACGCTGTTGCTCGTGGTGTCCGATGGGTGGCGCCACGTACTCGTAAACACAAACATTTATATTTATATTTATTTTATTATATTATATAAAACTGCAAAGCCACTCACTGATTGACATTTCCATTTTGGAATGGGTGAGAGATGGGTTAGGGGTATGTTTTGCAATAATGTATAAAACCATAGAGCGAGTAGAGGAAAATTATAGAGGAGATTCAAATCCAAGATGGCGGCCGCGTCCATTTCCGGTTTCGGTGGGGAAAAGACATGGACGGGTTTTGACTCGTAGGTCCCATACAAAATCTAAAAAGGTTTAAAAAAAAAGTAAAAAAAAAAAAAAACAAGATGGCGGCTGCGCTGGGACGTTTTGAAATCTTCGACTTTTTGCACTAGACTTTGACAAATTGTTTTGTTCTACCGATTTCAAAAGTTAGCCACACCGAGCACATCAGTCGGTGGCCTATATCCTTGAGATTTTAGAAAAATTGTGACTTTTTAGAAAAACAAAATGACAAACAGTATAGCGGCCATCTTCTAAAAAAAAGGAATTTTCGACTTTTTTCAAATCCTTTTTTCGGGTAGTTGGCAACATCCGACGGGTTCGAGTTGTACCGAGCGGTTGTGTGTTTCGTTGAGGAGTGTGGCCTGGTGCAAAAAATTTCCCCATTTTCAGGGTATTTTCCCAGATTTTCCCCAAAAACATGAAAAGTAGAAATAACGACATTTCGAACGGAGACTTTGACCAGCTGGCAACATTGGGGTCCCCCAAATGACATTTGACCATTTTGGTTTGTTTTAGTTGGCAACCCCAAAAAATATTGAATATTTTAATTTTTGGGACTTTTTGACTTTGGCGAATTCTTTTGTTCTACCAAACTCAAAAGTTGGCAACACCAAGTACACTGTTCGGTAGCCTATATCCTTGAGATTTCAGGAAAATTATGACTTTTCAGAAAAATAAGATGGCGGACAGCGTGGCGGCCATCTTGTAAAACGACGAAAAATCCCAATATTCGACACGATAAATGGAAGAGCTGTCATCGCCCGACTGGATTGTGTTGTATGAACTGGTTGTGTTTCGTCGAGGAGTATTGCCTGGTGTAAAAAATCTCTCCACTTTTGGGGTAATTTTCCCGGATTTTCCCCAAAAAACATGAAAAGTACAAATAACGATATTCTGAATGGAGACTTTGACAAGCTGGCGATATTGGGGTTCCCTAAATGACATTTGACCATTTTCTTCACTCTCAGCTGGCAAACCCGAGAGCCATTGGGGCTTGAATTTTCGGGTCAGACCCGACTTTGGCGAGTTAGTTAGTAGTTTTATTCTACCAAAGTCAACGGACAGCCACCGTTTTTTTATTGACAGGTAACTTGTATCCTGTTTACTGTAGGAAAATTATGATATTTTAGAAATTCAAGATGGTAGCCGTGCCATTTCCGGTTTCCGAAACCTCACTCACTGACATATTGTTCTCCCAGGTGGTGGATGGGGAGGGGGGTATATTTTGACAGATTCATAAACAAGTAACTCTCACGAGTAGGGGAAAAGTGCCAAACCTCCCCTTTTCACCCCCCTTCCTCCGCCTTCCTATCGTATCTCGGAAACCAAGAGACTTGAAAAATTATTTTTTTCAGATTCGTATAGAGGAGGCTCGGAAAAATAAAAACCATTTTTCAAAAATGTCCCCCTTGCCCCCCTTCTACCCCCGCTTAAGCGGATCTCGAATGTTCAGACACTTGGTCCATTTTTTTTTTAGTTTCATATAAAGGGGCAATGCGTTAGTCAAAATCATTTTTCAAAACTCCCCCTCCCCCCATTCAACCCCCCCCTCTCTTCACTCCGTTTTTTAATACTAAAAAATCTTTTGATTTTTACCTAAAACTATTAAGGGGCGTTGAAATTTGTATACTCTCCCCTCCCCAACTTCATAAAGGTTAGAGATAGCCATTTGGTATTTAAACAAATATTATAGGTGTTGAAACCTGTTCGGTTGTGGTACCGGTAAAGCGAAGGGTGACCGAAGCGAGCCCCCGTAGCGTAGGGTCATGATAGCCTTCCGGTGGTAGGTAGGTCCTGAGTGGAGTGAACCTGCGAGACCGAGTGGAGCGAAGGGGGAGGTGGCGAGCGAAGCGAGCCGGCGACCTCCACGTAGCGTAACGAAGGTTTAGTGGGTGAAGCGTAACTCAGTGGCGACGACAAGCAAACTTTAGGGTGGTGCTTTTTTTAATGGGAAAAGATCTGAGTTTTTAAATAAGGTTTTAGATTGTTTTAGGGGATCTTAAGGGTTCTTATACTGCTTCATACTGATTTAGGGGTTCCTAAGGGTTTTTGTACTGCTATGGATTCTTTTGCTATGGATAATGGATTCTCAACATTTTAGAAGGGCATCTACTTCTCAAATGGTTGATTTTATATATGCTTGATTTTATCAACAAAATGTTGAAATGGGTATCGTTTTCGAGTGATTTTGGGGGTGCTGATTTAGAATATAACATCCGTTTCTTTAATCCAAGATAGCGGACTTTAATTTCATCCCCCGACTGGATTGTGTTGTATGAACCGGTTGTGTATTTTGTTGAAGAGTGTTGCCTGATGCAAAAATTTTCCCCATTTGTAGGGTATTTTTCCAGATTTTCCCCAAAAACATGAAAAGTAGAAATAACGACATATTGAATGAAGATTATGACTCCCCCATCACCCTCTATCTATCCCTACACTTCCCCTTTCTCCAACGCCCCCGCCCCCCTTTCATCCCTCACCCTATAGTATCTTGGATAGTAGGACAAGTAGCTGATTTTTAATACTGACAAAACTTTTGATTCTTACCTAAAACTATTGAGGGGCGTTGAAATTTGTATACCCTCCCCTCCCGTCCCCAACCTCCTCTAAAATTGAAAGGGCTGTAACTTCATAACAGTTAGAGATAACCATTAGGTGTTTGAACAATTATTATAGTAGGCGTCGAAACCTGTCTGATGGTGGTACCGGTAAAGCGAAATGAGCGTATCGTAGCGAGGCGTTAAGGTCACGATAATTTTTCAATGGTAGGTAGGTCCTGAGTGGAGCGGGCTCGCGGGACAGAGTGCAGTGAAGGGGGAGGTGGTCTACGCGGGAGTCGTGCGGTCCATGGCCCTTTACGGGGCCCCGGTGTGGGCGCGTTCCTTGAGGCTGCGTGCAGCCCACTACCTGAACGCGCCCCAAAAGGTGGTAGCCGTAAGGCTGGCCCGTGGGTACCGCACGATCTCCCGTGAGGCGGCGTGCCTCCTTGCCGGATTGCCGCCATGGGATCTGGAGGCGATAGTCCTCGCGCGCCTACATGAATGGCGCGCGGAGGTGCTACGCCGGGGGGAAACTCCGCTGCCGCGACAAATTGTCGCGCAGCGGACAGACTTCCGGCGTGATCTCATGGCGACATGGAAAGAGCGACTGTCGCAACCCCGTGCAGGGCACGCCACAATAGTGGCGGTAAGTCCCCTCTTTGAGGAGTGGCTTGAGAGACGCCACGGCGTCCTCACCTTCCGCCTGACGCAGGTCCTCACCGGACACGGTGTTTTCGGGAGGTTCCTGCACCGAATCGGGCGGGAGGAAACGCCCGGGTGTTTCCACTGCGAGGATCGACCGGAGGACACGGTGGAGCACACGGTGGAGGTGTGCCCCGCGTGGGCGGAGCACCGCCGTGTCCTCGAAGCGGCGATTGGCGGCGGCGACCTCTCGCGTCCGGCCCTGGTGCAAGCCATGGTCCGGAGCGAGACGGAATGGGACGCCGTCACCTCCTTCTGCGAAGCAGTAATGCTAGAGAAGTAGGTGGCGGAACGTGAGAGGGAGAGAACCTCACAGCGTCCCGGCCGCCGCGGGAGACGCCCCGGGCGTCGGGGGCCACCGTAGGCGCGGGCCTGTGGACGGTGGGCTATGGGCTAGCTCGCCGTCCGTCCGTCTCATGACGACAGGCCGTGTCGACGGCGCGTTCGTGTTCCACGCGCGCCTCAAAGAGAGTCAGCAAAAAGGAAGGGGTCCGAAAGGACCGATGCCTGCCGGGGTTGCGGGACTATTCGAAAGAGATACCGTGGCCCCGGAACACAAAGGGCGATGAAGGAACATGGATGGGTTTTAGTCAGTAAAAGTCTGACACTCCCTCCTGCTCCGCCCAGAGCGGGAGAAGTCATTTGATGATTTCCCATCCGAAAAAAAAAAAAAAAAAAAAAAGGGGGGAGGTGGTGAGCGAGGCGAGCCGGCTACCTCCGTAGCGTAACGAAGGTTGAGTGGGGTAAGCGTAACTCGGGGGCGACGACAAGCAAACTTTAGGGTAATGTTTTTTTTAATGGGAAAAGGTCTGAGTTAAGGTTTTAGTTTGTATTAGGGGTTCTTAAGGGGTTTCAAAATCTTTAAAGTGTTCTAATGGATTTAATAAATTCATTTAACGAATCTAATGAATTCTCAATTTTTTAGTACTTCAATTACTTTTTTCTTAATTAAATTAGTTTTTAGAATGTTTTAGGGGTTCTTAAGGGTTGTCATACTGATTTAGGGGTTCCTAAGAGTTCTTTTACTGTTGTAAGGGCGCTCATTAAGGTTTTTAAAATGTTTAAAAGATTTTATATATAATTTACAAAATCTTTTAAGGACTCTAATGAATTCTCTAATTTATTTAAGGATTTCTGGGGATTCTCGAAATTTTTAGGGGTTTTAAAAGTGAAACATCTACAAGGACATATAACATCCGTTTTTTTAATCAAAGATGGCCGAATTTAATTTTATTAAATAATTAGAATATGGATTTCGTTTACGAGTGATTTGGAGGTGCTGATTTAGAATGATTAAGAGTTTAATCAAGTAGAAACCTTTCGGGTCCCTTTGGCTTTATTTGGCATTTCACTAGACTTTGAAAAGTGAAAGACTCTTTTAGGGTTATGTTTGACATACAACATTTAAGGGTTCTAAAAGTAAAACATCTACAAGGACAAGCACGCGAGGTGCTTGCACCTCGCACAACACGCAAATACTAGTTATATTATATAAAACTACAAAGCCACTCACTGACTGATTGACATTTCGTTTTTCGGAATGGTGAGAGATGGGTTAGGGGTATGTTTTGCAATAATGTATAAAACCATAGAGTGAGTAGAGGAAAATTATAGAGGACATTCAAATCCAAGATGGCGGCCGCGTCCATTTCCGGTTTCGGTGGGGAAAAGACTTGGACGGGTTTTGACTCGTAGGTCCCATACAAAATCCAGAATGGTTTAAAAAAAAAAGCAAAAAAAACAAGATGGCGGCTGCGCTGGGACGTTTTGAAATCTTCGAATTTTTGCACTAAAGTTTGCCGAATTGTTTTGTTCTACCGATTTCAAAAGTTAGCCACACCAAGTACACCAGCCGGTGGCCTATATCCTTGAGATTTCAGAAAAATTGTGACTTTTTAGAAAAACAAAATGGCGAACAGTATGGCAGCCATCTTGTAAAATGTTGAAATTTTCGACTTTTTTCATATCCTTTTTTCGGGTAGTTGGCAACATCCGACGGGTTCGAGTTGTACCGAGCGGTTGTGTTTCGTCGAGGAATGTTGCGTGGTGCAAAAATTTTCCCCATTTTTATGGTATTTTCCCAGATTTTCCAGAAAACATGAAAAGTAGAAATAAGGACATTTTAAATGGAGACTGACTAGCTGACAACATTGGTGTCCCCCGAATGACATTTGACTATTTTTGTTCGTTTTAGTTGGCAACCCCAAAAAATATTGAATATTTTAATTTTTGGGATTTTTTGACTTTGGCAAATTCTTTTGTTCTACCAAACTCAAAAGTTGGTACACAGAAGTAAACCGGTCGGTAGCCTATATCGTTGAAATTTCAGGAAAATTATGACTTCAGAAAAACAAGATGGCGGACAGTGTGGTGGCCATCTTGTAAAAATGACGAAAAATCCCAATATTCGACACGATAAATGGGAGAGCTGGCATCCCCTGACTGGATTGTGTTGTATGAACCGGTTGTGTGTTTTGCCGAGGAGTGTTGCCTGGTGCAAAAAAAATCCCCATTTATAGGGTACTTTCCCAGATTTTCTCCAAAAACATGAAAAGTTGAAATAACGATATTTTTAATAGAGACTGACCAGCCGGCAACATTGGGGTCCCCCGAATGACATTTGACCATTTTCATCACTTTCAGCTGGCAACCCCGAGAGCCATTGGAGCTTGAATTTTCGGGTCAGACCCGACTTTGGCGAGTTCTAAACAAGCAACTCTCACGAGTAGGTGAAAAGTGCCAAACCTCCCCTTTTCGCCCCCCCTTCCTCCCCCTCCCTATCGTATCTCGGAAACTAAGAGACCCGTATTTTGTTTTTTTTTTTTTACGGATTCGTATAGAGTCTCTGAAAAGTAAAAACGGTTTTCAAAGTTGCCCCCTTTGCCCCCCTTCTCCCCCCCTTTAGGCGGATCTCGGAAGTTGAGAGACTTGGTCCAGTTTTTTTTCGGATACATATAAAGGGGCAATGCGTTAGTCAAAATCATTTTTCAAAACTTCCCATCTCCCCCATTCACCTGAAAAATCTTTTGGTTTTTATCTAAAACTATTGAGGGGTGTTGAAACTTGTATACCCTGCCCTCCCCAAACTCCCCTAAAACTGAAAGGGCTGTAACTTCATAACGGTTAGAGATAGCCATTTGGTATTTAAACTAATATTATAGGTGTTGAAACCTGTCCGGTTGTGGTACCGGTAAAGCGAAGGGCGACCGAAGCGAGCCCCCGTAGCGTAGGGATAAGGTCACGATAGCCTTCCGGTGGTAGGTAGGTCCGTCAGGGGCGACGACAAGCAAACTTCAGGGTAGTGTTTTTTTAATGGGAAAAGGTCTGAGTTTTTAAATAAGGTTTTAGGTTGTTTTAGGGGATCTTAAGGGTTTTTATATTGCTTTATACTGATTTAGGGGTTTCTAAGGGTTTTTGTACTGCTATGGATTCTTTTGCTATGGATAATGGATTCTCAACATTTTAGAAGGGTATCTACTTCTCAAATGGGGGATTGGATTTTATCAACAAAATGTTGAAATGGGTATCGTTTTCGAGTGATTTTGGGGGTGCTGATTTAGAATATAACATCCGTTTTTTTTAATCCAAGATGGCGGACTTTAATTTTATTAAAAAAAATGTTATGGATTTCGTTTACGAGTGATTTGGAGGTGCTGATTTAGAATGATTAAGAGCTTAATCAAGTGGAAACCTTTCGGGCCCCTTTGGCTTTATTTGGCGTTTCACTAGACTTTGAAAAGTGAAAGACTCTTTTAGGGTTATGTTTGACAATTTTACTACATTTAGGGGTTTTAAAAGTGAATATCTACCACCACAAGCACACGCAAATACTAGTTATACTATATAAAGCTCGATTACCACTCACTGACTCACTGACAGAATTTTTCTCCCAGATGGTGGATGGGGAGGTGGGTATATTTTGACAGATTCGTAAATAAGTAACTCCCGCGAGTATGGGAAAAGTACTAAACCTGCCCTTTTCACGCCCCTTCCTCCCCCCCCCCCCTATCGTATCTCGGAAACTAAGAGACCCGTATTTTTTGTTTTTTACGGATTCGTATAGAGGCTCGGAAAAGTAAAAACCAGTTTTCAAAAGTTGACCCACTTGTCCCCTTTAGGCGGATCTCGGAAGTTGAGAGACTTGGAACATTTTTTTTGCAGATTCGTAAGGAGGGGCCTAGAGTTGGTAAAAATATTAGTTTTTTTTTTTTTTTAATTACTTTTTCGTTTTTTAGGGGTTCTTAAGGGTTTTCAAAATATTTAAAATATTTTATAAAATTTACGAAATCTTTTAAGGACTTTCCAATTCGTTTAAGGATTCTTATGGATTCTCAAAATTTTATAAGGGGAAGGACTACTTCTCAAGAACACGACGACACGCGAGCTGCGCGCAGCTCGCGCACCCACGCAAATACTAGTTTGTATATAATATTATGAGCAGATAATCAATAAATCACAAGGTCCGCTTTCAATGAGATTTTAAAGGTAAAGACAGCAATATGAGAGATTTACAAATTAGTTACTTAGTGACCGAAGAATCGCTATCAATTTCGGCTAGAGTTTCAGTTAAATAAATTTATTTTCAATACTCTTCCTCGAAAACTGGTTTTTATTGCACTACGATTAGGTTCAACATGTTATGTATTCCACACGCGTGCGATTTCTTTCATTTACCAACACGTGTGCGGGAATGAAAATTGCCACAAATAACTATAGAAACAAAGTAAATGTATTTTATGAAGAATTATTTTCGGTAGTGCATACTTTAAAAAAGAAATCTAAAACTATTGGCTGAAAGTTTATTTTCGGTCACTGGGCCCTACTCTCTAACGTCCGTCCGTCCGTCCGTCTCTATCCGTCTCTCTCACTCGCACTCATCTACAAACTTGCGCGACAGAGACGGATAGAGAAGGACGGACGGACGGATGTTAGAGAGTAGGGCCTCAGGGTATTAGGAAAAGTAGGGAACGATTGTTTGAGCTGTACGGCCTTAAGCCTTACATCAACACATAATCTTTTAATAAATATGTTGCTACTTACTAGAACATTTTTAAAAACACTTGCAAGGTAGCCAAATACTTATTCATTAGCAACAAGAGTAAATCAGCCGACAACAAAATAAAGACGGTTTGGAAAATTATCGACAGTGAAACAAATAGAAATAAAAAACAAAGTAAAGTCTTCACACTAGAGACATCACGTGGCCTTGTGAGCTCCAACAATACAGTTGCTCAAAAATTTGTAAATTTCTTTACCAGTATCCCACTTAAAACTACAGAAACCTTAAATTCCTCTCCCTTGCTCTCTATTGATTTATTGAAAGCGAATGTTTTAGCCTGTCCAAATGAACTTAAATTTCAGCATATAAACCCCATAACAGTCATAAAAGGTTTTAAGCAAATCAAGATCAAATTAACGGAAGATCTATGGGGTATGTCTATCAAAGCTGGTACCTCAATTATTGAGACTGTATCACCGTATTTAGCCTCAATATTTAATTTGTGCGTGGATCAAGGGGTCTTCCCGGATCTAATGAAATTCAGTAAGGTAATACCGCTTTTTAAATCTGGGGACAGTAAGGACACCAATAACTATATGCCCGTATCCGTGTTGCCGGTTTTCAGCAAGGTGTTTGAAAAGATAATGCTCAATCAAATGCGTAATCATTTTAACACCAATAAAATATTACACGAGCAATAGTATGGTTTCACCAAAGGACGTTGTACAACTGACGCTGGTGTCACTTTATTAAAGCACATAATATTTACTGCGTGGGAAGAGGCACAAGATGCCATAGGAATCTTCTGTGACCTTTCGAAGGCATTTGATTGCGTAAATCACGAAACCCTGATCTTGAAATTTGAGCATTACGGTTTAGGTAAACTTGCGCTCAGTTTAGTAAAATCGTATTTGAATGATAGACAGCAGCAGGTACAAATAAATGGTGTCAACTCAATGGGTTTAAAAGTAAAAATGGGTGTACCACAAGGTTCTATATTGGGTCCCTTCCTCTTTATAGTGTATATTAATGACCAACCCCATTTATTTAACAACCACCCGCATATGGTGTTGTTTGCTGACGATACTTCTTTAATATTTAGGATAAACAGACGTGCCACTAATCTTAACGACGTAAATAACGCCCTACTGCAGGTCAATTACTAAATTGACCTGCAGTAGTAGTGTAGTAGTGTGTAGTACTAACTAAATGGGAAAAAAGCTAAGTGCATTAGATTTGCTCTACCAAATGTCAAAAGTAGTGATTATGACATAATATTGAATCGAGAGAAACTAGAATTTGTCTATAAAACGGTTTTCTTGCGAATCACGCTCGACTCAAGGTTACAATGGGGTCCTCATTTAACATATCTTGCAGGATGGGTGAGCTCAGCAGCATATGCTGTTAGAAAAATCCGTCAATTTACTGATATTGATACCGAGAGGCTTGTCTATTATATTTATTTTCATAGTATTATGTCCTAAGGTATTTTACTATGAGGACGGGCTGCAGACATCGGGTCTATATTTATTCTGCAGAAAAGAGCCATCAGAGCCATTTATGAATTACGTAGACGCGATTCTCTAAGAGAATTGTTTAAGGAAATTAATACTATGACAGTACCTTGTCAATACATCTATGAAAACATCATGTACGTTAGGAAAAATCGGCATTTATTCTGTAAAAGAGGTGACAGACACCACTATAACACTAGAAATAGGGACCGAATAGTTCAGCCAGGTTTCAGGCTTGCTAAAGTAGATTAATCATTCATGGGGTACTATTATAAATGTTACAATAAAATACCTCCCCACATTCTTTTAATGAATGAGACGAAATTTAAATCTTGTATAAAACGCACACTATGTAGGCAAGCATATTATAAGTTGGGGGATTACATTGATGATTTAACTGCTTGGCTAGATGCTGGTCCTGCTCCACAACCATAGGGGCAATTGATTGTACTGGTCGGGCATTATTTGAGTATATCGACACGCAAAGAAGAAGAAGAATTGATTCCTATGTTAATGTATTGTGGAAGCTGCAGAAGATTGTAAAAATATACTTGCATTGTATAGATTCCAGTTCTTAGTATTTTATAATTGCATAGCACGTGTGAGTACTTTGTACTGTTCAGCCACCATTTACATGTAGTTATCTTTCATTGACTTGAATATGCCTTGGTAGCTGAGAGAATGTCATGCTCACTGAAATGTCTCGCTGATGGTGGCGGGTGTGTCAGGTCATTTAGTTTCCTTCAATATGGTTGAGTTGAATGGCGCCGGTACATACGTCATGTTCGTGAACGGGCGCTGTCAGTTGGGACTGTTCATCTCTTAGCTGCCACGGTTCATTTTAATTACCTTATTTTTAAATTGTTGACCTAATCTTTTACTCTGGACGCTCTTAATGTGCACGTCTTTAGTCTACATCGTTCTCACATATATGTATACTCTCAAAATTAATGATGTACCCAAGATTTTGTAACAACATTTTGTTTTAAAAGAGTGTCCATGGAGTTTCTTGCCCGTTCTTCTCCATAGAGATCTACGCTAGGGAATGGGCAACTACAGTACTTTCAACTCGTCAAGTTATTATGCCTTGTGACTGGGACTGTAGCTTTGTTTTTATTTTGTATTTTTGACATTCAAAAGTGCCGTAATGGTCTAATAAATGCTTTGAGTTTGAGTTTTGAGTTTATACCTATACTTAGTCCAAATTGGTTCAATGCCTATAGTCGGAGGTCAATGTTTTTTTTTATTTTGGCACAGCAATGCGTCTTTACGGCGTAAATATTTTTTGAATATTCAAATTGTGTTTCTAGATAGATTATCATAGCAAAGCATGATTATTTAAAACTAATATTTACTTTTATTATCAAATTAACATTTATTTGTGTTCTAAATTCAAAAATATACATATATATATATATTAGGCTGTTTAGCGGCTTCATACCTTTGCTTCTCTTTCAAACTGGCGAAAGCAAAGCGCGGGAAAAAAGAAAATTAAAATCATAGTTAATTCATGACAAAAATATTTTTCGTTCTTTTGTTTTATTTCTTCAAAAGTGTATTGAAAAACGTCGTTTGATACACGTGGACATTTGTTATTGCAGTTCTCGGCTCAAAAACACCCTCCGTTAATTCCGCCTCGGATGCAATAACAAACTTTCTCCACTTGTATCAAAATGTACTATTATTAAAGGTATTTGTACTATGCTAACCTTCGCGCAAGTGCAAGCAATAGGTTGACAAAGTTTTATTACAATGGGATGGATGTCTGATCTGTGAGGGTATTATTAGAAAGTATCGAGATTCGATTCTATTTATGTATCCTTTTTGAAGAAAAAGTAAAAAGCCCGATGAACATTAAATTTTAATAAAATGTATTAAAATTAGGAAACAGTTTCATTGCGGGCGGTCGCTTCTCGGGTTCGAGTAGTAACGTCATAAAAAACCAATTATGAAAATGGTGTTGTCACATTTTAAAAGTGTTTGAATTTAGGGAAAAGGTGGTAATTTGAGACAAAAATCATGCATTTAAAAATTCATTGATATTTTTACTTACATGAATATTTTACGTTTCATAATCTATTTGGCAATGTCATTGGTATATCTATATGCCAATTTCGGATCGAACAGGGTTTTAAACATTGTATATTAGATTAGACTAACTGTGTGTGCCTGGCATGCTTTTTTGTTTATCAAACTTTTTGTTTAAGAAACCACTGGTGTATGTAGAACAACTGTGCAAAATTTCAATCGGTCGGCGAATTATTGGCCGAAACTGAAACTGTGGGTGAAAATAGATTTCGTAGTTGAAACCAAACCTTTGGTTTGTCACTATTTAAAATGAACGCACCAAACAACAGTAAAATTTTAATAAACTAAAAAAGTAAGAGAACTCTGTTACTGTATCTGTTTGAATGGTTTACAACGGGTACATTACGTAAATACGACAAACTTTATTCCGACAGTCACAAATACGAACTTCAAAATACCGATTTTCATAATTCCTAATGGTTCAAAGTTCTAAATAGAACAACTCCGATTTATCTTTATTCCTATTTTTATAATTCCTAAATTTCACAATTACTATTATCAAAATACCGAGTGTCAATAGATCGAATAACAAAAAGTCCCAATGAGGAATTTTCCAGTGCTGATTATGTACGAACTAAATGGCGCTGATCACGTCGGGCCACGCGCAGTGTAGGGACCGAACCCGTTGGTACAGCTTTGTGAAACTTATGATAATATATTTACTTATTATATTTATTAATACGTCGTAACCTTATCTTTCAAAACACAAAACCCTAAATCACCAGACGGTAATACACGTGAAATAGCAATGCGTAGATTATTACAATTAGAAAGAAAATTTGCAAAACAACCTGACTTAAAAGAAGAATATGTAAAACTGATAAAAGATTACGCAATGCTAAATCACCTGGAAGAAGTACCTGCAAGAGAAATTAACCCAAAGAAAGCTGTCTACTTACCTCACCACGCAGTTGTCCGATATGATAAAGAAACCACCAAAACAAGAGTGGTCTACGGTGCTTCCTGTAAGGGTTCCAACAACATCTCACTTAATGATGAATTGCTAGTTGGACCTTTAGTACAAGACGACCTTCGCAGCATAATAATGAGATGGAGGATGCATGCAGTTTGCTTTTTTGCCGACATTGAAAAAAATGTGTAGAATGGTACGACTGTCCAGAGCCCATACAGATTTCGAACGTATCCTGTAGAGAAAAGACCCATCTGAACCTGTTAAAGATTACCGTCTACTTACCGTAACGTTTGGAACAGCTCCAGCACCCTACTTGGCATGCAGAACCTTACTTTAGCTGGCTGATGATGAGGGTCAAAATTCTCCTGTCGCTACACAGATGATGTCAGATTTTTACGTCGACGATCGCCTGTCTGGAACGGACACTATAGACACGGCTATTGAAGCCAGATACCAGCTGAAGGAGATGATGAAAAGTGCGGTTTCGTGTTAAAGAAATGGTCATCAAACAACGTAGACTTCATGAAATCCATACCGCCAGACGAAAGATCTCAAAATGCACTTCTTGATTTGAATATCGCTGGAAAAGTGACGACGCTGGGAATCCTGTGGAACCTGAATACAGACAAATTTGAACATAAATTTACCTTGAAACCAACAGAAGGCGCTGCAACCAAGCGAAACATTTTCTCAAATGTGCAAAAATTATATGATCCTTTGGGATGGTTGTCGCCAAGCGTAATTACAGCTAAGTTGTTAATGCAAAAACTCTGGCTAGAACATGTGAGCTGGGATGATCAGATTAGTCAAGACTTAGAAGATGAATGGATACACATAAGATCTGATTTGGAAAATATAAACGACATAAGCCTAGATAGATGGATACATACAACAGCCAAAAACAAAGAATGTATTCAGTTGCGACGCATCATCACGTGCGTATGCAGCAGTTGTTTACGTGAGAGTATCTTGCCCTAAAGGTGAAATTTATACCAATCTGATGGCAGCAAGAACACGAGTTGCTCCTTTAAAAACTATTTCTATTCCCCGACTCGAATTGTGTGGAGCACTGCTGTTGTCACATTTATTAAATCATGTTGGTGGGGCAATGAAAATACAAAAATCACAAACATTTGCTTGGACAGATTCTTCAATTGTCTTGGCGTGGTTGTCTGGCGAGCCCTTCAGGTGGAAGACATTTGTGGCAAACCGGGTGGTGGAGATACTGGACAACGTCAGCTGCAATCAATGGTATCATGTACTATCTAATGAAAATCCTGCCGATATTGCTTCTCGAGGGTTACCTGTAGAAGAATTGAAAGAATATAATTTGTGGTGGAAAGGGCCAAGCTGGCTGAGCACGAGAGAAATCAAATTCAGTCGGCTGGAAAACACACAAACTGATAAAGAAAAGAAAACAAAGAGTTACAAACGAATTTAAAAATAAATAACACTGAAAATGATAACACAAGAATGATAGATCAATTTAAACAATTTAATAATTTAAAAAAACTACTTACAGCCATATGCTACTGTCGAAGATTTCTACATTATAAACGCAACATAGTTATGTCTGAAGACCAAAAATATGTCACGACAGAGGAACTTGAAGAGTCACTACATACATGTATAGAGATAGCACAACAAAACGATTTTGAAGAGGAAATTAAAACACTAACAAACAGAAATGAAGTAAAGAAAAGAAGCCCTTTAAAACCTTTGAACCCCTATATAGATGCCAAAGGAGTCTTAAGAGTAGGAGGAAGACTAAGAAATGCAGAAATTTTAAAAATAAAAATGAATTGACTCGATTGATCGTGAAGAATGCACACGCAGAAACACTTCATGGAGGAGTGCAATTGATGTTGGCCTACATCAGATCCAGAAACTGGATACTACGAGTCAAAGACGTCGTGAAGGCATGCATCCGACAATGTCTGGTATGTGCTAAACATAGTGCCACATCAAAGCAACAACTAATGGGTGATCTACCGAAAGAGCGCGTTACTCCAGCCAGACCATTCCTTCATAGTAGAGTCGATTTTGCAGGGCCATTTCAGGTATTGATATCAAATGGGAGAGGCGCTAGAACCAATAAAGCATACATATATAGCCATTTTTATCTGCATGGCAGTAAAAGCATTTTGAATTGGTTAGCAATTTAACAGCAGAATCATTTATTGGTGCATTTAGAAGATTTACATCTAGACGAGGCAAACGCCCACTTATGGAGCGATCAAGGCAGGAACTTTGTCGGCAGTAGTAAAGAACTCATGGCTGCATTACAAACCGCGCAATGTGAGCTCTCAAGAGACATAGCAGACACATTAGCGAAGAACGGAACCCAATGGCATTTAATACCCGCGTACAGTCCAAACTTCTGCGGTCTCTGGGAGGCAGGTGTGAAATCAATTAAACACCACTTAAAGAGAGTTCTCACAACAAACCTAACGTTTGAAGAACTGACAATCTTACTGTCAGATTGAAGCCTGTTTAAATACCCGCCCTCTCACCCCTGCAGATGAGTCAGATATAGACGCAATAGAAATGCTAACCACAGGTCATTTTTTCATTGGAGAGTCCAATTGTTGTGCCACACCCAAACCTAGAAAATGTTAAAACCACTTACCTTTCACGCTGGCAACACATGCAGAGGCTTCTTGGAGATTTCTGGAAATAATGGCAAACAGAATATTTAACACGTCTGCAAAGACGAAAGCAAAGACCTATATGGATGAAACAAGAAACACAATTAGAAAAAGGACAAATCTAAATATATAAAAGAAGAAACTGACTGACTGACTGACTGACTCATCTATCAACGCACAGCCCAAAACGCTGGGTCTACAGATTCCTAATTTGGCAAGTAGGTTCCTTGTGTGGTCTAGGGGTGCACTAAGGAAGGATTTTTCAAAATTCACCCCCTAAGGGGGTTAAACGGGGCTCCAAAGTTTGTATGGGGAAACAAGATTAGTTAGACTATTTTATTCGAAACTTCACAGTAGTGCTCCTTTTGAAAAAAGAGTAGAAACGAGATTCAGGGTTTTTCAGAATTCAACCCCTAAGAGGGGGAAATGGGGTGACAAAGTCTAAAAATCAATGCACAGCCTAAACCGCTGAGTCTAGAGATCCCAAATATGGCACATATGTTTCTGAAGTGGTCTATGGGAACACTAAGAAAGGGTTTTTCAAAAGTCACCCCCTACGGGGGTGAAACGGGGCTCTAAAGTTTGTATGGAGAAACAAGATTAATTAGATTATTTTATTTAAAACTTCACAGGAGTACTCCTATTGATAAATGAGTAGAAATGAGTTTCAGGTTTTTTCAGAATTCAACCCCTAAGAGGGGGAAATGGGGTGACAAAGTCTAAAAATCAATGCACAGCCCAAACCGCTGAGTCTAGAGATTCCAAATTTGGCACATACGTTCTTTATGAGGTTAAGGGGTGCAATAAGAAAGGATTTTTCAAAATGTACCCCCTAAGGGGATGAAAAGGGAGTCAAAAGTTTATATGGGGAAACAAGATTAGGTAAGACTGTTTTATTCGAAACTTCACAGGAGTACTCCTATCGATAAATGAGTTAACATTTGTGTTTCAGAATTCAACCCCTAAAGGGGGTAATGGGGTAACAAAGTCTGAAAATCAACATCGGTATTGTTTGTATGGTGTATCGGGTTGGGCGTATTACAAAAACATTTTAAGATTTAATGTGGCGGACCTGAAACACCTTCATTCCCTGTTGGGGTGCGATGGGGTTGAAATGTCTAAAAATCAATATGGGTGTCGATACCGATATTAACAGGGGTGCAGATTACGAAAATGGCATTTATTTTGAGATCCAGAAGATGGCAGATTCGACTTCTATACAGGGTTATTTATTGTGATGATTGTGATAACGATGATGGTGATTGTGATAATGATGATGATAGTGATGATTGTGAGTACGATGATAATGATTGTGATTACGATGATAATCATTGTGATTACGATGAAAATGATTGTTATTACGATGATGATGATTGTGATAATGATAATGATGATTGTGATAACGATGATGATGATTGTGATAATGATGATGATGATGATTGTGACAACGATGATGATGATTGTGATAACGATGATGATGATTGTGATAACGATGATGATGATTGTGATATTGATGATGATGATTGTGATAACAGTGATGGTGATTGTGATAGTGATTGTGATAGTAATGGTGATGATGATTGTGATGGTGATTGCGATGGTGATTGTGATAGTGATGGTGGTGGTGATAGTGATGGTGATAGTGATTGTGATAGTGATGGTGAATGTGATGGTGATTGTGATGCTGATTGTGATAGTGATAGTGATAGTGACAGTGATTGTGATAGTGATAGCGATGGTGATGGTTATTGTAATGGTGATAGCGATGGTGATGGTGATTGTGATGGTTATAGTGATTGTGACTGTGATAGTGGTGGTGATTTTGACTGTGATAGTGATATGACTGTGATGGTGTTTGTGATAATGATGATGTTGATTGTGATTACGATGATAATGATTGTGATAATGATGATGATGATGATTGTGACAACGATGATGATGATTGTGATAACGATGATGATGATTGTGATAACGATGATGATGATTGTGATATTGATGATGATGATTGTGATAACAGTGATGGTGATTGTGATGGTGATAGTGATTGTGATAGTAATGGTGATGGTGATTGTGATGGTGATTGCGATGGTGATTGTGATAGTGATGGTGGTGGTGATAGTGATGGTGATAGTGATTGTGATAGTGATGGTGAATGTGATGGTGATTGTGAATGTGATGCTGATTGTGATAGTGATAGTGATAGTGACGGTGATTGCGATGGTGATAGCGATGGTGATGGTTATTGTAATGGTGATAGCGATGGTGATGGTGATTGTGATGGTTATAGTGATTGTGACTGTGATAGTGATGGTGATTTTGACTGTGATAGTGATATGACTGTGATGGTGTTTGTGATAATGATGATGATGATTGTGATTACGATGATAATGATTGTGATTACCATGATGATGATTGTGATAACGATGTTGTTGATTGTGATAGTTATTGTGATGGTGATTGTGATTGTGATTGTGATGGTGATTGTGATAGTGATTGTGATGGTGAAGGTGATTGTGATAGTGATTGTGATGGTGATGGCTGTGATTACGATGATAATGATTGTGATAACGATGATAGTGATTGTGCTAACGATAGGACACTATTTATCCCTTTAATATGATCCAGTGGGACGGTTACCGCACTTTACGCGGGCGAAGCCGCGGGCAACAGCTAGTAGTACTTATAAAAACAGACAACTTACCACCTGGAAAATGGCAATTAGGAAGAATAATTGAGAAACACCCTGGACCAGATGGTCTGACTAGGGTCTATAGTGTAAAGAGTGGAGATAGTGTCATTCAACGATGCATTACTAAATTGTGTCACTTACCTATAAACTGTAATGATGATTCTTAACTTTTCCAAAATTTACTTACCTTACTTTGCACTGCCATTGTATCACATTCGCAACTGTAAAAAAAAACTTAATTAAAACATATTGTATACGTATCTATAAGAAAACTTAATCAAAGCATATAAACCTATCTGTAATGTTAAATTGTTAACGAATCTAAATACAACTTAAAAAATTATGTTTAATAATTGATAACGTTGTACTTACCTTTTATACTTGCTTTAGAAATCACAGTACCAGCTAATAATACAATTTTGCTTGTTATGTTCTTTTTCGACCCTTCGTCGTCCTTTTTTGCCCCCAAAGGACTCGATAGTCCTTTGGGGACACATTTGGGGGCCGGTATGTTGTAACTATATAGACGCAAACCAGCGTTGATTTATTTTAGTCGCATTAAAGTTGTTGTCAAACATTTCATTCACAAAAATCCAGTCAGCAATTTGCAACCTTAATACATACACCAAATATGAATATAGATTATGGACAAAGAAAAGTAGCTGAACTAAAGATTAAGCTTCTTAGTACTGCAAAAGTCAGTGGTACAAGGAAAAACTTAATGAAAGGTAACTTATGTGGCCACATTAATGAAAGGTAACTTATGCGGCACAACACTGAGGCATTTTATTAATGATTTAATAGCTAATTAAAAGAAAAAATAATCGTAAAATACAAGAAACTTGTGTATTTTGATAGATGTTTAGACCTTACGCCAGTACTGCCGCCTTGTGGCATTTTAGAAAACCCTCGACTAGGTATCTATGCGCCGCGCGCTCGCTACGCTCGCATTTTACATTACACACCCACTTTCTTTCACTAATATCGTCGTCGCGCCGCCGGCCTTCGATCTACGCTCCACACGCAAGCTAGCAAGCTGAAAGACCCAATGCAGAAAAGCACTAAGCAATACGGAGTTCTACTTTATTTCCTTGGTATTTGGTTTTGTTCCACTGTAACTAAAACCTAATTATAGCAGTTTTTTCGAAGTATTAAAAATGGAAATGTCGTTTTTCGGACCGACGATCCATCGAACATTTGATTCTACGGACATATTAAAATCGGACAACAAACAAATCGTATTTACGGCTTTCGGTAAAATAAATATCGGGATTTTAATTAATACACATTAATTCTTAATGTATTAGTAAATTAGAGCGGATATTAAATAATTTAATGGAAAAGGATTGTAAAAATATTGTTTTGGCAGGGGACTTTAATATAGATGTACCTAAACGGAATAACCAATCAATTGAATTCGATAATATGTTATTAAGCTTTAACTTGAAACTAGCGCTTTATTAACCAACTCGTCTTAAGTCTCGTCTTATCTCATTGAATAATGTTTCCCCCCGGTGCGGTGCGGGAAGACGACGCTCACTCACACATATGAACAATATGTCACTTAGAACTTTGTTTGATAGAAGAACCAGATATTCCTGTCTTTTCCATTTCATACCAGACGTCAGTGACGTGTCATTTGTTTTTTGCTGAAGTTGAAGGATGCCTGGTACGTTTTTATTGCACTCTTAAAATATGGTGTAGCGACCTACTTATTTTGAAACTTTATATACATATATATTTTACTTTTCTTATGATCTGTCACTTCTCTGTCTTGTGTTAACTAAATTTATTGAATGATGAAAAATTTTAATTTAATTAGTGTACAACAATAACTAAATTGGTGACCCTGACGTTATACGCCCTGAAAAGGAAATCCTAAATTTTATCAGGCCAAGGAAATCCACAGTACCGCGATGACAATTTATAGCAGTCGTCTGCCAAACAACGTCCAAACTGTGCTAGCTTTACAGCTCTATTCTTCTCTCGAGGGATGAGGGATTAGGAACCGAGTTATAATGGAATTGCGCCGTGTGTTACACTGTACTTTTCACTTTGAGTGCGAGAAAAATAGTCAATTTAGTCAGACAGACAGACAGACGGATAGACAGACAGACAATACTTACGAAACAAATTAAACTAAAGAGATTTAACTATGAAGTTGAAGTTGTTCGTGTGGCTGTTGGGCCGATTGCCTTGGTCTTTGACGAAGATTTTACTTTATGCTCTAAAGCATATAAAGCGACTTTATGTCGCCTACGCACGACATAGAGCCGAACTTTAGAGCATGAGAAGTGAAATCAATATAGTTATACAATATTATTGTTGCCACAAATTTTGCGAATTGTAAAACTTGCAAGATAGCAGTAGAATATTTTACAGTTTTTATTCAATTTAAATGAATATCTGAGTTATCGCAACTGCCGGGGTCGCGGAACTGTCTAAAAAGGGTACCGGGGCCCTGGAACGCAAAGGGCAACCGAAAGTACATGGTGACTCAGTGTGTTTTAGTCAGTAAGTCTGACAGTCCCATCCGCTCCATCCAGGGCGGGAGGACTCATTTAATGATTTTACCACCCAAAAAAAATACAAGTATTGGAAAATAAAGGCACCCATCCACATTACAAAATAATTTTACAGTAAGCGCACTTCTTTTTTTGTTTTAAATTGGTCCCGAGCGAAGCCGGGGCAGGTCGCTAGTTAATTATTATAATAATAATACGTGCCAATAACCCCCGGTAATCATTATTTTAATCAACATACAACCTAGCACTGGCCTGCACATTGCAAAAACGTAAGGAAATTTGAATTTCGCGGGCTTGGAGCTCCGCCGGACAGGCAAACACTCGACTAGCCTAAAACCCATTGAAAATTTTACGTACATAGCGGCACATTGGTGCATATTTTCGTGTGAATGAACCGCACACATGTAGAGAAACTCCTGCGAGTGTAGCTGGGCTGTGATTGACTGCTACAACACAAGGCCAGGATTCAAGGGGGAGGTTCTTTAGCCCGCGAAAATCAAATTTTCTTACGTTTTTCGCAATTTGCAGGCCAGTGCTAGGTTGTATGTTGATTAAAATAATGTTACGTCGTACCCGTACTTACCTACAGTTACGGTAGTAGGTGCCTACTAGAAGGTAGGTAGGTAGTAGTAGGTAGGTAGGTAAAACGAATCCCGAATGATGTAGGTACAAATTCGCAAACTACCTACAAAAGAACATCAGGAATTGACATTGTAATTTCGACCGTACGCCGAGGGCATAAAGTACCTACTACTTTCCTTTGTACAAGTTGTGGAAGTTTCTCGAAGGACAATGACCCACCATGGAATTGTCTAGAAGATTCTAGGAAGTCGTGGATATTTCTCGAAAGTTCGATCGCCATATAAATAGTCGACGTGTTTGCGGGAGCAGTCAGTCTGATTTTGGCTACACAACGAAGCGAATCGAAGTGAACTAGAAGTGCAATATCTAAGCGAATAGTAATCAGTAGTGTATTTGTGATTGAGTTATAAGTGTTTTGTGATTATTGAAGTTATTTGTTGTTTCTTCGGTAGTAATTAATTTATCCCATACCCAGCTCGTAACAATATGGTGTAGCGACCTACCTATTTAGATACTTTATATACATAAAACCTTCACGATATCATATTTTACTTTTCTTTTGATGTCACTTTTCTTTTTTGTGTTGACTAAATATAATGAATGATGAAAATTTTTAATTAAATTTAATTAGTGTACAACAACAACTAAATTGGTGACCCCGACGTAATACGCCCTGAAAAGGAAATCCTAAATTTTATCAGGCCATGGAAATCCACAATACTGCGATGACAATACGAGTATAAAGCAGTCGTCTGCCGAGCAACGTCCAGACTCAACTAGCTTCACAGCCAGTTACTTCTCTCGAGGGCGGACAGGGTCCAGGACATCGTGACCCCAGGCCAACAATAACAAAAGTACATTGTAATACAAGGGGCTAAAATGACCCATTATGTACGAGGTAGTTTTACTACCGAGCTTTAGCGAGGTAGTTTTACTACCGAGCTTTAGCGAGGTAGTAAATAGGAACCGAGTTATAATGGGATTATAGCGCCGTGTGTTACACTACTAAAAATAGGTTATTTAGTCAGACGGACAGACAGACGAACAGACAGATGGACAGACAGACCGACAGACACGAACAGACAGACGGATAGACAGACAGATGGACAGACAGACAGACAACCAAACAATACTAACGAAACAAATTAAAATAAAGAGGTTATTCTACGAAGTTGAAGTTGTTCGTGTAGCTGTTGGACCGATTGCCTTGGTCTTCGACGAAGATTTACTTTATGCTCTAGAGCATAAAAAGTGACTTTATGTTGCCTACGCACGACATAAAGGCGAACTTTAGAGCATGAGAAGTGAAAAAAATATAGTTATACAATATTATTGTTACCACTAATTTCGCGAATTGTGCAATAACGTTATAAGTTGGTAGTAAAAGTTTTAGAGGAAAAGTTTATTTTATTCTTTTTAGCGCATTTAAATAAAAGGTCAGACGAAAGTATTATAAGAAAACGTTATTTTAAAATATATTATACTAGCTGTTGCCCGCGGCTTCGCCCGCGTAAAGTTCGGTAACCGTCCCACTGGATCATATTAAAGGGATAACTATCTATGTGCCATATTTCATAATCATCACAATTATTATCATCACAACCACCATTATTATCACAATCACCATCATTATCACAATAACTATCATTATAACAATCACAATCATTATAACAATCACAATCACTATCACTATAACAACCACCATCATTATCACAATCACCATCACTATCACAATCACCACCACAATCACAATTACCATCACCATCACAATCACTATCATCATTATCATCGTAATCACAACCATTATCATCGTAATCACAATCATCATCATCACAATCTCCATCCTCGTTATCACAATCTCCATCCTCGTTATCACAATCATCATTATCGTTATCACAATCATCATCATCATTATCACAATCACCATCACAATCACAATCACAATCACTATCACAATCACCATCACTATCAAAGTCACAATCACTATCACCATCACAATAAACATCACCATCGCCATCACCATCACAATCACCGCCACTATCACAATCACCATCACAATCACAATCATTATCACAATCACCATTATCGTTATCATAATCTTAATCATCGTAATCATAATGATTGCCATCGTAATCACAATCATCATCATCACAATCACGTATAAGAGGTAATGTCCTTGAACTATTAAAATCGTACCTGCATAACAGAAAACAAATAACAGAAATTAACAAAATAAATATAGGCACCAAAAGAGAAGAAATTTTTCTTTCGGAGGAACATAATGTTGTGTTCGGAGTTCCACAAGGAAGTATACTAGGACCACCGCTTTTTACATTATATATTAATGACTTTCCAAGGGCAATCAAGCATCCTATGAAACTGTTTGCGGATGACAGTACGATTACTATTCCAAGTTATCAAAAATATTATTATAAAGAGGACAATATTGTATAACGGGCTGGTGTCCGCAACTCCACGTCAAAGCGCGTATTTTGCGTATAATCTACCACGCGGGCCCAGTGCGGATTGGTAGATGTCACATGTCTTCGAATTTTTGGTTCTAGGACATGCCGGTTTCCTCACGATGTTTTCCTTCACCGTTTTGAGAGCAGTGGTGATGAAATAAATTACACAAAGTAATGCCGCCTGCCTGGGTTTGAACCCACGTCTTACTGTTCGTACGTCGGGGGCGGCCCCGACGTACGAACAGTAAGACGCTGACGCAGACCGCTGGACCACCGCTGCTCAAAAAAAGGAAGACAGAGAGACAAAAGAGGACAGCATTAAAAGAAACTGTAGCATGGTTAGATAATAATAATTTAAAAATAAATTTTGAAAAGACTCTAATTATGCATTTTAGCCAGCGCGCATTGACTTTCTATTACAAAGTTTGTTCACTTTGTCATTTGTGGAACAGATTATACAACCAATTATATTGATGGTTTAATAGAAAAAAAAAACCAGCCAAGTGCGAGTCAGAATCGTGCATGAAGGGTTCCGTACCAAACAAAAACAAACACACAAAGGGCTTAGTAATAGGTTCCAGTTAGTTACCCTTTGGGTACAGATCCCTAATAAGACAATGATGTGACTATGGCACTAAGGTTCTATGTTATTTCATTTTAATACAATAGAATAACATCCTCTATTATAGCACTCAGTGATAATGTTACTGGCAAGGATCAAATCCTGCACTCACTGCTCAATAATACTTTTGCAGTGGGTGTTATTACATTGGGTTGATGCAGTAATAAGTGATATATATTAATAAAGCAATAACATGAAGTTACTTACTGAACTTTTATGCTGTTCTTTGCTTGGTCTGTTCCACTCACCATCGGGGTGATAGCAGTCATTGCACTGTGAGGATTTATGGTTTGTGGTGTAAAAGTACTGTGTGTTGGTGTAAGTGCCACCTCCCCAGCAATATAAGACTGCGAAGTTGGCATTGCAGGAGTAGTAAGTGAAGAGCCACTGGCTCCAGAGTGAGCGGGAGTATGATGAATGTTTGTACTACTATTCCCATTCTGATTTGATACACTGCTAATTACAGACACTCTGTTCATTGAAATGACACCTTCTGTGTCATCTTGAGAATTATTTTGATTATTTTTTCCAGCTGTTTCTTCATTGCCAATTTCCATCTGCTAAGTAGAGATTTGTATTTATTATTGTTACAGTATCAGTATCATCCTAACTACTTTTTGAAACATGTTACAAAAACTGTGAATGTAGGGAGCAAAGGCCGTTGCTTGGTAATGACTAGAGACAATTGGCTTTTGCTGGGTAATTTTTTTTAATGTAAGTATTGCTTGTTTTAGATGAAATTGTCTGATCATCCATTTTTCATTTAATTTTAACTGAAGTTACCAAAAATGTTCCTGTGAAAATAATGTATCTAAATTTAGTGCCTTGTGACTTCAGTGGATGTAGAACAATCGTTTTCAAATTACAGTTTTAAATTATTATAATTATTAGAAGGCTCAATAATACTACTGATAATTTAAAACATTACTCGATTATTTTCAAGACTTCAAATCGAACATCTACGATGCATATTATTGTGATTTGTGACCATTGTTGTTTGGATCCGGTCTAAGCTTTAAAACAGAATAAAAATGTAATTTACCTCATTATTTGAATTGGTGGTCCAATCAGGTGTAGGAACACACGGAGTTGTTCTTTTCTCTACATTTTGTACTGATATTGCTTGACTTGAACTTTCCATGTTTGTGCAACCAAATGGTACACTTCTGAAAATTGACAAACCGAGTTTCAATGTAAAAACTGCCGTACCTATGTGCTGATTTAACTGTTCAATTTTAAAATAGGCGTTTATTCGTGGACTTAATAAAAAAAATAACGTTAGACAAACTAACTCTATATTAGTCAAATTCAATCTGTTTTGGCCGGTACTGGTAGACGGCTGGTGGCGACTGCTGACACTGACAATGACAATAAAGATTATTAGTGGTGGGCATTGCGACGACGAACCGTTTTCAAAGACCGTTTTGGGTTCTGCGACTATGAAACCGTTTTACTTCTTGGGTTCAAACAGTCTTCGTTGCACAAACCAGTCTTCGATTTACTTTGTGCGATTTTTTATTTTACGCCTATGAAAATACAGTCGAGAACGCAATGATTCAACTATCGTTCTCACTAGAGTCAGTCGTCGCGTCGTCGTCTGCGTTCGTTTACAAAACAGTCCTTACAATAGTTGTAAGAAACTGCAACTATTTCACTCGACGTCGTCGAGCTGTGTTCTGCGACGATGGAAACGTTTTACGTCCTGGGTTCAAACAGTCTTGATAGAACTATTTTATCATTATAAAATAAGACTCATGGTTGTGACATGTAAAAATATAATTTCATTAATAGCAGCGGTTCCTAGGCAATACATCTAACATAAGTTTAAAAGGTTATAAAAAATAATAAGGTTCTAGTATAACATACTCCTTAACATCCTCCCTTTTTGGCAACCCTATTACTATATCAAGCCAATTTGTTTTGCGATTGATACAATCCGTGGCTTATGTAATGCTTTGGTCAGTAAATCCGCTAGTTGGAACTCGCTGGGAACGTATACTACACGTATTTCTCCATTAGCAACGAGTTCTCTCACATAGAAATGTCGAATAGCAATATGCTTGGTTCTTCTGTGGAGTTCTGGATTGTGTGAGATCTTTATGGCTGCATTATTATCAACCTTTAGCTTAGGTATTTCTTTCAATTTAGATATTTCACCAAAGAGTCTTTTGATCCAGACAATCTCTCTAGACGCTTCACTGGCAGCAACCAATTCGGCTTCGGTGCTTGATATTGCAACACATGTTTGTCGTCGACTTGTCTAAGAAATTGCTCCTCCAGAGCATAAGCATAATATGCCTGATGTCGAACGTCCGGTACTTTGGTCTCCACCGTGGTCAGAATCACTGTAGCATTCTAGAATTTCAGCATTGCAGCTCTTCTTAAAAACTATTCCATTGTTAAAAGTTCCTTTGATTTATCTTAGGATACGTTTCGGCCTCTGGATGTCTTCTTTAGAAGGGTTTTCTAGACTCCGGGATACAACGCTTACAGCATATGCTAAGTCCGGTCTGGTTCCAACGGTCAGATATGCGAGTGCTCCCACAGCTTCTCTATACGGAAATAAAGCAGGGTCTACCACTTCTTTATCCAAATCTGGCAGTCCATCTTTTTGTATAGGAGTGGTAACAGGTTTGCAATCACTCATACCAAAGCGATCTAAAACTTTCTGAGCGTAGTGCTTTTGTGACACTTTTATATTACCATCATGGTTCTCTAATTCTAATCCTAGAAAATAGGATGCATCTTTTATCGTGATTTTAAATCTTCTCTTCAATTCTCTCATTAACTTTTCAGAATCTTTCTGATTTGTTGCAGCGACCAAACCGTCATCTACATAGAGAGCAAGAATAATTTTATTACTTGCACGGTTTCTTATAAACAGGCAGGGGTCGGTATCGCATTGTTTGAATCCAACGGTTTTTAAATAATCCACAATACATTTTTTCCAACACCGAGGCGCTTGCTTGAGACCATACAAACTTTTCTTGAGTTTACAAATCTTGTTAGATCCATCAGAGTAGCCATCAGGTTGATTCATATATATTTCTTCACTCCGTGAACAATAGAGAAAAGCAGTTGATACATCAAACTGTGTGAGTTTTAGGCCTTCATTTGCAGCAACGCTTAAGACTGATCTTATTGTTGACATCTTAGCAACTGGGCTGAAAGTCTTTTTTTCTGTGTATATCCTCTAGCAACTAGTCTTGCTTTGAATTTATCTAGAGAGCCATCAGCATTGGTTTTGATCTTATAAATCCATTTACAGGATATAGGCTTCCTGTCTTTTGGAAGGTCCACCTTTATCCAGGTTTTGTTTTCCTTTAAAGACTTCACCTCACTTTCCATTGCTTTGACCCACTGATCTTTATGCGTACTAGTCATTGCTTCTTTGTAGGTTTTAGGTTCATTTATCTGATTAAAAATTTCATCTGACATCATGACGTAATCTTCGAATCTAGTAGGCGGTCGTATTAGACTTCTATCTCGTAGAGTCATTTTAGTGGCTATCTCAGCTATATCATCTGAGATTCTTGGTCGTTCAGTATCATCACCATCATCTAAGGCGTCTTCATAATGAGGTGATTCTGGCATTGATGCTTCTGAAGACGTTTGTAATGGTTCAGTAGAGTCATCTTGGCTTTCTATTTCCAACTACTTACGTCTTACAACCAAATCCGGCGATGTGGGGGGCAAAGTCGAACTAAGCTCATCAGAGCTACTTGCAGCGCGATCCAAGCTATTTTCGACACAACCATCCTCCCTTGCATCACACATCGGTGGTACTGAAGTGGAAAGTGTGTTTCGACTGAAGGCTGTTCTTCCAAATCACTTTGACCAAATGGAGTCAATACTGATTCATTAAATGTAACATGTCTTGACCTTATGAGTTTACCATGTTTATTCAGTAAGCGATAGCCTTCATCACCCTCATTTTCAATTAAAATGCATTTCTCAGCCTTTTTAGATAGCTTTTTCCTTTTTTGTTGAGGAATATGAGCATAACATGCACATCCAATTATTTTTAGGTGATTGATTGCTGGCTTCTTCTTAAACCATAATTCAAATGGTGATTTTCCATTTTCTGAAGTTGGACCAGTTCTGTTTAACACGTACGCAGCGGTATTTATCAATTCTGCCCATGTAGCAAACGGTAAGTCTTCGTGAGTATGCATCATTGTACGAGCGGCTTCAACTAAGGTTCTATTCTCACGTTCACTAAGATCGTTTTGTTGGGGTGTATAGGGCATCGTGAGCCTTTGTCTAATTTCAGCTTCTTGTAGAATGCACTTGACGTTCTGATTATTAAATTCACCTACATTATCGCTAAGAAATTCTTTAACAGAGTATCCAGCTACTTTATATTCTTGTAACATTTGTCGGAGTTTTAGGTAAACTTTTTTCAATTAAAATGCATTTCTCAGCCTTTTTAGATAGCTTTTTCCTTTTTTGTTGAGGAATATGAGCATAACATGCACATCCAATTATTTTTAGGTGATTGATTGCTGGCTTCTTCTTAAACCATAATTCAAATGGTGATTTTCCATTTTCTGAAGTTGGACCAGTTCTGTTTAACACGTACGCAGCGGTATTTATCAATTCTGCCCATGTAGCAAACGGTAAGTCTTCGTGAGTATGCATCATTGTACGAGCGGCTTCAACTAAGGTTCTATTCTCACGTTCACTAAGATCGTTTTGTTGGGGTGTATAGGGCATCGTGAGCCTTTGTCTAATTTCAGCTTCTTGTAGAATGCACTTGACGTTCTGATTATTAAATTCACCTACATTATCGCTAAGAAATTCTTTAACAGAGTATCCAGCTACTTTATATTCTTGTAACATTTGTCGGAGTTTTAGGTAAACTTCCGATTTTTGTCGAAATAAATAAATATGTCTGTACTTGCTGTAGTCATCTTTGAATAAAACGAAGTAGCGAAATTTGTTAAAAGAAGGTGGGAATGGACCGCATACATCAGCGTGTAAAATTTCTGCAGGTAATTTAGCTTGTACTCTTGTTCCGAAAGACTGTCTGTGTGTTTTACCATAAATACAGCCAGTACACAATTCTGAATCTAGTCGAACTTTAATTCCTAATTCTCGTTCTATAACACCTTTAACGTGTTTTTTATTCTGATGGGCTAACCTTTCGTGATACAGTTGTAGTATGTTTTCTGTTGACAAAATGCTTACATTAGGTGTTGACTTTATAATAGTCTCTACTTTGAGCTTGTATAAGCCACCATTCTTGATCCTTTTGCCAGTCAGTCCAACTTGTCCATCATCTTTGAGCGAGCAGTGTTCCCTTTCAGACATGAAAACACTTTTATTTAGTCTGTCTTGAGTGGCCAGTACAGAGAATAGGTTTTGCATAATATCAGGTACATACCAAACATCACAGAATGTTACTCTGGATTCCTTGCCGTTGATAACTGTTTTCAAGTCAACAGTACCTTTGCTTTGACAGTAGCTCCATTAGCAGTAGTCACTATACGATTATCTTCAAAATGCTGAAAACTAGAAAAATAGTCGTTCAGCAGGTGACATGATTAGTTGCACCATTGTCGACGAACCAACTTGATGTATCATAGTGTGTATGCATTGAATTTACATCTGTATTGACTTGCATGAGCATTAAGTTCAAATTTGTAGGGTTTGTTTACTTTCAGTCTTCGCTGGTTTACCGCCAGCTTTCCATTTATGACATTGCCTGACTTTGTGACCGACTTTTTCACAATATCCACATTTTTTCTTTGCTTTATTAGAATTCTGTAAGGCTAGAGCTTCTGCAGGACCTTTATTTTTCAAAGAGATCGAGCGCTCATAGGCACATAGTTGTGTAGTCAGTTTTTCTATTGTTCTATCTGTCTTTGACATCAACATCCAGCTTGATTAGAATGAGAAATATGATTCAGGTAGAGTATCCAGAATTTTGCAGATTAATAGGATATCTGGTAATTCAGACTAATCTATCTTCATTAACTCATTTATCAAATCTGACCAAATGGTTTTTATTTTGGAGATATGAGTTATGATGTCGTGTGACGAATCTTTTGAATAGCTGAAAAATCTCATACATAGATCATAACTTTTGTCTTCAGACATGCCATCGAACAAACGATGTAGTTCGTCCCAAACATCTTTAGACGAGTTAAAACGCATGATTTTCTGAAGAGTTTCATCTGACATATTTGCGGTAAGCAGAAGTAATGCAGAACTATCAATTTTATTATATTTTTCGAGAGCAGTATTATATCGAGAAATTTCGTCGACATTGTTGGTAATAGGTTTCACGGGTTTTATTAGATCACCGTTTACCGCGTCCAATCCGCCGGGCATACCTCTTAGTAGTAATGCCACTTTAAATTTCCAAGTCGACCAGTTATTTGAGTTTTTCACACCTTCCAGGTGACCAATGTCAATTTTATAACTTGGTGATTGCATTATGAATATTTGTCTTACCGGATTGTTTTAAACTTGGTTGATGACTTCTATAATTACTATCACTTGTAACCACGCTTTGCTACCATGATAAAACTATTTTATCATTATAAAATAAGACTCGTGGTTGTGACATGTAAAAATATAATTTCATTAATATCAGCGGTTCCTAGGCAATACATCTGACATAAGTTCAAAAGGTTATCAAAAATCGACTTACTTGGTGCGGTTTTTTTATTTTACGCCTATGAAAATAAAATCGAGAACGCAACGATTCAACTATCTTTCATAATAAAGTCACTAGTCGTCGTTAACGTTTCACTCGACGAAAAACACAATTCTATTCCGTGTTGGACCATTTTCTGCAACCTTTTTCGTCGTCAAAAAACCGGTTGCGTTTCGTCCGTCAAAAATTCGACAACGACCCACCACTAATGACCATAGATACACAAACACACATTAAACGATAAACAAACATTTTAGATTTTTTAACCCTAGAACTAGAAGCAAAATCTATTTCATTCAGAGCTATATATAAAAAGTACTCTGTGAGTCAGAGGTACACAAAGCCTTAACATACGTCTCAGAGGCTTATATATATAAATGACAGTCTAGATATATGCAAAAACATGCCCATTATAAATAAAGGAGGGAAATGTAAGGTACCCAATAGACTGGCAGTGTTGCCAAACTAACTAAAAAGCTGTCGCGAAAAAAAATCAACAACAATCCTCAAACGTCGTCAAGGTCAACGTCAAATCTACAAAATATGTCAATGACAATGTCTATTGTCCAGCAAATTTATTTATACTAAATATGTAAACTTTTCATCTTGCTGGCAGAAGAATTTATTTGTATTATTAGTAGGTCTCTTTGACTTAATAATTATTTCAAGTGTGAAGTTTTCTCTAAGAAAAATACCTACCATATGGTTTAATTAAAATCCCAAAATACTATGTAATTTTTTTGGAAATGTCTTGTCAAGTGGAACAAATAGCTGACTGTGGCGATATATCCAGTTTAGGAAGAGCTTTGTTTATAACAGAAAAAGAAGGTATTTTTTGTGGGTTTTTTGACTCTATTCGTTTTTTTTTATATTCTTTCTATTTTAATGTTTTCACTTTCAGACACAAAGTGGCTGCCACAGTGTTCTATTTCTTTGTCTTCCTGCAGCAGCTTATTGGCAGTCGGAAATAAGAATCGTCTGTGTCTACTTGCCAACCAATGGATTAGTCTGACAAACAGTAACACGTTTCTTATATCATGGAGTGGAACTTTACCTTCAGAAATAACAGTGGTATTGGCATTACCTATATGTCCCTCACAGCAATCTTCTCAGGTAAATATCCAATGATCTTAGTAGAGGTGTGCAATGTGCATTGCAGGTAGGCACTGTCTATTTGCCTACCTCATAAGATCCAATCAAACTATCTTACTCACTCTAGTAAGTAGATATTATGGGTGATGTGATGACTGATTTATTTCATTTGAGTAGTGATAGTTAACCTCTTAGTCCCAAGTGTGAAGTGTATTGAAATGTTACCAAATCTTATTTCCGACGAACCCTTGTGTATACTGTTTTCGGTAACCAGCTAACTTAAACCTTATTTTTACGCAAAATATGGCTCTAACAGTTGTACCCAACAAATGGTCTGCCGTCCGCCGACCACCGGTGGTCCACAGGAGCCTCGAATATGGTCCGCTTAATGTTAAAGTAGGTTATAATAGAAGGTCAATAATACAGTACCTACAGTAGATAATTATAAACTTGGTAAGAAAAATAAATTTATACTAAATGAAGTATTTTAATTTCTAGGCCTATTCCCATGTAGGCAAAAACTACAGAACACCACCTGCAACAATTTGTATTATATTGCTATAATTTTACTTATTTACAGAATGGACCTGATTGGTTCTGCATAATTGTTGGCTTTAAAAATGGCAGTGTTGGATTTTATACCAATACTGGACACTTGCTGTTACTAGAAAAATTAGATGACAAACCGGTTTTGAAAATATCTTGCCACACTGGGACTTATGGAACTTTACCTGATGATATACATATATTGTTTCAAACTTGTGAGTGTATCATCTCAGGGTCAAGCTTGTACCAAACACTCAGGAATGCCAAGGCACAACTAGCCCGAGGTATTTTTGCTCACTTATAATCACAATGCATTCAAAACTTAAATTATTATGCTGGGTGTTATGATTTGAAATAATAATAATTGTTTTCTGAACTAGGCACCTTCTGGGCCAGTTGAGTAAAAATAGTAATGGCAATGATCAGAACTTCTTTAATAAATAAAATATAAATAATTCATCTTTATAGTTCGAGCTGGTATCCTCGGGGACTATTCAGTGGATAGCCGAAGCATTAACATAAGAAAATGGATGTTCTCTGAACAAGAAGCTATCAATGATGCTGCAGTTGTAGGACTAGATCTCAAAAACACTTATGACCACCTGTTAGCAGCATCCACTTATGGAGGATATGATGTTTGGTAATTAAAATGCAACCCTAAGAATTTTGATGATCATCAGTCAGTAACGAAATCAGGTTTTTTAGATATCAATAAAATCTAAAGTATAAAAAAAACTTTGTTGCAAAAAATAAAACCGACTTAAAAAAAAAACGGTTAAAAAGCTATGCAATTAAAACTTTATATTATTATGTTTAATAAGTATTGACAACATACTCCGAGAATTTTGTTTATCTGGAATAATCCAAACCCAAGTCATAAGGGTTCTAAAAAACGACGAAGCGCTTCGAGAAAAGGTAGGAAGTGCCCTTGCGCTTTGCTTGGCTCGTCCGATTTAACAACAAAGTACTTTAATAATCACAAAATCGCACTTCTAGTTCTCTTCGATTCGCTTCGTTGTGTAGCCAAAATCAGACTGACTGCTCCCGCAAACACGACGGCTATTTATATGACGACAGATTCTTTGGGAAAGTTCCACCACTTTCTCGAACCTTTTTCACTGTTCCATAGTCGAACATAATCCTTCGAGAAAGTTTACAACTTTCGCGAATCTTCTAGACAGTTCTTAAGTGGAACATTCCAGACTCGAATCTTCTAAGCAGTTGCATAGTGGAACATTCGAGATGGCACGTAATCTAGAATGTTCTCGTAAAGCAACTGACTTAACACTATTTTTACTAAAAAAATATATTTTAATATTAATTACAGGTATCGATCTGTGCCACCTGTTAACACTTTAATACTTGGAGCTGGTGTTAAACCATATATTGGTTTTCATTATGCTCTAGAAGGAGGTACTACTCCCCCTCTGCAAGATGTGGCTAGAGCTGTTGCAAATAAGATCAAGTCTGCTCTTCCGTAAGTATGGAGAAAATGCTATTTATTATAAATCAAGTTTATACATACAGGGTCCAAATAGTGACGGGGGAATAAGTCGAAAATACCCCATGTATATTTCGCGATTCTTGAGAGTTTTCGAGTTGGGATTCATGAATCGGCCTTTTTAGAATTCATTTGTTTTATTTATTATTCAAAATCATGTGATTTTGCTTAATTATTTTTGTTAATGGTTTTAAACGTAACGTTTTAAAGAATGTGAAAATAAAGATGACTGAAAACGCTGATTACAGATTACCATTATTTGATTTTATTATTATTAAAAGTGTTATTATTTGGTTTGATTAAAGGGGCTGGCTGGGAGGGGGTTCTACAGAAAACACAACGACTGGAAATGAACCATTAGTTCGTTCCGAACCTTTATCGATGCGCAACGGCTTATATGATGGTCAGCGATATGGCAACGTGGTCGCTGTGTCGCCAGATCGACGGCTCGCGGCCATAGTCGACAGCTTCGGACGCGTTGCGGTCCTAGACGTTACACGAGGTCATTTAATTAGACTCATCAAAGGTTGCAGAGATGCTCAGTGTGCATTTGTTCAAGTATGTGTATAAATTTATGAAATTAATTCATCATCAACCTACAATAGTCTACTGCTAGACATAAGCCTCTTCAATCGCACTCCACTTAACTCTATTGTCGGCAACTCTTATCGAGTTGCTACCAGACACCTTGCGAAAATCGTCCCTCCACTCTGAAATTAAGTATAATCCAAAAAATAAACCGATGACTCAAAAAATAATAGTCCCCGCAGACTTTCTATCTGTCGATAGTTCAGTCGGGTTGTGCTAGGCCAACTAAACGGTCGGGTTTGTGACGAATGCGCAAACCAGACAAACAGTCGTGTCGATTGCGCTCGAAAAATTTTCTAGATAGTCGGTCTTATTCTTAGCATGTCGATGGCAATCTAAATTGCGTCGGCCCAGAACTGTAGGGCTATTACGTACCTCTGTTGACAGCTCGAAATGATAGTAACTGGTCTCAGTGTCCATCAATTAACTGTCAAAAGGTTAGTTTCGTACTATGTATGACCAGTCGCGATCAAATATGGCGACATTGGTTGTCATCGTGGCTGATAGTCACCGTAACTTATTTTTACAGACGCTTTCGTATCGATACTTGGATTATTTCGATTATGTAAGCATAGTGGACAACAAATTGATGACAACTGAGTTTGAAGTGGCTTTCGTGAAAGACGTTACACCGTACCCGGGCTGTTAGTCGCCTTAAAGTGATATCCACTCAGTGCGATACGTAAATCCAATATTCTGACATTCTCGGTTGTCATCAAGCAACAAGTCAAGGGTTCAAGTTCGGTGTACAACCGAAGCTTGATAGTCACTGGATATCAGAAAGATACGTAATAGGCCTACTGAGCTACTAATTTGGCACTTTCGGTAGCGTCATTCATGTAGTGAACAAACAACAGGACACGTAGGACACGATATTAACTGCCCCATCGTTTGTAGAACAGCACCACATTTAAACTCCAGGGCAGAGTCATTAGTTGTCGATGCGCGTTCGAGTACAGACGTGTTGTCATAGTTGTACGCTCGGTGTGCGGCATTAGCTGCTGCCTGTTATTTCGCAATGAGTTCGCAACAACTTATTGCAAACGAACTGTTGGCATTCATACAGAATGCCATCGATACTATGGACGAGGTGAGCATCATGCAGATCTGCAAGTCGAGCTTCAAAGAAGAAGACGTCAGCGCAGGCAAGAAGCTACTCTTCCAGTCGACTGGGTAGCTTGATGAAATGCCATCTCGGAGGAGAGATGGTACAGAGAAGAGCGTCCAAGACATCATTACCTTTTTAAAAGTGACCGACCCTGATGACGTGCCAACTTTCGTAGCGAAGGAGCTTCATAAGTTGCCGCCCGTCACTTTCGATCACGTAGACGTCACCAGGCGTTAAAGGACATTACATCGATGAAGTCAAGCCTAGCCAAGCTGCAGTGTAAGTTGGAGAAGTCAGAAAATACCATCCATGAACTGCGTGCCGAGATAGTGTTGCTATGCAGTGCTGTTTCGGAAAGTAGGACACATGACGATGCCAACATAAACACGCGTCGTGGTGTGCAAAATGCGTCGGACAGCAGTTTTGCGTCGGCGAAATTGGATTCGTCGTCGACTGCAAACAGCGAGGGCGATGCACCGTGCCCCGCCGCCCCCCGCCCCTTTGCTCCGGCAGAGAATACGTCACGCGTAGCTACGTTGACCCCCAAACCAGCTTACGCTGCAATTGCTGCCTCAAACCATTCAGCTGCAATACAACCTAAGCAGCAGAAAGGGGGAAAGCAGCAGAACCGTCGCTGTGAAACCCTTCCGAGGAATCCGGTACAGCGCTGTCCAGCAAAGCAAGAGTGTGATGAGGACGGCTTCACCATAGTTCAGAAGAAGAAGAAGCCTACTTGTCGCAATCAATGCAGTACTGGACTGTCAGGACCAAATATGCTGCTGCGTCCAGCGATACCAACGACGTTGCTGTGTGTGTCCCGACTGCATCACTCTACGAAGGTTGTGGAGATCGTAGAGTACATGAAGGTGAAGACTAGCTGGACCTTGAGGGTCGAAAAGTTGGAGCCGCGTCACAACACCAACTTCAAGTCGTTTGTGGTGCGAGTTCCGACACAACATCTTGACAAGTTTCTCAAGGAAGAGTTTTGGCCGAAGGGTGTAGTCTACCGACGTATTCGCGGCAGGCTACGTGACGCCGCGCAGCGTAACACGATGCCGCCACTTCGTGTGTGAGTTTAGTAGTTTATTTCATAGTTTATAAGTTATATTTTGTATGTATTAGTGTATATTTTTATGTTGTAATGTAATTTTGTGTATTTTATCTATGGGCCTTAAGATGCCTGATAATAAAATGATTGATTGATTGATTAATGAATCTCCACCTGAGCAAGTTTTCCTTGCTGCGGCCAACCTGGGTCCGGAGTCTATTTAAAGACTTCCTGGTCAGCAATGGCAACTCAAGTTCAGGTGGGAGATTTTCAGCAGGTGGAACGAATGGGATTGGTAAAGATGCACTACCTCGCCACAGCTTTAGTCTTTCCGTGGAGCGCTCGCCTCTGAGTGGGGTGACATACTTCAGAAAGCTCTTTCGGCTTTTCAGCCTTTGCGACACGAGGGTATTTAGATGTAAAGGGTGTCGTGTGTTGAAATAATTTTGGCTCTTTCGCTAGAGCTGGTGGCGCTATTCCTACCAGTGGGTACAGCATCGGTACCGGGGTCGGTTTAAGGCAACCAGTGATGATCATTTCGTTCAGAGCTGCATCCACTAACTTTGCATGGGCTGAACGACTCCGCACGGGCACGCAAATTCGCCAGCTGAAAAGGACAGCGCCAGCACAGTAGTCCGCAAGACATGAGCCGAAGCACCCCACCTAGAAGAGACTAGTCGCCGTAACAGACTGTTGCGAGTGTGTGACCTTCTGCTTCATGTGATTGCAGTTTTTGCTGAAGGTCAATGATCTGTCCAGAGTAACCCCTAGATACTTTGGAAAGTTACTGTACTTGATAGACACCCCATCCCAAACGATGTTAAGTCTGCGCCCCGCCTCTCTATTTCGGTGGTGGAGGACTGTGTTTTGCTCGGATTGGGTTTGAGTGAATTAGCGATTCCCTCTCATTGAGAGGAGGCCGTGTCCCAGCAGTGGGAACATTATAGGCTGATGATGATGATGATGATGAATTAGCGAGGTAGTATGTGGTTAATTCACCAAGAGCATCTGACAGGCGGACCTCGACCTCCTCAAAGGTGGTGACCGAGACCGAGACGACCTTGGTCCCACCCTTCAAGGGTGGGACCAAGGTCGTCTGCGTAAAGGAAGCGGGAAGTGTTCGGGCTTGATGGTTGGTCGTTGGTGTATATATTAAATAGAAGCGGTGCCAAGACACTACCTTGGGGCATGCCGTTCTTTTGTGTCCTCCAGCGACTTTTGTCTGAGAGAAGGTGGAACTGGAAATGGCGGTTGTGGAGAAATTTGCGGAATATTAGAACAAACTCCGGTCGCTGATCAAGGTCTGCACCTTCCACAACCAGCCGTTTGAGGTTCATTGTGTCGTAGGCAGCTGAAAGGTCCACGAACACAGCGCCAGTGACCATTCCTTCCTCGAAACCATCTTCAAGGTGTTGAACGAGCTACCTCACAGCGTCCCAGCCGCCGCGGGAGACGCCCCGGGCGTCGGGGGCCACCACGTGGCCCCCGGCCACCGTAGGCGCGGGCCTGTGGACGGTGGGCTATGGGCTAGCTCGCCGTCCGTCCGTCTCATGACGACAGGCCGTGTCGACGGCGCGTTCATGTTCCACGCGCGCCTCAAAGAGAGTCAGCAATAGGAAGGGGTCCGCAAGGACCGATGCCTGCCGGGGTTGCGGGACTATTCGAAAGAGATACCGTGGCCCCGGAACACAAAGGGCGATGAAGGAACATGGATGGGTTTTAGTCAGTAAAAGTCTGACACTCCCTCCTGCTCCGCCCAGAGCGGGAGAAGTCATTTGATGATTTCCCATCCGAAAAAAAAAAAAAAAAAAAAAAAAGGTGTTGAACGAGCTTAAGAGTCTGGTTACTGCAAGACTTGACGGGTCTGAAACCAGCTTAAGAGTAAGACGGTTCTGCAGCAGTCTCTCGAAAAGCTTATATGTATGGCACAGTAGAGAGATTGGACGGAAGTTTTTTGGGTCGTCTGCTGCTTTACCTGGCTTGGGTATTGCTATGACCTTAGGGTTTCTCCAGAGACGGGGTACTGAAGCTGATTCCAGACAATTGTTGAATAGATGCAGCAACCATGACACAGCAACTGGGCCAAGTTGTTTTATCTGCTGAACCGAGATGTCGTCCGTCCATTCCGCAGGCTTTACCGCACTTAGTTAATCGGTGGCGGCGCTCGCAGAGTCGGCCGATTAAACAATCGGCAAGTGTGCGCGCGGGATTAGTATTTAAATTTATTAAACTGGATACAAAAACTAAATTCAGGCTACCTTATTGGCGTCTTGCTTACGCACGCGCAACTCACTTTTAATATCTATTATCAGTCGACCTGTTTAAACCCCATGTATTATCTATTTACAGATATTCGATATGGATGACAAAAAACCCCAACTGTCAGTTGTTAAGGAACTTAAGAGAGCCATATTTTTAATTATTTATAACCCAAAAAAAGGGCTGATAGATATAAGATTAATGCAAAAAGGAAACAGAGTAGCAGCGTTTACCGCGACAAAAAACGGCTTACTTTTATACAACACTTGTGGTCTAGTTGGTGCTGAGAAAAATTATTCATATAAAAAGCTCAATTTGCCCGAATTTCAATGTGTATTAATAGACCCAGACGGAAAATTGAAGAAGTTTAATATTCCATTTTTTTATGCCTTGGAAGGCGAACATTCTCAAAGATCTAAAGATCTTCATGCTTTGAGAGAATTACGTGAGCATCTCAAAAAAACATCTACAAATTCTGAGGATTTTGTTAATGAACTGCTGAAAAAAGCTATGGAATTAAAAACGTTGGACCTGAAAAAACATAGCTTAGATATGTTAGTAAAAAAATATGAAATATCCCCAAAAACTGTAATGGCTTGTTTAAATTTGTTTTGGGATAGTATTGAAAATGATGAACTGAATGATCAAGAAATCGAAATAAAACACTACTTTGCAAATCTTGGGTTAGCCAGTTTGTTCTTTAGACATATTAATGGAGAAAACACTGATGACATGCAGGATCTTACAACCAAAATACACACATTTATTCATTTAAATGCAGAAAGTACTGAAACGGAAAAAAGTCATTTGGCAGAAAACTCTCAAGACCTATGTTTCGATCTTTTGGAGGACGATAATTGTATATTGGAGAGATTGCTGACCTTAGCACAAGAGAATAATTACAAGGAACACCATCACGCCAGAGTTACATTTGCTGTTAACAACACCAACACATACAGAGAGTTTGTCTCGTGCTTCAAGTTAGATGAGAGCGATAAATACATTTCTTTGAAAGTTGATACAACAGAAGACCAAATCAATAATTTAGCTAGTGTCACTTTTAAGTCTATTTTTAAATTAAATAACATATCAATGTTAAGTGATTTCGTCAAAGAAAGTAACATAGACGCAAAAGAAATTGTAAAACTATTAATTATACAGATAATGAACATGCCGTTGGAAGATATAAGTGTTGAACTTATTGAGCAGTTCATACAAGTTTTATACCACTTGTGTAATGTTATAGAAGAGGCCACACATATAGCTTACAATGAAACATCGCCCTGGTGGCAAGATATTCGTGATGTGTTAGTAGACATGCCTTGTCCTCTGCGGAGCATGATTGTTGCAATGGCTTGTAAAGCAGTTAGTAGAATATTTGAAATTAAACGTCAAGAGATAGAAGATGATATATGGGAGTCAGTTACAAAAGAAAATGCTAAATGGGGAATACTAATCGGTAAGCTAGAGGACATTTCTATCCTAAGTATTATCCTTATGTTCAAAGATTCTTTCACTAGAACCTCTTTACCGAAATTACAAATGACAGAATTAAATATAAATCTCAAATATATTTACACAAGAGGGAAAGGGTCTGTAACAGAATTAATAGCGAAGTGGTTATGTGGAATGGGCGTTGTTCCAGAGGCAATTGTTGCCAACGAATTACTTGAAAAATATTCCAGTATGGGTTTTGAATCGACGGAAACAAACGATGTCAATGAATCTGATTATCTTTTTATAGAAAACAATCGTATATATGTTGACGAAAATCCTAAGATATTTAAATGGCTCTCTTTGTTAAGACAACAATTCCCACTAAGCACATCATCGAATTATATCATCGCAAACATGTGTTGGGAATATTCTATGGCTTGGCAGAAATCAATGAAAGATTGGGAGCAACTCGAAACAGTCCTTCAATGTCTTACGTGTATTTCGGACTTACATATTAGAATGGGTTTATTTTCCATAATATGGTCAACATATATTAAGCAAGTGTTTGAAGTAAGTTGTCGCTTAGTAAACAAAGTCGGAAGACTACCAAAAGATCCATTGTGTCTTCAAGATGTTGGCTTCGACAGCACAAGCATGGTCAAATTCCTTCAAATTGCGTCAAAATACTTGAATGAATTCCTAAACTGTTCAAATGTGTCGATCAATCAAAATAAAGCAACTATTCAATTCGAGAAAATTTGGGATGAAAGTAGTCCTTCTTTAGTGGAAGTGGCACAGGATAATAAAAGTATTAATACCGACATATTAAATTTAAATTATCAAATATCATGTACCGTATACCATATGTGTCATTTTAATGTAAAGCTGTCCAAACCACTGGATAGTCTGTACGATATTGACTACCAGTATATATTTGAAGCATTAACTGGCGACGTACACAGCCGAGAAATAAGCATGAAAGCATCTGAAAAATTAAGAAATCCGAGAATGAAATTTTTAACGAAACTAATTCGATCTGCTGTAGAAACTATAACCGCATCGGAAAGTGACGAACCATACCAAACATATAATAGTGAAGAATGTCTTGCTTGGATTGAAAGAATCACCCTCCTAGCAGAGTTATGGAATATTGATATCGACTTTATAAGGCGCCAGCAGGTAAAGACGGTGTACATAAATCTTAAAAAATAAATACATATAAAATACACATAAATACATTTGCAAATAAACTAATTGTATTTTTGTTTACAGGTAATTTCACTTTACCATCTCGGCTATGACATGCTAGCTGAAAATATAATAGGCTTACTCAAGGAACCGGAAATAGTCCTGCCGTCACTTTTGGCCATTACTACGCAAAGATTCAAGAGAAGTTTGGAACAATCAAGCAATCAACCGGAGTGGATAGTTACAATGCCACCACAGCTTTACAAACGTCTACAAAATACAGTCAGTATTTTCCTATCCCTCCATTCGGTCATCACAGAGACAGTGGGTTTTGCTTTTCCGGAATAACAAGTATTTTAGGTTTTGTGCAATACCTTCCCCATTTTTTGTACCAATTAACAAAAGTAAGCATTGATGTGAGTGTGATGTGGTATCGCTGTATTGCGGTTGCAGTCGCCTTCGACACAGTACATTACCTTGGGTCAGCTCTCACATAAATGCAACGCGATGCGTCGAGGTGCAGTTTTAAAAATAACGATGCAATATAGAACCACAAAAAGATAAAAATTTTAGTGTCAAAATTCGAATACGTCGCATGGCGCGGCGCAACGCGGATATGCTTTGGCGCAGTACGATATCACGTCGCTTCACGATGCGCTTCGTGGCATTACGTCGCGAGGCAATTTGCGACCACATCTAACTGACCTTTTCAACCATCATGGCGTCGCGTATCGGTGTGAGCTGGCCCTTAGTTGCACGTGGATAAAGTCTGTCACACTTTTTTGGTTTCATATTTAAAAATTAACGATTAGAGAGTAGGTGGATTGTAGTAGGTAATGATTAAATAATTATTATTTTATTTTTGTTACAGACATTAGATACTTCGATACCAGCGTATCCGTCAATGGCCACAACAAAAATGGTACTCGAAAAAATACTTATACAAATAGATAAAAAAATTGCAAATAACCCTGCAAATACGCAAAATATCAAAACTACAGAACTTTTAATTGAAAGTTGCGAAGTGTTAGTTAGGCGTAAACTGTAAAGGACGGTACCCACCGAGAACGTTCGCTTGTACAGATATCAAGCACATCAAGCTACTACAATCTGTCAAATTGATTTAATCGATTTTCAGCTTTATCGCTAAAGCCTTAGGTTCAAGACTGTTTGGGAAAATTTGACAGTTTCGGGTAGCTTGATGTGCTGGCGTCTGCACACTAAGGGGTCTTGGTCAAAATAGGCGTAAGTCAAACAGAATTGAAATATATCTCTAATTTGCTTATAATTTTTATTCTTTTGATAGACCAAAGCCACGTCCAATTAAAAATGTTGCGATTCCCTATATTTTGTCAAATATTTGACTACAACAGTCTTGTTTTTAAAATAGATCATGGTGATAAAATTGTAATAGCTAATGGTCCAAGATCCCGGGGCCCTGACGGCCCTGGGATCTTTTTTTCTAACTACCTACACAATAATTAATCCAAAATGCCTATTTTGGAGACGGTGACGGACGGTGAGGTTTTAGAATTTACTAAGAACTGTCGAGGCTGTGTTACGGAACCATGTTGGTACCAACGGTTTATTGTTAGAATGAACAATAGGTACAATTTTTGTTTCATGCTCCCTGGCGGAACTACCTTGGCTTTAAGAAGTATAATGTTACATAAAAAAATCTATGGAATGTCTATAAAATTCTAGTCCTATTAAAAAAAAATCTAAATCTAGTTTCAATCATTTTGGGCCACCTTCAAAATAAGTCGAGCAGCCTTGGTTTAGAGAAGTTAACCGCCCATTCAACACTTTAGTCCTATGTATGTTTGTCTCGTTTATTTTATGACGTGATATCAATGATATTCTAATAAACAGATATGTTGTAAGCGCGCAATCGTGAAGACACGAAAACGGGCCTATTGGCTCGTTTTGCCTTTATTCTGCGTCACTGCGTGTATGTGAGCTGGCTCTGCCCCGCGGCACACTTTTTTCGGTGGTTTTGTAGGTATTTAACATATCTGTTTATTATAATATCATTGCGTGATATACAATAAAGTGAAATAAATAACATAAAAAGTTTAAAAAGGATCAATTAAATATTTCCCACGTTTTGATACGTTTGCTTTGATTTTTTACAGTAAGTACCTATGTATAAACATAAATGATCGTGTAAGTAAAATCATTTAAATTGCAATTAAATGTTATATTTTACTCTTTTGTGTGTTGTTTTCTTAAAACAAAATTTCATTAACATAGGTAGGTACTCCACAGGGCACAGAATCGCGACGATGTTGCTAACTTTTTGTTTCCGGCATTTTATTTAAAAATAGCAGCTAAGTATCAGTATTAACAATGGCTATTGGCTGGCATCGATACAAACATATATTTTAGGAAGTCAAAAACTTCAAAAGCTGCACATTTCCGAAAGCTAAAAGATGCATCATTGAATTGATAATGCGGAAGTTATGCATATCCGGACCCCAAATACAAAAATGTTCAAACCCTTTTCGTAAAAAAAGATCCTAGTTAGATAGAGATATAGGTAATTAGGCATATCCAGACTCAATACAAATATTTTCTTACCCTTTTTCGTAAAAAAAGATCCTTAGTAAGATAGAGATATAATTATGTAATCCTAAGATAGAAACTGAAGAACCGGGTAGTGTGGCATAAAAAAAGGGAAGGCTGGCCGGATATCAGCCCGGAATCACCCACTGCTAGGTAGCAGTGGGTGATTCCGGGGTGATATGATTGTTTAGAACAGTTTAAACATATAGATTTATAATTTTTAGTGTTAACGAAAATAGTAATAATTTTTAGTAAATAAGCTAGCAACACTGTTTTGTGCAATTTTTTCCTTTGTGTAGTGGCAATACTTTTTTCCTTCTTCTTGTCTGATTGCTACGTGAAACGGTGTGCCTCTCGACTGTATTTTTATATTTACAATAAACTCAATAAGTTTTAATTTCCCACGCATTTTATTTCGTACATGCGTGCGGTGGTCCTTCAAGAAGTGAATAAAATCAGTGCCGAGCAGCTTCGCAATTTTTTGTGGAGACATCGCGTTCGTCGAGGCCTGCTTGCCATGCAAGTCGGCGTTGTTGGCGGGATTTTTACGAGGCCCGCAACTTCGTTCTATGCATAGCTAGAACGAAAATCAACGAAGCATCATCAAGATACAGCATCATATCATCGTGTAATCGTAAAAATTATGATCTTCTGGACATCAAGTTTGGCTTTTACCAATTACCCACAATTTCATTTTGAGAGTGGTGAAGTTCGTGCGAGATGTGACGTCAGTACCGTCGGTGTTGGCAGCATTCAAAAGTGAATTGAGCGCGGGCCGTCAAATATCCCGGCGGCCATTGCGCCGGAGTCATTCACTCAGCTGTCAGTGTCATCGGTTTGTTTTGTAAAAGTAAACAAACATCGTCGTACCGGCTCCGTGTCAACAAAGTTCGTATTTACAGAGTGCGGCTTAGATATAAAAGTGCGCGGAGTGTTCGTAAGTCGTAGAATAAATCAAGCGTTACGTCCTACCTACGTTCAACCATGGTGGAGTCTAAGGAAACTTTGCGTAAACATCGACTTCTTCGTGGCCAATGCAAGGCTACAATCACGCGCATTGAGACGTTTGTGAACGATCCCATCAGTTTTGCGTCTGCTACCGTGGATATCCTGGAGGCTCGCAAGGAGAAGCTCATCGCGGCGCTCAAGAGCTATGAAGCGGTGCAATTGGACATACTAAGTATTGACGAAGGCGACTGCGAACAGGTTGGTCCAATAGAAGAACAATATTATTCTGTGCTATCTAAAATTAAAACAGATAGGTAAAAAATCGGTCTCAGAATGTCATAATGTTTCCACATGTAAATTGCCAACCATTGATATAACACCCTTTGACGGGAAGAACTTCACTAAATTCAAGCCATTCTTTGATTTATTTATGGCTGTTATCGATAATAACAGATCATTATCTGATGTGCAGAAGCTATTTTATTTAAGAAAATATGTAACAAATGATGCTTTGGCAGTCATTGTCAATTTGCCGTTAGTCAATCAGTCTTACAAGGAAGCACTAGGCTTGTTGGAGAAGCATTTTGATAACAAAACGTGGTTAATAGGAAGTCATATTAGCGGTCTTTTAGATTTACCAACAATGCTAAAAGGCACTGCAGCCTCAATAAGGTCTTTTGTGTCAGATGTACAGCAACAGCTGCATGCATTAAAGAATTTGGGACAGCCCATCGATACATGGGACATGTTGCTAATTTCCATTTTAACAAGAAAATTAGACCAAATAACTAATAGGGCTTATCAATTAGATAAGGATCTAGAAAAATTGCCTTCCGTGGCAAATTTTTTAAGCTTTCTTGAAAAGCGCTCTATAGCGTTAGAAGATAGCTTACCCCCCAATAGTACTTCCTATGAAAGTACAAGTAGGTTCAATAAATCTACCCCATCAAAGGTGACCAATGTTGCCTCACAAGTAAAAGAAATGTGTAAACACTGTAACAAAAGTGACCATCCTCTTTTCAGCTGTCCGGAGTTCAAAACGGCAGCACTAGAGGTCCGCCAGTTATTTGTGCGGGACCATGACTTATGCACCACATGTCTAAGGACACACAGGGGGAAATGTAAGTTTAATTTCAAATGTAAAATATGTAAATTAGGGCACAACACTTTGTTGCACGAAGAAAAAGCTGCTCCTATTGAGCCTGCAGTGACTTTGTTGTCTAACCCTTTTTCCAACAACATTTTGCTTCCAACTGTAAAGGTTAATTTATTGAATCAATATGGTGAAAAAGTTTCTATCCGAGCATTGCTTGACACGGGCAGCCAGGCATCTTTTGTTACAACCAGCCTTGTAAACAAACTTGGGTTGATTGCTATGAATCAAACCCATAATATTATAGGCATAGGTAATAAACAAACACAAATCAATAAACTTGTGAATATAAGTGTGCTTCCATGCTACAATAATGTAAAATTAAATTTAAAATGTCACATTGTTGACAAAATAACAACAAAATTACCCCAACAATTTATAAATATATCCGGGTGGAATTTACCAAAAAATGTGAAACTTTCAGACGAGGAGTTCAATATCCCAGCTGAGATTTCTTTGTTGCTGGGTGCGGATGTTTATTTCAATGTTTTGCTAGATGGTTGTATTAAAATTCAAAATGGACCGGTATTACAAAACACACTATTTGGGTATGTAGTTGGTGGTAAAATTCCTGAAAAAGTGAGTAATATAACTTGTAATATTGTATCAAATTTTGCTATAAATGATCATACAAAATTAGAAAATGTAATGGAGAATTTTTGGCTCTCTGAAAAAGTACCAGAACCTATGAAGCCGAGTTGTGATGAGTTTGTAAAGGCTGAACAAAGCTTTCAGAGTTCTATGAGCCTGAAAGTTAATTGATTCTATGTTGATATGCCTCTCACCACACCACTGGAAGAATTGCAGCTTGGCGATTCGTTTTCAGTTGCCTACCAAAGATTCCTGATGTTAGAAAAAAGGTTCAAATCAAATCCTCTGTTACTAGAGCAGTATAAATTGTTTATAGATAAGTATGTAGAGCTAGGACATGCTAAGGTGGTAGAGGTTGCTAATTACGATATTGATAGAGATCCTGTGTACTTTCTAGCACACCATGCTGTTATCAACGAGGCAAGTATGACAACCCGACTTCGCGTTGTGTTTGACGGGAGTATGAAGTCCCGCAGCCAGGTGTCCCTCAATGACGTCATGCTAAATGGCCCCGTGGTACAGAGTGAGCTTTTTGGTATTCTTATCTTGTTCAGGACCTACATTTACACAATCATTTGTGACGTTCAGAAGGCCTTTCGCAACGTGATGATAAACAGCCACCACACTTGCCTTCAAAATATTTTATGGCGAGATGATCCTAAGAAGCCTATCAGCTGCTTACAGCTTCAGACTGTCACTTACGGACTGAAGGCCTCTACATTCTTGACCACTCAATGCCTACTTGAATTAGCTCAACGCTATAAGGATAAATATCCACTTGCTGCTGAAACAATGATCAAGAGTACCTACGTTGACGATATACTGGGTGGGTCAGATAATATAGAGCAGCTGCATGAGCTAAAATCCCAATTGGTAGAGCTCCTCAAGTTAGGTAGTTTTTCTCTACACAAATGGTGCTCAAATGCCCTTGAAGTCCTAGATGGTATTCCCGATGAGCAAAAACAATTTGAACATGTAGACATGAGTGGGGATAATTTAGTAAAGACTCTAGGTTTAATGTATGATATAACTTCAGATAAATTCACTTTTTCAAGCCCCAATTTTGATGAAGAACATTATTTAAATACAAAAAGAAAAATTCTGAACTTTATAGGGAAGATGTTTGACCCTCTCGGCTTAGTAGGCCCAATAATAGTGGTAGCCAAAATATTCATGCAGGAGCTATGGTCTTTGCAAATAGGATGGGACTCCATAGTACCCAAGGACCAGTTAATATACTGGAGCAATTTCCTAAACAATTTAAAGTTAATGGGCAAAATAAAAATAAATAGGTGTGTCAACAGTAAAGATGTTTCTTCTGTAGAGTTGGTAGGGTATTCTGATGCATCAATAAAAGCCTTTAGCTGCTGTATCTAAGAATTTTAAAAAATGATGGTTCAGTGCAGACAGATCTACTCTGCTCCAAGTCCCGTGTTGCTTCTATGAATAGAAGTAGGACGATTCTCCAGCTTGAACTCAATGGTGCTCTCCTTTTAGCCCAGCTGGCACATAGGGTTGGTAGAGTCCTGGTGGGTAGGTATTCCCATCTAGATACATTCTTGTACAGCGACTCCCAGATAGTGCTAGCTTGGATTAAGTCAGGCAATGTAAAGTCAAATGTTTATGCCAACAATAGAGTCAAGCAAATAGTAGAGCTGACCGATCAGACTCAGTGGGGATTTGTTAGGACCTGTGACAACCCTGCAGACTTATTGTCGAGAGGCGTCTTGCCGCAAAAGTTGCAGCAAAGTGACACGTTCGAGTGACGATATGGTGGCACGGGCCAACCTACCTATCAGACAGGAAACACATGTGCGCAGCACGCAGATGCAACATTTTGCTAAAGAGGTAGAGTCACTTTCTGCTGGAAAAAATATAAAAACAGGAATAGGTAGCCTCTATCCCTTCCTTGATAAAATAGGTATTATTAGAGTAGGAGGTAGGCTCCATAATGCCAAGGAGATGTCTTTCGATAAAAAGCATAATGTCTTTCCGAAAAACTCTCACGTAACTAATCTCATAATAGAAAGAGAACACTTGCGACTCTTACACGCAGGCCTTAGGTTAGTTTTGAGCTCTCTATCCCAAAGGTACTCTATAGTCAGCGGTATTCGGGAGGTCAAGAAAGTGGTGCGTAAATGCGTCAAGTGTTTTCGCTTAAAAGCTGAGGCTGCTAAGCAGTTGATGGGTTCCCTTCCGCAAAAAAGAATCACAGCGTCCAGGCCATTTCAGCATGTCGGCGTTGATTTCTGTGGACCCTTCGATATGAAGATTGCTAGGGTTAGAAATCCTATCGTTAAGAAATGTTACATTACGCTTTTCGTTTGCTTTGCTATAAAAGCTATACATGTAGAGCTCGTATCGGACTTGACAACTGAAGCCTTCTTAGCATGTCTCAAGCGTTTTATTTCGAGGCGTGGCATGCCCACAAATATATATTGTGACAACGCTAAAACCTATAGAGGAGCGTCAAATGAAATGAAAAGGTTGTATGACTTTCAGTCCTCCAAAAACCATAGGGACACTGTTAATGGTTTTTGCTCTCAACATTATATAAAATTTAGGTTTATACCCAGTTATTCACCTGAGTTTGGAGGATTGTGGGAAGCAGGTGTAAAAAGTGTAAAACATGTTTAACCTATGAAGAGCTCAATACAGTCATTGTACAGATCGAAGGAATTTTGAACTCTAGGCCTCTACTTTCTGCAAATTCAAATGATTGTAATTATTTAACTCCTGCACACTTTCTGATTGGAACAGCTCTGGCTAGCTATCCTGAAGTTGATCTAACAGATGTTTCAGTCAATCGTTTAAAATTTTGGAATCTTTGTACCAAACTTAAACAAGATTTTTGGAAATTATGGTCAAATGATTATTTAACACAGCTTCAAAGCCGTCCCAAGTGGAAATATCCTCAACCAAACCTTAAAGAAGGCGATTTGGTAATTGTAAAAGATATGAACACCACTCATTAAATTATAATATGGCTCGAATTGTAAAAACATATCCAGGTAGAGACAATGTAGTAAGAGCGGCCGATATCAAAATTAATAACAAAGTGTATAGAAGGTCAGTAAAACGGCTATGTCAATTACCTGTAGAGTAGGTTACTGCCGGCCCCAATTATGTTTAGAACAGTTTAAACATATAGATTTATAATTTTTAGTGTTAACGAAAATAGTAATAATTTTTAGTAAATAAGCTTGCAACACTGTTTTGTGCAATTTTTTCCTTTGTGTAGTGGCAATACTTTTTTCCTTCTTCTTGTCTGATTGCTACGTGAAACGGTGTGCCTCTCGACTGTATTTTTATATTTACAATAAACTCAATAAGTTTTAATTTCCCACGCATTTTATTTCGTACAATGATGATAGAAAAGGAGGCCTATAACCTAATCATTTCAAGGGCTACACTGAAGGATTCACTCATGGCTTTAAGGTTGTACAGACGTCAGCCCTTCAAGCTACCCGAAACTCTTTTCGCAAGCGCCATAGTAGCCCGCGAAATTCAAATTTTCTTACGTTTTTTGCAATTTGCAAGTTAATGAAAATATGATGATTCGTGCAAGTATCATGTATGTAGTTACAGAATTAAAATCATCAATACAACGCTCGTAAGTTTATTTAACCCCCTTTGAATGACTTTTTCATGAAATAGTAAATAAATGGGGATAAATGAACTTAGACATTTGTATAAATGATTTCGCGGGTTACCTTGGCACTTCCACCTTAAACCTAATGCTTTAGTTAGCACAAGCCCGCCACACTGTTCCCAAACCACTGTAACTCCTGAAAGCTAGAATCAACAGTGGCGACCACCAGAAAAGGTGTGGCTGACACTGGCAGACCCACCATCAGGGATTTCAATTTTGATAACACAAAAATTTTGTCGAAATTAGTCGCCAAATATCAGATTTGGTTCGTCACTGGTTCAAAAGATATAAGGGTTTATAGGTGGCCCTTCTGGAGAGAGCCTACCCCAGCAGAACCACATTAATATCTCAAAACTAGGGCACCTAGCGAAGATCTGTTTTCTCCCATATTTACTCGCTAATTCGTCGAAATTAGTCGCCAAATATCAGAATTGGTCGGTCACTGGTTCAAAAGATATAAGGGTTTGTAGGTGGCCCTGCTGGAGAGAGCTTACCCCAGCAGGGCCACATTTATATCTCAAAAACTAGGGCACCTAGCGAAGATCTGTTTTCTCCCATATTTACTCGCTAATTAGTCGACATTAGTCGCCAAGTTACAGATTTAATCGGGTCCTAGTTCAGAAGATATAATGAGTTCAATTAGAGCTAGATCGAAGAGTTCACGAAAAAATAAGAAAAAATATTTCTATTACTATGTGTAATATACTTCTAGTTTTATCGGTCAAAGTCCTTAGAAATGACCGAGAGAGATAAATTCTTTATTAAATACATGTTTAATTAATGTTTTGAAGCTCTGTTTTCTCCCATATTTACTCGCTAATTAGTCGAAATTAGTCGCCAAGTTACAGATTCAGTCGGTGTGTCATTAAAAAGATATTAAAGAATTCAATTTCCCCATACAGTGATACAACCAAGTACAAAATACTTAAAGTAGTTTTTAGACAGGTGTATCTACGACGTCTGAAGGAATTCTATAACTTCAACCCACCAAAGGAAAGCAGTATTCATTACCTAAAAACAAGATCTACAATAAATATAGGTAATTATTTAGGTATCGAACAAAATGTGTGCATTTAGTCGCTGGCAGATAGATCGCTTTATCGTTTAAGTATTAAATTTTACTAAAGATACGATAATTTTAACGTATTTATTATTCTAACGTAAATTAGAGCTCAACATTGTAAATTAGTAAAACAGTTGCATGCGACTGTACATCTTGACACTAAATAGACCAAGAGCAAGGTTTAATGGTTTCAAAGAAGTTTAAGCCACTCTAACTTAATAATTAAAAACATTAAACATGTAGGTATTCATTCTGTCTTCATTCAGAGTTAGATTAAACTTTTTAGTGGCGTCCATAAAACGTTTTAGATTGCGCTCGTGATCCTGAACATCCTTGTCGCAAACGGTTATGTCATCAAGTAAGCGTACGTCCCATCTAATTTTTCTTCAGATATTATGAAGTCAAGAGTCTGTTGGATGGCACCTACGCCATTAGTAACTCCGAACGGAATACGTGTGAATTGATAGAGTTTTCCATTCGCTTCGAACGCTGTATATATCTTCTCATTTTCCAGGATTGGGACCTGATGATAGGCTGATTTTAAGTCTATCTGACTAAAGACTTCAAATTTGTATACGTTGTTCACAACCGTTTCGATATTTGGCAAGGGGAAGGCATCTAGGTCAATAAATTTATTGATTGTCATTGAATAATCGATCACGAGCCGCTTGCGATCCGCTACGAGAACTTGCGCCCTCCAAGGGGAAATACTTTTTTCAATTACCCCATATTGGAGCAACTTAGACACTTCTTCTTTTATGAAGTCAGCGTCTTCTTTAGTGTAGCGCCTGCTTCTGACAGCAATCGGTTGGATATTTGGCGAAAGATTGGTGAATACGGAGGCCGGCGGAACTGAGGCTTGCAGAACATTACAGATTTGTAAGGGCTCGCCGGGACCTCCCAGATTGAATTGGATGCTTGAATGTTGCTTAAGTAAGTCGTGACCAATGATAACGTCTGCGCAGAGGTTGTCAACTACTAAAAGAGGTGTTTGCTTGTAAGTATGTTCATTCATTTTAATAGTTGCGAAACATACCCCTTCAACGAAAGAGACTTGGTTAAGAGAGGCGAGATTGACAGTTTGTCTGCACGGTCTCTAGGGCAACTTCATGATGCGGGCGACTTTGCTGTTTATGAAACTGACTGAACTTCCAGTGTCGACGAGAGCATCAGCTTTAAATTCATTTATTGTGATACGGATTGTCGAACTTCTAAGACTTGAAGGAGAAGCAGCGGAAAAAATTGCCCTGCTATAGCTATAAAACTGGTCGTTGCTTGAGTTGGGACTAGGATGTTCCTCATTCCACACAGAGTTTATGTTATGCCCGGACCTGCAAACGCTAGCAAAATGACCTTTCTTCGAACACTTATTACAAGTAGCTTTGCTAGCTGGGCACCTTATTCTAGGATGAACATTTCCGCCGCAGAAAAAACAGTGCTTGGCTGATTGAGACGAGGAGGACGGTGCGGCCGAAGCATTCTGAGGCATTCGTGACGATGAAGCTACCGCCAGATTGTCCGATTCTTTGTCTCGAGAGATTTCAGGTACAGCATTTAGTTGCGGAGAGTTAGTACCGATTGTCTGAGCATCTTTCTCAGCAGTTTCCAAGGTGATGGCTTGATTGAGAGCTTCAGTAAGAGCAAGCGAAGAATTTTCTAAGAGTCGTTCACGGATTTTTCTTGAGAGCAGGCCGGAGATAAGAGCACTACGAATTGCCTGTTCTTCATGTTCTGTCGCGGTGACTGCTTTAAATTTACAATCATTAGCCGTCAGTCGAAGAGCTCTAGCATATTCGGAAATAGTCTCGTCCGTTCTTTGTTTTCGATTGAATATGTCGAGCTAGTATCGTGTTTTTTTGTTTGACAAAGATGTCTTCTATAGCTTTCATAGATGCTTTATAAGTCGTGCAAGACTTGATATGTTTGTAGATCGATGCGGATAAATGGTTGATTAACAGCTTACACTTGAGAGAATCCGGTACGTCTTCAGTATTTTCTTCGGCGAGAAAGCTTTCGAAACTCGATTTCCAATGTAGCCATTTTGCGTCGGCGTCCGCGACATCAGGTTCGACGTCAAATTTGTCGGGTCAGAGATACCTTGATAGCGATGATTTGCCTAATTTTTCGTCGGGCATCTTTAGCTAAATAAACTGTAGCATAATAAGCGTAATACCAAATAGAACGTGGCTTTATTTAGCTAAAGAATTACAGCTAGGCAGAGATTGATTGACATATCCATGAAACCACCTTAGAACTACGACAATGAAGGCTGCAAATCACAAGTAAAATGACAGTAATTTCGATTTCGCAAAAGGCGGTAACAACTCCCTAAAGTATATTATAGTGTTCTGTGCATGAAACTATGTATAAAAGTTGTCGTTGACAGCACAAGCTACCATACAGCCAAGGAGGCCGTGCTCCCTTATTATTATTATACTCTTTGAGGCCGTGTCACCTCACTCACGCTTTGTTTAAATCAGTTATTTTACGTTCCGTTCCTTGCATTAACGTACCAATTTCAGCGCCATCTATCCAGCGACTAGGGAAGTTCTAAAAAGAAAATCCCTCAAACGGAATCCAGCCTTTGAGTGACTTTGGCTGTATTCCGTATTAGAAAATAATCGTTCACAGCGCACTAAGAGCTGTTATCAATTCGAAACGCTCGTGAACGCGTTGACAGTGAACATAACCCCAAACCAAAACCTTTCACAAGATCTATTTTTGAAAACGGAAGTGGCGTATTTTGCTAGTGGCAAAGATATGCCCCTCAAAAAAATTCCACGAATTACAAATTACATAGATGTAACGATAATTAAATATAATGTCTATGAGTTTAAAACTCTTTTTTTTTTTCAATCAAACAAAGCAACACAACCTGTGAACACAACTGTCATTTTTGACAGCGCTCACGGTGATATTTATTTGGTGATATATATGTCATGACGTCATCTATGACGATTCAAGGGACATCGATATCGCGCTCACGTTAAAACGGAACGGGTTTATGGACGCTCAAATCGATTACAGCATAATTTGGAACGCAGCCTGTATTAACACTTGGCATGTCAACTGATGACTAGGCAGCATCGTCTCAGACCTTAGCCTGTTCCGTCAGGAACTAATTAAAAAAAAAACATTTTTGTCAGTTGTCTGTCATTAGTGTCACTGTCATTCATTGTATTTGGTGTAAATTCATTGTTCTTTGCTGGATTTAAATCTGATTTCATCTTGATTTTCGTTGTGTTGAACGACATATAAATTCATATAACGATGGCTCCAAAAGCTGGTGGTGATTCTGCTAAAGTTAATTCGGCGGTGTACAAAGATAAAAGCAAACCAACTGACATTCGGCTCAGCAACATAAATGCCGCAAAAGGTAAAAACATCTGTAACTATTTTCTAGGATTTATAGCAAACTATAACAAAAACGATATTTTAGTTTGCATTCCTGCAACTAGAAACAGGAAATAAAAGTTGACCCTGTTTTGTTTTCTCTATTCCATTCATCTTTAGCTGAAAAAATCCAAAATCTCATAGAAGAATCTCGTGATTTTTCATTTTATCTATGGTAATAGTTTCAATCATGTTTACTTTGTTACTTAATAAGTTTAAATAATAAAATGACTCTTTGGTTGATTTATATAATAACATCTAACATTGGCTTACAACAACAAACAATTAGTGTTTTATTTTTGTGATACCTAGCTTTTTGTTTAGTACCAACATAATTTTAATGTTAATTAAGTTAATACCAAAGTATAATGATAAATTTCAGCTGTATCAGATGCCATTCGCACAAGTCTGGGCCCTCGTGGAATGGATAAAATGGTAAATTAAAGTTCAAAATCATACTATTTTGCTAAATTCCATTGTTAATATCTTATCATGAATTATGAATTTACATATTTTTGCCTGGTTATACTAGGGGAGTACAATGTCCTTAATAAAAGAGTGAGCTTTTAAATCAAAGCATCCTCCACAATCCTCTCTAGTGGCTACTACTACTTAAAGCTTGCTCTAAGCATCTCATATCTGAATACTTATGTTTGTATGTATACAACATTTTTTTATATACCTTAAAAAATTTCAGATTCAAGCTAGTAATGGTGAGGTTACAATTACTAATGATGGTGCCACTATCTTGAAGCAAATGAGTGTAATTCATCCAGCTGCTAAAATGGTAAGCAATCGCCAAACCAGTATTGCTCCTGTAAACAAGTTGCTGATAAACATACATAATATTCTACTATCAGGAAGCAGGAAGTTATCATTAAGAATTATAAATTACAGTTGGTGGAATTGTCTCGGGCTCAAGATATTGAAGCTGGTGATGGCACCACATCTGTTGTGGTTATTGCTGGTGCTCTTTTGGATGCTGCAGAAAAGCTGCTTCAAAAAGGAATACACCCTACAGTCATTTCTGATGGTTTCCAGAAGGCACTGCAGATGGCTCTACAAGTAAATGATTTTAAAGTCTTTACAAATATAACACCTTAAGCCACGCATGCAAGCTTGCATGGCTGTCAAAATATCCCTAAAAAACCCGCCACATGCAGCCGGTTGTTTTGGCGCCTCTCAATCAATTTTTCAATATAGATATGGGAGTGTGCACATGCGTGTTTTAGGGGACGCCTTATGGATGATTTAAACAAGATTGTCATTTTTATTTTATTTATTTGAGACAAAAAAGATTTACACATTGCATAACCCACACTATTGTCCACGGAATCATATTGATTTAAAAGAAATAAGAAAACAGAAGTATACAGAAAGGGACAGTAATAAAATTAAAATAAAAAAACGTATATACCTGAATGGTGAAAATTCCATACAATTAAACCTATTGTTGCATATGCCGTACAGCATCATTACCATCAGCAGTGTACGCCTGTGCTCCAAGCTCAATATGTTGTACTGTTTCATCAGATCCACATAGGAAATCTTGGTGTGGTAACACTTATAATGAGTAGTGCGAAGAAATTTTTTCTGTACCATTTCTAGTCTGTGCTTATATTTTTCGTAAAATGGGCACCGCGGATTCCAACTGAGACCGGCCTAAAGTTTTAAACAAGAAGAGGAAAGAAGTCTTTTTAAATTCTTTACAAGACCGCATTATGAACCCATACATCTGAAAGGCTCTATTTATAATGTTGTCCATATGTATATCAAAATGTAACTTACTATCAAGTAGTACGCCAAGATCACGCGTACAGTCAGTTTTATTCAAGTTTATGTCATTTAGTGTGTAGGGAAATTTAATACTTGTTTTATTTTTGGTAAAAGAAATATAATGACATTTTGGTAAACTGAGGTAAAGTTTATTCTCAAGACAATATTGCGAAAGTCTGCATAGATCATCTTGTAAATAGCAAGCAGTCCTGCATACTTGTACAGGATTTAAACATTTTGATGTCATCGGCGTACATGAGGAATTTAGAGTTAACTATACAGGACTTTATGTCGTAGATGAACAAGATAAAGAGTAAAGGACTCAAGACTGAACCTTGGGGCACGCCGGATTCGACAACTGTGTAATCGGACTCGTATCCATGACAACTTTCTGTGTTCTGTGGAATATGTACGACACAAACCATCTGAGCAAATTCCTTTTGATGCCATTGAAGTCAATTTTGTCCAAAAGCAGTTTGTGGTCCACCTTGTCGAAAGCCTTCCGAAATCAGTATACACAGCATCAACCTGCGTGCGTTTATCCATATTTTCAAATAAAAATTGTTTAAAAATCATTAAGTTTGTACTGGTAGATCGAGACTGAACAAAGCTATTGTTACGAGCTGGGTATGGGATAAATTAATAACTACCGAAGAAGCAACAAATAACTTTAATAATCACAAAACACTTAAAACTTAATCACAAGTACACTACTGATCACTATTCACTTAGATATCGCACTTACTAGTTTACTTCGATTCGCTTCGTACTGTAGCCAAAATAAGACTGCCTGCTCCCGCAAACACGTCGACTATTTATATGGCGATCGAACGTTCGAGAAATATCCACGACTTCCTAGAATCTTCTAGACAATTCCACAACTTGTACAGAGGAAAGAAGTAGGTACTTTATGCCCTCGGCGTACGGTCGAAATTACAATGATGTTCTTTTGTAGGTAGTTTGCGAATTTGTACCTATATCATTCGGGACTCGTTTTACCTACCTACCTACTATTACCTACCTACCTACTATTAGGTACCTACTACCGTAACTGTAGGTAAGTACGGGTACGACGTAACACTGCCCCCTCCTTAGACATGCTCGTCCCGAGCATCATTAGCCCCGTAGTATCGCGCCAATTGGTCTACATGGACAATCTTAGGCGCACCTCGTGGACCCTTCTGTATTCGGTAGGTGACATCGTTGATCCTAGTCACGACTCGGTATGGTCCATCCCATTTTGCTTGCAATTTCGGAGACTTCCCCTTGCTCCGTACTGGGTTATGCAACCACACCAGTGAACTTTCGTCGAAACCCCTACTATTTGCCTTCCGGTCATAACGGGTCTTCATCTTCTCAGACATCTGTTGGCCGGATTGTCTGATATGCTCATAAACATCATTCAACTTGTTACGCAAGTCTATCGCATAATCTGTTACACTACGTGGAGCATCAGGGGGAGTTCCAGTGATTAAATCAGCAGGCAACCGTAATTCCCTTCCAAAGTTCGCGAATGCTGGCGTCACAGTCGTACTTTCGTGGACGGCGCTACGGTAGGACAGAAGAAATGGCTGTATATGCTTGTCCCAATCCCTTTGTCTGCTTTCCACGACTTTTGCCAGATATCTTTCCAACGTTTGGTTGAATCGTTCCACCATTCCATCAGATTGTGGGTTGTAAGAGGTGGTTCTGGTTTTGTGGGTACCCATTAATCGACAAGTCTCCTGAAATACTTGCGATTCAAAATTCCTTCCTTGATCGCTGTGTATTTCTAAGGGTACTCCAAAACGACAGAAGACTTCCTGAACTAATTTATCTGTGACAGTTGTAGCTTCTTGGTTAGGAATAGCGAAGACTTCTGGCCACTTTGTGAAGTAATCCATGACCACCAGGAAGTACATGTTTCCGCTCTCACTTTCTGGAAATGGTCCCGCAACGTCTAGAGCTATCCGTTCCCAAGGGGCTCCAACGTTGTACACTTTTAATGCACCTCTACTGCGTGTGTGGGGTCCTTTCACGGCCGCACAACTGGTACATTTGCGGCACCAGTCCTCCACATCATCTCGACAGTGGATCCAGTAAAATCGTTCTCGAATTTTTTGTAGAGTCCTTTTTACCCCCATATGTCCTCCTGAACATCCATCATGGTAGAGCCGTAAAACATCCGGTACCTTAGCTTTAGGGACAACCATTTGTAGATGACAGCTGTCCCCTCGAGCGTTTTCCCCTTTACGGCACAAGACTCCATCCTGGATCACCAAGCTGTTTCATTGTGCCCAATAACTCTTCGTGATGGAACTCATTGCAGCCACATCACTCCACTTGGGTTTAGGAGCACCAGCTTTGATCCACTTGAAGATCGGTTTGATGTCCGAGTCATTGTGCTGAGCCTGCTGTATGGTTACCTTCCATTCATCGCTGAGATCCGTTCTTAGCGTCCTCACGGGCACCACTTCCTTAAACTCCTGTCTGGAACTGTGCTTACGATCTTCAGGCAAAGGTCTTCTTGACAGATCATTTGTGTTGCTGTGGTTTCTCCATTGTTGCTTGGCAGTCATTCCAGCCGCTTTTCCTTGCAGGGATTGATCTTCTCTCGGTATGCTTCGCTTTTTACAGTTTGACCGAAGGTGACCCCTTTCTCCACAAGTATAACACCTAGGGCTATAACCTTGCGAACGCTGGCGTACAGGTGATGCCACAACTTGCTTTGGAGAGCTTGACCGAAGATGATCCCTTTCTCTACCAGTGTAGCAGCTAGGGCTGTACCCTTGCGCATGGTCGCGTACAGGTGATGCCACAACCTCCCTGACGTGGTGTGTTCGATGGTCTTGCCTCGCTGCTTCTACTTCCAAGGCATGAGGCAAGGCGTCTTTTAGCGTCTCATGGTGCCCAAGTCTCACAGCGGCTCTAACTTCCAAGTCACGTATTCCATCAACGAACGCTTGTACCAGATTCCCATCTATAAGTGCAGGGGCAGACTGGTATGCTTTTCGAACCAGCTTTTCAACTTCCAGGGCCCACTGCTGCAGGTTCTCGGCACTACGTTGAACACGATCCTTCAACTTAGCACGAAATACGTGCTCCAGGTGCGCGTCGCCGTATCTGGACTCTAACGCCTCCAGCAGCTGCTCGTAGGTTACATCCTTGCCGAGCGCCTCAAGAATGTTTTAGGCCTGGTCTCGAAGGCCCAAGGTGAGCGCGGTCATGGCTTGCGGTTTTGTCCATCCATTCGCCTTCATAACGGCCTTAAATTGAATTTTATAAGCCGACCACGAAGATGTTCCATCGAATGGAGGCACCTTAAAGCCCCGCACTGAAGGTGCAGCAACTACTGAAGCCATAGTCACGTCTCCAGTCTTCAGTTCTCCCAAAGACTTTTTCACCCCAGCGATCTGAACTTCGGCCTCTGAGATACGGTTCTCGTGCTGGTGAACTTGATCCTTCATCAATTTCCGATCTTTGCCAAAAGTTGCATGAAGATCCTTTATGAGGAGCATCTGTTCATCCTGGCGGCGGGCCTGCTCCTCTTTATCTTGCTGCAACTGCTCTTCCAACCGGCGAGCCTGCTCCTCTTGACGGCGAGCCTGCTCCTCTTGACGGCGAGCCTGCTCCTCTTGACGGCGAGCCTGCTCCTCCTTATCTCGTTGCAACTGCTCCTGTAACTGGCGAGCCTGGTCCTCTTGACGGCGAGCCTGCTCCTCTTGACGGCGAGCCTGCTCCTGCAGCAGCGCCATTAAAGCTGACAAGTCTGGCGCCACTGATGCTGGAGAAACTCCGGATGGGCCAGCGACTGGCACTGACGTAGGCTGGACACCACCCGGTGTCTGTGTCGGAGAATCTCCAAACCGCCTTTGGTCCATGTTCTGCTGTCGCTGACTCCTGGTACGGATACCGTCCGTGTCGTCCTTTGGTAGAATTGGCATAATTTATCCCTCACTTCTGACACCAAATTGTTACGAGCTGGGTATGGGATAAATTAATAACTACCGAAGAAGCAACAAATAACTTTAATAATCACAAAACACTTAAAACTTAATCACAAGTACACTACTGATCACTATTCACTTAGATATCGCACTTACTAGTTCACTTCGATTCGCTTCGTACTGTAGCCAAAATAAGACTGACTGCTCCCGCAAACACGTCGACTATTTATATGGCGATCGAGCGTTCGAGAAATATCCACGACTTCCTAGAATCTTCTAGACAATTCCACAACTTGTACAGAGGAAAGAAGTAGGTACTTTATGCCCTCGGCGTACGGTCGAAATTACAATGATATTCTTTTGTAGGTAGTTTGCGAATTTGTACCTACATCATTCGGGACTCGTTTTACCTACCTACCTACTATTACCTACGTACCTACCTACCTACTATTACCTACGTACCTACCTACCTACTATTACCTACCTACCTACTATTAAGTACCTACTACCGTAACTGTAGGTAAGTACGGGTACGACTAGGGCTTTCAAATACCGGATTTTGTCAATACCGGTATCAATACCGGTATTGGAAAAGTCAATACCGTGATCCCGGTGTCAATACCGATATTCCGGGATCCCGTAATACCGTGATCACGGATTTTATTTTGGCCTTTTACAATACCGGTATTGTCGCCCCAATACCGTGATCACGGTGGTATTACAAACATTAGATCTGAAAATTATGTGATCTTATTCTCACACTTGTTTCCTCCAGCACAAGCGTCCCGCTGTTATCTTAAGCTCACCCTCCCGCACCCCGCCTGAGACAATGCCCGAAATCGAGCTGTAGTTATGTCGTTTTTGTTATTGTTAGTCAGTTTCGCAAAGGCGACGGGATAACGCGTCCATAGACTTTGTTATTTATGTAACAGGCTGACAAGTACGCTGTTTGATTCAGCATTGAATGCTAGGTACGACGTAACACTATGTTGTTGTGTTGGTGTGGAAACAAATTACTGTGTACTAAATTCTCGAAAAGCTTAAACAAGGTATATAGAATAGAAATAGGTTGATAATTTTTAATGTTGGCTTTATCTCCACTTTTGTAGATGGGAGTAATAAAGGCTCTTTTCCTTAGGCATGGAAAAACCCCATATATGCATAAAAAATGTAGGTGGGAGACCATCTGGACCAGGCCCCTTATTTAGATCCAAGGACAGCAATGACTTAAGTCATGGTTGTCTGTTTTGAATTTTGGCCTTTTTAAAATTTTTATTTTTAGGTGAATTTTTGTCCACAACACAACTAGCTTTTACTTTGTCCAAAAAATTGGATGTCTGGGATGTCCCACTACTGGATCCTTTTTAGTAAACTTTAAGGGTCAATTCACACCGAAAGAGCGGCGAAGGGCAGCGCAGTTTCAGTTTCATATGAATTTTAACTTTATTATCATTACCATAATACTTATTATCGCATGAGAAACTCGTTTATCGGTGCGGCGGAGCGGCGCCGCGGGCATCCGCGCGACTCGTTCGAGTTTCTCATGCGATCATGCGATAATAAGTATTATAGTAATGATAATAAAGTTAAAATTCATATATGAAACTGAAACTGCGCTGCCCTTCGCCGCTCTTTCGGTGTGAATTGACCCTAAATTAAGAAAAATCTACCATATTTTTCTATGTATTATGCAAGTTGCAGGGGGAAGGCCTTTACCCTGCAATGATAATACTTATAATAATATCAATACAGTCTTGTTTGGTTCTATACCATTTTAATTAAAAGTAAAATTTTAATTTATTTAAACCTTCAGGTGGTTGAAGGTATGGCTACCCCAGTGGACTTGTCAAATGAAGATGCTCTGTTGAAGGCAGCAGCAACATCCCTGAACTCGAAAGTTGTATCACAGCATTCAACAATACTGGCACCTATTGCTGTTCAAGCTATTCGTGCAGGTTAGTATTATAGCAAGGCTATTTTGGTATTAATTAAATACCTTTGTGACCATCATTAAGTAATTTCAATTGATTTTTCAGTAATGGAACCTATTGTGGGAGGTGTGGGTGCACGAGTAGACCTGCGTGATGTGAAAGTAATTGAACGCATTGGAGGGACTGTAGAAGACACTGAACTGATTCAAGGACTGGTCATTCCCCATCGCGCATCTAATGTCAATGGACCACACAGAATTGAGAAAGCCAAAGTTGGACTCATACAGTTCTGTATTTCACCACCAAAGACAGATGTAAGTGTATAAATTCAGTAGAGAAGGGGAGGAGGTTACCGTACTTACTCATTTGTTTCATTTCCGTTTTAGATGGACCACAATGTTATCGTGTCTGACTATGCTGCAATGGACCGCGTCTTGAAGGAGGAACGTCAGTACATCTTGAATATTGTCAAGCAAATCAAAAAAGCTGGTTGTAATGTGCTCTTGGTGCAAAAGTCAATTTTGCGGTAAGCTTCTTGGTTATTGGTCAATACTATTTAGGTCAAACTGCATACCATTTTCTCATTGATCAAACATAAAAAATTTGAATTACAGTGATGCTCTGAGTGACTTGGCTATTCACTTCTTGGACAAGATCAAAACAATGGTGATTAAGGATATTGAACGTGAAGACATAGAGTTTGTGTGCAAAACTCTTGGCTGCAGACCCATTGCTTCACTGGACCATTTTACATCTGAAAACCTTGTTAACGTTGATTTAGTAGAGGAAGTCAATGAGCCTGGTGGGAAATACATCAAAGTGAGTATGAGTTTATTAAATTGTAAAGAAACTATGCATGCATATCTCGTCGCTGTCAGTAACAGCCACAGCAGACAAGTAGGCTGTTCCTGAGATAGATTGCAAAGTAAGGAAGTTGAAGTAACAGCTGGTCGTCTGTCAAAGGAACGATGACTGAAAGCGTTAATAAGTCATGAATTTGAGACCACATATCGGTTAGTGCGGCCTTGGATGCCACTCAGCTACATGAACCGAAGACTGTAAAAAGGAATCTGTATCAGAGTGGATGCGGAAGGTGGAGGACAGGGTGTTGTGAAGCACCCTAGGAAAGGCCTATGTCCAACTGTGGACTCCTGATATCTCTCTCAGATGAGCGGCTGCGCGACGGGCGGGCGCACGGTGTCGGTGCTGGTGCGCGGGTCCAGCGGCGCCGTGGTGGCGGAGGCGGCGCGCTCGCTGCACGACGCGCTGTGCACGGTGCGCTGCGTGGCGCGCCGGCCCGCGCTGCTGGCGGGCGGCGGCGCGCCCGAGGCGGCGGCGGCGGCGCAGCTGGCGCGCGCCTCTGTGGCGGCGCCCGGCGCGGACCACTACTGCCTGCGCGCCTACGCCGACGCGCTCGAAGTCGTGCCCTCCACTCTCGCTGAGAATGCCGGTGAGGTTCCTTATGTGGTCTAGGGGTGCACTAAGAAAGGATTTTTCAAAATTCACCCCCTAAGGGGGTTAAACGGGGCTCCAAAGTTTGTATGGGGAAACAAGATCAATTAGACTATTTAATTAAAAACTTCACAGGACTACTATTGATAAATGAGCAGAAATGAGTTTCAGGTTTTTTCAGTATTCAACCCCCAAGAGGGGGAAATGGGTGACAAAGTATAAAAATCAATGCACAGCCCAAACCGCTGAGTCTAGAGATTCCAAATTTGGCACATACGTTCCTTATGAGGTTAAGGGGTGCAATAAGAAAGGATTTTTCAAAATGTACCCCCTAAGGGGATGAAACGGGAGTCGAAAGTTTGTATGGGGAAACAAGATTAGGTAAGACTGTTTTATTCGAAACTTCACAGGAGTAATCCTATCGATAAATGTGTTAACATTTGTCTTTCAGGTTTTTTTTAGAATTCAACCCGAAAAATGGGAAATGGGGTAACAAAGTCTGAAAATCAACATTGGTATTTTTTGTATGGTGTATCGGGTTGGGTGTTACAAAAACAACAATTTTAAGATTTAATGTGGTGGACCTGAAACTCAAATTCAAAGCATTTATTTCAATAAGACCATTACGGCACTTTTGAATGACAAAAATACAAAAAAGAAAATCAAAGCTACAGTCCCCAGTCACAAGGCATAATAACTTGAGAAAGTACTGTAGTACTCTATGGAGAAGAATGGGCAAGAAACTCAATGGACACTCTTTTGAATGAAATGAAATACCATCATCATCTCCTGTTGGGGTGCAATAGGGTTGAAGTCTAAAAATCAATATGGGTGTCGGTAACGATATTATCAGGGGTGCAGATTACGAAAATGGCATTTATTTTGAGATCCAGAAGATGGCGGATTCGACTTCTATACAGGGTTATTGTTGATTTATTGTGATGATTGTGATAACGAAGATGATGATTACGATGATTGTTATTACGATGATGATGATGGTGATAATGATGATAGTATTGTGATAACGATGATGGTGTTTGTGATAGTAATTGTGACAGTGATGGTGTTTCTGATAATGATGATGACGCGCGTGATAACGATAGTTATGGTTTTGATAACAAGGATGGATATTGTGAAAATGATTATTGTGATTACGATGATAATGGTTGTGATTACGATGATGATGATTGTGATAATGATGATAGTGATTGTGATAACGATGATGGTGATTGTGATAGTGATGGTGATGGTGATTGTGAAGGTGATAGTGACTGTGATTGTGATTGTAATAATAATGATGATGATTGTGATAATGATGATGATGATTGCGATGATCATGATAGTGATTACGATGATATAGATTGTGATTACGATGATGATGATTTTGATAACGATGATGGTGATTGTGATAGTGATGATGTTGCGCGTTATAACGATAATGATGATTTTGATAACGAGAATGGATATTGTGATGATAATGATTGTGATTACGATGATAATGGTTGTGATTACGATGATAATGATTGTGATAATGATGATAGTGATTGTGATAACGATGATGGTGATTGTGATAGTGATTGTGATGGTAATTACGATGGTGATAATAATGGTTGTGATTACGATGATAATAATTGTGATAATGATGATAGTGATTGCGCTAACGATGATGGAGATTGTGACAGTGATGGTGATGGTGTTTGTGATAATGATGCGCGTGATAACAATAATGATGATTCCGATAACGAGGATGGACATTGTGATGGTAATGATTGTGATTACGATGATAATTGTTGAGATTACGATGATAATGATGATAGTGATTGTGATAACGATGATGGTGATTGTGATAGTGATAGTGGCGGTGATTATGATGGTGATAGCGGTGGTGATGGTTATTTGACTGTGATAGTGATTGTGATTGTGACTGTGATAGTGATTGTGATAATGGTTGTGATCACGATGATAATGATGATGGTGATAGTGATTGTAATGGTGATGATGAAAGTGATGGTGATTGTGATGATGATGATAATGGTTGTGATTACGATGATAGTGATTGTGATAACGATGATGGTGATTGTGATAGTGATTGTGATGGTAATTGTGATGGTGATGATAATGGTTGTGATTACGATGATAATGGTTGCGATTACGATGATAATGATTGTGATAATGATGATAGTGATTGCGCTAACGGTGATTGTGATTGTGATGGTGATAGTGACGGTGATTGTGATGGTGATAGCGATGATGTTGATTGTGATGGTGATTGTGATAGTAGCGGTGATTGTGATGGTGATTGTGATGATGATGATCATGATTGTGATTACGATGATAATGAGTGTGATAACGATGATGGTGATTGTGATAGTGGCGGTTATTGTGATAGCGATGGTGATGGTTATTGTGATGCTGATAGTGATTGTGACTGTGATAGTGATGATAGTGATGGTGATTGTGATAATTATGGTGGTTGTGATAGTGATGGTGGTTGTGATAATAATTGTGATGATTATGAAATTTGGCACATAGATAGTTCATAACCTGGATTCACACGTAGGACACTATTTATCTCTTTAGTATGATCCAGTGAGATGGTTACCGAACGTCATGCGGGCGAAGCCGCGGCTAGTATTTAATAAAACAGTAAGTAATGAATGATGCGTTCGCAGGTCTGAACCCAATCGAGACAGTGACCGAGTTGCGTGCGGCGCACGCCATCGGCGCGGAGAGCGGCGTGGGGTCCAACGCGGGCGTGAACGTGCGCCGCGGCCGCGTTACCAACATGCGCCAGGAGCATGTGCTGCAGCCGCTGCACGTCACCGCCTCCGCGCTGGCGCTCTCCACGGAGACCGTGCGCGCTATACTCAAGATAGACGACATTGTAAGTATATTGTTGTCATCACGGTATATTAACAAAGCGTGTAATAGAACCATCAGTTTAAATATGATAAGCAAGGTAGCAGAGCACCAATAGCGGAGCCTGCAGCCTCAACTTGCGACTGAGTGTAGTTATACAATCGAACTTAATAAAAATGAGCTCTCTTGCAGAATTTGTCACGGCCTATTTGAATGTGCATAGTGTATCTCTCATCATTTTCCAATCATCATGCTCCTGTCGTTGTCCCATGTTACTCCCCCGTCAACCATCACTATCATTTACTCATTCATATTTTTTCTCACAGAACACAATCCATCCCTCTTTTCTTTGGTGTAGACCAAGACCCTCCATCCAATAACATTTTTATTCATATATCATCACTCTTTTAGTCACATCCACATCCCTACCACATGTCCGTACCAAGACAAACTACTCCACTAATCCAGTAAAGATACAAATACTAAAAAATACAATACAAACAAATAATTTCTGGGCTCCATTCCCAGATAGGATTTTCCTTCCAGATTTTTTCAGTATCATCAATGGGAGTCTGTTACAGTCTCGTTGTTAATAGTAATTCTTGATTTATAATTTATTTTTATGTTTTGTCATTGTTCCAGGTAAACACATTAAATTAGTTGAAGAACTTAAATGAAGCTTTATGTATTATCTTTTCAAAATGCTTTACATTAATAAATAATTATTAGCATTAGTATTAACACTTACGATTCTAATAATTATTGAGTTAAATATTTCTTTTATCAAAATTGTCGTAAGTAAACATTTTTTTTTGATAATTATGAAAGTGCTAATGGACTTTAGTTGATAAAATAATGTACACCCGACCTTGTAATTTCTTTATATTTTGACAACTAACAATTCCGTTGCAGGAATGTATCCAGTCAGTCTTAAAAGCAATACCACTTACCGAATGCCACTTGCTTTGCAGGTCATAAAACGTTAGTCTTAACGTTTTATGACCTGCAAAGCAAGTGGCATTCAGCCTTAGTGTGATAAAGCAATTACGAGGTTACTAAACTTAAACTAAAGCATTTAATTAATTATATCAATATCATCTACTTCATGAAAGGTTTGAATATTAATTCATTCACTGACAGACAAGTCTTAACTACTTGGGTAAGCATAAAATTTTGCACAAGAGGTGATACAAGTTTGTATGGAGGTGACGTAAAGTTGTAGAACAATATGGGGTGGGTGAAGTTGCTGACATTACTTGCGCGTGACGCAATTTGATTGAGTCCCCCATAGTCATTCTCTATTCCATTACTTTGTACAGATGCGACGACAGCACATCAAGCTACTACAATCTGTCAAATTTCTTTAATAGATTTTCAACTTTATTGCTAAAGTATTAGATTCAACATTATTGGGACGGTTTCGGGAAGCTTCATGTGCTGGCGTCTGTCAGACAACGCAAAAATATCAGTTCAGTGCAAATAAGTGCAGATGTAACAATTATTTTAAAATCGGATAATAAAATTACTCTGTCATTAGGAGAAGGGACGCTCATAACCTTAATTTACATTAATTTGTCTTTTAATTTGATAAGGAGAGCTTACATGAGTACACAACAAGCTTATGAATTATTTCACTTACTGCATAGTTTCCTTTAATTTAAATAACATGAGTATTATATTATGGATCTTAATTTCCAAATAAATTAAAAGATATAACTTGTTTTATTTTTTATCGCTTAGTCGAAAGACATTCCCTTAGAAGGAATCAACAATCGCAGTTACAAGAGTTGTAAGACCCCGACAAGGAATCCATTTTTTTTTTATAGTTCCTCAATGGGACATTGCAATTCTTCTGAAATTTTCCTTCAACAGTCTTCGCCCTTACTTTTGTTTAAATGGTCAGGTTCTTTCGAGTCCCACAAAATCTTGTTTTTACCATATAATTGAATGAGACGAATAGACAGCTCTTGAGAGTTCATGAGAAAACCTACAAGCGCTCGCGAGCCAAACCAGACCGTCCACACCGAACGCACAGCGCAAACTGAGGCAGCTTTGAGCACGGCCCGTTTACCGACAGTCGATGGGTCGACCGCAAGGGGCGCGAGGCACGCTCGGTTGAGGCAACGTGCGCCCGAGACAGCCCGAACCACGTCCACACCGACCGAGGCATTGGCTCACGAGGCTGCCTCGCGAGCCGTGCTCGGTCGGTCTGGACGCAGCTATTTAGTTAGATATCACTTAGTGTTGAAGAAATGAGAATAGAAACATTTCTACATTTATAACATCGCCACGCTTATGACGATACAAATCTTTCTACACTGTAATTTTGTCGACAAAACCCGTTTCCACGATGGTCATGCTACGCATGCTGGTGGGGGGTTTTGGGCACCCATCAAACAAAAAAATACAGGTACTTTACGTCCTGTCCTAACCTACGGTGCTCAGACCTGGTCGCTCACCGAGTCTCAGAAGTTCCGCCTTGGAGTTTGCCAAAGGGCAACGGAACGCAGCATTCTGGGTGTCAAAAGACAAGACAGGAGGGTCAAAAGACAAGACAGTAGGTTCGAAACACCACGCTGCGTTTCAAAACGGGCATAGCGGACGTTGGCATGAAGGCTGCTAGGCTAAAATGGCATTGGGCGGGTCACGACAGTCGCATGCATGATGACTACTGGGCAAGTCTCCACGCTATGGTTGCCGGAAGACGGACGGCGCCGCCGTGGCTGGCCCAGAAAGAGGTGGCGGGACGATTTGGACGCGTACCGCGAGGGTTGGTTCGAGGAGGGCACGAGAAATGAGCACATAGAAGGAATTGGGGCTTTGCCCAGCAGGGACAGTACAGAGTAACAAAAAAAAAGGTACTTTACAAAAGTTTATTGTTTTTCTATCAAAATATGGTGAAATTGAAAAAATGATTTCAGTGGTTTCGTGCGCCGCGGATTCCTGCATCCGCGTCGCGTCATCACTCAGGAGTCGATACGTACACTTAAGACTAAAATATCTGGACAACTCCTCACAAATAATAGCAAAGGTCGCTTTGTTAACGTATTCTATGCAGCGACCGCGGCGTCGAATTCTTTTCTATAACCTTTTGAACGCAAGAGCATATAAACGCACGCGCGTGCTCTCCACGCCAAACCACGTTTGGGGCAATTTTGACTAGGGAAATGCAATCCCGCATGATAATTTTTCAATCATGATATGGTCTGCGTTTCCTCCGTGCCTCGGAAAGCACGTTAAGCAGTTGGTCCCGGCAACCATTTGTGATCTTTGACAGTCGTTACAGGTAGACAGTAGCCCAAAAAGTCTGATAACCAGTCCTACCAAGGGGTATCGTATTACCCAGTACTAACTGGGTTGTGGAGGTCAGATAGGCAGTCGCTCCATTTAAAATACTGGTATTCAGCTGCATCCGGTTAGACTGGAAGCCGACCCCAATAAAACTTGGGAAAAGGCTAGGCAGATGATGATAATGGTCTGCGTCCGTAACATTTCGTTGACGCGGGCAGCAAGACAGTATATTTTCGTCATCGTCCACTTCGAATTTCTAATGACAAGTGACTGGTAAGATTCAGTTATACAGTTTATTGAAGCATTATTTTACCAAATTCACTTTTATTTATTTGGTGGATGGTACAGCTATGACAACGTGATTCAATGCTTTTAACGTTGATAAGGATGAATCTGGTTAGCAGCTTTGATGTTGGTTTTAATAGCAGATGGTGCTTTTGGTAAAGATGGAGTTGCCTGGCCAAGTTGTGGTGTTGGTCCACGGGATGGGCCCATCCCTGGCGCCACGCCTTGCGGTACTATAGATGGTATTCCTGGACGTAAACCTTTACCTGTACCTACAGCAGTCACTAGTGCATGGGTATCAGAAATACTGTGAGTTGGTTGCATTCCTGAAAAGAAAAATACAAAGGATGATGACAATAAATGTTTGGAGTTTGGTACCCCCATATGTATACAAACATTTTTCTTTCAGTTTCTGTTCTGGATATACAACATATACATATACCTAGTTATTTAACAAAAGTAAATACATACCAGCTGATCGCATAGACTCTCCGTCCCAATCTTCCCGTCCTTTGGATATTATTTCCCAAACATGGCTCACCACTTTAGTAAACTGCGCAACTTGTTTCTAAAATAAAAATTATTCAAAAATTTTTTGTTTTCAATTTAGTCAGTTGAAACAATAATTTTATTCTCATAATTTTACCTGTGCTGTGTCATAACTTAGAGTACTGGCTTTGTGGTTAAATTGTTGAAGCCTTTGTTCAGCTTGAGGCTCTGGCTTGGTACGAAGTAAATCTGGGACAAGGTCATGAGTGCATGCTGGAACACGGCCTTCTGTTAATCGTGCCAATGCTTCATCGCGCTCACAGCTCAGTTGAAGAGGCAACACAATGCGCGATCTAAGTGATGCTGCAAGTTCCGCTTGTAGTATTTTACTCAATCCAGTCAACTGGTAAAAAATTAATTATATTTCTTTATAAAATGAAACAACAACCACCATTAGAACTTTTTTTAAATCAAAAGATTCCCAATCATTTCTTTTTCTGCAATGAGTGATGTGAAAAGCTACCCATTCCTGGTTGAGCAAAACAACTTACAACTTGTCAAATTTTTAAATAATTAATTTTAAAGGGCTTGTTTACCTACTTCCAATTTTAACTTACATTGTATCCTGACTTAAAATTTTGCTATAAATAAAATGTTATATCTTAGCTGGAGTGGTGATCTGTACCTCAGGACCTTTCTACTTCAGACACCTTTCTCTATACATAGTGTAATGTTTGGTTTGTTAGGGCTTAGTTGTACCGGGGTTGCGGGACTATTCGAAAGAGATACCGTGGCCCCGGAACACAAAGGGCGATGAAGGAACATGGATGGGTTTTAGTCAGTAAAAGCCTGACACTCCCTCCTGCTCCGCCCAGAGCGGGAGAAGTCATTTGATGATTTCCCATCCGAAAAAAAAAAAAAAAAAAAAAAAAAAGGGCTTAGTTGTAGGTAGAAGTAAATGAAAAGAAATATGTATGTTACAATAGGTATAAGATTGTGCATATTATTAGGTATCCGTTGAGATAAATAAATATTAATGATTAGAGGTTGGAGTGAAGCCATGGGCGCTATTATTTTCGCAAATCGTATTTTCTTGATTCTATCGTTTATAAGACCTAAATATAAGGCTAAAAGTGTTTTGGTGTTTTTTGTCTCCGACTAATCGTTTGTCGTAAAAACTATGTCGAAGGGATCCATAGGTTAGGTCAGGTTAGAACTGTGACCAACTACGTGAGAGCCGAGCGAGCGAAGCGAGTGGTGCCGCGGTAGCGGCCGGCGAGCGCTACCTCGAAATTGGTCGCGAAATTTTTCTGTCTTTTTTTCATAGTGCCCTTATGAGAACCCACTGACTGACCTGATTACTCTTAATAATACTATATAGTACACTAACATTTAAGTACTTACTACAAATACTTACATGTCCTGATAAAATTGCATAGTTGTCCAGAAATGTAGGCCAGTTGATAGTTTCGTATTCATTTTCTAGCTTATTAATAAGTGCCTGGATAGCCGTTTTTAAATCATTAACTCTGTTTAATATCGCTTGAATTGTAGTCTCCAGTTGCTTTTCCTCTCTTTGTTGCATGTTCATTTCTTAGTATTTTAATTAAAATAATTACACGTAAGATACTTGGATTGCTAGTTTACACCGACAAATAATTGAAATTATTCACTTTTATTATTATAGAGTAAAATATTTTTTTTTCCCCAAATAAATCATCGACCGATGACTATTTGATATTGATGACACTTGTCCCTGTAATATAGGGTGCATTCCGTTCCGTATTAGAAAATAATCGCTCACAGCGCTCACATCAATATTTTGCGTTCCGATTTAGAAATCACGATTATGACAGCTAAGAGCTGTCATCAATTCGGAACGCTCGTGAACGCGTTGACAGTGAACATAACCCCAAACCAAAACATTTCACAAGACTATTTTTGAAAATGGAAGTTATGTTGGTTGACTCTATCGACTCTGTTAGCTCAGATTTTGAGATAGAGAACGACGATTCGTCCAGTGATGAAAAGGATGACGAAAGCGTTGTTTATAATAGCGTATTTTGCTCCCGGCAAAGATTTACCCCTTCCCACGAATTACAAATGACATAGATGCAACGGTAATTAAATTGTTCATGAGTTTGAAACTCATTTAATTTTTTTTCAATCAAACAAAACAACACAACCTGTAAAACAAATGTCATTTTTGACAGCGCTCACGGTGATATTTAGGCTGCGTTCCGAATTAGGCTGTAATCGATTTGAGCGTCCATAAACCCGTTCCGAATTACCGTGAGCGCGATATCGATGTCCCTTGAATCGTCATAGATAGCGTCATGACATCCGCCATCTTGCGATTACACCGACCATGCCCCAAATAAATATCACCGTGAGCGCTGTCAAAAATGACAGTTGTTTTTACAGGTTGTGTTGTTTTGTTTGATTGAAAAAAATTGAAATGAGTTTCAAACTCATGAACAATTTAATTACCGCTGCATCTATGTCATTTGTAATTCGTAGGATTCGTAGATAGGATTCGTAGCGCTCACGGTGATATTTATTTGGGGCATGGTCGGTGTAATCGCAAGATGGCGGATGTCATGACGCTATCTATGACGATTCAAGGGACATCGATATCGCGCTCACGGTAATTCGGAACGGGTTTATGGACGCTCAAATCGATTACAGCCTAATTCGGAACGCAGCCTAAATATCACCGTGAGCGCTGTCAAAAATGACATTTGTTTTACAGGTTGTGTTGTTTTGTTTGATTGAAAAAAAATTAAATGAGTTTCAAACTCATGAACAATTTAATTACCGTTGCATCTATGTCATTTGTAATTCGTGGGAAGGGGTAAATCTTTGCCGGGAGCAAAATACGCTATTATAAACAACGCTTTCGTCATCCTTTTCATCACTGGACGAATCGTCATTCTCTATCTTAAAATCTGACTTATCAGAGTCGATAGAGTCAACCAACATAACTTCCATTTTCAAAAATAGTCTTGTGAAATGTTTTGGTTTGGGGTTATGTTCACTGTCAACGCGTTCACGAGCGTTCCGAATTGATGACAGCTCTTAGCTGTCATAATCGTGATATCTAAATCGGAACGCAAAATATCGATGTGAGCGCTGTGAGCGATTATTTTCTAATACGGAATGCACCCTTATTTGGGGCATGGTCGGTGTAATCGCAAGATGGCGCATGTCATGACGTCATCTATGACGATTCAAGGGACATCGATATCGCGCTCACGGTAATTCGGAACGGGTTTATGGACGCTCAAATCGATTACAGCATAATTCGGAACGCAGTCATAGATGCTCTGTGCTTGTATGTCACATCACAGAGCATGGCTTGACACTTGACAGGTAAAATTGTCAAAAATTTGGACCATTTGAAAAATACGTAGTCTGTAGATCCCTTTATATACTTATTTTACTCTATGGTGTGAGTGTGCGGTATCGAGCGTATGTAGGTAGTTTCCTATCTACTCAATATATTTTCCATACAAATTTCGGGGGGGTATTACTCACAGATTACTATTATGTAGCAAGCTAGTATTACTCCACTGTTTGACATGGTACATCATAAAATAAAGTTATTTGTTGAACAATGGTGTCGATTCTGTTGTGCACAAACTAAACTTAATATAGGTTAATGACAGCGTTTTACCAAACAATAAAACGCTTATTAAACTACTTACCTTATTCGAAGCCTAATAAATTTATGAGAGAGTGGCAACACTGCTTTTCCCTGATTGGTCGTACTATACGTCTGTCTCTTTCTAATATCGTCCCTTTCACTCCTTCCCCTCCACCAGCAGGAGCGCTCGGAAATTCTCGAGCGCCGTGTGCTTCATTGTGTCTCATAAATAACACCAGGCAGGAATTAAAAGTTAGTGTCGCGACGTGTAGTTCGCGAAGTAAACAGGTAACAGAGTCAAATTAATATTGTTAGAGCGAAACGTGTAACAAACTAGTCTAATAGCATAAGGTGATCTGCTGCTGGCAACATTAAAGCCACAGAGAGATCACCACAGATAAAGAGTATTTATAGTTCATGGTTATGACGTTAAGTAGTCTGTGGCGTTTGCCGGTACTTTGGACTACCTACACCAAATGTGAAGTATATAATTCAATAAGTATTTAAGTACTATTTAGTGCAAAGTAAAGTGATTGGTGTTATGATGGAGGCGTCCAGCATGGTGGCGACTCTCCTGAGAGAAATATGAGCTAAGTGGTAGCACTAAGACAATAGTGTAGTGGTTCCCCACACAAATGCCTAGATTCTAAATTTCCTATCTTTTCTAAAGGTTTCTGATGCTCTTGGAAGTCGGTTACATTAGGAGGTTAATTGGCAGACTTGGGCTGTGCGATTCCTTCTCAATACCCAAACGTATTGTTGTACAAGTGTTGTATGTAATAAGAGGGTATAAAGTACATACAACCGAGTTAAATTATGAGAAATGGATCTGTGATAGAAACGGATATGGCAAGAGGTTAATAGCAGGCTTGGCTGCGGTTTCCTCGTATATTATGAGAAATGGATCTGTGATGAACACGGATATGGCAAGAGGTTGATTTAGCAGACTTGGCTGCGGTCTCCTCTTTATACCCAACATACTACGGTGACTAGGATCTCGTAGAGCATGTAACTGAATATTAATCCTAGCAAGATATGTACGTTGTATAACATATTCTGTGCTATGGACTCACACCTAAGACACCAGAAACGTTTATGTATTTATATTACAATGTATAGAATGGTGGGAATCAATTTAATTTTAACTACAGATGGCGAGCTGAATTATGGTGCGAGCTAGTAAGAACTAAACGCTGATTAATGCGAAGCAAACCTCCCAACATATTGAAGATCCTTCTCGGAACCAGCCCCAGGTACAAATAATCCCACCAACATAAATCTATCTAACCACAACAACAATTCCTGCAAAAAGAATCTCGCCGCCGCGTCGCTGCGTTGCGCCGTCTGGGAACGGGACGATGAGCCTGGCCAGCTCGTGCGTCCATGGTTCCGCGGATGGCGCGGCGGAACGACGCGGCGACATGGTGGAGGCGCTGGGATCCGAGAGGAAAAATCAATATCAAAATTATAGAAACAAGATTAAAACTGGTTAAAAAATAAAATACAGAGTTCTTACTAGTGCTGCCATCTGTGAAAGCTCAGTGTGAAACCTACTGTATCAAAGGTTGATGAAAATTTGCTAAAATGTTAAATAGGTTTGATACACGTTTTGCTGATATTGACTCTGATAATATTGAATATTTTCCAATGTAATTATCTTAAGATTAACTATCACAGGTAAATAAGTAAGTGTCGCTGGACATCTGAGGCGATGGATCGGTGCAACAAATAACCTAGATGGCGTTACTTGTTGTTGAAATTAATTAATGCAAGTTGATAAGTTTCTTTGTTTTGTGAAATAAACTAGGTGATGTTGTTTATGTTTCGTGTTATGATTTATTCGATCATTTGTATTCATTAACATGCAAAGATACGACTCCACAAATCTATACGGATTTTATTAAGGCGGAAGTTGAAAACAAGAAAGTTTGCAACTTTGAAGCACAAACCGGAAGTTGAGCAAATTTGACAGAGACAATAAATTCTCGTCGCCCGCCATGTTTGCGCGAAAGTTTTCGTACCTGCGTTTTCAAAAGTTTTATTTTGTAAGTTTTTGTGAGAACGAAATATCTACGGCTTATTGATTTACCCCACGTCGGGAATAAAATAAGTGTGCTTGAATGAACAAAAAGGTCAGTACAGTTAAGATGTGTGTTGATTACAATTTCGAATTTGTGTTCTCAGCTCATAGGATACTATATGTGAAATTGGTAAATACTCTGTTAATTACCTAAATTTACATGTAATCAGTAAATTTCCCTTCTCTCTCGGCGATATCCCTTCATATTTTGGCGGTCATGACCCGCGCTTGCGCGAGTATATAGGGCCTGTCTGTGGGACCGCGCCATTTCAAGCTTCGGCGCGTTTGAATAAAAAATAAGCACAGACTGTGCTACTACCTACGAGGCTTCACCATATAACCGTCTAAATACAACAAAGGGATTATTAAATAAGTTGTTTGAAGAAATAAGTAGGTAACTACGTGTTAAAACCTGTGCACTTATCCTTCCACCCACTTCCGACAGGACCGGAATTGTTAGTCATTGGAGGTAATTGTCGCCGAGAAAGGGAGATTATATTAGACTGCCAACGGCTAAAGAAATAGCTATTCTAATCAAGTTAATGACTGAAGACAACATTGGAAGTGAGTAATAGTTTGTAATCCTATATCTTGACATTGGATGAGTATCCTTATCTGTCTGGCTACCTTATTCACATTATATAAATGCTTGAGTGGACATCTTGGTCCTAGACTGACTAAGCCGGTACTAAGGATTTTGGTAGACAATACATACTGTGAATGAGAACTTCAGATACACAAACATTTGTCTAGGATGGGGCTCCGGGCTCAATCCCACATACCCAAGTTATGTGAACAGAGGCACTGCTGATTAGGCAGCGGTGTCATCAATACATACAAATAAATGATTTAAGAGAGATTATGGTTTGTAGTTTGTAAGCACATAGTAGTGTCTGTTAGCTGAAGACACACTGTACAACAGGAGTGATGTTTCCTTACCGTGCCCATTGATTATGTGCACTTTGTGATTGAGTATTTTTGTTATGAGCATCCTAAAGTATTAAGTGGTATTTATTTACCTTTACTGGGTGATCCAAAACACCTAAATAAATCTGAAAGGAGATGATTATTTCCAAGATAGTAAATAAGTTTTCCTGAAAGGGAAGTTGAATTTCTGAAATTCTATTTCAGGAAAGTAGGTAATGAAATTTTTTTAATACCTACCCTGTATGTATGATGTGTGATCTACTACAATTAAATTATGGGTTTTTGCCATTAAATAAGCCATCAGAATTTTTTCAGTAAATAATACAAACATCAATTTGTAATTCCTTATTTTTAAAAATAGGTGGTTTTAATAGAAACATGTTACATTATGATTAAATTTGTATAACAAATTAAAGCTGTACCTAGATAGTGTAATATTATATTACAGGACGTCAATATGGAGGAAGCCATGCTCGTTATTCTTCATGGCCTGTGTGATAAAATTAAAACTCTGTCCGAATGTGCTCGAAATACAAATAGGAAACTCGCTAGTGAAATAAATTACTTAACCTTGCATGAAGGAAGAGTGGTATCCTCTAAACTTCATGCCTTTCTGCAACGATTGGAGAGAGAACTGAACAATTATTTTCGACTTGTTAGCGAACCACAAGTGGACGAGATCTCTGCCATCTCTGCAATACAGCTGGAAGCTGAAGAAAACTGCTGTGAACTTAAAGTAAAAATTGAAGAATGTGAAAATTCAATGACAAATAGCAACAAGAATGAAGAACATTTATTATCGGGAAAACTACCAAAATTGGAGTTACCACAGTTTGAAGGTAACATTCTTGAATGGCACCAATTTTGGGACCAATTTACTTCCAATATTCACAATCGGAATTTGCCAGACGTTGACAAGTTATTATATCTAAAGAATTCTTTAAAGGGAGAAGCTAAGGGAGTGATAGACGGGTTAGATATTACAAATAAAAACTATTCCATAGCCATACAATCTTTGAAAGATCGATATGGGAAACAAACTCAAGTGGTTGATGCACACTATTCCTCACTCTACAAAATAAAACCAGCAGACAAAACCGTATCAGATTGTCGAAGAGTTTTAACTGAAATTGAAAAACATTTGAGAGTTTTGGATTCAATGGGTGAAAATATTAACCATAACCACTTGAGGTTTATGGTAATGGAGAAATTTCCAGAAGATATAATATATGAAATGAAATTAAAAATAAAGCAAGAATCGATTGAAGAGATAAGGAAATATTTGGAAATCATCATTTCAGCACGTGAAGATGCAAATAGATTAACGCAAGAGAAAAACCTAAATGAGAAGGAATATTACACTGTAAAGACACTTCACTCTACTGGGAAAGGTGATCATCCAAATCAGACGAGAAAGGAGGACCAAAGGAGACAACAGAAAAGTAAATATGAAAACAAACAGGAAAAGGCTCGATACCACCCAAAACAGAATAAGAGGAATGCTTCCCAGAGGAACAACAGGAACGTGCAAAATTATGCAAGTTATCCTGGAAAAAACCAGGGAAAGGAGGGGCCACCTAGGAAGAAGTCTAAACTTCAGTGTATCTTCTGTAAAGAGTCACACTACAACGAAGAATGTACTAAATTCAAGGAACTAAAGGAAAGAAAATTCCTATTAAAAAATAGATGCTACAGTTGTCTTAGAATAGGACATTCTCGTGTAGAATGTAGAAATAAAAAGGAGTGCTTTCATTGCAATAAATTAGGTCATAATCGTGCTTTATGTCCTGTTAAATTCTCAAGTGTAGACCAGGATAAGTTAACGACAACCAATGTCCTGTACACAAGAGATAAGGGAGTCACCGTTCTACAAACAGCAGTAGTTACTGCCAATAAAGTAGGAGACTTTTCTAAGGAGCTTCCATGCAGAGTTCTATTAGACTCCGGAAGCCAAAGAACATACATCATGCAGAAATCTGCAAAAGATCTTAATCTAAAATTTGAGGAAGAAAGCACACTAACTGTATTTACATTTGGATCAAAAACTCCTCAAGAAATAGACAGTCCCGTGGTTAAGGTGCAGTTGAGGACAAGAGCAGATAAGACAATCACTCTATTTGCTAATGTGGTACCAGTGATATCACATAGTGTCCCATATCCTCATCAGGACCTCAGCCACTGGAAGGATAAATCAGAACTAGCTGACGATGGTTCTCTACAAGACCAATTGGACATTCTGATTGGTAATGATTATTACTTTTCACTTATCTCAGAACATAAAATTAAACTAAAAGAGAATTTGCATATGGTACAGTCCGACTTCGGATGGATACTAAGCGGGAAAATGGATTCCAGTCCTATTCAAGAACTATCGGTGGTGACATACTTCCAGTCTAATGTGGACATGTTATTCAACGAACCTGACCTGCCACTGATCGAGACTAACATGAAGAGCTTATGGGAACTTGAATCCATTGGCATAACCGATTCTCCGAGGGAAAATCGAGAAGATGAGGCTGTAAAGAGGTTCAATGAAACTACTAAATATGTAGACAACAGGTACTCCGTATCCTGGCCCTGGATTGAGTACCCTCCTGCTCTGAATTTGAATTTTGGATTGGCTTATGGTCGTCTCGTCAACTTAATGAAGCGGCTAGATACGTCCATATTATTGGCATATGAAGACACATTGAAGGATCAAATGATGAAAGGAATAATTGAAATTGCACCTGATCTGAGAGATCAAACAGTAGGACATCCTGTTCATTATCTTCCACACCATGGGGTAAAAGTACCTGGCAAGCCTATGAGAATTGTCTATGACGCGTCATCTAAAACAAAAGACAATAAAAGTTTAAATCAATGCTTGTATTGTGGACCCATGATGTTGGAGGATTTGACTGGATTACTTATAAAGTTCAGATGTCAACCAATAGGTATATGTGCAGACGTCGAGAAGGCGTTCTTACAGATTGCACTTAATACACCGGATCGCGATGTAACTCGATTCCTATGGTTAAAGGATGCAAAGAAACCCGCTACAGAAGATAATCTGCTTCACTTAAGATTTACAAGAGTTCCATTTGGCGTTATATCAAGCCCATTTTTGCTTAATGCAACAATCAGATTACACTTACAAAGTTCAGGTAATGAACAGATTAAGAAATTAACTAAAGACATATACGTTGATAACGTCGTTACTGGAACAAAAACAGTGAAGGAAGCACTTCAACTTTATAAGAATTCTAAAGAGATATTCAACCAACTATCCATGAATCTTAGAGATTGGAGTTCCAACTCTGAAGAATTTATAAAACAAGTACCTGAATCTTGCAAAGAGGATAAGATCAAGGTTCTTGGACTAAACTGGAAACTGAAGGAAGACACAATTCAACTAAAAGATAAGGTTGTTAGTGAACCAAAATTTACAAAAAGAGGCGTCTTAAAGGTCGTAGCGTCAATCTATGATCCGTGTGGATTTGCTGTACCGTCACTGTTGTCTAGCAAACTGTTCATACAAAATCTATGGAAGGAAAAGGTAAAATGGGATACACCATTTTCTGAGACACTAAAAACCGATTGGTCAAAGATATGTGAAGAATTAGATGAGGTTCGAGACATATCGATGCCCAGATGTTACTTCAGTGACGCTACTACAAGTACTTGTCAAATTCACTGCTTCACAGACTCTTCTTCGAAGGCCTATGCAGCTGTAATCTACATAGCTAACGGCAAGGAGGTAAAGTTTGTCCTAGGGAAATCAAGGCTAGTTCCTTTGAAGGACCAAGACAATCTGAAAATACCACGGTTAGAGTTACTAGGCGTATTAATTGGAACTAGGCTGATCAGATATGTATCCCAATTTTTACAATTTAACATCACAAGTCAAACGTTATGGAGTGATAGTCAAATTGTTATCGACTGGTGCAAGTCAGACAAACTTCTCACACCGTTCGTAGCCAGAAGAGTCGAAGAAATTAAAAGGAATAAAAACCTTATAATACGACATGTACCATCGGATCTAAATCCAGCAGATGTTGCCACGAGACCTTTCAGCTCTAAAGAAGATAGAGTAAAATGGCTGACTGGCCCTCAGTTTATATTACAACATCCGGATTCCTGGCCGTCAGGAATCAAAGAAGTTTCTTCTCTTTGTGCGGGGGAGGGTCTCCCGAAAGAGTCACAATAATATAAAATGGATACAGAAAATTCACTCGGTGTGGAAAATCAAGAAGACAGTACAAGTAACCAAACTAAGATGGATGTAGACATAAGTGAAGAAAAGGGTGACAAAATTAAGCAGCTTAAGAAGCTACAAGCCGAACACTTTCCAAGAGAACTAGAAGGGAAAGAAACAAGCTTAAAAATTAATCTTGGACTATTTCTGGACGTAGACGGACTTTTACGTTGCAAAGGACGTTTAAAGAATACGGATTGGTCGTATGACCAACGTTATCCAATACTTATTCCAAAAGATTGTGATTACACTAACAAAATTATCACCCAGACTCATAGCGACAATCATCATGTAGGTGTTAACCATACACTCGCTATAATTCGTCAAGCCTTTTGGATTCCACACGGAAAGCGCCAAGTCCAGAAGGTTATAAGGAAATGTCCTAGATGTCAGAAACACGGAGGGGGGCCGTTCAAGCTACCACCAACCCCTGCGTTACCCACTGAAAGAGTAAATTACACTTCACCGTTTACATTTACAGGCCTGGACTACATGGGCCCTGTACTAATTAAACATGGAAACGAAACAAGTAAACGTTGGATAGCACTTTTCACTTGCCTAGCGGTCAGGGCGGTGCATTTAGAGGTTGTTCAAGATCTCACAGCAGAAGAAGGACTTCATGCTTTGAGAAGAATGATATCGACAAGAGGTGTGCCACAAATAATCACATCAGATAATGCTACAAATTTTAAGCTTATGTCAGAAATACTATCAAATTCTTATTGTATTAAACACGAAATTCGTTGGAGGTTCATACCCCAACTAGCTCCCTGGTTCGGGGGATTTTATGAACGGTTAATTGGAATAGTCAAGAATTGTATGAGAAGAACATTGGAAAAGCACATGCTGACGGATAGTCAATTGGTTACATTAGTAAAAGAAATTGAAGCAACAGTTAATACAAGACCATTAACTTGTGTCGATTCTGAATTGGTACATATTTTAAAACCGTCTGATTTCTTAACTATGGGAAAATGCATAACGATGGAAGGTTCAACCGAAGACTTTCTAGTACAAGGCACTACGACAAAATCCGACCTTATTAAGGCTTGGAAAAGAGGATTAGTTATCCTCAATGAATTTATGGACATGTTCACAAATCGATATTTACAAAGTCTGCGTGAACGATATGGACATTCTGTCAAAGAACCTAGAATCACGGCAAAATTAATCCCGAAGGTAGGACAAATTGTTCAGATAAAGGGAGATAGTAAAAATCGAGAAGAATGGAAAGTTGGAAAAATTACTTCATTGGTAAAAAGTTCTGACGGACTTTGCAGAGTTGCGAAGGTCGAAGTTGGAAATAAGGAGTTTGTAAGATCTTTAACCCATTTATATCCATTGGAAATAGAGGACAATGAAGAAATAGAATACGATGCGAACGCATCAGAAAGAGAAAGTGAGATACCACGGAATATAATGGTACACGAATTGATACCATTGGAAGTGAAAGTCATAGATTCAAAAGAAACAGATAGTTCAGAAAACGAGAAAGAAAATAGAGAGTCGATATTACAAACGGAAAAGAGTATGTTGGAAGACTTTGATAATGTATCAGAGAGCACGGACAGAGAGAAAATATTGAGTCAGAAAGAGGATGAACCTGAGAAGATAGTTCAAGTAAACAATGAGGTTAAACAAAGAAGAGGCGCGGCCACCAGAGCTCTGGAGAAAATTGCAGAGTGGACGCGTAGCTTACTAACCCTGCTCTAAGACTATTCGGGCGGGAGTGTCGCGACGTGTAGTTCGCGAAGTAAACAGGTAACAGAGTCAAATTAATATTGTTAGAGCGAAACGTGTAACAAACTAGTCTAATAGCATAAGGTGATCTGCTGCTGGCAACATTAAAGCCACAGAGAGATCACCACAGATAAAGAGTATTTATAGTTCATGGTTATGACGTTAAGTAGTCTGTGGCGTTTGCCGGTACTTTGGACTACCTACACCAAATGTGAAGTATATAATTCAATAAGTATTTAAGTACTATTTAGTGCAAAGTAAAGTGATTGGTGTTATGATGGAGGCGTCCAGCATGGTGGCGACTCTCCTGAGAGAAATATGAGCTAAGTGGTAGCACTAAGACAATAGTGTAGTGGTTCCCCACACAAATGCCTAGATTCTAAATTTCCTATCTTTTCTAAAGGTTTCTGATGCTCTTGGAAGTCGGTTACATTAGGAGGTTAATTGGCAGACTTGGGCTGTGCGATTCCTTCTCAATACCCAAACGTATTGTTGTACAAGTGTTGTATGTAATAAGAGGGTATAAAGTACATACAACCGAGTTAAATTATGAGAAATGGATCTGTGATAGAAACGGATATGGCAAGAGGTTAATAGCAGGCTTGGCTGCGGTTTCCTCGTATATTATGAGAAATGGATCTGTGATGAACACGGATATGGCAAGAGGTTGATTTAGCAGACTTGGCTGCGGTCTCCTCTTTATACCCAACATACTACGGTGACTAGGATCTCGTAGAGCATGTAACTGAATATTAATCCTAGCAAGATATGTACGTTGTATAACATATTCTGTGCTATGGACTCACACCTAAGACACCAGAAACGTTTATGTATTTATATTACAATGTATAGAATGGTGGGAATCAATTTAATTTTAACTACAGATGGCGAGCTGAATTATGGTGCGAGCTAGTAAGAACTAAACGCTGATTAATGCGAAGCAAACCTCCCAACATATTGAAGATCCTTCTCGGAACCAGCCCCAGGTACAAATAATCCCACCAACATAAATCTATCTAACCACAACAACAATTCCTGCAAAAAGAATCTCGCCGCCGCGTCGCTGCGTTGCGCCGTCTGGGAACGGGACGATGAGCCTGGCCAGCTCGTGCGTCCATGGTTCCGCGGATGGCGCGGCGGAACGACGCGGCGACAGTTAGGCTTCGAATAAGGTAAGTAGTTTAATAAGCGTTTTATTGTTTGGTAAAACGCTGTCATTAAACAACTGTACCGTTATTCGAAGCCTAATAAATTTATGAGACCTGTTTATTGTGCCTGGTGGAGGACACCAATGTGATGTGATTATAAAACTGTGAACCTCAAATGTAACTAGGTATGTCTACCTCATAGGAGTGAAAGTGTGTAGGTACCTACTACTTTGTTATTAAAAATGCATTTCATATTATTACCATTACCACAGTCAAAGAGGAAAATAAAGTGAAATTTATTCAGTGTGAAACAGTGAAATACAAGTGTTTTAACTCAATAAAGATGGACAAACTGAAATTAGGTATGTGTCAGTAAAATTAGCAAATTAAGTTGTGGTCTATGTTTTGGTAGGTACAGTACATGTGAACATGGGATTTAAATAAACAAATAAAATCAAATTTAAACGAAATCATGTGTTTTATTTGTAAACATTGTACACTCAAATCAGTAATATGGTATCAAAACATACATGTAACAACAAAGTATAAACTCTTTAGTACACTTTGTACTTAAGTAAAAAATAAAGTGATAAGCATATACCTATTATAGCGATGAATCCTTGACAAAGCAAACTCAATCCACATTAACTGAGTAGCTATTTAACTTCAATTATGTAAACTTTATTTATAAAGTAGGTATGAAAAGTGAATACCTTTCTCTAGCAATGTAAGATCATAAACAAAAGCAGCTAAGTAGCAACATAAAGAACATCTTTCTCTAGCAAAGTAAAATCATAAGCAGAAGCAACATAAATAACACTTTTCTAGTAAACAAACAAATTTCTTTGAATCAAACAAACTGAACCCTTCTATATAAAGAGATACACAACTAAAAATAGTTTTAACCTTTTATTTATACCTAATCAAATGGGACGAAATAAATTAGCCATATTATTAGCAATAGGCAACGCAGGTCTGACTTCTCGCCTATAAAATCGAGAAAAAGTATTTTGCGATCTCCAGTTTCCACGTGCCAGAATGGTATCCAGAGGCAAGTTCTGGAGCCAACCCTTAGAGGCCACCGCTGCTCGTGTACTGCCTGCTGATGCATCGACACCTGCTTGCTGCAGCAGATTTCTTACCCAATTAGATATAACAGTGCGTGAGGCCGCCTTGGGTTCACCACGTACTGTTATAAACAAGTTGTTTACGTGGCACATCTCTCTTCTAGAACTTGACAAGCGGATCAATGTTTTCACCCAATAAACTGGATTCAAAGCATCTGAGTCAGGATTATTTAATAAACCCCAACCCGATTGCCTGTACTGGTAATTGTCAGTTTTTGAGCCATACAGAGGCCAAAAGATTATAGACTCGTCCGAGATAAGTACATTACTGGGATCTATTGATAGTAATGTGAGGTCATGCACTCTGCGACCTGAGCACAGTAGAAGAATTAGAGCTGTTCTTTGAGAACATTCATAAATGGACAAGTCGTTATTAAAATTGTTTTCTAACCATGAACATACTGAATCTACATCCCATATAGGAGGTTTATTTTCCTTTGGCCTTTGAACTGCAATAGCCTTTAAAATATGAACCACCATAGGGTGAGAAGACAAGTTATTAGCTCTATTCGGGTCACAAAGGGTAGATACTACCGATTTGTGTAACAAGATAGTATTATAAGACAAACCTTCTTTTTGGAAAAGGTCAGACAAGAATCTAGCCAAGTCAGATCCAGTTGGATTACGGAAAGATACGTTATTATTATCAGCCCATCTCTGCCATCTCCTCCATGCTGGTAAATACGACTTTTTCGTTGAAGCTCGCCAGCTACTGAGAAGAAGTTCAATTTGATCCGAGGACCAGCCCGTCAGTGCTTGATCCCACCCCCACAACGCCATACTTGAAATACCATGTCTTGGACTCTGGCTGGTGGGCGATTGATTGCACAATCGATTAACACGTCCGTCAAATGGTGGATCGTGTATGGAGGAGCTGTTGCGCGGTTCCGTAGATCCGGTCGCCAGAAAGCTCTGTCCCATTTCGGTACTGCTATCAAATAAGTCCCCGTCGCGCTGTTCAAATGTGCGAGCACTTTGGGGATCAGAAACGGAGGCGGGAATACCCACGCCAGTCTGTAACTCCATGGTTGGGAGAAAGCATCCACGAACTCGGCCCTGGAGTCCGTCGAGTCCAGTGTTACGTATCTGGGAACTACGTGGGCCCGGTGAGAGGCAAGGAGATCTATCTCGGGCACTCCCCATTTCATGAACACTTTCTCCGTTGCGGCCGGGAGAAGGTGCCACTCTGGGTGGGAGACTTCGCGAGACAAGTGATCGGCCTCCATATTGTACCTTCCCGGAAGGTGATGTAATATTAATTGAATATTGAACCTCTGGAGATAATGAAACACACGGTAAGTTAGATCCATGAGAGGTTTCGACCGTGTGCCCCCTTCGTTCCGAAGGTACGAAAGAACAGTTCCGTTGTCCGACTGGACGGACACTGAGGCACCTTTCAACCGACTGGCGTTCATCTGAAGAACCCGCAATATTGCCAACATCTCCTTCTGGTTCGAATGGAGGTTCAGCTCGTCTGGACCCCAAACACCACTGAGTTTTTCGTTGTCCAGCTGAGCCCCCCATCCTGACCCAGATGCGTCGGTGGACAGGTAGTGGCTCACCGGGGGAGGATGTAGATTGGATGTATTCTTGTGATGACGCAACCACCATTCTACATCCGAAATCGCCTCCTCCGTGAGAGAAAAGACCCTGCGAGGGTCTTCGTTCAGAAGGTAATGAGAATCTGCTAACAGTCTCCGAAAATGGAGTCGCCCGTGTGGGACAACGAGACTCGCAAAATTCAGTGACCCTATTAAGCTCTGCAACTCTCTCAGATTGCAGCACTTGAGCCGGCTGATCCGAGCCAGTTTTTCTTTCAGGCTCTCCTGTTTTTGCAACGGTAAGCTCTTTAGGTTCTTGGCCGGGTCCCACACAACTCCCAGGTACTGGAGCGAATGCTGGGGTTCCAGAACAGATTTTTTGTAATTGATCTGCCAGCCAAGGGTTTCTAGAATTTGGACAGTCACACCTATCTGCCTCTGAAGGATCTGTCTCTCCTGATTGGCCAGCAAAAAATCGTCCAAATAGACCAACGTTCTTATGCCTTGATTTCGTAAAACATCCGCTACCCAGTTGGTCACGGTTGCAAAAACCTTTGGAGCTGAAGACAGTCCGAATGGCAGACATGTCATCTCCAGGACTTCGCCTTGAAATATTAGCCGAAGGAACTTTTTGTGACTTTGAGCAACTGGGAGGTGAAAATAGGCGTTTGAAAGGTCGATTTTGGCAAGCCAATCGTTTGGTTGCAAGAATGATGATATTCTTAGATGATTTATTAGTTTGAACCTCTGGAGGCAAACGTAATTGTTCAGTTCTTTCAGATTGAATATACGGCGGCAAGAGCCATCCTCTTTTGGGATCAAAAACATGTTGGACAGGAAGCTTGGAGACCGCTGAGCTATCTCGAGCACGCCCATGTCCTTCATCTCTTGAATATGTTCGCCCATTTTTTGCGAATAAGGAGTGACTATGTCCTTGGTCAACCCTGGCATGTGAAGAGGAGGTATTGTGCAAAATGGGATGCGATATCCCTGAGATATCATTTTTAAAATTGCTGGCGGTGCTTGCAGTTGTTTCCATGCATGGAAAAACCTTTGCAAGCGACCCGCCTGGAAGTCAGTAACCCTGCTTTGCCTGGCCTCTACGCGAGGACCTGGACTTTGCGTTTCTTTGCGAAGCAGCCTGTGGTCTCGGTGCTCTAGGGCGAAAGTTAGGACCCTGCGCGGGCAGCCTCATAGGGTACGGCACCATTGCCTGATTATATAAAGGAAAAATTCCTTGCGCAGGAATGAAAGGATTAAAAGGCACACCATGCGCTGGCGGCCCTGCACGTATGCCATGTGGCATTACGTAAGGTTGAACTCCTTGCGCAGGAGCTTTCTTGTTAGGTTGGCTTGGCCCAGCTTGCGCAGCTGTAGCTGTGGTGGATTTATTTGCGCTTTGTGCCTTTGAAGGCCAAAATACTTTATTTACCCCACCCTGTTTATCAATTGCGGCTGTGAATGATTCCGCTTTAAAGAGATTTTCGCGCGACGGTGGAATCTTCCTTAAGGAAGCTTTCACAAATTTATCCTTTACTGACTTTAAAATAGCATCGCGGCGCTGTTGAATCAAATCAGCTCTATGGCCGCAAACTACCTGCAAAAGGTCACTCGATATCTTTTGATAGTCACCGTGCGCAAAAATCTCCTTAATTTTTTCTTCTATAGCGTTAATCTCGACTATCTCAGTAGACGCTAACCATGTCAATAAGGTTCTGAAACCTGTTTCTACAGCATCTTGCAGCTTAAGTAAAGCCTGTGTAATCGCAGCAAAACCTTTTTCGGTCACGGCAAGATTAGAAAATTTATCAAACGGTTTTATCTCATCATTACAATCAAGGTCTGTAAAACCGGGGGTAGAAGAATATTTCTTTTGTACGTCCGCGTACCTGACGTCAGACCAAAAATCGGTATCAAAATGTTGCAAAGAATTTAATCTGTCAACAAGTGACGGATCCGATTTAGGCATAGTCGGTTCCTTTAATACGGTATTTACAGATATCGAAAACTCGCGAGGTACTTGTGACGCTTTCTGCGATTGCACATCCGGTTGCGATTGCACATCCGTTGCTTGTGACGCTTTTTGTGATTGCACATCCGGCGTTTTGTAAAGTTCTCCGCTAACATCTAATGACACATCACTATCATTATCCGGCACATTATTAACAGATTCTACACTATACTGTTGCGATAAAAAAATTTGAATACCGGTAACTTGCGCAGCTAACGAATGCAAAGCTAGTTCATTTGCTTGCCTACGAGCACGCTTACGATATTTTTTGGCTTCCGAGCCAGACTTACGTTTTCTACAAGCGCTGTCCTGCCCTGGGGGCTGGACGGTTAGCGGCTCGGACTGTGGAACCGGCACGGGAAGTGCCGGTGCTGATGGCGGTGCCACCGGTTCCGGTGCTGATGGCGGCGCCGGGTTTGGCGCTAGAACCGGTACCGCTGGATCTTGTCGTTCAGTTGAGAACTCACTGCCGGATTCACTATCACTTGAAGACGACGACGTATCCATGATTCTAAGAAAAAACAACTATTAAAGCTAAAGAGACAAAATAATTAATATTTTTACAAAAGTAAAAATGTAATTTTACTTTAAAGTCGAACGGAAAAATCCGTTAAGAAAATTTTAATTTTAAATTGTAACGTGTTTTGAGCACTCACCTGGAGCACTAGTATACGACCGCTCAGTGCGAAAAACACGACACCAAATGAAGCACACGGCGCTCGAGAATTTCCGAGCGCTCCTGCTGGTGGAGGGGAAGGAGTGAAAGGGACGCCGATATTAGAAAGAGACAGACGTATAGTACGACCAATCAGGGAAAAGCAGTGTTGCCACTCTCTCATAAATTTATTAGGCTTCGAATAACGGTACAGTTGTTTAATGATATCTTTTACTAAAAGGCAGTACGAGAAAAGGACGGCTATAGCTATGAACTAAGTTAGAGATGTCAAACTAGTTTATGCCTTGCGCTTCACCGTGTTTTTAGTCGACATGTTTTTAAGTGCACCCTTTATTTGTATGGGAATATTATTTCCAACTAAATTTGACAGCTCTAAATTACGTCCGTCTCTTTCTCGTTTTATTAAAGAGAAAAAGATAGCAATAGCCTAAATTAAGTTTAGTTTGTGCACAACAGAATCGACACCAAAAGTTGTATTATAATTCCATTCTATAGAAGACATACGTCAGATAATAAACTGATGACATTTAGTTTTTAGACAACAAATATAAATCTATGATAACAAAGGAGTTTGTAACATTCCTCCCGGCCTTAGTCCATTTGCTCTATGAGGCGATGTGGTGGGCGTACTGTTCTCTTACTACGCCTCTGATCGAGTGTTCGCGGTGAGGAGGTTTCAATTGGAGGTTGACTGAATGGAGTTGAACTGGCACGAGGTAGTACTTCATGTGGTGTGGAAGTGCATGACGATGGTTTCATCGAAATGTCTGGCTCGTTGGTTGGTGATGGTGACCGAGCTACACTCGCATTGGGACATATGTGGTCGGCGTGTCTGCGCTTCAAGACGCCTTCTGGAGTTCTAACCACATTAGAATACCTGTGTTTTCTTTCCTCAATGATAGCCGGTTTCCACTTATTTTCCATTTTGGTACGAATGTACACTGCTTCCCCATTCTGGAAATTCGGCGTCTTTTGTTCAGATTGAATATTCGCTTTTACGTTTTTATATCGCAATGCTCTTCTCATATTTAGCATCACATTATCCAGTAAGCAGTTTAGCTGTCTGCCGAAGATCATTTGGGCTGGGGACTTTCCTGTAGTAGTATGCGGTATATTGCGATAAGTAAAGAGAAAGTTTTGAAGCCTCTGTTTTAGGTTGACTCTGTCTGCTTCACTTGACGCCATTCTGGACTTAAAAGTTCGCACGAGTCGTTCGGCCAATCCATTGGTTCTTGGATGGTAGGGTGAAGATGTCATGTGCACTATGCCCTTTGACTTGTAATACTCTCGAAAGTCTTTGGAAGTAAATTGAGGTCCATTGTCGGAGACAATAATTTGAGGCAATCCAAAAGTAGTAAAAATGCCATCTAGTTTCAACGTTTTGGTGGTTATCTTTGCCATAGGTTTAACTTCTATCCATTTTGATAATGCATCTGCCAGCACTAGCCAATACTTGCCCTCAAAAGGTCCGGCAAAATCAACGTGAACTCTTTCCCATACCTTTTCTGGAATCGACCAAGAGTATACAGGAAGTTCTGAGTTGTTAGGTCTATTTTCCTGGCATTTTTGGCATTTTTTTTACAAAATTGTCAATGCCTTCTTCGAGTGTTGGCCACCAAACATAGAAGCGCGCAAGAGCTCTCATTGCAGAAGTTCCAGGATGGCCAATATGCAAATAACGCAGTACTGTACTTCTTAATGTACTAGGTATAACAACTCTACCTTGCCACATAATGATCTTGTTCTCTATAGACAGTTCACTGCGTTTTCTGATAAACGGTTTCAGATCAGTCTGTGAACAGTCAAACCAGTCGGTTTTGATTAATTGCAGGACTTGCTTTAGTGTGGCATCGTGTTTCGTTTCTCTTCTAATTTGCTCTTCACTTAAGGTCAAGTCGTTAATTTTATTATGCTGTATCAAATCAGTGATTTTGCATATCGAAACCTCTGGACAATTCGGCTGTTCAGTGCTATTTGGCATTCTGGATAGGTAATCAGCAATGATGTTATGTTCCCCTTTTCTATAAATTATGTCATAATCATAATTTCCAATCACCAGTGCCCACCTCACAAGTCTATTATTGGCAATTTTTGAGAGATTTCGTTGTGGGCCCAATATGTGAATAAGTGGTTTGTGGTCAGTTACAAGTGTGAACTTTGTACCTCTGAGATATTGGTCGAATTTTTGAATGCCATAGAATATTGCTAATGCCTCGCGGTCTATAACGGAATATTTGCTTTCAGCCGGTTTAAGTTTTCTTGACCCGAATGCAATAGGTTGTTCGATTTCTTTATCCTTGTGGTATAAGACTGCGCCTACTCCTTTCTCTGAGGCGTCGCAGGAGAGGTAAAGGGGTCGTCAAACGCGACAAGCGATTTAGATCTTGTTATTAATCTCTTAGTTTTAATAAATATTTCGTTCTCATGATTCGTCCATTGCCAGTTTCGGCGGTCACCGGTTAGATCATGTAAATCGGCGCATTCGCTGTGTAGGTGTGGGATAAATCGTTCATAAAAGTTTATGAGTCCTAAGAACGCCCTAAGTTCTTTGGTATTTGTTGGCGGTGGTGCCTTAGAAATTGCTCCTATTTTAGATTTTGTTGGTCGTACTCCATCTTTGTCAATAATATGTCCTAAATACTCCATTTCTGGTTGCAAGAAAGTGCATTTTTTTTTATTTACTTTCAGTCCGGCTTGTTTCAATTTGTTAAAAACCATTGAAAAAGTCTGTACGTGTTCTTCGTCGTTTTTCCCAGTAATGGCGATATCATCAAAAAATACAGCGACGTTTGTTATACCTTCAAGTAACTTGTCAAGGAAATGTTGGAAAATTGAAGGCGCTGCTGCAATACCAAAAGGCATTCTGTTGTAGACAAAGTATCCTTTGTGGGTTGATATTGTTAGGTACTTTTTTGATTCAGGAGATATTTCAAACTGCAGGTAAGCATCCTTAAGGTCGATTTTCGAGTATTTATCCCGGTGTGCCAGACGTTGTCTTAACTGATCAAAAAGAGGCACGGGATGAGTATGTTTGATAAGTACCGGGTTTATAGTTGTTCGGTAGTCGCCACATATCCGTACTTGGCCATTTGGTTTCAAAACATTGACTGTGGGTGTGGCCCATTCTAAGGGTGTCCTGTTGGGGTCCACTTCTGTTATTATTCCTTCGCGTAGAAGCCGTTCTAGTTCTATTTCTATGTTTTTGCGTATGCTGAACTTGATGGGACGTGCCGGCAGATGTTTTGCTTCACTGCCAGGTTTAATGTGGATGTTCACTTGGTAATTCTTTACCTTCCCTAATTTATTGTCAAATAGGTCGTTGTAGGTAGCTAGCACGATATCCAGTGATGTGTCTGTGGTACGTTTTATAGAATAAACAGGTTTCGGAAACGTCATTTCGTACATTTCGCTCCATTGTAACCCGAAAAGTATAGGATCTGCTTTGTCCATGACGACAACAGGTAATATTTTTTGTATGTTGTCTAGCTCAACTGTTACGTCTGTTATACCTTTCGGTTTCAGTTTAAAATTGCAATAGGCTTGGAGTTTCGGTGCCTTCAACAATGCTGGGGCTCCAATCTTTTTCCACATTTTACTAGAAATTATTGAGTATATTGATCCAGGATCCCAGTCCATCGTGCATTTTACACCATTGATGATAACGTCAATTTTCTTGCATCGAGATGTTTTCTTGTTAATGATGTAGACAGGGTTGGTCTCGCTATCACTTTCTTCCGCGGAGGAGTCCGCGTGTGACGATGTCGTCGATGAGGCCTCTGATGTCTCCGTTCGATTGATAAGCTTCTGTATCTTGTTGTTTTTGTCTGTCTTGTTTTTGCGTTGAGAGTGTCTGGGTTGTGATAACAAATATGCTCTACCAGATTTAATACATACGCTTTCGAAATGTCCTGTCATCTCACATGCTTGACATTGGTGGTTTTTTGCTGTACAGTGCTCGTAGTCATGTATGTCACACTTTCCGCAGCGTCTCCATTGGTCTGGTCGTAACTTCCTGGGTGTTTTGTTGTTAACCGTAGTAACAGTGCGTTTGCCTTGTCTCTTCTGTTTGATTCTGTTAATATAGTCATTGTGTTTATTACTTTCGGTGCTATTGTCGTTCTCTGCGACTTCGCGTGACTGGGCAACTATAAATATTTCTGCGAATGTTATCTCTCTCGTTTTGCCATCACCTGTGACTTCGCGTAGTTCTGGCCATCTTTGTTTTAAATCTTCCGGTTGTGTGTGGTTCAAACCGGTTGCGAACCGATCACGGAGTTGTCTCTCCAAGCAAGGACCCTTCATAGCCGCAGTTTTTTGAAAGTTCTTTTAGTCTATTAGAATAATGTTCCATTGTTTCGTCGATTTCTCTCGTAGAGTTCCAAAAATCAATTAAGGATTTGTATCGCGTTGTCTTTGTTCTATACAAATCCAAAAATTTCATTTTTATTTCGTCGTATGTCGCTGTGTCAAAGTCAGGAGTTAACGCTACTTTCAGCTCGTGGTATATTTCCGGTGTAATAGTTTCCGGTGTATGAGTAGGTCTTTTTGAATAATAACAGACTCTTCACCCCATATCCGGCATTTCGCTTCAAATAGGTCAACAAAGTTTTCTGCAGTGGTTGTGGAGGGGTTAAACTTGTCGCACTTAAAGTGTTTTACAATGTTTTGTTTTGATGTAGAAGGTGCTGCGTTATCATTGTTGTTTGTCACGCTGCTGTTTGATGAGGGGCATCCTAGGTGTTGTTGCTGTTGTACAAGTTGTTGTAGAAGGACTGTTAGTACCTTTTGTTGTTCCTGTTGTGCGGTAAGGAAGGCCGCGAATTGTTCAGTATTCATGTTGTTTGATTACTGACAACACAATTTGCCTCGTCGCCAATAAAATAAAGTTATTTGTTGAACATTAAGTTGTATTTTATGTCCATTCTCTATAAGACATACGTCAGTTAATAAACTGATGACATTTAGTTTTTAGACAACAAATATAAATCTATGATAACAAAGGAGTTTGTAACACATCTTAAACATGATATCGTTTTGTCTCATTATTAATTGTGTCTGTGCGGAAACAGAATATTTAAATAAAAAGTCATTCAAAAGTTACGAGCTACCAAAGATTCGTTTTTATTGCCAATTTTAACGCAATTTTGGGCGTAAATCAGTAATAAAAGGAGTGTCAAACTTCCAAAACAAAGTCCGTACCGACACAGCACAATTATCGTAGAATTCAATAAAAAAAAATTGTAAATGATTTATGCAGTGGTTTTTTCATAAAATTCGATTTCCCAAAGGCCTTTTCGTATTTTTTTGCGCTCGTCTCATACTATGAATTTTCGTGCATCTCATTGAATAATGTTTCCCCCCTGGTGCGGTGCGGGAGGATGACGCTCACTCACATATATATGTCACATATAACTTTGTTTGATAGAAGAACAAGAACTATATTTCTGTCCTTTTCATTTCATACATGACGTCAGTGACTGGCATTTGTTTTTCGTTTAAGCCTTTGCATTTTTATTGCACTCCTATAATGTTTGCGTTTCGATGGCGCAACCAAGGCATTAAAAGAAAAAAAACTATAGCATGATTTTGTAAAAATTTGAATTTATAATTTAATTAAATATGTCAGTAATCAAACAACATGAATACTGAACAATTGGCGGCCTTCCTTACCGCACAACAGGAACAACAAAAGGTACTAACAGTCCTTCTACAACAACTTGTACAACAGCAACAACTGATAAAACTATTTTATCATTATAAAATAAGACTCGTGGTTGTGACGTGTAAAAATATAATTTCATTAATAACAGCGGTTCTAGGCAATACATCTGACATAAGTTTAAAAGGTTATCAAAAATAATAAGGTTCTAGTATGTACACAACCACGCTCTGCTACCATGATAAAACTATTTTATCATTATAAAATAAGACTCGTGGTTGTGACATGTGAAAATACATCTGACATAAGTTTAAAAGGTTATCAAAAATAATAAGGTTCTAGTATAACATACTCCTTAACATCCTCCCTTGCAACACACATCGGTGGTACTGAAAGTGGAAAGTGTATTTCGACTGAAGGCTGTTCTTCCAAATCACTTTGACCAAATGGAGTCAATACTGATTCATTAAATGTAACGTCTCTTGACCTTATGAGTTTACCATGTTTATTCAGTAAGCGATAGCCTTCATCACCCTCATATCCAATTAGAATGCATTTCTCAGCCTTTTTAGATAGCTTTTTGCTTTTTTGTTGAGGAATATGAGCATAACATTCACATCCAATTATTTTTAGGTGACTGATTGCTGGCTTCTTCTTATACCACAATTCAAATGGTGATTTTCCATTTTCTGAAGTTGGACCAGTTCTGTTTAACACGTACGCAGCGGTATTTATCAATTCTGCCCATGTAGCAAACGGTAAGTCTTCGTGAGCATGCATCATTGTACGAGCGGCTTCAACTAAGGTTCTATTCTCACGTTCACTAAGACCATTTTGTTGGGGTGTATAGGGCATCGTGAGCCTTTGTCTAATTCCAGCTTCTTGTAGAATGCACCTGACGTTCTGATTATCAAATTCACCTCCGTTATCGCTAAGAAATTCTTTAACAGAGTATCCAGCTACTTTACATTCTTGTAACATTTGTCGGAGTTTCAGGTAAACTTCCGATTTATGTCGAACAAATTAAATGTGTCTGTACTTGCTGTAGTCATCTTTGAATAAAACGAAGTAGCGAAATTTGTTAAAAGAAAGAGGAAATGGACCGCATACATCAGCGTGTAAAATTTCTGCAGGTAATTTAGCTCGTACTCTTGTTCCGAAAGACTGTCTGTGTGTTTTACCATAAATACACCCAGTACACAATTCTGAATCTAGTCGAACTTTAATTCCTAGTTCTCGTTCTATAACACCTATAACATGTTTTTTATTCTGATGGGCTAACCTTTCGTGATACAGTTGTAGTATGTTTTCTGTTGACAAAATGCTTACATTAGGTGTTGACTTTATAATAGTCTCTACATTGAGCTTGTATAAGCCACCATTCTTTATCCTTTTGCCAGTCAGTCTAACTTGTCCATCAACTTTCAGCGAGCAGTGTTCCCTTTCAGACATGAAAACACTTTTATTTAGTCTGTCTTGAGTGGCCAGTACCGAGAAAAGGTTTCGCATAATATCAGGTACATACCATACATCACAGAGTGTTACTCTGGATTCCTTGCCATTGGTAAATGTTTTCAAGTCAACAGTACCTTTGCCAATTGCTTTGACAGTAGCTCCATTAGCAGTAGTCACTATACGATTATCTTCAAAATGCTGAAAACTAGAAAAATAGTCGTTCCGGCAGGTGACATGATTAGTTGCACCATTGTCGACGAACCAACTCGATGTATCATAGTGTGTATGCATTGAATTAACATCTGTATTGACTTGCATGAGCATTAAGTTCAAATTTGTTGGGGTCTGTTTACTTTCAGGCTTGGCTGGTTTACCATCAGCTTTCCATTTATGACATTGCCTGACTTTGTGACCGACTTTTCCACAATATCCACATTTCTTCTTTACTTTATTATAATTCTGTAAGGCTAGAGCTTCTGCAGGACCTTTATTTTTTAAAGAGATAGAGCGCTCATAGGCACAGAGTTGTGTAGTCAGATTTTCTATTGTTCTATCTGTCTTTGACATCAACATCCAGCTTGATTTGAATGAGAAATATGGTTCAGGTAGAGTATCCAGAATTTTGCAGATTAATAGGATATCTGGTAATTCAGACTTATCTATCTTCATTAATTCATTTATCAAATCTGACCAAATGGTTTTTATTTTGGAGATATGAGTTGTGATGTCGTGTGACGGATCTTTTGAATAGCTGAAAAACCTCATACATAGATCATAACTTTTGTCTTCAGACGTGCCATCGAATAGACGATGTAGTTCGTCCCAAACTTCTTTAGACGAGTTAAAACGTATGATTTTCTGAAGAGTTTCATCTGACATATTTGCGGTAAGCAGAAGTAATGCAGAACTATCAATTTTATTATATTTTTCGAGAGCAGTATTATATTGAGAAATTTCGTCGACATTGTTGGTAATAGGTTTCACGGGTTTTATTAAAGCACCGTTTACCGCGTCCAATCCACCGGGCATACCTCTTAGTAGTAATGTCGCTTTAAATTTCCAAGTCGACCAGTTTTTCACACCCTCCATGTGACCAATGTCAATTTTACAACTTGGTGATTGCATTATGAATATTTGTCTTACCGGATTGTTTTAAACTTGGTTGATGACTTCTCTAGTTACTATCACTTGTAACCACGCTCTGCTACCATGATAAAACTATTTTATCATTATAAAATAAGACTCGTGGTTGTGACGTGTAAAAATATAATTTCATTAATAACAGCGGTTCCTAGGCAATACACCTGACATAAGTTTTAAAAGGTTATCAAAAATAATAAGGTTCTAGTATAACATACTCCTTAACAACAACACCTAGGATGCCCCTCATCAAACAGCAGCGTGACAAACAACAATGATAACGCAGCACCTTCTACATCAAAACAAAACATTGTAAAACACTTTAAGTGCGATAAGTTTAACCCCTCCACAACCACTGCAGAAAACTTTGTTGACCTATTTGAAGTGAAATGCCGGATATGGGGTGAAGAGTCTGTTATTATTCAAAAAGACCTACTCATAAACTGCATTACACCGGAAATATACCACGAGCTGAAAGTAGCGTTAACTCCTGACTTTGACACAGCGACATACGACGATATAAAAATGAAATTTTTGGATTTGTATAGATCAAAGACAACGCGATACAAATCCTTAATTGATTTTTGGAACTCTACGAGAGAAATCGACGAAACAATGGAACATTATTCTAATAGACTAAAAGAACTTTCAAAAAACTGCGGCTATGAAGGGTCCTTGCTTGGAGAGACAACTCTGTGATCGGTTCGCAACCGGTTTGAACCACACACAACTGGAGATAGATTTAAAACAAAGATGGCCAGAACTACGCGAAGTCACAGGTGATGGCAAAACGAGAGAGATAACATTCGCAGAAATATTTATAGTTGCCCAGTCACGCGAAGTCGCAGAGAACGACAATAGCACCGAAAGTAATAAACACAATGACTATATTAACAGAATCAAACAGGAAGAGACAAGGCAAACGCACTGTTACTACGGTTAACAACAAAACACCCAGGAAGTTACGACCAGACCAATGCAGACGCTGCGGATAGCGTGACATACATGACTGCGAGCACTGTACAGCAAAATCCACCAATGTCAAGCATGTGAGATGACAGGACATTTCGAAAGCGTATGTATTAAATCTGGTAGAGCATATTTGTTATCACAACCCAGACACTCTCAACGCAAAAACAAGACAGACAAAAACAACAAGATACAGAAGCTTATCAATCGAACGGAGACATCAGAGGCCTCATCGACGACATCGTCACACGCGGACTCCTCCGCGGAAGAAAGTGATAGCGAGACCAACCCTGTCTACATCATTAACAAGAAAACATCTCGATGCAAGAAAATTGACGTTATCATCAATGGTGTAAAATACACGATGGACTGGGATCCTGGATCAATATACTCAATAATTTCTAGTAAAATGTGGAAAAAGATTGGAGCCCCAGCATTGTTGAAGGCACCGAAACTCCAAGCCTATTGCAATTTTAAACTGAAACCGAAAGGTATAACAGACGTAACAGTTGAACTAGACAACATACAAAAAATATTACCTGTTGTCGTCATGGACAAAGCAGATCCTATACTTTTCGGGTTACAATGGAGCGAAATGTACGAAATGACGTTTCCGAAACCTGTTTATTCTATAAAACGTACCACAGACACATCACTGGATATCGTGCTAGCTACCTACAACGACCTATTTGACAATAAATTAGGGAAGGTAAAGAATTACTAAGTGAACATCCACATCAAACCTGGCAGTGAAACAAAACATCTGCCGGCACGTCCCATCAAGTTCAGCATACGCAAAAACATAGAAATAGAACTAGAACGGCTTCTACGGGAAGGAATAATAACAGAAGTGGACCCCAACAGGACACCCTTAGAATGGGCCACACCCACAGTCAATGTTTTGAAACCAAATGGCCAAGTACGGATATGTGGCGACTACCGAACAACTATAAACCCGGTACTTATCAAACATACTCATCCCGTGCCTCTTTTTGATCAGTTAAGACAACGTCTGGCACATGGGGATAAATACTCAAAAATCGACCTTAAGGATGCTTACCTGCTGTTTGAAATATCTCCTGAATCAAAAAAGTACCTAACAATATCAACCCACAAAGGATACTTTGTCTACAACAGAATGCCTTTTGGTATTGCAGCAGCGCCTTCAATTTTCCAACATTTCCTTGACAAGTTACTTGAAGGTATAACAAACGTCGCTGTATTTTTTGATGATATCGCCATTACTGGGAAAAACGACGAAGAACACGTACAGACTTTTTCAATGGTTTTTAACAAATTGAAACAAGCCGGACTGAAAGTAAATAAAAAAAAATGCACTTTCTTGCAACCAGAAATGGAGTATTTAGGACATATTATTGACAAAGATGGAGTACGACCAACAAAATCTAAAATAGAAGCAATTTCTAAGGCACCACCGCCAACAAATACCAAAGAACTTAGGGCGTTCTTAGGACTCATAAACTTTTATGAACGATTTATCCCACACCTACACAGCGAATGCGCCGATTTACATGAACTAACCGGTGACCGCCGAAACTGGCAATGGACGAATCATGAGAACGAAACTCAAACTCAAACTCAAACTCAAAGCATTTATTTCAATTAGACCATTACGGCACTTTTGAATGTCAAAAATACAAAAAAGAAAATCAGAGCTACAGTCCCAGTCACAAGGCATAATAACTTGAGAAAGTACTGTAGAAAAAAAAAAAAATAAAAAAAAACTAAGAGATTAATAACAAGATCTAAATCGCTTGTCGCGTTTGACGACCCCTTTACCTCTCCTGCGACGCCTCAGAGAAAGGAGTAGGCGCAGTCTTATACCACAAGGATAAAGAAATCGAACAACCTATTGCATTCGGGTCAAGAAAACTTAAACCGGCTGAAAGCAAATATTCCGTTATAGACCGCGAGGCATTAGCAATATTCTATGGCATTCAAAAATTCGACCAATATCTCAGAGGTACAAAGTTCACACTTGTAACTGACCACAAACCACTTATTCACATATTGGGCCCACAACGAAATCTCTCAAAAATTGCCAATAATAGACTTGTGAGGTGGGCACTGGTGATTGGAAATTATGATTATGACATAATTTATAGAAAAGGGGAACATAACATCATTGCTGATTACCTATCTAGAATGCCAAATAGCACTGAACAGCCGAATTGTCCAGAGGTTTCGATATGCAAAATCACTGATTTGATACAGCATAATAAAATTAACGACTTGACCTTAAGTGAAGAGCAAATTAGAAGAGAAACGAAACACGATGCCACACTAAAGCAAGTCCTGCAATTAATCAAAACCGACTGGTTTGACTGTTCACAGACTGATCTGAAACCGTTTATCAGAAAACGCAGTGAACTGTCTATAGAGAACAAGATCATTATGTGGCAAGGTAGAGTTGTTATACCTAGTACATTAAGAAGTACAGTACTGCGTTCTTTTTTTTCGAGCCCTAATTAAATATGCCAAGAAGTGAAGCAAGTCGAAGTGGCACACCGGAGTTACCGAGAGCTTCAAAAAGGGGTCGTCGTGAAGAAAGTTGACGCCCGCCGAGCCGCTCTAGTAGCAGCAATGACGAACGAGCATCCCGTCGCCGCCGCGAAAACCGTCGGCGACAGGAAAAGCGGCGGGAACCTAGCAGTAGTTCCTGTACTGGAACTGAACGTAAGCCAAAACGTTCTCGCAGGTACGATAGCCAAAATATATTGTTGAAACAATTTGTCGATATTATGAAAGATATGAAGAATGGTGGTGAACGTGATAAGTTTCCCGTTCTCCATAATGTTATATCCGAATACGACCCAATGTCCAAAGAACAGACGATTGATGCATGGATTAACAAGGTTGAAGAATGCGCTCACATTTATGGGTGGAACTTTATGCAGTTGATCCACTATGCTTTACCAAAGTCGAGTGGTGTAGTTAAGTCTTGGTATCAGGCATTACCTACAGTACTGTTCTCCTGGGCGGAATGGAAACAAACTTAAAGAATCTTTTCCAACCCGAGAAAATCATGCAGATTTATTAAATTAAATGTTAAATTTGAGAGTTAGATACGGGGAATCGTTAGAATTGTATTATTACTCCAAAATGAACCTTTTGAACCGGTGTAATATTACTGAAAAACGTGCCATTTATTGTTTAATTGCTGGTATTGACGATCGTGGAGTAAGGTTAGGTGCTCAAGCGGTTGAGTTTGCGGAACCTGAACAAGTTTTAAAATTTTTTAAGACTGTGAAAAGTGGTCTAGATAAAGTTCATCCGGAAAATTCAAAAAATAAGGATAAGGACAAACGTACGGTTACTCAAAGTACACAAAAGGTATCACCTAACCCTAATAACACCCAGTCGAATTCTAGGTATAATCGCGTTGCATGCTACAACTGCAAGGAAACAGGGCACCCATTTTTTAAATGCACTAAACCTAAAATACAATGTACCAAATGTAATTGGCTAGGGCACTTAGAGAAAAAAATTCCAAATAAAAAGCATAAGAGTGACGCTTCCGAAGCTTTGACTAAAACTGTGATGCAAATTAATAACAATACTCAAAAATCAAATTTTAAATATAAGATGCCGATTAAGTTAAATTACTGTATTATAAAATGTCATGTTGACCTCGGAAGTGATGGCACCCTAATCCGACATAGTGACGCTTGTAAATTAGGAATAAAATGGCAAACGGTACAAACACTATTGCTTAAGGGTCTGGGTAATGTACACATCAACCATTAGGTTTAGCAGTAACTATTGAGATTCAGGGGGTTGTGCAAAACGATGTGGAAATACTAGTAGTCGCTGATGAACTTATAAATGTCCCTGTATTACTGGGTCACACATACACGGAAAGACCATTTATAAGAATTATTAAAACTGCCACTGATGTTATATTTCAAAAAGTTGAAACTCCAGTCAGTGACAGCGTCAAGTTTCCTCTAGTTAGTCTCTCTGATACAAATATCGCGCCGGGTGATCTTAGAGTAATCCCAGTAAAGTACACGTATGAGTATACCGGTCAAGTTTATATTCATGGTTCGTTTAGAGGATGTCCCGGTTCAGAACATTATTTATTGCCTGGCGAATATGAATTGAAGCCGGATCTTGGGAATATCCTTATACAAAATATTACTAATAAAAATATAGTTATTCGAAAGGACGAGTTAGTAACACGTGGTCATAATGTATACTGATGCCTGCAAATTAAAACCGTTCAGGAGTTTCATGAAGGCAACTTGGATGAATCACCATTTAAGTGTGGGGTTAGTATTACGTCTGAACAAATAGAAATTCTAAAACAATTACTAGACAAATATAAAGACTGCTTTTCTTCCAATTTAAAGGACTTAGGGTTTACTACAACAACTGAAATGGTGATTAATCTCAAAGATTCCGAACCAGTTGTCTATCGCCCATATCGACTGTCACAAACAGAACGCGTACACGTACGTACAATGGTTCAAGAGATGTTAGACGCAAATATTATTAGAGAGTCCAATTCCCTATACGCAAGCCCTATCGTATTGGTGAATAAAAAGTATACTATCGCGCTCTTAATAGAAAAACCAGTCGAGAGCACTACCCTCTACTTAGGATAGAGGACCAACTAGATATGTTAGCTGGCAGTAGTCTATTTATTACATTAGATATGTATTCAGGGTACTATCAGACTCCTATTGCGAAAAATTTCCGCGAGAAAACAGCTTTTGTAACACCATGGGCAATATGAGTATAATAGAATGCTTTTCGGCTTGGTAAATGCACCTTCCGTTTTCCAACGGTTAACAAACGGTTTTCCAACGGTTAACAAAATATTACAAAAATCACAAGCGAAGAACGCACTTATATTTATGGACGATGTATTAATTCCAGCTAGTTCATTTGAAGAAGGTATTACTAGGCTAGAGGAAGTATTAAAATTACTAAGAGAAGGTGGTTAAACATTAAAAATGAGCAAGTGTAACTTTTTCTATAATAAAATAGATTATTTGGGGTTTGAAGTTAGTGAATTTGGCATTAGACCAGGCTCATCTAAGATCGGAGCCGTGTCAAAATTTCCCGTAAGTACCCAAAAATATACACGAAGTTAGGAGATTTCTTAGGTTGGCAAGCTTCTTTAGGAGGTTTGTCCGAGGTTTCGCTACCATAGCACGTCCTGAACGTCCCTTGACGGTTCTCTTAAATAAAGATCAGGCGTGGAAATGGAGCTAAGAAGAGTCGGATGCATTTGTACAATTAAAGAAATGTTTAATAGAATGCCCTGTATTGGCATTGTATAGACCGGATGCAGAGACACAGCTTCATACTGATGCTAGTAAATCAGGTATCGCTGGTATCCTGATGAAAATGGGTGAGACTGGTTCTCTGCAGCCGGTGGCGCTTATTATTATAGTAGACAAACGACCGTTGACGAACAAAAATTACACTCTTTTGAGCTCGAAACCCTTGCTGTTATTTCTTCACTGAGCAAGTTCCGGGTATACCTATTATGCATAAAATTCAAAATCGTCACTGATTGCAATGCCCTGCGCACAACATTGACCAAGCGCGATTTGATACCGCGTATTGCTCGATGGTGGGTACAGTTCCAGGAGTTTGACTGCGAAATTGAATTTAGGTCAGGTGATAAAATGGCGCATGTCGATGCTCTAAGTAGGGCCCCCATTGAGAGCGATCGTGGTTATAATGATAATAATATCTTAGATGTCCTTGCTATTAATTCAGAAGACTGGATAACTACTGTCCAACAAGCCGATGATGAGATTAAACGTATTTCTGTAATTTTAAATGATCCCAAAACTAAAGAGATGGCAGACATACATAATAATTATAAAAATAAAAACGGACGAATTTATCGGATAATCGACAAAGACAATTTACGTTGGGTTGTACCCAAAGGGGCTCGGTGGCAGATTTTAAGAAATAACCACGATGATGTCGGGCATTTTGCCTTCGAAAAAACTCTAGAGCGTATATCGTCGTTATATTGGTTCCCCAAGATGCGACGCTATGTGAAGAAATATGTTTCGGCATGTATGGAATGTGCTCATCATAAACTACCTAGTGGTGCAAAGGCTGGCGAGTTACATCCAATCCCTAAGGTCGGCAAACCATTTCACACAATCCATACTGATCACTTAGAGCCGTTTATTAGAACAAAGTGTGGGAATACATATATATTAGTAATTATCGATGCATTCACGAAGTATATTAATTTAACGGCGGTTCGTAATACAAAATCTGCCACCAGCGTAAGAGTATTTCGTGAACATTTTAGTTACTTTGGTACACCTAGTAGACTTATTACGGACCAGGGAAGTAGCTTTACAAGTAAAACTTTCAAAGATTTTATAAAGGCTAGTGGTATTAAACATATTTATAACGCCGTCGCTACACCGCGTGCAAACGGACAGGTAGAGCGTTACCTATACTAGCAGCGTTAGGAGCCATGAACCACGATAAACCTTACGGCTGTTGGGATAAGCACTTGGCAAACATACAGTTAGGAATTAATACAACTTCGCATGCCACTACCAAAAAGATCCCCTCAGAACTGTTGTTTGGTATAAATGTTTTAAACCCATCTCAAGGTAAATTAAATGAAATCGTCTCTGATATTCTGCCCCCAACTTCGGAAAATAATTTATCAAAAATTAGGTCGGAGGTTGAACAATTGATAAAGGAGCAACAAAATAAAGACAAAGAAAGATTTGACAAAAAGAGAAAAATTGGTGTTTCTTTCACTACCGGAGATCTTGTAAAGGTGATTATAGCGATTACGGGTATAGAGGGTCAATCAAAGAAATTGGAGGCTAAATGTAGAGGACCCTATAGAATTAAAAAAGTCCTTCCTAATGGTAGGTTCGTTATCGAGGATACCCCACTTACGAAAAGAGGTAGACGTTATGAAGCTATATTATCCCACCGATCCACAGACCAACCTAGGCAAACACGGCTTAACCTAAAGATCGACCCGAGCGGCTGTTGTTATTTAGGTCAACTCCGGTTGGTACTAGAAAGCTGTAATTTTGTAGGGGTGAGTGAGTATATCAATTACGCCGACAAGATATCCCCGTGGCTAAGTTTTAGTGATCCTGCTTCTGATTCTAATGAACTGACAAGTGATGATGAAAGTAATGAGAAGGATAAATGTAGCGTGACTGGTGAAATTAGCGAGAAACATAAATGTAGTGAGAAAGATGAAAGTAGTGAAAAGGACGAAGGTAGTGAGAAGGACGAAGATATTGAGAAAGATGAATAAAGTATAAAAGTTAGTTAAAGGATTTTAAAAGGCAATGTTTTAAAGTAATTAATTTAATGGGATTCACAATGACTGTGTCATGGTTCATTGTGTCTCCAAAAGATCCGTATATATTGGTCAAGGTAACGTTATGATGCTTAAAGATCCCAGTCAAGGTCATGGACTGGTTATAGGTAAAAGACTAATCAACGTGAAGTTGTTGGTCAATGTCATGAACCATACGTTAAGTTAGAGTAAAAGTACGAAATTTTGATGACGATCCCAAAAGACACATTAGACATTGGTCAAGGTAACCGACCAATGTATATGTTATGATTCTCAAAGGCCCCAGTCAAGGTCATGGACTGGTATTGGTCAAGGTAACCGACCAATATATATGTTATGATTCTTAAAGGCCCCAGTCAAGGTCATGGACTGGTATTGGTCAAGGTAACCGACCAATATAATAATATTTAAGAATCCTAACATATTAAGTTATTATTCTTAAGGCCCCAGACAAGGTCATGGACTGGTGGTATGTAAAGACTCGAGTCAACAGTGTTATGTAAAATTGGTATGATTAAGTTATAACAAGCGACTCCTTAATATTGTTATAATTCTAGTTTGAAGTTATAATTGTTGATGTTTTGTGATTGTTGTTCAAGCAAAGAATTATATGATTGTTATTTTAGTTGAATAGATTTTCATGATTGTTAAGCTAATAATCAAAACTGATTAATATTTCTTTTTTCTTTTTTATGTTGTATTCTAAAAATTAAAAACATCCAACAATGGGACTCGTTGTGGAACGGATGGCCGAGCTGTTACACTTTAAAAGTAGCTGTATTGACTCGCACGTCACCTTAGCGGCAAAATAAAGGGGGAGCAAGAGTGGGAGTTATAGTGGGGAGTTATCGAACAGCGAGTGGCACATTCGTTCGACAGGAGTCCAGCTGTAAGGTTGTCTCTAACTTTATAAAACTGTTCAGTGCTCGATCAAGTGCTGAAATACTATAACGTGTGTGATTGTGAAATATAAAATTGTGAAAATGATAACTGACGTTGTTATTTGAAGTGGCCTTCCCGAGCGTCCTTTACAATACGTACATATATACCGTCAGTGATTGGTCGGTCTTGCACAGACTTCAGGTAAACATTTTTTAACTGAAATCTCGCGAATTCACAAAACTTGTTAAACAAATGTCATGTTATTTAGGCCTATATGCCAGATCACACGACACGACGACAATAACTAGATGATACGTGTTATATTATCTATGATTAGTCTATGAACGCTCTTTTAAACCATACAAGCTTCTATTCAGCTTTAGAACTTTACCTTTCTCTTTACATTTTACTCCTTTTGGTATCTTTAGGTATACATCTGTTTCTAATATCCCATATAGGAATGCTGTTGGGATGTCCAATTGATGGATTTCAAAATCATTTTGTACTGTATGTGATAAGAAAGTGCGGACTGTGCTTATTCTTGCGACAGGAGAATAGTTCACTGTAAAAGTATCATCTCTTTGTAGAAAACCTCTTGCAACGAGTCTCACCTGTTTTAGGTTATTGTCTTTCTTCACAAAAATCCATTTAGCATCTATTGCTTCTTTTCCATTTGGTAAATCAGTTAATCACCATGTTTCCATATCTTCTAATGCTTTCAACTCTTTATCAATTGCTTCATTCCAGCCCAATTGTATAGCTTCATTGTAACTTTTAGGAACATTTTCCATATCTACGCTATAAGCATATTGTGTCTCATATTCTTGTAGTTCTTTTGGTTTAACTACTTTTCTTCCACTTCTTTTATATATTTCCTGTGGTAACTTTTCTTTTACTATTTCTTTCACTTGTTCAGTTGCATCATCAAATTTATCATCATCATCATCACTGTCTTGAGTATTTTCAGACATAGTAGGACGTTCTCTAACTCTTAGTCCTGATGTACTTGGTCTTTTTCCTTCTTCATCTATTTCTCTATATACCACTGACCTTTGATTGTCTTTTTCTATTTCTCTAATTCTATCGTATCTTCGTTTCATCAAAATGTACATCTCTCGAGATTTTAATTTCATTCTTCTCTGGATCCCACAATCTGTATCCATTTGGACTATATCCAATAAATCTTATAGCTCTCGTTCTTTCTTCAAATTTTGATTTTCTTGGTAATACAATCATCCATGCTTTCGATCCAAATACTTTCATATTTGCTATATGATTTTTACCATAATACAACTCTGCTGGGGTTTTAAATTTGATAGCTGCTGATGGACATCTATTTTATTGATACATTGCACATTTCACTGCCTCTCCCCATAACTCTCTAGGAAGGTTGGATTCCATCATGAATGCCCTTGCTTTATTATATACTGTCCGGTTCATCCTTTCAGACACTCCGTTCATCTGTGGACTGTATGGGTTTGTGTATTCCATTTTTATCCCATGATTTATTGCAAATTCGTTTATTATTTTATTCTTAAATTCTCCACCATTATCACATCTAATTCTCTTTACTTTGTTTTCTTTCTGTCTTTCTAAATATCTTATGTAATATATTAAGTTTTGTGTTGCTTCATGTTTATACTTTAACAGATATACGACTCCAAAATGAGTATAATCATCTACAATTACTTGATAGTATCTCTCTTCATTCAGGCTTGGGATATTTACTGGACCTGAAATATCAGTGTGTAAGAGTTCGCACACTTTTTCCGATCATGGCATTTCAAGTGTATGAAACGGTAATCTAGTTGACTTGAATTTCATGCACACATCGCATCTCTTGTCACTATTCGGTAAATTTAAAATGATCAACCCATTTCTATTCAAATGCCCTAGTCGTCGATGCCATAAATTGGTTTCGTTTTTTGTCATATAACATTAATTCTCAGTTTTAATTTTAAATTGTATTTTATATAATTTTCCATCTTTTTGTCCATATAATCTCATGTTATTTTGTATAATCTTTACTACATTGCCTTGAAATATCACATTAAAATTCCTTTCAACCAGTTTACTTACAGACAGTAAGTTCTGTGAGAGATTTGACACAATAAAGGCTTCAATACTTGAGTTTCTGGCTTTTCCTTCCGTTTCTATCATCCCTCTCTCCTTGGCTTCCAAATACTCGCCATTCGCGACTTTTATTTTTACTAGATTTGTCAGTGTTGTTATTTCAGTCATAAATTCTCTGTATTTGTCTTGTATCATATTATCCAAGGCTCCCGAGTCTACTATGAACTCTGTTACGTTTGACTCTAACTCATTGTATTCATTCGTTAAATTTGTTTCATCATAAAATATGCTGTGAACATATACTTTGACATATTTGCATGTTCTCTCTCATCTTTTCTGCCTCTTCCATTAAAATTTCCCGTTAAGTACAGTTTCCCCCTACCTCTTTGGTGGTTACTTCTGCATCGATATGCTTTATGGCCTCTTTTCTTACATTTATAGCATACTATATTATTTTCAGTTGTAAAACTTGTTTCTGTATTTGTAGTATTATTATTGTTATTTTTATTTACACTTTTTTGTTTCATCTCAGCATCTAATAATCTCGCTTTCACAAAATCAATTGTTATTTCCTTTTCTGTTGACATTGTTTCCAATGACGTTATTAGATTTTCATATTCATCTGGTAGTGTTAATAACATGTGACACCTTATCGGACTCAGACATCTTTTCTCCGATCTCAATTTCTGCTATTATCTCATCGAACCTTAGAAAGTGGTCTTGGAGTTTAGTATCTTTTTGACATTTTAAATTTAAAAATCTTCTCTTTAGTTGTAATTTGTTAAAAACTGACTTTCTCTCAAAAATTGCTTCCAAGCAATCATATCTAATGATTTTTCACATTTTTTATATATGCAATGTACTTATCTGACACGCATTGTACGATAATCGATCTCGCCTTGGTATCCAGTGTACTCTGTACGTCCGAAGATTTGATCGCCTCTACGACACCTTTTTCCTCTAACAATGAATTCAGCCGAAATTTTCATGTTTGAAAATTCACTCCCTCTTTGAAATGGCATAGCCTCGTACTTTCTCATGTCCATTTTTCTATTCTTTTGTTTCTTTTGACAATTTAAAATTTTCTTCGTATTTTTCTATTTTCATTTATTTTGCTATATTTCCTTTATATAATTTTTTACAACTAAAGCCAAAGCTACATTACCTTTTATGATAATATTGAGGGCATTATTACTAGAGAAAGATTATATTTCCAGGATCACATATTTATTTTATAACAGCCATCAGGCACCCAAACTCACTTCACACCATAGATATACAGGGTGATGGAATTTTGTAATGCCGCCTGGAGGGAAAGTACGCTTAATACTGCAGATAGAAAATTGTACTCAAAGGAAACATTCCTTTATTTTTGAATAGAAAGCAAACTGCATTCAAAGATTTTCGAAAATTCTCTTCTCCCACACCCGGGAATCGAATCGGCTAAAATCTGAAAAAAATATACCCTGTACTTTTATTGCATCCATGGGCGTGCGCTACGAAGAGGCAATTAGACAAAGCCTACCCTACCAACTGGGGCAATTATTATAACTAATGAACTATGTAATAAAATAACATTTGTACAAAATATTAAAAAAAGTTCAAACTCCTGTTCGAATACTTAGAGCAATTTTTCGCGCCCGTGTTACGTAACCAACACTGTACTGGAAGTTGCTACGAAGCTCGACGCTCATCCGCCGGACGCATCTTATAGGCAAATAGTCTGCTGGCCTACAACCCATTGATCAATTTAGGCACACAGCGGCAAATTTGTGCATATTTTCGTGTGTATGGACCGCACACATGTATAGATTGCAGCCATTTTTGGGCGGTAACTCCTGCGAGTGTAGCTGGGCTATGATTGTCTGCTACAACACAAGGCCAGGATTCAAGGTGAATGTTCTTTAGCCCGCGTAATTCAAATTTCCTTAGGTTTTTTTGCAATTTGCAGGCCAGTGCTAGGGTGTATGTTGATTAAAATAATGATTCCTGGGGGTTATTGGCGCGTATTATTATTATAATAATTAATAATATTATTGATATTATATTTTTCTTCATGGGTGTCGTTTTCGTGGTTTTTGGGGTTGGTTATAATGAAAATGAGGTCAAAATGAAAATCCAAGATGGCGCCGATGAAAATTTTCAGTTTTTCTTCATGGGTGTCATTTTCGTGGTTTTTGTGGTCGCTGATGATGAAAATGAGGTCAAAATGAAAATCCAAGATCGCGCCGATGAACATTTTCAGTTTTTTCTTCATGGGTGTCGTTTTCGAGGTTTTTGGGGTCGCTGATAATGAAAATGAGGTCAAAATAAAAATCCAATATGGCGCCAACGAAAATTTTCGGTTTTTTCTTCATGGGTGTCGTTTTCGAAAATCCAAGATGGCGCAGACGAAATTTTTTTTGCTATAATTACGTCGTGGCCTACCCTTCGTGGAATACCACTGCACGCCACTGATTGCATCGATCGTTAGGGTCAATTATAAGGATGAAATCTCTCTAACAAACATGATAAATTAAATGAAAGGAAAACCAGGAAATCTTAAATTAATTTAATTATTTACAAAAAATCTTAAACTTACTAATTAGTTGCTCAAAATGGGCTCCATTCTCTTGGATACACAAATTTATTCTTTTAACGAATTCATTTCTAGTAACCTTTAATAAAGTGTTGTGGTGAATATTATAAATCGTATTCTGAACTTCAACTCTCAACTCGTTGTCATTCGCATAAGAGTTCATGTAAATTTGATTTTTTACATATCCCCACAAAAAAAAAACTAATGGGGTGAGATCTGGCGATCTCACAGGCCATCTGATTGTGCCGTTTGTACCAATCCAGGTATTAAAATGGTTATTAATGTAGGCAGTAGTGATTCTGCTGTTATGTGCTGGAGCACCATCTTGCTGTAGAATTATTTGGTTTCGCTCTTCCTCGGGGAAACCATTTAACTCGTTTCTTAAGACATCCAGTATTTCAATATTCTTGACAGTGTTTAAATGACCTTCGTACACTACATTATTTCTCATAATTCCGCACCAAACGTTGAAAGAAAATCTTACTTTATTGTAAGTTCCATGAACACGAACAGGATTCACTCGAGACCAATAATGGTTATTGCGGCGATTGTACATGCCATCATTGCTGAAGTTGGTTTCGTCAGACCATACAATGTTACTCAAAAAATTAGGGTTTCGGTCAATTTCTCCAAGCATGTTTTCACAAAATTGTAATCGTCTCTCACGATCCCCAATATGTAATTTTTGCACCAACCTACCTTCACGATAGCATTTATACTTATACTTTTTCAGCACTTTAAGTACGCGAGTGTGGGTTGTTCCTAATTCATCGGCAGCATCTCTACTTGAAACCTTCGAAAATGATTCAAAGTATGTTAAAACATCTAGTTCAAAATCGAAATAGTTTTGCTGAATAGTTTGCCGTCTCTTCTTGAAACTACCCGTATTCTTTAAATTTTCTACCATTCTTTTCAATACGAACCGAGTTGGTGCCTGTCGGTCTTGATATCTCTCTCCATACCACCGCAGAGCTAGATTCACGTATTTGTTATTTAAAAAATAAGCTTCCATTAAATCAAACTGTTCTTGACAAGCCATTTTCACCGTGAGACAAAATGTGAAATGAGTTGTAAAAACAATCAAATGTGAATAACAACTGTGACAATCTAATTTTCAAATTATAATCTAACATTCCATATTTAAATTACCTCATACAGGCAGCTACGAGTATGTCGCAAAGGAGTCTGCATTACAAAAGATGGATGTTAGTTAAAGAGCTTTAACTTGACTCATTGAATTTGTAACTTCAAATTTCCAAGTTTTCCTTTCATTTAATTTATCATGTTTGTTAGAGAGATTTCATCCTTATAATTGACCCTAACGATCGATGCAATAAAAGTACAGGGCATAATTTTTTCAGATTTTAGCCGATTCGATTCCCGGTAATAAGAGTACTTTCCCTCCAGGTGGCATTACAAAATTCCACCCTGTATAAGTTACACTAGATTAGCAATTACCGCGCCAAGGCGTTGCCACGGGCATATGACCAGGGTCATATGCGTAGCTTATGTCAGTTCAGTGTTCTGTTTGACGCAGTACCGAAGTGACACGCGACAAAATATGGGCAAATGCGTAGTGAAAGAGTGCGATTCAAAATCACAAAAACATAACAAATTAATCGGAATAACTTTTCACACGTAATTTTATTGTTTCTGTGTTTATATATTGGTTTATATCACCGTAAAAACACAATTACAATCAACAATCGAAACAAAGACAATTTAAAAGTTGCCTTAAATGAAGTCGAAATTGCGCTCGTTGCTGAAGTAAAATTTTTAGGTATACATATTGACCAACTGTTAAACTGGAAACCTGAATTAAAAGCTATTGATGCATCTGTGTCGTCTGCATGTTACGCTCTGAGAGCCCTGAGAAATGAAATCAGCATAGAACAGCTAAAATGGTATACACACATCAAAAATGTCTAGGGATCAAGCATTTTTATGCGGATTTCTTGAGATTGAGATGTGGCTTTGTAATAAATTTATGATTTTATAAATTTATATGGATCCTTTTTGGTGCATTTCATAATTTGAATCAGGAACTCTCAATCAAATTCGAGTAAAAGATGAAAATAAGCTGTCAATATTTTCCCTATAAAAACATACAACGCATTGAAGACATTATTAGTGCTACTGTTTCCCTACTACTGATTAAAACCAACGTTATTATGGAGCGGCGACGTCATTTAAGCAGGGAAGAAATGCTCAGAGCCGTGGGAATGATAGAAGCTGGTTCCCGGCAACGTACTGTAGCTTTAGCTCTGAATACAAGTCAGAGTGTTATCAGTCGACTTTGGACACGTTACCGAAGCACTGGTACCGTGGCTGAGCGCCATGGAGGACGGTATCGCTGCACCACACGGAGACAAGACCGATACATTCAAATCTTAACTCGAAGAGCTCCAACAATAACCGCCATGATGTTAGCCGTGAGGCTTCATCACTCTTCAGGGAACTTAATTAGCGACCAAACAGTCAGAAACCGCTTGCATGAAGTGAACCTTCATTCCCGAAGACCGCTACGGGTACCACCTATAGCAATGCACAATCGTAGGATTCGATATCAATGGGCTCTTGAACACAGAAATTGGGCAGAAGAACAATGGCGTTTCGTGTGCTTTTCTGATGAGTCTCGTTTTGGTATGAGACCGGATACAAGACGTATACGACACTGGAGAACCCCTGGACGCCAACAGCGATTAAAATCCTGCCAGGAAGTCCATCCTTATAGTGGTGGAACCATCATGGTATGGGCGGGTATTTGGATCGGCGGAAGAACTGAGTTGATTTGGATCAGAGGCAACCTCAACGCTCAAATTTATGCTGAGACGATTGTATCAGACGTCATCGTTCCTCTACAAGTGCAAATCGGTCCCTTATTTCAGTTAATGCATGATAATGCACGACCGCACACCGCAAGAGTTGTAAGACAGACTCGCCGCAGCTAACATCAATGTCTTGCCCTGGCCTGCTCAGTCGCCAGACTTGAACCCGATTGAGCATGCATGGGATATGCTACAGAGAAGAGCTCTGCCGAATATGGAGGGTATCCAGTCGCAAGAAGACCTTTTTTTGTTGTTGCAACGAACATGGGCGGCCATTCCACAGCGTGATTTGGATGAACTCATTTTGAGTATGCCAAACCGATGTTCTTGTGTTGTTAGTGTTCGCGGTAGAAACACGGATTATTAATTGTTTAAGTTACCCAATAAAATTTTAAAGAAAACTGTTATTTCAGTCTTTTTTTCGAACTTTAATGTTAGTGGTTCAAATGTCAAAAATCCCTTTATTAGGAAAATGGCAAATTTCTTTATTAATGCAAAGGTGACTTGGTTTATCGTTACTGTGACAAACGAAAACACTTTATTTGATGAATCCTTAAAGAAAATTTTAATTAATATCAATCAGGAGAAAAGTTATTGCAAAAATATATGTTGATCCCTAGATACTTTTGATGTGTGTATTTTGCGTTGGTGGAGTCAAAAATTAGATACCTACAGCATACTTTTTTGGGGAAACAGCTATGAGTATAATATTAGAAGAGCTTCCGTACTACAAAAACGCGCAATTCGTACTATGGTCCGCATCTCACAAAGGGAAAGTTGCCGAAAACATTTAATCAGTTTAGGCATACTTACAGTACCAAGTCTCTATGTACTGGTACTTTTAAGTAATATAGCCAAATACATACAAGACTATGAGACAGTAAAAGAACGGCAGATAAGGGAAGGCACCCGTAGACTGGACTTGAAGAATAAAAACTTCACTAATCATAACCTATGAATTGTTAAACACAGTCCACGATACCAGTCCGTACTTAAAATTATTTAACAGGTTACCTTTAGACATAATAAGTGCTGACTACAGTAGCACCTTCAAAATAAAACTAAAAGATTTTTTTATTGAATAAGTGTCTGTAAGCGGTAGAAGAGCTGTAATTTTATTTAACTGTAATTTTTATTTTTATTGAAAAAACCATGTTTTTAATTTTTTATGGATGTTATTATTTTTAATTAATTATATCAATGTATCAAATTTATCTATTGTTTCGTAACTGTGTTCATATTGGATTGAAGCGGATTGAGAAATCAAAAACTTGTGTAATGTCGTATAATCACGGTAAACAGTAGATACGGTTACACTAAATAATGTCACGGGAACTGTTGTTAAAACAAAACCGAATAAAAAGGGAAAACACGCGTGCCGGTGTGAGCTCGGGAGAGTGTCGGCGCGCGGCGGTTCGTAAAGTTCCGTGTGCCTTCAGGCGTGGCTATGCGTCGACTAAACTCCCGCGTCGGAGGCGCGTGAACGGCGGGGTTGCGTTATTGCTATCTCTTTCCTATGCCTCTAGTGCATAGTCGTTAAGGCGAGAGGGAAGACATGCGCGGCGGCGTCCGGAAGTACGGGGGATTGAATTTGTTGCGACAGACTCCCCCTCTAGTCTAGGAGAACGCCCTCGTTCCTGGACTTGTTCATTACCCTTGTGCTTCGGGCGTCCGCGACGTCGCTTGGGAATGACAGGATTAGGTGGTACGTCACTTCCAGTACCACTGTCTACAAAAAGCGTTAAATCTTGTGCATGGTATTTTCCTAAGGATTCCTCAGGGTTCCCTATTGGAGAGATAAGATAGGTGGTAGGGCTCACTTTCTCCGTTATAACATACGGTCCATCTCGTTTGGGCACAAATTTAGCAGTGAGGCCCTTGCTACCTTGGCTCAGTACATGTGACCGGACCAGAACTTTATCTCCGACCTCGTACGTTGGACTAGGTCGACGGGATCGATTAGCAACCCTCTTAGACTGATCTTGCTGTAATTCGACTCGTTCACGAACTGCAGATAAAGAGCTGATAAAAGATCTCAGGTATGGAGTGATTTGAGGAAGAAAATTCTCTTTATCGAGGATCGCCCTCAAATCATGCCGAGTTTCTGTGGGGGACCTCATTTCTCTGGCAAACATGAGATATGCGGGAGTGGCACCAGTGGTTCTACATACTGCGCTATTCATAGCGAAACGAATCACTGGGAGTTTCGCAGGCCAGGAGCAATGGTCATTCTCCACGAGTTGTGAGAGCTGTGTCTTGAGGTCCCGATTCTTGCGCTCGGCGGGGTTTGCCTCTGGATGATAAAGTGGCACGAAGTTTTGTTTAACCCCTAAGATGAACATACATTGTTGCATGACAGCCCCCACAAACTGTACGCCGTTATCAGATATGACCCTGCGCGGTAAGCCGTATCGGAGAAAGTATTCCGTAGTAAGAGTACGGGCGCAGGCTTCAGCTGTCGCTTCCTGAAGGGCGTAGAGCTCAACCCAACGTGTGGCGGTGTCTTCAACTAGAAGAATCCATCTCTCACCGTTCTCTCCTTCAGGTAACGGACCGAAAAGGTCTACAGCTAGGACCTCATTCCGTTGCTGCATCACGGGTGTCTGTAGTAGTCCAGGGGGTTTGTCATTGGTAGCCTTATATCGTTGACAATCGACACAGGCTTTCACATAATCTGTAATGATTCTTCGCATTCCGGGGAAATAATAGGACTGGGCGATCTTGTGGTAAGTACGATCGATTCCAGAATGTCCCGCCAGAGGTGAATCGTGGCACTCTTTCAAGATCTCTGGACGGAGTGAAATTGGAATAACAAGTTGAGGAGTCTCGCTATCTGAGTCGGGATTATACCGGTATAGTACTCCTTGTGATAACAGATAACCGCGCTCCGTCCACCTACGAGATGCCACCTCGTCTGGACTTTCTATCTCTTTAATGATTTTGTCAACCTCCGGGTCGGCAAGCTGTTCCCGCCTTAACTCTGCAGGGCTCTTAGCGGGTAAATCAATTATCACTGAGCAAATACCGCAACTGTCACGAGTATCTTGGGAGCATATCGGCCTACTCAGTGTATCTGCCACTACATTTGCTTTTCCCGGAGTGTACTGATACTGAATGTCGAATGATTGTAGCTTGAGGGCCCACCTCACCAAACGTCCTGTAGGAGACTTTAGCGTCATCAGCCAGCGAAGTGGTTGGTGGTCGCTACCAATAATCACCGGATGTCCATCTAGGTAACATCTAAACCGCTCCACCGCCCACACTACCGCTAACGCCTCTCGTTCGGTTGTAGAATAGTTACGCTCAGCAGCGTTTAGAAGACGGCTGGCGTATTCAATGGGTCTTTCTTCCTTGTCCTCCCCCTGGAGTAAAACGGCTCCGACGGCATAATTGCTCGCGTCAGTGCGGAGGATGAACGGGTGATTAAAGTCAGCCTGGATTAAAATTGGCGCTGAGGTAAGAAGCTGTTTCAGCTCGCTAAAAGCAGTGGTCTGAGCTGAACCCCAGGTCCAGGTCTGATGCTTTCTTGTTAGCCTTGTAAGTGGCTCTGCTACAGAGGAGAAATTCGGGATAAATTTCCGGAACCAGGAACAGGTTTGTAAAAATGTCCGTAGATGTTTCAAGTTGTTTGGTTCTTTCATGTCTAGTACCGCTTGAACCTTTTCAGGGTCAGGTGAGACGCCCTGCTGGGTAATTACGTGCCCCAGATACTTGACACTTTCCCTGGCAAAAACGCACTTCTCCCGGTTGACTCGCAACTTGAACTCGCGAAGCCGACTGAATACCGACTGGAGATCCTGGAGATGCTGCTGGAAACCTTCAGATATGATCAGCAGGTCATCTAAATATGCAAGGATCGTCACATTGGCCAGGGATGAACAGGAGCGCAGACGGTCGATCAGCCGTTGAAAGGTCGCCGGAGCGTTTTTGAGACCAAAAGGCATGCGTTTGAAGCGAAAGGTTCCCAATGGACTAATGAATGCGGTTTTATCTCTATCCTGCTCATTAACACTAACCTGCCAGTAGCCGGATCTCAGGTCAAGAGTACTCATATAACAATTCCTCTTTGTTGACTGTAATAATTCATCAATCAAAGGCATCGGGTAATGGTCCGTTTTGGTCACGGCGTTTAGGCGTCTGTAATCTACGCAGAAGCGTGTGCTGCCATTCGCCTTAGGAACCAGGAGAGCTGGTGAACACCATGCAGACTCACACTCTTCAATGACGTTGTCCTTCAGCATCTTTTCGATCTCCTGACGCATTAGCTCCTTTTTGGCAGGGGTCAATCGGTACGGAGGTACATAGATAGGAGGGTGCTCACCTGTGTCGATACGGTGCTCAGCAAACGGGGTAGGCTCTCCCCCTAGCTGGAAAATGTCCGTATTGGTAACCAAGGTCTGCGCCAGCAGGTTCCGGTCAGGTGGGTTCAACAATGTACCTTCGTCGTCCCTTAGTACGTCAGCAGAGGAACAAGATAGCTCTGGTGATAAGGAAGGTTCAAAACGCATCATGTACTGAACGCGGCTGTTATTAGAAAAATACCAGCTTTCCCGAAAAAAATCCATGACAACCTCGGCTGCAAACAAGAAATCCATGCCGAGCAACGTTTCATTGTTACGCGCCTCAGGGAGGATAAGAAAAGGAGTTCTAATGACCTTCTCCTCTAAGTGCACGTCAAGAGTAGTCATGAGCACGTCTACGTCGCGAGCGTGTCCATCGGCAAGCTTGATACGTCTTCGCGCCGGTTCAAGAGGGTGTCCCTTTCGACAGAGGAGGGTGTGCAGTGTATGGCCCGCAATACAATGCTTGGCACCGGTGTCAACTAACGCGGTCCCCGACGCGCCTAAAATTTTAATATCAAAAATCGGCCGCAAAACTTTTCTGTCGGAGCTCCTACCGGCGCGCGCGTTCTTTACACATGTGTCACTACACACCATATTAATATTTAACACATTCCTAGAAACATCATTACAACAAAATACATCATTTTGCAAAAAAATACAATAATCGTCTTTACGCCCCTTTACATTAAGGGCGTCATCATAACAAAAATAATCATTGGCTGATAAATGACAAAGACGGTCGTTATTATTATTGAGCTCGCAGCTGGCATTGTGATCGTTCGACGAATCGTCGTCCGAAATATTACTCTGTACAGAATAACAATTATTAATATTAGAAATAGCTTGACTGGACGCAGGCTCACTCGAACTATCACGAGACCAGTTATTATTTTCTTGAACGACACAACAAACATAATTTGCATCCAAATTTTTATAACTATAAGTAGGCGAAATATTAGAGTAGTTCAAATCTTCACAATAATGTTTATCAGAACACTTCTTTACGCGATTATACAAATTTTCGGAACACGCAATATTTTCACGATTTGACTTTTGCTCTTGAGTGTACTTTAGTCCCGAAGTTTGCAGAGTACTATCAAAACTACAAAAACTTGATACACTTTTTGCAAGTTTCACGAGTAACATTTTTAGATCCGCACTTGTAACACGAAACCGAATTATTAGAATCAACCGCTGACTCACCTTTGTCCGCCAACTTACGGCACTGGTCGCGCTTGTGTCCGTAGTGTTTACAATACGCACAAAACGGTCGTTGCTGTTTCGATGACGCTGGTGCGCGTTCATCGCACGGTGTTGCGGCGGTGGCACGCGCGTGTGATACGCGCTGTGCGCGCGTCTCGTCCGGAACTTGCGCGTGCGAGTCCTGCGGGCGCGCGGCGGGGTGCGGAGCGCCGCCGCCGCCGCGTGGCGTGATGGCTGCCCCGTGCGCCGGTCTCACGCTTGCAGCGGAGTTTGATGTTCGCGCGTTGTTCATTGTGGGCTGAGTAGGCGTTTCGGTTGCGCTACGTTTCGTACTCGAAGCAATGGATGCGGTGTTTTGCGATTCTCGCTTTGTCGATTCGTTTAGGGAATCTTCGATAATTCTAGATTTCGATAGCAACTCGGAAAAATTATTGACTTCTTCGCGTCGTAATCTTTTACGGATTTTCCGGTGTAAAAGGCCATAAATCATATCAAGTTGTACCTTGGTCGACAGGTCGTTTGTTGGTAGGCGTGTTAGGAGGGCGCGACTCTTCGCTACGAAGATATCTGTTCGTTCGTCTTCACCCTGCTCGTCTCTGAATAACTCCCGATATATTTTGTATTCAGGACGGCGGTCGCCGTACGCGTCACGAAGGTATTGTATTGCATCTTCCCAGGATGTGACCTCCGCGCGGATACTCTGCCACCAGGTTGCTGCGTCGCTGGTAAGTAGCATAGACATGCCTCGAATAGCGACATCATCAATGATGTTCGTGCATTCTTTGAATGCTTCAATGGCATCGATGAATGTTTCGACGTTTTCCTTCGCCGCTCCGGAGAATCTGGACGAGCATCGTGAGAAATTGCCGGTCTTCTCTGCCGCACTCGGCGCTGGCGCCGGTGACTGAGCGGTCAGAGGGGACGTGAATGTCGACAAGCGCTCTAGCATGCGCTCACAGATCTCCGCATTCGATTGCTGAATCGTTGATAATAGAGCGGTAAAGTTATCGCGCGACAGCGTGACGCTGTCGTTGAGTTCATCGTCATGCGAACCATTGAGGGATTTTCTACCCCGTGTCTTCGGCATTGTTACACAATCACTATTATGTTCACAGTTTTACACACACTAAGTACTTTCACTGCACAGTTTTCACAGGAACTGTGGCATTCGGCCTACAGTTGGGACGCCATCTTTCGTAACTGTGTTCATATTGGATTGAAGCGGATTGAGAAATCAAAAACTTGTGTTACATAATGTCGTATAATCACGGTAAACAGTAGATACGGTTACACTAAATAATGTCACGGGAACTGTTGTTAAAACAAAACCGAATAAAAAGGGAAAACACGCGTGCCGGTGTGAGCTCGGGAGAGTGTCGGCGCGCGGCGGTTCGTAAAGTTCCGTGTGCCTTCAGGCGTGGCTATGCGTCGACTAAACTCCCGCGTCGGAGGCGCGTGAACGGCGGGGTTGCGTTATTGCTATCTCTTTCCTATGCCTCTAGTGCATAGTCGTTAAGGCGAGCGGGAAGACATGCGCGGCGGCGTCCGGAAGTACGGGGGATTGAATTTGTTGCGACAATTGTTAATTATTTTGGTTTTTATTTACATGTCGACATTTGATAAATTGTGAACTGATTATTTTAATTTTTTTATGCTTAATTATTGTTGTAAAATGTAATTTATTTAGTGTGACTACTATAATTGTATAATTTTTGTGTTTAAATTTAGATACAAGGTACTTGTTAATGAATAAATGACTATGATTATGACTATGACTATTAGTTCAATGAAATTTTGAATTTTGACAATTAGGTTCAGTGTTACCACTAAAAACTTGTTTTAGTTTCCCAAATTTGTGGGAGAGTTTTGTAATTGATGAAATAAGTGATTTTAATATTATTTAATTGTTTTAGATTTTTTAAATGTCTTTTATATTGTTTTAATATTGGAATATTTAAAAAATGTAAATAATAATAATATTTGTATATAAATGAATAAACGAAATGAAAAAGATTCAAAAAGAAAATGTTTTAATTATTTCATTAGATAAAGACGTCTGATATATATAATAAGAAATACATAATTCAAATATTTTAAAGTTAATTTAATTTATTTGTATCAAATGTTTTTTTATGGCTTTCAAAATTTGGGTAAAATTTCGCATGGGTAGGCAACCCCATCCCGCCATTGCAAGTTGATATTTCCGTCTTTGTCTAATCAAAGCGACGGTATTGTTCTTGCAACTTGTGTAAGCGAAACATACATATGTTTACTTTTAAATGTTTGTGGTTTCAAAGCTACGTCGTCGCGTTTAAAAAGTGGTTACACTTTTTCGACACATTATAATGAGGTTTGCATCTCTAGTATATTTAACTCAATGCTTCACACATTGAAAATCAATCCTACACCATAGACTCAACCATAGATAATACACTATATAATATATGATAGATGTGCAACTGAGGTTTTTGTTTTAAAAACTATGTACCTACCCTAACTGTTAGATGGCGCTACTTGTCTCAGAGGGGACCCTCCGCTTACGCTCACTAGATGGCGCTGTTAGTTTGTAATTCTAGTATTCATAGATGGCGCTGTTAGTTTTCTAGTATAAATCCTTTTATTGAAGAATGATTGTTATTTGTGTGGAATAAATGAATTCTTATGTGTATAAAATATACTATCAGATTTTCTTCAGAAAATCTAGAATTCGTAACATACACATAAGAATTGATTAAATTCACACATTATCTATCAATCAATTACTTTATTTTTAATTTGTTGATTTAATGTTTTACTCTGGACGCTCATAATGTGCACGTCTTCCTACATCGTTCTCACATATATCTATAATCTCAACATGAATGATGTAACCAAGATTTTGTAACAATATTTTGATTTAAAAGAGTGTCCATGGAGTTTCTTGCCCGTTCTTCTCCATAGAGATCTACGCTAGGGAATGGGCAACTACAGTACTTTCTCAAGTTATTATGTCTTGTGTCTGGGACTGTAGCTTTGTTTTGTTTTTTTTTTTGTATTTTTGACTTTCAAAAGTGCCATAATGGTCTAATTGAAATAAATGCTTTGAGTTTGAGTTGAGTTTGAGTTTGATCATTCGTCAATACTCGTAAAAGGAAAATCATTCTTCAAAAAATCATTCTTCTAGAAATGACATCATTCAGTCAGCCATATCACTAGATGAATGACAGATACAAATGAAAAATATATAGGTAGCTTTTTTAAGATTTTATTTCCTTTTTTTACAATGTGTGTTATAATAATTTAATGCTTGTATTTTTGTTGAATTATTATATATTATTATATTATATTAAATATATATATATATTATATATAATATAATATTATTATTATATTCCGGACAATCGTCGAAAATATTTTAAATATAATATTTTCCTTTTGATCTTCATTATAGCCAAGAAATATAAGTTCTCGTGTCTTGGGATCAAACTTTTTAAGACTTCCATCCTTAATAAGAACCTGTGCCTTTGAACCAAACACTTTTAAGTGCGAAAGGTCCACCGCCTATCCGGTCCACACCTGTTTAGGGACCTGTTGCAAAATAGCCATAGTGGCGAGTGGTTTTTCAGATAAATCGCCGTTAGAACTGCTTCACCCCAATATCTCGTATTGAGATTGCTTTCTGCTAGCATGCATCTCGCCTTTTCGACGATTGTCCGGATGGTTCTCTCCGCAACTCCATTTTGTTGCGGAGTGTGTGCTACAGTTGTCTGATGCTGAATTCCACGATTTTTCAGGTGATCCTGGAATTCCTTACTGGTGTACTCGCCACCATTGTCGCTCCTTAACTTAATCTTTTGGCCCGTTTGATTTTCAACTAATGCCTGAAACTCACGAAACTTCCCGAAAACTTCTGATTTGCATTTTAGCAAATAGCCATAAACTTTCCTGCTATAGTCGTCAACGAATAGCAGTATGTATCTTTTGCCGTCCCATGACTCCACCTCAATGGGACCCGCAACGTCACTTTGGACCAGCTCCAAAATCTGTAAAGCTCTATTGAATTTCCTTTTTCGAAACTTCTTCACGCATTGCTTACCTTGACTGCATGGTACGCATGCGGTTCTTGCAGTTCCCAAGGCTATAACTAAGGCCCTTGACGATGTCCTTAAGTTTGTGCATTTCAGATTGAGATAAGTGGCCCAATCTCCTATGCCACAACACAAAGCCATCCTGACTTTCTCATAAGAGAACCGTCGCCTTGTTACTTCCCGAACCTAAAACATAGAGTCCGTTTTGCTTGCGTGGCGCTGTAAACAGTACGTTCCCATCCACAGATACATTGCCATCGAATACTCTGCAACGATTTTTGTCAAACACTACAACCTTGCCATTATCAGTGCACTGCCAACAGACATCAAGTTGGTGACTAGTTCTGGAATCAAAAACACATTATTAATTGTCAGTCCTAATGGAAGTCCCTTGTGACGTACTACGTCCAACTTCACAATACCTTGCGAGGTCGATACTATTTTGTCATTATTCGCGCAAGTAACAGCTTTCGAACTGCTTGGTATAGGTGTTAAAATATATTTATTTGATGTCATGTGTGATGTCGCGCCACTGTCTACCACCCAGTAATTATCCCCACTAGCGGCAAGTAAAGTAACAAAATCAGTAGAATCATCATCAATAATCCTGCCTACAGCCGCTAAATTGCTCCCAGTCTTGCCTTGTTTGGCTTTGAAGAGCTTACATTGCCATTTAAAGTGACCCCTCTTTTTTACAATGATGGCAAAAGAGCTTTGTTATCGGCATAAACTTTAATAATACTCAAAAGGTACACTGTACATCACACAAGTTAGGAACGTCCGCCATCCTCCTCTGTCTTTCACACAGTCTCGTCATTCTACCAACCAAATGAAATGTACTAAAATTACTAAGGCCAATCAGCAGCCGATTACCGAGCGACGACAAATCCGCGATTGGTCGACGCGAGGCGCGGGAGTAAACATGCTAGCGCGTTGGCGAATATCGATCGGGCGCTTTACCTCTATTGGACCTCTTACGAGGTAGTCCAGAGAAATGGGAGCGTTCGGAAACGTCTTCCGCTATACAAACTATTTTCTTACGAGCGCTACCACTACCACTACCACCTGCAACATTAGCTAACACCGTATCGTCCTTATCATCATTCACTTGATGTCGGTGACCTTCACGCAGAAGAGCAGCTATTACGTACTCCGATTATAATTCCTTGCCAGAATGTTTCTTGGCCATCACCAAAGGGTCGTAAGAATCCGCCAAGAGAATAACCGCGATGAATTCATCATTTAGTGCAGCTTCGATTGCCTCCAGGGCTTGATGCGTAGCTTGCACTTCATTGACGTAGACATCCATATTTAGGAAATTATCCAGTTTCAGTGAAAATAGCTTCCGCAACAGGCCTAATCTTCTAATTAGACCACAGTCAGCATAGGCCTTTTTGAGCGCATTCCATGCTTGCCATGAGGTTTTGGCATTCTTGACAATGGTGATGCACTATTCTGCGATTCACAGGCAAATCTTTGCCCTTGCCCTTTCGTCGCGTTTTCGGTCTTCAGGTTTGGTAGTAACGAAATTTTCACTCACACAGTCCCAGAGCCCCGCATCTATTAGTAACATTTCGATGCTGAAGGCCCAACTGCTATAATTATTTCGGCCTGTGAGCTTTTTGATCGCACTCGTCGAACTTTCCATCTTAATACCTAGTCGAATTTACTATATAAAACTGCCCTACAAATTTAGCATTAACGAGGCACGGGCTGGGCCCATAACCTTTTGGAAGTATCTCGTGAACAGAGCTAGTTTAGTAAAACTCGCAAAAATTGTTGACTTTTTATTTCATTATTTTTCCAATGTGTCCATCATGTGTGTTCCATCTTTATGTAAACAAAGTTACTTAGCAACCAATGTATCCAGCATACAACTTCTTTAACAATTTTTACACCTATACGAACTTGGAAGGTTGTATTGATGATTTTTATGATTTTAATTCTGTAACGAGGTACATACGTCTTACAGTCGCGAACAATATTTTAATCAACATACAATCTGGCACTCGCCTGCAAATTGCAAAAAACGTAAGAAAATTTGAATTTCGCGGGCTACCCTGACGCTTTCACCCCAGTCTCTCTAGATTGAAATGCTAGATGCCATAAAAAAAAAATACGGGCACACACTGACTGACACTGACAGACACTACAGACAGACACTGTGCTGAATGCTGATGTGCTCCACTCAAATCAACTCTATCGTCTCTATTTTGTAATTAAAATCAGTGATAAAATCCATTCTTCAGTATTTACCAAGATTGGGTGGATTCAATAATTTCGTGATTCTTTTGCATTTATACCTACATTGTGATTTATACACAACTGAATCCTGATAATACAATAATGAGCTTCGTAGATATTCGGTGGATTCAATAATTTCGTGATTCTTTTGCATTTATACCTACATTGTGATTTATACACAACTGAATCCTGATAATACAATAATGAGCTTCGTAGATATTCCTATTTTAGTTATTAGAGAATGGAGGAATCCGGTTGATCACTCCAAATTTTAAGTAAGCAGGTAAGTACCATTATTTTTATTGATTATAATTTATCAGTGTTTAAACAACCTGTATTATAAATATATGCAGTGTAAAATTAATATTCTTGGGTATAATTTTTTAAATAATTTTATGAATGTATTTTATCAATTATACCTTTAGCTATTTCATTTTATTGTTGCCCTGTCCATCCAAAAGTGATCTGCTAGATATCTCTATTAGCAAGAATGTATTGCTGTTGTAATTGATGGTTTTATGTAAGGATTATTTGCTACAATAGTTTATAGTAATCCCTATAAAATGTGGCATAACTGTTCTCGTGAACTGGGTCAGGGATAAACTTAGTATCGTGCCTTAAATTCCACAAGGTTGTAAGGCAAGGCATACGTTGCTGGTGTATAATCCTAGCTCATAGATAGTGTGTGTGAGTTTTCACCGTTAGCAAGACGAAAAAAACTGGAGACAATATGTAGTGCGACTCACCAGAATGGTGGCAAGCCCGACAGATGTCAACTGTACTGTCGTTGACAATGTATTTCCAATAATTGTTTGTCATGATAGGTTGTGCAAGGTCTAAGCATTTAAGAAGCCCCAACCTCCAAACTTCCGCGGAATATACTGTCTCATCACTGATGGTTGTGGGTGATGCATATGATGGTGGTGATGCATAGCCTACATAATGCTCCCAACATATGCAAAAATTTGGTCTTGGTTGAGGGGAAGGATATAAGGAATATGAAATCTGAAAGTTGATTTGCCACATCTTCCATAATCTCCCCTCCCCTCACTTTACTTGCATGACAACATCCTTGTCTACATCAAATGCCATCCTGATGGCGCTACTAAAAGATTTAGTTACTTTAGTAGGTCCCTAAAGTCTTAAATTGGGGTCAAAGATTTTCAAGTCATCCATGTAGAGCAGGTGAGATATAACCTGACCATCTCTTCTCAACCGGTAGCCTAGACCTGATACTCCAGCAGTGTGCTCATACAAAACCAAAGGCACAGCAAAACCAAACCAGACCCTGGACAGTCATAATGTAACATTCCTCGCTCAATCCTGATAGGTTCATCATTTGCAAGAATCAGCAACATCCTGGATCGAGAAGATCGCCCTCCACTGTCTCATACGCGACACAAGTGCGAAGAGTTGCGTCTATTTTGCACAACTCCAGCACCCTTATGAACCATATATATGGTACCGGGTCATAGGCCTTCTTATATCCAACATGCCGACAGATCTCTCCGGGATCGACGAACCTGTTAGTTTACGGCGATATCGATAAGAAGCAGCTCCTTAGTACCGCGGTGCTCATTCCTACATCCATTTTGTGAGACAGATTAAATTGCAATCAAGAGCAATTTTAGCGCTCCTGAATGGATGTAAGAGCATAGACCGTCGGTAAATACGTAATTGGTCTATAGTTTGTAGGTACCTACTTTATGGAGCAGGTGGGTAACTCCTGTTATAAAGAACGGTGGTAGCGTCTAGCGACTGTAGCGACCCAATCTCTAAGTGTGACTGGAATTGCTAGGCTAAGCTTTGTACCCAATTAATCCAGAAGTTGTGTCAGTTAGGCCCTGGAAATTTCCAGTTAGGTAACGGAGGGACTGCATAGGCCACGACCCACGACCAGTGGACTAATAGAAAAAGCCCCCATTGCTGGAATTTTGTCACACGCACTTTTTAATACACGCCTCCAATCACAGTGTGACCGACCGACGCACAGTGGTCTGGAAATCGAGATCCATACTCATAGAAACCCCAAGACAGGAATTAAAGAAATAAAAATTGCAATGACTGTGGTATACCAGAGCCATTGCAATTTTAATTTTTTTAATTCTTAATATGACATAGAGGGAGGAATGCCTCCCTTTACGTCATATTAACGTATGGATGGTATTAGTAGCTCCACGGGTAAGAAAAAAGTTTTTTTTTGTATGAAAACACGTTAAGTACATTTTTTTTAAAACTGAATGGAACTGAGGGGCTGGTGCTCGTACGAGCTATTGTACAGCCTTCTTCCACAATGTTCTACAGACCAATTTATTTTAAGTTTTCAAACGAAAACAAGTTAAACATTGTGGGAGAAAAGGCTCCGATTGAAGCTGAGATAACAGAAATGGCAGCCTTCTATTATGAGAAACTATGCCGCTAAGCACTTGATGCTTATGACCATGATAGATAGCAAAATCACTTCACAGCTATCAAATACCTCATCGCAGACTTGTGATGTATCTAAAGCTACTCCTTCGGAAATGAATAAGTTCATGGAGAAAAGTCATAGCATCATCATAAAAGTCATTAGCAGGTTATAAACTAACGTTAGTATAAGTAAATCGATCGGCAACTTCATTTAACCACGTCATAGATTTGAAAAATCTCATATCATAAATTCAAAGTTTAAAAAAATTGCTACTTGCGAAGCGGCAACCAAAGGTGTATAAATTAGATGTCATCTTGATCGCCGTGTATGGTACAATAGCTCGTATGAGCACCAGCCGTTCAGTGCCATTCAGTTTTAAAGAAATGTACTTTAAGTGTTTTCTCCTATACAAAAAAAAACTTTTTTCTCACCCGTGGAGCTACTAATACCATCCATAAGTTAATATGACGTAAAGGGGAAATACCAAAGCCATTGCCATTTTTATTTTTTGAATTCCTAGCTTGTGAGTTTCTATGAGCTCGATTTCCAGACCACTGCGCGACGTGCCCCGACTTTGTTATTATAATTTACCCAAAGCAAACCACATTATTCAAAGACGAAAATGAAACTGGTCATTGAAATGGCCAGCAAGCAAACTACCTGTTGTTGGAAATTTTGTAAAATTAAATTATTGTTATTGTGATAATTGCATATTTTGTATCAATCATAATAATGGTTTTATTATTTGTATTTGCAGATTACATAAAAATATATGGCAATTTGTTTTGAAATGTAACATAATGGGGTGCTTACACAGCAAGAAGGAAACCTCAGACTTACATCCTAATGTGTTTCGTGTTGTAAACATTGATGAGAATGGTGCTGATTTGTGTTCTGGTCAGTTAGAGATTACAGATTCTGATATAATATTGTATCGCGAGGGCAGAGACACGACTGTATGGCCTTTACACTCATTAAGGAGATATGGATTTGAAGGAGACATATTCAGCTTTGAATCAGGTATGTATAATTTTATATACAAAATCTTCATGAACGAATTTGTGTTTTAGCTTGGCCCATAGGCTTTGTTGAAAATAAACTGATCTCCCTCTTAAACTATTTACCAGCACGCTCGAAGAGGTCTTAAACTTGCAGACTTATGGACAATGCAAGGCATTCCGATCAGGGGGTAAAATGCTATCAAACCTTCGGCTATTATCCTTACTTTGTGCTAAGTCACTAAAAATGGACCAACCACGTAAACCTTTAAACAACTAATTAGTAGACACAATAGTTAAACAATTGACATAAATCTCCTGGAGATTTAGTAACGGATGGTCCAATTCAAATCAATTTATTGGTACCTACTGTACAAAAGTTCACTTGACGTCCTACTTAATTGCGAGGATCGACCGGAGGACACGGTGGAGCACACGGTGGAGGTGTGCCCCGCGTGGGCGGAGCACCGCCGTGTCCTCGAAGCGGCGATTGGCGGCGGCGACCTCTCGCGTCCGGCCCTGGTGCAAGCCATGGTCCGGAGCGAGACGGAATGGGACGCCGTCACCTCCTTCTGCGAAGCAGTAATGCTAGAGAAGGAGGTGGCGGAACGTGAGAGGGAGAGAGCCTCACAGCGTCCCGGCCGCCGCAGGAGACGCCCCGGGCGTCGGGGGCCACGTGGTGGCCCCCGGCCACCGTAGGCGCGGGCCTGTGGACGGTGGGCTATGGGCTAGCTCGCCGTCCGTCCGTCTCATGACGACAGGCCGTGTCGACGGCGCGTTCGTGTTCCACGCGCGCCTCAAAGAGAGTCAGCAAGGGGAAGGGGTCCGCAAGGACCGATGCCTGCCGGGGTTGCGGGACTGTTCGAAAGAGACACCGTGACCCCGGAACACAAAGGGCGATGAAGGAACATGGATGGGTTTTAGTCAGTAAAAGTCTGACACTCCCTCCTGCTCCGCCCAGAGCGGGAGAAGTCATTTGATGATTTCCCATCCGAAAAAAAAAAAAAAAAAAAAAAAAAAAAAACGTCCTACTTAGGTATATAGCACCGACTAGCCATCGCCTAAAAGACCTTAAAAATTGCTACATGTAACAAAAATGTTTATTGATAAATATATTGATATTATACAAACAAAAATGTTTATTGATAATAATGTATATGATTTTCAGGTAGACGTTGTGAGACTGGCGAAGGTATATATGCATTTCGCTGTCGAAGAGCCTCTTTGTTATTTCGCACACTACAACAACACATTCTAATAAGGAATGTGATCCATGATTCTGTGCCATATCCTGTATCCAGATTAACACCATCTCCTCAGGGCAGACAAACACTACAGGCTAGTGTAGTTCATCGCTCATCCATAGATAATGGCCAGCCAGACAATGGGCGCCCGGCTGTCAACAACAATTTACCAAATGGTTTAACAAATGCATCTGTTCCACGTAATGTTACTCAGTCACCACGATCACCATCCAGCGTGGATATACTAGAGGTAATGCCGCTATATCCAAGATCTCAATCCAGTACCAATCAAGTCACCAATGTCTATCAGGTCAGAGATTTTAAGAGAGAACCCAATAATAATCAGGGTGAGGTGCCGATATCGATCGCCGAAAACCGTGCATCGGAAATCCGACATGTTTACTCAAATGACATAAACAGAGATTTAGCTTTCTTACGGAGTACGTTGCGTCAAGAGGCTGCTATGAATACGATGAAAGAAATAGAAGATGAAAGCTTATTCCTTAAAAGCTTGGATAAACATACTTCAAATACCAGACAAATAAATAGCACTTTATCCCCGACATTGAGTAACTCGAGTGAACACTACGCCCAATTGAGTCTAGAACAACAACAACAACAACAACAACAACAGCAGCAGCAACAAGAAGCTGCTAGAATGTACATGAACATGCCCACCGTACCTATTGATGCAGAAGCCGGTAGAAGTGATACCGGCCCTACCACTCCATTGACACCAAAACAAGTAGAATATTGTAATTTGACTGTGGGGAATAAACCCGAGATAAACACATACGCCAATTTATCACTCGGTGATATGGGTGACAGTATTAAAAACGCTAAACAAATATTAAGTTTCTCAGCACCTTCTGAACACAATCAAAAGTTTTCAGAATCCGATACTTTTACGTCCATGTCACCTGTGGAGGAATTGGAAGTCAACTATGCGATATTAGATATTGATTCGAATAAAGAAAGTATAAAAATGACAAGAGATTTAACTTCTCCCGAGAGTCAGTCATTCAGTGGTTCTAACAAAGAAAGCGTTGCTTCGCATTCGTCACAGCCACGTGGACGTCTCGTATCGCAGTGCAGTGTTGAGAAAGTGAGCCTTGCCAACAACCCAGCAACGGCACCGTCTGCTGCCATCGGTTACACGACTATTGACTTTGATAAAACCGTCGCGTTAACATCTGTAGCCGCTGGAGCAGATTGCGATGCAGATGGCAATCGCAAGACTAGACATAATTCATGTAATATCATTTGCGGAAGTCCAGCCAGTAATGACAAAACAAAATAAAAGTTAAGTATTGCACCCTGTATAGCAAAATATTTTAAAACCAGGCGCACATCTGATTCGAATTTGTATCGCACGTAAACGCACTGGTAACGTGTTTTTCGTCACTTATTTTGTATTATCGTGGCCCTTTATCGTAAAATATTCCAACTAGATCGATTTGCGGAGATTTTCGTTCTTACATTTCTTTTCCGACAACAACTTGTTATCATTACCGTCGAATTTCCCCAGATAATTTCGTTTGACTATTCACTCTGTGCACAACATGTACGCTTGAATTAGTCACCGTCATTGTTTATTTAGTCACTGTTACAGGCTGACGCTTCGGCACCTGTGGCAATGGCAGAGTAAGCTATGCATATATGTGTTATGTTCCCATGCAGTGAAGCGGGGTCCGCAATTTTAAATTAGGAAATCTGTACCCATAAGACTTGGTCGATCATTCGGTATCATTCGTCCATTTTCGTCATGCCTAAAGTGGTTCGTCGGTAGAGTTCGATTAGACTTCTTTGAGGAGGAGCTTGCCTGAAAAAGTACTACAATCTAACCATTTCTGTCGCCTAGCAGCGCTTTTTTGGTTTCAAACATGTCTGGCACCGGCCGATGTAATAACATTACATAAGACATATCAACTATTGCATATTACGAAAACACGTCCAAAGTGCGGCCGACTTTTACAGGTTTTAAATGCAAATATTCAAAGAATATGTAGGGTGCAATATTAAACAATAGTTTATATACAGAAAATGAATGAATGTGGTATCAGCTGCATTAATTAGGTATCTCGCTCATTTTAAGATGCTGACGAAATGAAAACATCCTTAACTGTTGTGATAAGAAAATATGCCCAAAATAATTATAAATTTATTGGTAGGTTTAGTGAAAAATATTGAAACTGAATATTGACTTTTGTCTGTACAATACAATTGTACAATTTTCTTGTATACATGTACCAAATAACTTATTAGTAAGCATTAATTTCAGTTATTTCTAGTTCCTAAAATTAATCTATGTAAATTTTTATACTGCATGTGGTTACAAAGTACCTAGTGTTTACCAAATGTAATCTGTTTTAGGTAGCTACATAACATAAGGCATCTACATCTAGTGACTAGCACACCAAAAATCGAAAACAGTGAAAAATATCAATCAACTCTTTAAATCTAATTATGTGTCTGTAATCTTAAAGTGAATAGGTTCAAGCAATGATATTATAATAAACAGATATGTTATACACCTACAAATCAACCGAGAAAATCGTTCCGCGCGGCAGCGGCAGCTCACATACACGCAGTGATGCAGACTAAAGGCAATACGACCCAATTGGGCCGTTTTCGAATCTTCACGATTGCGCGATCACAACATATCTGTTTACTAGAATATCATTGGGTTCAAGTATTTACTTATCACATAAGAATTTGTTCAACAGCACAAGTTAACTTATCAGTGTAACGTTTTAGCCAAAGCTGAATCACTCAAAAATAATTACCAAATATGATACATTGGTGTCGATTCTGTTGTGCACAAACTAAACTTAATTTAGGCTATTGCTATCTTTTTCTCTTTATTAAAACGAGAAAGAGACGGAAGTAATTTAGAGCTGTCAAATTTAGTTGGAACTAATATTCCCATACAAATGAAGGGCGCACTTAAAAACATGTCGACTAAAAGCACGGTAAAGCGCAAGGCATAAACTAGTTTGACATCTCTAACTTAGTTCATAGCTATAGCCGACCTTTTCTCGCACTGCCTTTTAGTAAAAGATAGCAATAGCCTAAATTAAGTTTAGTTTGTGCACAACAGAATCGACACCATTGTCATTTTTGTTGCCATTTTTTGTGGTAAATATGAGATGCAATTCTTGTTTAAAATACACGGTAACATTACCTTCCTAAGTAAAGCCAATGACTACTCCTTTTTGAGGGCTAGTATCTTTATAATTTAGTTAGAAAATAACAACAAACGAAAATCGTGCAGGTGTCGCTAAAGTTTATAAAAATAGCCTGACCTTAGTTAGATAGTCAATCTTTTACAAATTTTCACAGTTAAATCATTTATTCAGTTTGAGTGCCGTGCATACCGTTTACCAATGATACCTAAGTTTTATTTATAAAGTAGTACCTATTGTTTATAAGGCTTTTTATAATCGTTGTTTTTATTTAAATTATGGATATAACATATTATTTTATCATATTACATTTCGATACAAGTGGAGAAAGAGAGAGAGGCAGAATTAACTCCCGAGCCACAGGCGAGGGTGTTATTGAGCCGAGAACTGCAATAACAAATGTCCACGTGTATCAAACGACGTTTTTCAATACACTTTTGAAGAAATAAAATAAAAGAACGAAAAATATTTTTGTTTTGAATTATTACGACACTATTATTTTAATTTTCTGTTTTCCGCGCTTTGCTTTCGCCAGGTTGAAGGAGAAGCAAAGGTATGAAGCCGCTAAATAGCCTAATATAAAAAAGTTTTTTTTTTTATATTTTTGAATTTAGACCAAATAAATGTTAATTTGTTTAAAAAAGTAAATATTAGTTTTAAATAATCATGTTTATCTATGATATTCTATTTAGAAACACAATTTGAATATTCAAAAAATATTTACGCCGTAAAGACGCATTATTGCTTTGCCGAAATTAAAAAACATTCACCTCCGACTGGCATTGAACCAATTTGGACTAAGTATAGGTATAGTCATCTGTGGCAATTTTCATTCCCGCACACGTGTTGGAAAATAAAAAAACCGCACGCGTGTGAAATACATTGCATGTTGAACCTAAGCGTAGTGCGATAAGAACCAGTTTTCTAGGAAGTGTATTGAAATAAATATTTTTTCAAGTGGGTAGTGCATAATGTTTTGTGTAAATAAAATGTACTTTTCAAATGTTTAGGAAATGGTGTAGTAGGTTAGATGTGTTCATGAGTTAGTAGGTAGGTGCTTTATCTGTGAAATTGAGAATAAGGTGCTGAAAAAGCAAGGGTATAACCTAAGTATGCGTAATGTGAATACATTATATATTTATATTTACTTGTACTAAGTGACTGGCCTAACCGCTTTTGATTACACACTTATCAACCAAATAATGACAAATACCAATGTTTAAATGTTAGTTATAATCGTACATCAGCTACATTCAATGTCCTCATAATTATTATTTTTACGTCTATTATGTATTGAATTACACTGTTTATTTTAGGCAAACTTGACTTGCTTAGTTTGTAATGTTAAGGACTCTCTTTAACTTGAGATTTTTCATTAATTTGCTGACTCCAATATGAGCAATAGCAGGAAGAAAATTAAAAAAAAAGTGATATTCTGCATCTCAAGTACCTGTTTTTTAATTCTCTACAGTGATTTCATAGTTGTTTTACATTTGAGATCACTTTCAAAATCAAAGTGATTTTTATGTTCCTTGCAATAAGGTTGGGTTAGTTTTGGGTTGCACTTGCAGCTATCTGAGGTAAAATCACTGTGAAAAGACTGTACTTTTAGTTTTGTTATTGCATCTTCTTTGTTTTTAATACTGTTATATATCAGACGTAGTTGTAAACATCCGATAAAATGCATGGAGACATTGAAGACAGCGCGAACAAAATCTGTGCTCCGTTCAACTGCGGTCGGTCGGCCGCAGTTCACTCAGTTGCTTGCTCGCCACAGAGTATATATACGGGGCTAGCCGCCCCCTGCGAACCCGCACTGCCGCGCTTGTTGCACAGATTTTGTTCGCGCTGTCTTCTCTATACGTAGTAGTAATAGCTCAATGGTAAAATGTGTTGTATTGGCACACATTGGTTTTTTGATATAGAAAAGCCAAAAAATCCGTTTGTTTTCTTTATTATGTAAATTATTGTTTTATAATATTATCGTGGAGCACACACATGGCTGGTTGTTTGTTATGCCTAGTTGAGGGCCTATTTATTTATTGTAGCTTTTTGTGAAAATGATGACTGATTTTCAGTCCTATCCCTAATGCTTTAAAAATGTAAGAACCAAAGACTTTTATTTAACCCTTCCGATACATATTAGTAATGTTTTGTGTTGTCTTTTTTATTTGACTGAAAAGTTGACATGATTAAATATGAGGAGGTGGTTTAGATTTTAATTATATTTTCATGTGCCATTTGTAAGTACGGAGTAGCTAACGAAATTTAAAAGTCTATTATTTTAGAGAAGCTGTGTATAATATAAGGTATAAGAAGCTACCTAGTAAATAAGGATATATTAATTAGACAGACGTAGAAATTAGCTGTTTAGGGAAAATATAAGATATTGTTCTTTATTTTTTTGTTATCCTTTCTCTTAAACCAATTAACTGACATCCGTGATGTCAATAGGCTTGCCCCCTTATTATGTGGGCCTAAACCACAATTAGCGAAATGTGGGTACTGTTAGGTACTTAAACCTATCCCTAATGCAAACGCCATGAGCACGCATGGTCGCGGGTTGACTGAGCATCAGTCAACCCGCGATCATGAGTGCTCATCTACGTTGACTCGCGGGGCGGTCACGAAATATTAAATATCTGGCGTAATATCCAAGTGGTTACGTACGAAACGCAAGTGCGGTCTAAGTAACGGGCAAGCTAGCGACTGGCTCGCGCGGCAATATCAAACGCGTGAGATGTTTACGTGTGTTCACGTCGAACTAGTGGCGGAGCGCGCGATTCACTCGTGGCGTCAGGTAAGTTCAAAATCACACTCAGGCAAACGCCTGACGGCCAATGTGAACGCGAACTCGCCACGTCTACCGCGCCCGCGCGTTCCTACGTGAACAAGCACTTACCCTTCGACTACAGGCGTGATTTAGTACATTTTGATACAAGTGGACAAAGTTTGTTATTGCATTCGAGGCGGAATTAATGTTTTTGAGCCGAGAATTGCAATAACAAATGTCCACGTTTATCAAACGACGTTTTTCAATACACTTTTGAAGAAATAAATTAAAATAACGAAAAATACGTTTGTCATGAAATTAACTAAGAAACTTAATTTTAGAGGAGAGGCAAAGGTATGAAGCCGTTAAACAGCCTAATATATATATAATTTTTTATTATTTTTTGATTCAGAACACAAATAAATGTTAATTTGTTTTTAAAAGTAAATATTAGTTTTAAATAATCATGTTATCTATGATATTCTTTAGATAAACACAATTTGAATAATCAAAAAAATATTTACGCCGTAAAGACTCAAATTGCTTTGCCGAAATTAAAACATTTACCTCCGACTATAGGCATTGAACCGATTTGAACTTCGATAGTTATCTGTAGAAAAATGCGGGAAAATGAGAAAAAAACGCACGCGTGTGAAATGCATTGCATGTTGAGCCTAATCGTAGTGCGATAAGAACCTGTTTTCGAGAGGAAGTGTATTGAAAATTATGTCACCGTACCGTTTTACTAACTTAGTAAATGTTTTTCATTTAAAGAAACATAGTTTTCCTTTCGTCTATGGTATTTCAAAAGATTAAATATCAATAAAAGCGTTCATTTGCAACAATAGGTATCTTTTTATTAATAATGTAAATTGAAACAATTTTTACAGGTACTTACTAGGTAAAGCTTAATAAAATTAACACTTAGTTAAATAGTAACATAAAGCATAGTTACATAATTAGTATCACAATAGAGAGGAGTCAGAATGTCGCTTGTAGATGCGTCACGACGGCTGCCAACGTGAGCAGCGCCCACGAGCAGTGGAGCCGAATACCATCGTCACCTGGAAAGCATTATATATAATCATCATAATGTCAATATTATACGTATAGGAACCTAAAAATTATTAATTGATTGTGTTGACGATTTTTCTTTATAGTTGGTGCCAGTTAAGATCGTAATAGAGGTCATTGCTCCGACTTTCATCCCGATATCTAAATATTAGCGATACTGTCGCTCCATCCGTACAAACCTGTCGCAAAACTGATATCTGTATTCTATTTCTCTTCTTTTATTTCTATTTCTATATAATAATATGCACAACCCAAAAAAATAAGAAATCGTACCCTACAAGAAATTGTTTTAAATATTGTATTTTCGTTTTTAACACTATTTTAATTTACCGAGACAATTTTAAAAAAGTAAATATATTATTATGCATCTTAAAATTAGGATTGAGACATTAGCGCGAAGGACACTCGTTGCGCGCACCCACTTGCGCGAAAAGACATGCGCGAATGGACACTTGCGCGATTGGACTTTTGCGCGACTTAATGGCCACTGAGGTTTACTCTGTAAGTAAACATAACATCATGCCTATTATTACTTAAAGGTGTATTTTTTTTGGTTTTTCCGTCATGAGTGTCGTTTTCATGGTTTTCGGGGTCGCTGATAACGAAAATGAGGATGATTTGTTGAAGTCTATCAGATTTAATCAAAGGCAAGGTGCCTGGTGGTTGGTGTTCAAAAGTGCCTTTGAATGACCTAATTGAAATAAATAATTATTGACCTCATTTTCCTTATCCTTTAACCATTAAAACGACGGCCATAACGGAAAAACCGAAAATTTTCCTCGGCGCCATCTCCGTTTTTCATTTTAACATCATTTCGTTATCAACGACCCCGAAAACTATGAAAACGACACCTATGATTGAAAAACCAAAAAATTTTCCTCGGCGCCATCTTGTATTTTATTTTGACCTCATTTTCGTTATTAGCGACCCCGAAAACCATGAAAACGACACCCATGACGGAAATACCAAAAAAAAATCTGGACGCCATCTTGGATTTTCATTTCGAACTCTGTTTCGTAATCAACGACCCCGAAAACCATGAAAACGACACCCATGACGGAAAAACCATAAGTATCTAAATATTCATGACATCACAAAAACTATCTCATCACAAAAAATGATAATTCTGAACATAGGCCGTTTTCGCTTTACGAGGTCATCGCGTCAGGTGTGCAGCACATTATGGTCATCGTGCGGGGGCCGCTATTTTTGAATGATGCCACTGCCCAAGTAACTAATATTAAGTGGGCTAACTGTGTGGAGCACATTAAAAAAATAGAAACAACAATGATGGGTCTTGACCACGCCATCGACAAAACAATCGATGAATTTATTATTCATGTGTCTGATAATAGTGACAGCAACAATTCAGTCTTCTGTAAGCGAAGCCGAAGACGGCGAGGAGTAACATTAATAATTAAACTTAAACTAAATTAAAATCTAAATTTGTGTTTTTATTTGTAGGTATACAAAGTAATAATTTCATAAATTCGATACCTACTTATAAATGTAAAGGAAAAGTCAACCACGAGCGGGTTGCATACCATTAAATCGGACTCGAACTCACTTTCCAGATTTTTTTTACGTCACACGTAATTTTATAAGCATAAAATTAGTTTTCTAACAAAAAACATATTTAAATTCGAATTGGAACACGAAGACTCTCAACTGGTACTACGATACTCTAGCGATATAAGCAAAGTATCGCTTATCGGTCGATTTAGGTAACTAGTAAGTGTCGTTATCGCTTTATGATAAAAAAACTTGGTAGGTAGGTGTTAATGACCTATATTACGATCTTAGCTGGCACCAACTATAGGCGGTTTTTTTAAGAACTAGGGCATAAGTAGGTATACCTTCTTAATATGAATATTTACTGACAGACAACGCACATATAAATTGTTGGGTGTGGAAGTTCGAAAGTTTGGCAAGAGTTCCTCATACTCATACAAGGAACGTTAATATCCCCCGTTCTATTAAGAATATTCTTGCCAATGGGATCTACCGTCGAAAGCACGGCTTGTGTTGTCTATCTCTAAGACAGTACTTCTCTCAGAATTCACGCGCAAATATTTGAGGAACGGTTATTCTAAATAATCCCGCACATGGTAACATCCTCATTGGATATTCTGGAATGTGCTATAATTAATTTCTATTTTATCCTGAATACAAGGGACCTATGTGGGAGGCATCATTTATGTTCTTAATATTAAATACGAATCAGATGTTGCTCTGCTTTATAGTCTGCGCCAGTTAAGTAAGAAATAAAGGTCATTAACCCGCATACATTTATTTAAATAAGTACAGTCAGCATCAAAAGTTGATGACCACATTTAGATTTTCAAAATCGCTGTACACCGTATTATACCTAAATCGCTCAACATGACAAGCGCCAGAAATGAATGATTATCATAAAAGGGCATAAGTAGGTGTCCATCACTTTTCAAAAGTCGCTAAACAAAGTTATAGTAAAAAAAGCATAACATTCTTTGTCTCTAAAGTCTCTGAACAAATTTTTGACAAAAATAGCATAGCATCGTTTATCTCTAAAGTCCTTGAACAAAATGAAACGTTTTTTGAGTTTAATGTGTGTGTGTATTTTTTTTCGGTAGGTATATATGTTTGGTATATAAATTAAGTAGACACATGCACATGTAAATCACCGCCCTTTTATTTATTATCAACAAAATTAAATTAAATGGTTCGATAAATAAATACAGTTAATAATAATTATTTGTTTTAATTAAAAATCAATAAATTTAAACTTTCATAATCAAATCAATGTTTTGTAAACAAAAACAAAGTTATTTTTTTATCAATTACAATTATGATTAGGCTTAAACTATTTAGAATTAAAACCTAGTGTGTCCCCCATTGGCAACGATGACATTTTGGAGGCGTTCTCGCATGGAGTTTATCATTTAGGACAAGTATCTCGTCCCCTAAAATATTCCCAGATTTCTATGGCGTGATTTAGTAGATTTTCCCTTGTTCGAGGAGTGCTTTCATCCCAAGTCTGGACCATAAGCCCCCATAAGTTTTCAATGAGGTAAAGGTCCGGGCGGGCTCTTTGGTGGGAATGGAATTAAATAGAAATCTTCTTTTTACATTCAAGGGTAAACAGTTTTTCAAATACCCACAACTGTTTCCCAAAGAATTGAATTAAATAATTTGTGTGAATTTTGAAAATGAGTCTTATATGTGAGTACATATAAGACTCAATTTTATAGTACGATTGAATTAGAACCTAATCTGTATAGATTAGGTTCTAATTCAATCGTACTATAAAATTCATAAAATAAGTCGACGGTATGAATTTGAACATAATCTGCGTGATTTTGAAAATGAGTTTTATTGCTTTACGAATTAGGTTACAATTCAATCGTAATATAGAAAGTTTAGATAACGTCGACGGAATAAATTTTAAGCGGAATATGCTTGTCTTTATAATCGTGCTTGCGAGCTTATTTTGAAAAATAGGCTTAAAAATGTGCTTACCGCTTGATCCACTTCTAATATTTCTCATTGATACTATGAAAAAAAAAAACAAAATTATTTTGGAAAGTTAAATTCGAAATTTACATCCATTTAATTTTTTTTATATGATTTAGTTTGGATAGGACAAGATTAGATTTATAACTCTGAAGATAGTAACGATAATAAACGTTTACACGCTACGTATCCGAAACAAAGTAATGTTCAGTAACTTTTGTTATCTAGGATGTTAAGTTATTTTTGGACGTTGCCGTGATTACACTAGATAACCAAAACAAGCATTTTATATTGTTCAGTGACTTTTGTAAAACTGAATGCTAAGATGTTTTCGGAAATTATAACGATCAGCAGTTTTTGACAAAATGGTGTTCAGTGACCTTTGACGAGAAGTGTTCAGTTAATTTTGAACTTGAATGATGTTCATTGAATACTGGCGCCCTATCTTGTTGAGCGATTTATGGGTGATATAGTGTACAGTGATTTTGAAAATCTGAATGTGGTCATCGACTTTTGATGCTGACTGTACATAATTCCGAAAATAGAAATTATGACAATCTTGTCCCGAAACTACCTTTATCGTGATCCTTAACGTTTTCTAGTATTTAAAAACGATTCATAATGTATTGTCGGGGTACCTACGCAGAGAAATTAAGGAAAGAGCTGTCTGAATCTGGCGCAAACTATAGTAAGAGGATTTCTGAAATAGTATTGTTACCTATACCTAAATAGATTAACTCCATTAGAGAACGGCGTGATGCATGCCAGTTCCATGCCAGTATTTTCGCCGTAGATAATTGAGACGGGTTATTCAATTTACAACCTTTTTAAAAATACAAGTCATAACACAAGCAAATCAATGAATCAATAACATACGGTGAGCAAATAGTTAACAATTCAGGCAAAATAAGACTAATTTATTTATAACCGACTTAAAAAGGTCCAAGTTATTGTTGTTTAATTAGGTACCAGTGCTCAATATATAATTAAAAAACAATTATTGTTATTTGACTTCGCAATTTAGTAACTTTTTGCCTGCTGGCTTCTATTTTACCCACCGAAAGGATTAAAAATATGTGGTTAATAGTTTTTGTAAATAGTGTGGCTTGTTAAAGTGTATGTAACTTTATAATCATAACACCACAAACAAAACTATACGAACATTCATAGGCGTAAGCACAAGGCTAGCAGAGTTGAATCTTCTGATATATAAATGATTGAAGTGTCTGTATCTATCTTTAGACTTTACAAGATGATTTTTAGGAAGTGTACTGTTCTTACAAGCTATAGTCAACTCGATTAACCTCGCTTTCACTTAAAAGATTTAGTTAGTAGGAATTCATATATCAGGCATATGGGCGTGGCCAGGATCCTCGGATGGGTAAAATATGCCATTTTCAAATATACATAAACGAAATAAATAAATGATAATATTACTGATGTACTGAGTAGATATAGGTAATAAAAATAAGAAAATATAATTACACTTATATTGATAGTGTTGAAGTATTCATGAGACAAGATAGTACCTATAATTTTATTGTTGATAAATACACTTTCAGTTAGTTTAAAAATAATTTCTGATCAGTAGACTGACGGAAAGTGTAATCCTTGGTCTTGGTTGTGTACCTAGTTTGTCTATGACTTACTGGGGTTTTGCAAGGAGTTGTGCGTAGGATCCGGCTCGGTCTCGTCCGCGGGCGGCTCAGTGGAGGGCGGCGCGTCGCGGCCTGGCGTCGACCATCACCAACAACCAACGTTAGTACACAGACAACACACAGTGGCACACACTACTCTACGGCCAGCCACAGTACTTCATACGTCTTAATTATTAACGATAGATTGATCGCAGCACACTGCACATATTATATTGCTACCTTGCATTTCCTGTAGCCGATTACACTATCAAAATTGTATGTTTATTATACTGTTAAAAAATATCAATAAGTGGATTAGTAGTCTGTTTTGAAAACAACGTTGAACTCATTTTAACGAATCCTGTAAAATACAAATTATTGAATAGGTTTGAAACTGAAGCTTGAAGTATATTTATCTATCCCTGTACTAAAAGCGAAATGCTGTTACTCATCATGCTTTTGAATCCAATATCTAAGTGGTGCGGATGATGGGTAAATGTGCAGTAATGATAATGTTTAGTTGGTAAATGAATAATGCAAATATGTAAGTTAAATACTTTCCTCGAATAAACACAATAATGTGAAGACGTTCCAAAGCAACACATGTGTGCCATAAGCGATAAATTGATGCATTAAACTTGTAAAGATACCAGCTTCATTTTAAAATTATCATTAGCGGACCGATAGAAACAAAACGTCACAGAAAAGCTTTCTTTGATTTTTCTATGAATCAAGTGACAGGTAGGTGAAGCGGATAGGATATTTCAAGCTAACTTTGTTTATAGAAACATCGCTAGCTACGAGACGTGGTATATTAACTGACAGTTACCGGAAAACAGGCCTTAATTAACCCAGTTACCGGGTACAGTACGCCTTGTAAGACTGGCTGCTAGACTTTCGGCCTTTTAACTGCTCTGGGCCCAACGTCTGTTTGGGGCGATCAAACTGAACGAACTGGACTGCATTGAAGTATCTGACAAAGTGGTCCGCAAGTCTGAAGTGCGGTCCAGTCGGTTTGACAGCACCTCAAAGGCCAGCGCACACTGGGGAAGGCAGGCCAGTGAAATCCCTTTTGATGCCTTGGGGTCGATCTCTACACGTTGGAATCTGTATCTTACTTATACTTGCTACGAAATGAATTTATGTTGAGCAAAAATAAACTCTGCTCTGCCTTGCGTCTGCGGAGTGCGCTAGCCTTGCAGTGCTTTCAGAGGCACGGAGCTACCTACCCACTTTCCTACTTAAGAAGTCGTGTATCATACCTGCTGGTACGTATTTCTTCTCGTCTACGTACGGAGGATGTTCTAATGACAAGTACGTCAGCTCGCAGCGTATGTTGCCGTCGTTGACATCTGCTATGCTAACGGTGCTGTTCACGATTATTTTATACAAGCCATTTTCACTTATATCTTCTACAAGCGATGTTGTGTTGATTGTTTCCCTGAAATGTTAAGTTTTTATTTTAGTAGGTATCGTATTTGTATTCAAAAAGGTACTTTCTATGTATATTTTTACAATATTATTAAGACTCATCTGAACTAAAATAAAACAACACCACGGACCACGTAGGTACAGACAATAGTACTTTGGCAAACAGCATTGATTTGATCTACAGTCAAAATAAGTTTGTAAACTAACATGCCTGCAATCAGGCAGAGGTGTACCAATAGTACACCCACATTTCACCAGTTTGTTGAAGAGTTCCATGTAATAGGGGGCGAGCCTATTGCCATCAACTGAGCATAAATCCACTACTCCACCACTCCATCACATCCACCACTACATCCAAAACTCTACGCTATTACTGAGAAATTCCGGATGTAAAAAAAAGTTTGTACATGATAGTATTATGCTGTGGATGGATACGGTAGACCTATGTATTTGTGATGATAATATTATTTACTTCCAGTATGTCAAATCTTTTCTAGTTTAAAAAACCGGCCAAGTGCGATTCGGACTCGCGCACGGAGGGTTCCGTACCATTATCTACAATATTAGACAAAACGTCAAAAAAATCACGTTTGTTGTATGGGAGCCCCCCCCCCCCCTTCCATATTAATTTTATTTTAATTTAACTATTTATTTTTAAAGTGAATATACAACAAAATATTCTGTTAATATTTCAAGCGTCTACCTGTATTAATATCGAGCAAAAAACGACAAAAAAAAACACGTTTGTTATATGGGAGCACCCCTTAATATAATTTTTATTATAGCGGCAATAGAACGCCATCATCTGTTAAAATTTCAACTGTCTAGCTATCACGGTTCATGAGATACAGCCTGGTGACAGACAGACGGACAGACGGACAGTGGAGTCTTAGTAATAGGGTCCCGTTTTTATTACCCTTTGGGTACAGAACCCTAAACAAATAATACTGTTGCAGCATACATGTGAAAGTGAACAAAAAATCTGTAGTTTGCTATAGTTTCAACTTCAAGTAGTAGGCGGCTGCATGTACTGGCAGTAAAGATTTGCTCGTACATCTTAGAGGAGCTGAATATTAAATAAAAACGTACCCTTGAAAGGAGATGGTCATATCTGGGAAGGGCGCGACATCTTCAGCTGCACATTCTATTAACAACATAGCCTCTTCACCCTCCGCCTGACCTTTTATATACGTGTAGTTTATTGACGGACCGGTGCCCATAGCTGAAGCATAAAAAGATTTCGTAAGATTTTGATGTTTTATCTCACGGAACGGGTTGGTCTTTATTGTGTGTAAAGCCTGAATTCCTGTTACGCTGATGTCGTTCGCGTACGTCAGCGAGAAATATAGTAGCAACGTACGCGCCGCTGACGTCAGCGTCGCAGTATGGTGCTATATAGAACACAATGTATACTCGTACGCACAACCGACGTCAGCGTAGGAGGAATTCAGGCCTTAGATGTATGTACTGCAGTCAGAGAAAAATCGTTGTTGACCTTTTAAGGGTCTATTTTCGTTTGTTTCGTGCACGATGGAATTTTCCACAGAGCACAGAAGCACTGCGCAAGCAGGGTCTAGTGACGGCAGTACTAATAAAATCTGAGGTGCCAAAAGTGAGTTGAGCGGACAACTTCTACCACAGACCACCTTTATAGATAGTCATCAGCGGCCGTCGAGGCATCACCGTGCTCTGTAGAATCTTCTTAGGCCTCTTCACATCCCCGCGCGAATCACGGCGTGAAATTGCGGCGCGTATCGTGGTGCGGATCACGGCAAAACTGTTCCCCGAAAATTGACGGTTTTTGTCCCGCGTCAAAGGATTCGCGAACTTTACTATGAACCTGGCGCGAAACTCTGCGAATGTGGAACTTGGCAGTTTTGCCCCCGTGATTCTGACCACGATCCGCGCCGCAATTTCACGCCTTGATTCGCGCCTGAATGCGGAGAGGCCTTACTGGCTCAAATCTCAATATAACAGAATGACACCCAGTAAAATTAGAAACAATTACATAAAACGTTTTAAATATTTCATTAAATTGCCAGTCCATAAAAAGCCTATTTGATTGATGTCAGCAAGATATTTGTTAAAGGTTTATGCTATTTTGTTACTTGTTTTCAAGCGATTGAATTTAGTTTTCTATCTGTTCAACGCTCGCCATAGCTTTGAAAAGTAGGTATTGTGTCCTGGCTTGATAAAGGCAACAATTTGATATCTGGCGAAGGTTTTCGCAACAAGGAAGGGAAGGGTTTCGGTTTGTACAATTCTACACACACACTCACAATGAGTGCCCATCTGTATTTTTTCTTTTTACGAAATGTACCCATATTGCCCATATAGGTACTTGTTGTAGGAACAGGTTGATACTTACAGAATACAGTTAGCGTTTCGTGCTTTCTTAGTTCGATATCAATATGTGTCACTTCACACCCGTAAGTCCCGGAATCCACAGGGTGTACATCATGTAAGATGATGGAATCGTTGCCCTTTATCTCTGAAAAGTAATGCAAGGTGCGCTATAAAAATAAATCTCGAAGTACACGTTTGGTTGAGTCAGAGATGTTTTTCTGGGCTATGTGGGCCAGGTTTTATTTTTGCGGAGAATAACAACCCAAATTAACAATCTATTGAATAAAATCTAGGATTCTTAGACCAATGCAGTCCGCATTGGATCATAGGTGTGGAATAAAAAGACACACAATCGATTAGGTACTACATATTTAATACATCATAACGGATCCCCCAAATAAAAAAATTTCATCGGCCATTTATATAAAATCTGCTGTTTCCTACAAAAGTGCAATACTTACCACAGTCAAAATGTTTGGAACAGATGTTTTTTTTTTTTAATTGTTTATGCGGAATTTCTATGTGGGGTTCACAAATTCACAATGATGTAGTGAACGTGTACCTCCCACCCTATATATTGTTTGTGTAAATTGTAGTTACCTATTTGGCTAGTATTGTTGTGATGGATGGCCTGTGCGTCATGGCCACCGATGCGCTGGTACAGCTGCATGGGTTCGTCACCATTGCCGGTCTGCGGCGTCCACCACCACTTCACATAGATCGCTTCCTCTGTCTCGTTCCCTTCTAGCTCGTACTGACATCGCAGTGTAGCATCTTTCCCGACTTCTATTGATTTCGGCACCACAAATTCTTTTATCGATAATTGTCGACTACCTGTAATTTAAATTGGTTTACTATACGTACGTTTACAAATTAACGGTTTACGTTTGGGTTCTAGTTGAACCTCAATAGGTTCAACTAGAACCAAGTAAACCGTTTGAGTCATCATGGTGAAAGTATAAGTCAGCTAGACTCTGCGTTACCGAGTGCTAGCTGTCCGGGCGTTTGGGATCACAGTGCGATACTTATGTTTTTAACGCCGCTCGGGGAGGCCTGTTCAATGCATCCTATTTCTTCAGAAGACAGTGCGTGAAATGGAAGATGTGAATTGTGGAAAAAGAGGCATCCCACCCCTCCTCACTTCATCAATCTAGCAGAATATCTTCCTTCTGGGCAGGAACTGCAGTGTCCAATATGGAAATTTCCTAACCGTTGGCAGGCCCAGATTGGCCACTAAAGATAATCAGGCTAAATGGGGTATCATCGACCCGATGACAGTGTGGAGCCCCTCTGCAGGATATGCCCCACCTCCTTTCTTGCCCATCCTGCACAGCCACCTGCACCTTCCAGGATTAAAACAAAGCGAACGAAAGAGCTTTAAACTGTGAGTTTTAAAGTAATTTTTCACACATTGGTAAATTAATTTGCGAACACAGGATTTGTGAAAACATCCAACTTTGACGGCCTAGAATATCATACTTTAATATCCTTTTAAACCTAAGTAATAACTCGTTTTAGGATTCCGTAGTCAACGAGGACAAACTGTACAAAAATGACAATAAAACAACTATAAGGATTTATAGTCATTTCTGTACGCGGGCTATTTTAGAGTCATGATTATGAACCACTTTTACTAGGTATGGAAATGGAACCCAACTCTGGAATATGAAAAAAAAAGAACATAAATGTGTGAATGATTTTTGCGATTTCGGACTTGCAACTATTATCAGTCAATCCTTAAAATTAAACGTGATCGGTAACGTTTATCGTCATACTTGGCAGGCAGATGGTTGGGCGCAGTAAAATGTTATGGTGTTTGTGCGAAACTGCTCAGGCAAGGTTGTGCGTTAACATGGTTTAAGGTGAAGTCCATGTTCATTAGTTAAGGTCTACGACTAATTTACGTCAAACAACAATTTAACAATAAATAACTTCCGAAGAAAATTAAGCAATTGTTTGGTCCAAGAATTTTGAATGTTTACAAAAAATATTTGCATAACATAACCAATTATGTAACTACTATTATTATATTTACTAATATACTAATAACACTACTAACACCACACACCACATTACTATTAATACTAATATGAAAGTGCTATAATATTATATTCTCATATCTGTGTTTAGGCCCACAGCGCAGAGGTCTGGTGTAGGTAATTGCTTTATTGTTGCGGCAAAGAGCTAAAGAATTGAAATAGACGGGCAGTGGCAGGATCACTATCATTACGATGACGTGTATGTACCTACCTGCGGAACTACTAGGGTGGACAATAAATCTGCATTACCAAGATTTATGATCACATACGAATCATACGATTATTACGATGATTTAGATATTTATATTTTAAGTACTATATTGCTCATCGCTGGAGTTTCCTTAGCAAAACACCACCCACGCTACAATTTTTAAATTAAAATGAAATTGTGTGTGGTGTCATCTGAAGATATGTGTTTGTGCTTTGTAATAGGTGTGTTGTTGTATATGGTTAGACTAGCGTGAGATATTTTAATGTAAACAGAGCGGCGCGGCGTGCCGGTGCACTTAATTTAAGTGCGGATGAACTAACTTCCGCATATACAATACCTTAATGAGGTCGATCCTCTATTATGTTTACAACTCCAAAATATTTGACTTTGCAACCCTTTCTTTATTATTTTTCTATAAATAATTTGTTGTAGGAAATTAGGTCATATGAATGAATAAGCGACTATCTTGGCTAACCTTGAGGCGGTCCGGGAATGTTAAAAATACCACCGCGACCAGAGCGCACGCGGTGTGCGTCGACGGGATTTGTATTATTCGATAAAATACCGACTAGTTGATCAACAATTGGCAAAGGCACCTCTTTTATAGCAGGAGTCGTTAGTCCTCACTTTATCTATCAAACGTAGGTATATTGTAAACAAACCCCAAAGGAAATAGAAATTACTCAAATATAAGTCGCGCGGCGCGTACTAAAGCAAATTGCATACAAAAGTTTGTCTTCCTGTGGTGTTATGATTGGATGAGTCATGTGAAGTAGAACAGGGATTTGAGCATCCTATTGTGTCTACATGTATAGAATCTACATGTCTGTACTCACAGAAATATTGCTTCAGCAGTTGTTTACTAAAGTTTACCTATCTGGCCTACAAAAATATTCCTACTTGAAAGCTAATCTAGGTAAATAATTTGGTGCGTTAACACCACCAATAAAAAATATTACGAGACTATTTCATAGCTTATAACGTAGGTTTATCTTCGGCGTTAAACTGATTTAAAATATTAAAAAATCAGATTTATTATCTGACACGATACCAATAAATTCATGCTGGCACACCAAATGAAGAAAGTTTGTTATTTGTAACGGAAATGTTTTAACATACGTACAACCGCGTCAAAGTAAATTCAATGTAACTAAAGAAAATCGTGAAGATCACCCGATGTAATCACCCAATTTAAATATTGAAAATTTTGCGCGGCGAGATATTTTCTTCATGGAAAGCATTTCACATGGAAGTATCAGGTCAGCGCACTAGCACGAGATGACCGACGCAAGGCGCTCACCTGCCACCAGGCACAGCAGCAGGACGCACGCGGCGCTGGAGACGGGCATGGCGTGTGGCGCGCGCGGGACGGCCGAGCGACTGGCGCCGCTCGCACAGCCGTCAGCCGGCCAGCCGCCCGCCCTTCGGACTAGCAATTGGCCTTGAGGCAGCCACTAAATTGTACCCAATGATACTTGTAGCTCGATGTGAACAAGCATAGCGCAGGAGATCATTGTTGTCATCGTGAGCAACATCTAGCACGAGTCACGTCATTTATCTCTCAATAAGCTAATTCCGTAGTTTATTTGTTTATGACTCCAACTAAGACTGAAAGCTTCATTTTAGCCGGTGTGTGCCTAATTTTAAGAGTTGTAGTGTATTTTAGACCAAGGCAGCAAATCAAATCAATTTAACAAAGCTTATATCATTTTATATACCAAGAGATGCTACAGCCATACACCACGCCATTAAAGGCACAAAGACGTCCAATTTCAGAGCCGGAGCATTAGAAATAATCATTCAGTAGATTCTTAACAATCAGAGGGACAAACATGTTGGTTTCTGAATGTTGATGTTCTGATTGTGAGTGTGTCCGTATACGTATGCATACCTAGGTAATAGGTAGATAGGTACAATAATAGTAGAAGTAAGCATAACTAACAAGAAATTAAAGAATACTTAGTGTATTCTGCAGTTGATGATTTATCGATTTATCCTATCATTGTAGTAAACATTGAAAAAATGCTCAATATAAATAAAAATATATTTGATCATAATTTACACATCTAAATATTATAAATAGATTATATTAAACGTAATAATACTAATATATTGCAGCTACGGTAAACATCACTGTTTCTTTTACAAATCCTCGCCATAATGTTATTGGTGTTCCAACTTCGTATGGAAGTGGAATAATTACATCGTAATTTCAGTCGTTACTGGACTTTCTAGTCTTTTGCGGAATGTTGACCAAAGCTATGTTTCTTTAGACGAAGTTCGTCAACCCCCCTATTTTCAGTTTTCCACAAATAAAAATGACTGTTACGTTTAAGACGGTGATGACGAATGTGGCAAATTTATATCTATCTGTTTAAAGACTATATATCCCTCAAATGGCTTCGCATGATCCTCCGTTACTCCTAAAATACTGCAGCATTAATTTTGAAATAAATATATGGTAAAGTTGAGGATTAATGCCAAGGCCTATGTGTGACGAAAACATGATTTCATAAACATTTCTCGATAGAAAAAAAAACAAAAGTTACCTCCAAATCGAACAATAAACCGCTGGTATTCAAAATTACTTGAAATTAGATCATGAAACTTTGCATACTAACTGAACAAACTATAAAGCAGGTCTTATGTGTTTTATTTTTTTAGTCCAATCAATAGATTTTTTGTAAATCGCAAAAAACCACTCATTTCGCACTATTCGGCCGCAGTGACTGACGTAACAACCACTTTGTAGTGCAAGCTGATTAAACTTTATTCTAACAGTATTTCAAACGAAGTTTGAACCACCACAAATAGAGTTGATAATTTTAGGGTTAGAAGAGCCTTAAGGTGAAAGCGCTAGGATAGCCCACATTTTGATGATTTTAATTATAATAAATACACATTTGTTGCGGTCGCAAATCGATCGATCACTAATCTATGACCTGCTGACCTGCAAATTGCAAAACACGTAAATAAAATTGAATTTCGTGGGCTAGCCTGGCGCTTTTACCTTAAGTAAAAACATGATGTGAGGTGCACGTCTTCTAGAGATTAAAGTGTGCGAGTAGTCTGTCGCTGAAGGTGATGTGTTTGAAGAGCTCGGGGTGCGAGCTGGCGCGCGGCGGCGGGCGCGAGGCCAGCGTGATGGACACGGTGTCGCGCAGGCGCGCGCGCGGCACGTCGCCGCGCAGCCACAGCAGGCGCAGCAGCTGCTCCTCCGACATGTCGGGGCACTTCGCCACCACGCTGTGCAGGTCCAGAGACAGCATCTCGATGTCCTGGCACCGCAGTACCTGCACAGTGCACGCGATGCTTGTTCTGTACTAAACCTCAAACCGAACCGTTTCGTTCCATTTTTGACTACATAAAAGTTAATAAATAAATATCGCTTGACATTACACACACCACCATCTAGTGCCACACTAAGCAACGAGGCTTGTGTCGTGGACACCAGATAGTTGATATATTACATAGATAGGTACTTTTTGTTGGTAAATACATATTATACATATAAACATCCATGACTTGGAAACAAATGTCCATGCTCATCACACAAACATTTTCTCCTACCGAGATTCGAACCCGACCCTAAGAACGAAAGGCAACCTCACTACCACTGCGCCATTCGGGTCGTCAAAGTTAGAGTCACCGCGGTGAAAGGATTACTCAGCTACACTCAAAGAAGAAGAAGACTACCTAAGTCGTACGAGATGATGAATTTGTAACAGAAGAACCCTCTCTCCCAAATAAGAGGTATAAATCTAATTCGGTAGCCAGGGGAGCTCTGTATGTCTCATCCATTTCTGGATGTTGTTTGTAGTCAATGTTGTCTGTGTTTTGACATAAATAATTTATTCAATTATTATTATTTACGCTGTTAGACTGACTGTAGTGCGACAGCATGCCACCAGCAGCGTTAAGTGTAAAAAAATTGTACTCTAATAACATGACGAACAGTCAAACTATACTTACACCGAACACGTCATACGTATCTATGATCTAAATACAACAAGAGTTTACTTCGGGTTATAGACATCCACAAACTGTTTCTTCATGGTTGTTGAGAAAAATAAAACAAGTATGTTTAAGTAAGCACAATGAGTGTGAGAGTCTGAAATCTAATATGAGTTTATAGGTAAATTAAAGGAGGGGCTCGTGCCCAAGTGGTTACAGGAGCAAGGTTCTATCAAAGCTACGTTTTCTACGATCGGACCATGGATGAGTGACCATTCATTACATATTGAGACCCTCCCGTGCCTCGGAAAGCAAGTTAAGGCGTGGGTATGGTCTGTCATTCGAAGACCTTTGAAGTGCACTCATTACTCTTGTGTAATCTCATACATGTTTTTATCTGCAACTGGATAGTTTTCATGGTTAAATATTAGATACGTCAGTAGGGTTTGTAAAACACGCGCATGGATTGTAATAACCTTCTACTGTTAGCGAAGTAGACACAATAGTTAAACAATGGCGTCAGACCGATTTAGTCGGGGTTCACAGACGACGGTATGAAAAACTCACCTCCGCTAGCATACTGATGACTTCGAAGGGCCAGTCCACGTTGACGCCCTCCGCCGCTATCTTCCTGAAGAACGACCTTATTTGATTCGCCTCCTTCACTATTTTAGTAGCAGCTTGCTGAGCTTCCTCTACATTTTTAAACGCCACTTTCTTGGACAGCATCGCCGTAATATACTTTTTGTATACCAAGTTTTGAGCTTCGTTTATAACATACTCAAAGTTTTTATCCCTCAAATGATTGTAGTCTTGGAAATAGTCGTCGAGTGTGATACAAATAGTGTCAACGGGGATGGTGGAGGGTAGCCATTTTGCGGTAAATAGGTCGTCGAAGTGAACTTCCAGGTCTAAGAACGCTTCCTCAAGAAGAAACCTTGCGGCTTCATCTCTTAAGCTCTAAAACAAAAATAATTACATAATAAAGTATACTAAAGGAGTGCTTAATGCTGAATATTGAGTTTCAGAAATATTTTATAACAAACATTGTCGGTTATTGCCATTATTTCACGGGTATAAGGTATCCGAATAAACAAGAGTAAAATCACCCGGGAAACGTGGGAAGAAGTGAAGCATCACGCAAACAATCCTAATATGGGATATTGATTCTAAAGTTAACAAACGGAACTAAATATTGTCAACCTAGGAAGTGGAAAGTAATAACGCAAACGATCGAATTAATTGTAACAACCTCGACACTATGGAGCAACTGTGAATTTCTTAACCGCCACTGCTGTTTAGTATATAAAATCATTGTCACCGATGAATCGATATCATTCAGCAACAACAAGTCCAATCAATCATGAGGAGTATCCTTCTGGTGGCATTTGGCCTTTTGGCCATCGCCGCCCTCAGCTCGGCCAGGGAGATCCGCGAGAAGAGGGATGCTGACCTGGAGACCGCCGCGTCCGGCCACCACTGGGACAAGGGTGGCGGCCACGAGGGCCACGGACACCACCACCACGACCACGGCGGACACGACCACAAAGGACACAAGGGACACCACGAGCACCACCACGGCAAGCACGGACACCACCACCACGAGGGACACAAGGGCCACCACGGAGAGCATGGCGGGCACAAGAAGCACCACCACCACGACGACGGCTACCACCATCACGAACACCACGGCGAGAAGGGCGACCACGGCCACGGTCATGACGAGCACGGCCACTGGCACAAGGGACACGACACCAAGGGACACCACGGCGTCGAGAAACACGACGAGTTCAAGAAGGACAAGCACTTCCATGACCATCACGGAGAGAAAGGCTTCCATGAGCACCACGGCGGGCACCACCACGAGGGCGGCCACAAGAAGGGAGGCCACTTCCACAAGGGACACAAGCACGGCGGCCATCACGAACACCACCACGGCAAGAAGGGACATCATGAGCACGGCGGCCACCACCACCACCACAAGGGTCACCACGGCGAAGACGGCCACCACGAGCACCACCACCATCACCACGACCACGACCATAAGGGAGGCCATGAGGACCACAAGCATTGGGGACACAAGAAGGGTCACTAAGCGGTTGCTGAATGTCACTGAAATGTTATTTGTTAAAATGTTGCTTACGACTATTTTTGTTATGTTCTTACGCCAAAGAATAAAATTTTGTACAAACTGAACACATAGATTTGATTTAAATCTAGCTGCGCTCCGCGATTTCGCTTCCGTGGAGATTCCCCCTGGGCTTTTTTTGAAATAAAAATGTTGTGTTTCCACTAAGTCCCTCAGGAATAGTAGCTTCTTAACTGTGAAATAAATTTGCAATCGATTTTTTTTTATCTGCAAAAAGGTTCACCGGTGAACAGAATATGTAGGTATGTCATCAAGTTCAAGTTTTTTCCTTCCAATTTCAAGCATTGGTTTTCTGGTCATGGACACGGTTCCTTCTATCTAGCAGTACGAAATATCTTTCGTACTGCTAATTAGTAGGAACACATTCTGTTATTTATAGAATGTGAACAATATTTATTTGTCGAAAGTGCAGGACTTGCTTCAGGAACTATTGTCCATTATCTTGCCAACACGAGTTTTTTTTGCCGATGACCGCGGAACGGCGCTTGACCTTGTACCGATCAGAGCTATTTACACATCGAGATCTCACTGACCGCAGCGAACGTTGAACTGTCACGTTTGGCCCTGAATTTCAACGAAAGTGTCTGTCTATGTTCAGTTTGTGGATTTGATTCAGGTGGCAAGTAGGTTCGTGGTCTTACTCATTCTTCGAATCGATGGTTGTGATTCGAAGTGATTTAAATAAGTTGAGCCCAATCGGTGGCCACGCCGATCGAGGTATCAGTTGCGGTTTTTAGATCCTCAGAAGTACAGTTGTGTTGGACACTCCAACATATTATGGAACAAGTTTTTGTCAGGCATTCGCATAGGGTGTCGATGTGGTCTATAATCCTCCATTTCGATAGACAATGCTTGCAGCGGCCTATTTGGAACCGCAGTCAATTGTATTTGTAATAAGTATTGTTTTTTTACTTGTCTTGTATAGCAAACCAATATGACGTATCGTTTGAGATTTAGATTTTAGGAATTGGTGGTAGTTTTAAGTAAATCATACTTTATGCGTATTCTCATTTACTTCAAGTGTGCTATTGAATGAAAAAATCGTGTTTAGTACACCGGGAAAGTCACTATAACTAGATGAAAAGAACAAATTACCTGGAAGGTACTGAGCATCCTGTCGAACTTGGCCTCGGCCGGCGGGTCGTGTCGCGCGGGCGGCCAGTGGCGCGCCTGCGTCTGCTGCGCCAGCCGCACCATCTGCTCGCTGTTGTTCACGATGGTGATCATGTGGTGCGTGAAGTACGCCACGCGGGAACGGTCCGCGAAGTGAGCGTTCTATGTATTAAATATGTATGATTAAGTTTATATTTATTTATCTTTACAAATATTAAATGGGACAAAATAGCAGAATCATCAGTTACTACACAACGTTGGTGTCTTTAGGGCCAAAACACATACATACATACAAAATGTCGCATCGCAAGTTGCGATGTTGTGTCGTGAAAACTGACAACGAAACCCTACACCGAGGCCATAATGCAAGTCAAGTTTTTTTTTTTACGATATTCTTTAGACAGGACACCGCATCGTGATGCGACGTCGTAACGTGTGTGTTTTAGACCTCGACGACCGTCACTAATAGTTTTACGAACCAACGGCAACGGAGAGAGTCGCGACAGTTGACGACGCGACGTCGTATCGTTGACAATTGGTTGGGCGCTTATTCGGCTTGTAACAATATTTTTTGTTGCACACTTATTTCGGACTCACCTTAAATTGTATAACTCCATCTCTGTACATATTCCCGTAGCGTGCAACTTGATCAATACTAAGTAGCAACGCTTTAAACGTTATATCTTTGCTTATAGTATCAGTAACCTGTAAAACACACATAAATCAGCCACACAAAAAAAATACATAACTATAAAGTTATTCAATAAGGCCGCTAACGAAACGGTAGCGGTGTCGGTTGATTTGCAGCAAGTTCAAGGTTATGTCGATAGTAACATTACTTTTTTGGTAAACGCTACAGAAAAAAAAAATGGATCTATTATTTGAAAACTTCCAGAGGTAATAAAATTCACACTGCGATGTGTGCGCTTGGAACAGACGAAATTGGTTTGAATGTTTTAGTATAGAGCGTAAGCTGCGTAACAATCCGCCATTTTATTTCCAAAATTGCTAAAGAGTGGGCGCAATTTATAAAATAAAAAATAATGGCGGACGAGTAGACATGCCTGACTATTTCAACTCCTTCCAAGACAATTAACAAAAAATTTAGGAAGATTTTCCGATCACTACACAGAAAGTTACTAACCAACGAAAGTGACATTAAAAGTTTATGTCAAATCAACCGTAAAATTCTGTTAATTTATGCATAGCAGTATGATATTTTAAAGTAAAATGTTGGGATCACATGGCAATTTAAAACGGAGTTTATAATTGTATTTAAAAAATGGTTTGCCTGCAAGTTCTGGTCGATCATCTGGAAGATAATAACGGGAGCGTGTGTGTGGTAGGCGTTGGAGTGTGGCTCCACGTCGGGCGCGCGCTGTCCCGCCCACTCCGCGCGCTCCGACTCCAGAGTCTTCTCCATCCATTCCATGTAGTTCGATTCCATTTTCTACAAACATTAATATCACATTTAAAATAAAGGAAATTGCCGATGATCGATAACTCGTCCAAAGACATATAAGACAGAAAGTCAGGCAAACGGGTACTTTGGTTTATACATACCAAACCCCGCTTTTACTTTGATAGTACAAACATACACATAGCGTGATATTTTCAAGAGGGCATGGATGTAAACGCCGAGACTATGAGGAATAGCGACCGCGAAAAAAGCTTAAATGAGCTCAATGGATTCGAATGATTTTTCAAAAATCTAATGATGTCGGGCTCGAGACTCGTTTGAGAATTTTTCGCTATTCCTCATAGTTACGGATTTGGCCATCCACGCCCACTTGAAAACTGCACTCTGTATAGTTGCTTTTGTATTTATCGCTATCTCCCACCCCACTGTGTTCGTGTTTTTAGCTACCTAAATGCTACAAGCATTCTTTTCATTCATCTAAAACCTCACCTGCAAGTATTCATCTTGTATTTTTTGCATTGTTTCCTTACTGAGCAAAGGTGGCAAAGTCGATATGTCAATAGTTAACTCTGAATTGCCCATTAATTCGTTTCCAGGATAGGTATTTAAAACCCAGGATAGAAGGGTTACATATTCATTGCCTTCTATGCCATTAGTTACTACATCTTGGAGCTGTAACAAAGGTTAAACGAAATAAATACACACTACCTTTAGTATACACACATCGAAAAAGTTTGTGATCACTTTGAAAAATCGAAATCTTTTTTGTTACGGTAGATTATATTATGATTTCTTCTTCTTTTTAGATTCTTTATTTAAAAACATAGATTTTTATTTTTTTATTTCAAACAGGGTATTTCTATTTAAAGAAAACCCACAACAAAGTTTTTTTCTTGATAAAGTTCTATTTACAAAATTATATCAGCTAATGCTAGTGATCACAAACTTTTTTTTATGTGGGTATGTTTGATTTACAAATTATTTAAACTACGCGTGCTACTGCCCCTTAAGCTGTTGTAAGCTGTAGTCCGAACAGCTCAAAAATTAACAAGAAATAAATAACAAAACTTACACTTGCAGATAAACAAATATGGTACATATTGACATATTTGTTGACTATATCATAATGGGGTGGGAAGCAGGGAACGCATAATGTTTTGACAACTCTCAAGTCCTCCAGTATGAGTTGTCTGGTGAGCTCCAAGTATCGAACCAGCCAAAGTTTATTGTCTTCTCGCTCGTCGACGCGCGTGCCTTCTATACGCTGAGCAACGGCACATTCTAGAACTTCAAAAGCTTTGGCTCGCCAGTTTTTAGGGCGGCTCGGCGGCATAAAACCGGTTTGGCTTTGTTGCTGTAGATAGATAAATAATTGTTAAATTAATTAGTTAATCAGTCTGAAAATGTTTTATTTTTAAAGTAATGTAAGTAGGTAACCTGTAAAGCCATTTGATCCCTTTTCTCTTCCCTCTCTATAATCCTCAGTGCAGTAACAATAACAGTAGGCTCTTTACGAACAGTATTCAAAGTTCGTGCTAAAATCAGTTTTATCTGTTTTTCAAGCAAATTGGACACCATTTCAACATCTTCAAAATATGCCTTTAGCATAATTTTATCATGAGATGATTGATTTGGCAACCTATGCAGCTCATACAGTAAGTCATCTCTGGAGTTCTCCAAATCATTAAGACACTGAAAGTGGAAAAAAATGTGCATATTAGAAGAAGTTGTAACTTGTAAGCAAAGGGATTTAATTTTACATACTTAAGAGTGCTCGTGTAAGCCCCGAAGGGTCAGGCCGAGCAGTACCTACCTAATAGTACACGCACATTTCGCCAATTATGTGTAAGTGCTACTGAGAAATTCCTGATTGAAAAACCAATAACACTTGGCCTGACCCGGGAATCAAAACCATGGACCACATGCTCAACAGTCGTGCAACCACAAGACTAATGAGGCAGTATTTTTATATCAGTGGTTTTTATACCAAAATAAAAAATTTAGGTCTCAAATAACATGCACGCACTTACTTGGTGGGCATGCAGAAGCTTGCCTTCTCCTATCCATTGCTTAGTCTTGGCCACACTTTCAGGCACTGTAAATATGTGTTTCAGACTGTCCATAGCTGTCACATACTGTGAGTGACGCGAGTCTTCCTCTCTGACTGCCTGGAGTGATGCAACCAGGGGTGGCACACTTTTCAATAGCTCCTCTAATTCATCCATTCTGAAGCAAGTAATTAAATTCACACCATCCCTTTGCCTTTACAAGTCTGTTTTTTGACAGGTTTTGTTTTGTACAGTTTCTAATTTATAATAATAATAAAATTAAAAAAAGGTTGTTGCTCATCATATTTGATAATTCAATTACATACTGGTTTTAAATCAAAGAATTTATAATTTCAATTGGTAATTAGCAGATTCTGTTATGAAACACACTTTTTTATATTGTTGTAAGATTGGTCAATACAAACGGTCAGGCTAGTATGATTATGTTTAACAGATGATAGAAAATAATAGCAGGTGGCATTGTGTAGTTGCTTCTGCAGTGTGCCCTCCCCATGGGGAAAAGGTGTGAGTTTATATTATGTAATAAAATAATACTTACTTGAGGCTAACTTGTTGCACATCCTCCAAACACTCCTGCAACTGTTTCAACCCAACACTCACTCCATCTAGTTTGCCCTGCACAGCTGATTTCAGTTGAGCCTCAATAGATGCTTTCTTGTGAGTGATTCTTTTTTTATAATGTTCCACCTGGAATTTAAAGCACAAATAAAATACCATAGAATAATGAATAGGTAAAAGAACACATTTCAGTTTGGCTAATGTGCCAAATAATAAAAACTTCTAATAAAAAGTCAATTGAGCTTGGCTAAGAAATAATCTATTATATATTTATTTCCAGCCTGTGTCATCCCACTGCAAGGCAACAGTCTCCCTTTCTCATGTAATTAATGTCCTAAAAATCTCAAAGCAGATTGGCCAGTCATCAAAAAAATCCTAATTATAATTGCCTACTGTTGTAAATTATTGTACTAAAGGGAGCTAAGTAACAGAGTTAACACAGCAAGGCATTCACAGTTAGAAGAAAATTTATTTGACACACACAAAATTATATCAAGTTGTTACCTAGCAACAAAACACAAAGACTACTTAGAATATAGACTCTATGGGACGCATTCCAACCTATTTTCAACACCCCCACTGAATCCCCATGCGCTCCATGCAATATTTTAGCTTAATGCAAGCCAGGCTTTTAGTGAGACAGTCAGCAGGCATCTGGTTCGTATCACAATATTCTATACGAATCACACCGGTTTCAGCCAACTCTCTTATGAAATGGTAGCGTATGTTGATGTGCTTCGACCTTCTACCAATCGCAGAAGAGTACACTAATTTACTTGCACTCTGTCTGTCGCTGAACACTGTAACGCAGTCGTTGAATCCAGCTAGCTCTTATAATAAGCCTTTAACGCAGACTAGTTCTTTTGAGGTTTCGCAGATGGCTATTTATTCAGCCTCAGCTGTGCTTAAGGCTACGCATCGCTGTTTGCGAGCTTGCCAGGACACAGCACCTCCACCAAAAATAAGGGCATAACCAGTAAATGAGTGCCCATCGGCGTTGGCTCCCCAATCGGCGTCCGAGTATGCAACCAGCGGTTTGCCTGTTCTTTCATAGACTAGTTTATAGTCCACGGTACCTTTTAAGTACCTGAGCACCCGCTTGAGCGCAGTCATGTGCTGTTCATCCCAGCATGTTTTAAATTGGCTCAAATAGCTGACCGCAAATGTCAAATCAAGCCTTGTGCCGCAGGATAAATACATGAGCGATCCTATTACTTCTTGGAAAGAAAAATCCTCACACCTTTCCCCCTTTGCAAGTCGTAGATTCAATTCCATTGGAGTAGCTACAGGCTTGCAGTCTTGCATTCCATATTTTTCTAGAATCTTTTTGGCGAAACTTGCCTGTGATAGGAATATCTGCCCATTGGATCGCGTGATATACATTCCTAGACAATCCTTGGCCTCACCTAAATCTTTAATTTTGAACGCTTTAGCGATTGTCTTTTTGACTCTTTATATGCCCCCCACTGAACTTCCAAAAATAAAGAAGTCGTCGACATAAAGTGCTATTGCAATCAGGGTAATATCTTTCCCCCTTTTAATGTACATGCACGGATCATACTTCGATCTTGTAAAACCATTTTTAATGATGTGATCATGTACTTTGACGATCCAGCAACGTGCAGCTTGTTTGAGGCCATAGATGGCTCTCTTCAGCTTGCACACTTTCTTTCCATTTTCCATCTTTATGAAAGATTCAGGTTGCTCCATATACAGATCCTCATCTAAATCACCATTTAAAAATGCTGTGGTGACGTCAATATGGTGTACATTTAAATCCAATTCTGCTGATAATCCCAGCAGAAGCCTAATGGAAGAAAGTTTGACTACAGGAGCAAAGGTCTCGGTATAATCTTCTCCAAACTTTTGAGAGTAACCTTTGGCAACAAGGCGAGCTTTATGCCGTTGAACCTTTCCATCTGCCCCGATTTCCAACTTAAAAATCCATTTATTTTTGACGACATTAGCGTCTCTGGGACGATCGACGAGCTCCCAAGTCTGATTTTCCATCAGTGAGTCGTATTCCTACTTCATATCTTTCTTCCACAGGTCTTTATCAGAACGCTCCATAGCATCCATAACTGAAATCGGGTCAGGAGCATTCATGACATGGAAATTGTATATCATGTCGTCATCTATTCTTTTGACTCTATTTCTTAGAGGATAACGCCGTTCCTCAGGCACCTCTACAGCTTGAATCGGCTCTGTTGACGGTTCTTCGAAAGAGTCGTGAAAATCTTCTTCAGCAATAGTGGGCGATGAACTTGGTGACATAACCATATTACTCTGGCTTGGGCCATCCTCAGGCGCGACAGTCCTAGAAGTGCCTTGAGCAGTATCTAGCTCACTAAAAATTGGTACCTCTACATATTCTCGCCTCGGTTTCTCCCTCGAAACCTGTGCACTGCGCTCAGGGGATTTAATCTCCTTGATTACTTTTGACCGCTCGTTAAACACGGCCTCGCGAGCAACTATTACGCGGCGCGGATTGACCCGGTCGACAAATCTGTATCCCTTTCGTACTTCACTGTACCCAACAAAGACAAGCTCTCGGATCTTTCACCAAAACCTGAGCTGTAGACCCAAAAACTTTTAAATTGGTAAGATCCACCTCATGGTTTGTCCAAACTTCTTCGGGAACTTTCCCGGCGACGATTTTTCAAATAGATCGCAGTCCCCACCGCTTCTCCCCAGTACGTTTACTTAGGTTACTGTCATGGAGCATACATCTCGCCTTTTCAGTAATGGTGCGGATCGTCCTTTCCGCAACTCCATTCTGTTGAGGAGTATGAGTAACACTCGTCTGGTGTGTAATTCCACATTTGACCAAATAAGCCTGGAACTCCTTATTGGTATACTCAGTACCATTATCGCTTCTAAACCGTTTAATTTTCCTTTCGGTTTGGTTCTCTACCAGACACTTGAACTCCTTGAACTTCTCTAACACCTCAGTCTTTTGCTTCATGACGTAACCAAAAACCGTTCGGCTGAAGTCGTCAATGAACAAGAGGAGATATCTGTTTCCTCCCCAAGTCTCCACATCTATTGGACCAGCTTCGTCGCTATGTATTAGGTCCAGCATGCCGGAGGCTCTAAAAGACTTATTTCGTTTAGGAAACTTTTTTACGCACTGCTTTCCTTGACTACAAGGAACACAAGGGGCTCCATCACCCTTTTTGCCGTAATCTAGGCCCTTGACAATTCTTTTCAAAATTTGCATTTGCGCGGGAGACAAATGGCCCAATCTCCGGTGCCATAATTCAAACTTGTCCTGATTGTCTTCCCCTAAAAGAGCTATCGCCTGAATACAACCGGAACCTAAAACATAAAGTCCGTTTTGGCGCGGTGCGGTAAACAATGCCTTACCATCTATTTTTACATTGTTGTTAATAAACACTACATTTGGTTTTATCAAAAACAATAATATTGCTTGCATCTGCAAACTTTCCTACAGACATTAAATTTGTAATTAGTTCAGGAATGTGAAGAACATCATTCATCTTCACTACAGTGTCACGTTCCTCATGACGCAGGTTTAACTCCACAGAACCTTGCGAAGTCGAAACAATTTTCTCGCTATTCGCACAAGTTATCGTTTTGGAGCAAGATTTCGTGGGGCTCAAGAAGGATTTCATCGGTGTCATGTGGGACGTGGCTCCTGAATCCAACACCCAGTTATCACTGCTGCCTACAGATGACAACAAGGTCAAAAAGTCTGAGTTCGCGTTCACACTGGTCATCATGGCCGAATTCGCATTTGGTTTCTTCTTATCCGGCTTCTTGGCCTTGAACTGCTTGCATTGCCACTTAAATTGGCCCTTCCGTTTGCAGAAGTGACAAACAATCTCTTTAGTGTGGTCTCTTCCTCGACTCTTGACGTTGACCCTCTTTTAGAAGTGCTGATATGACCAGTTCTGAGGTAATTGTCGAGCGGGAATGCTCTATGGCCATTACTAACGGATTGTAGTTGTCCGTCAATCCCGCCAGCATTATTATTACGACAAACTCATCGTCAAGTCCGGCCAAATACCAATGCTTCGCAGCTGCTGCTGAATGGCTCGGATTTCTGTGACGTAGGCTTCCATACTTGGGTACGATTCCAGCTTGATGCGAAACATTTTTCGCAGCAACGAAAGCCTCCGCATTAGTCCAGCATCCGCATAGGCATTTTTTTGCGCCAGCCAAGTCTCTCGTGCCGTCTTTGCTTCCGTCACAAAGGGGTAGATGCCTTCCGTAAGCATCAGACAGATCTTGGCTCTTGCTCTAGCATCACGCTTCACCACCTCATTTGAGGTTGCACTGAACGTATCTTGCACACAATCCCACAGATCATTGTCGATAAGGAGCATTTGCATAGAAAAAGACCATGTAGAGTAGTTTTCTTGCCCCGACAACTTGGAAATTTGCATCGTATTTTGCGATGTCATTTTTATTCTCAATACTTATAACTGTCCCTAAAATTTAGTTTCAACGAGGCTACGGTCTGGGCCCATAACCTGTTGTAAATTATTGTACTAAAGGGAGCTAAGTAACAGAGTTAACACAGCAAGGCATTCACAGTTAGAAGAAATTTTATTTGACACACACAAAATTATAATATCAAGTTGTTACCTAGCAACAAAACACAAAGACTACTTAGAATATAGACTCTATAGGACGCTTGCCGATTCCAACCTATTTTCAACACCTACATACAGTAATGTTGAGAGTTTGTGTTTGTATGTGTGGGATTACTGATAAAGTAACCACTGATGTTTATGCAGATAAAAGTGGTACATTGAAATAGGTAGGCTTGGCACATTTTTAACCTCGAGCCGTAATTACAGAAACAATTGAAAAGCCATTGTTCTGTTCCCTTTCGGGAACAGCTGGGAACATACCAGTTAAAGTAATTTGCAAACAAATGATACACCAGAATTTAAATTATGAATCACATTTTCTGTAAACTTTAAGAAGTTTATTTTCCCTTTCGTTCTAGCAACGCCCACAAAATATACATTTCAAGAAATGCCAAGAAACATAATAGAGGGTTTTTGGTCAAAGCTTATTTACCTTTACAAGAACCGCAGTGAATTATTGTTAACTGTAATAAACTGAATGTCTCTACTTACTTTTTCAAGTTGTCCTGGTCTCTGCATCATATTCATTACCATCTTTTCGGCTGCAGCTTTCGCTTCATCTTCTATTTCATCCATGGTACTCATTTTCGTTTCAAAAGCAATTTACCGTTTTTAGCAAGATTTATGTAATTAAAAAATACTGAGAATTAATAGATTGGATAAAGATGACAATTTCGAGACAAAATAAAATTAATATGATTATTATAACCAAAATAAACTGGGTAAAACAATGACATGATAGTGACAGCACTGACAGCATTGACAGTGGCTGCGTTCCGATTTTCCGAATTAAGCTGTAATCGATTTGAGCGTCCATAAACCCGTTCCGAAATACCGTAAGCGCGATATCGATGTCCCTTGAATCGTCATAGATGACATCATGGCATGCGCCATCTTGCGATTACACCGACCATGCCCCAAATAAATATCACCGTGAGCGCTGTCAAAAATGACAGTTGTGTTGACAGGTTGTGTTGTTTTGTTATGAACTTATCGATAATATAAACACATCCGTCATCCTTTTCATCACTGGACGAATCGTCGTTCTCTATCTCAAAATCTGAGTTTTCAGTGTCGATAGAGTCAACCAACTTAACTTCCATTTTCAAAAATAGGTCTTATGGAAGGTTTTAGTTTGGGGTTATGTTCACTGTCAACGCGTTGACGAGCGTTCCGATTTGATGACAGCTCTTAGCTGTCATAATCGTGATATCTAAATCGGAACGCAAAATATTGATGTGAGCGCTGTGAGCGATTATTTTCTAATACGGAATGCAGCCAGTGGCCGCGTTCCGAATTTTGCTGTAACCGATTTGAGCGTCCATAAACCCGTTCCGAATTGCCGTGAGTGCGATATCGATGTCCCTTGAATCGTCATAGATGACGTCATGACATGCGCCATCTTGCGATTACACTGCCCCAAATAAATATCACCGTGAGCGCTGTCAAAAATGACAGTTGTATTCACAGGTTGTGTTGTTTTGATAAGTAAGAGTCGCATTTAGCTATACATTATACACACATCAACACGGTCTAGGGATATTTCATACTCAATTAAATAACTCGAAAAGTACTGGCTGCATTGGAATCTTTTATACACCGATTTGTTTGTAATTTATCTCAGACTAAATCCAAATTCAAATTTTTGAAAATTCTTTTGTTTCGGTGGCATAAAAATGTCTTGATGTTTATGAGAGGGAATTTTCATTTGTGCGAAATTTAGAAAACAATACGAATTACGTTTAGTTACAGTTTCTTTTCATTTTTAAACGAAAGATAAAGTTAAAATTGAGGTATTGTAGCCATGCAACGCCGACATTTGACGAGGGCGGAGATGTTACCACTCCGGGTCCCACCTTTACGGAGAGGCAATCGTGGACGACGATTAGAATGGGTTCGGAACCACGTGGACTGGGGCCGTGACCAATGGTCCAATGTGCTGTTCACGGATGAATCCAGGTTCGGCTTCCATCCAGATTCACGAAGGACGCGTGTTTGGCGAGTTCCTGGACGATGGAGCCGTCTCCAGAACCCTCAGGAAGTTCACCCATACCAAGGAGGAACAATTATGGTTTGGGCAGGAATTCGTCTTGGAGGACGGACGGATCTCGTTTGAGTGCGGGGCAATATGACGGCAGAACGATACGTCCAACAGGTGCTGGGGCCCGTAATCTTGCCCCACAGAACACAAATGGGGCAAGATTTCCTGCTCATGCACGACAATGCCCGGGCACACACGGCGAGAACGGTAGCAGCTTGGTTACATACACATAATGTTAGGGCCTTAGACTGGCCTGCTCAATCGCCAGATCTAAATCCCATTGAGCATGCGTGGGATATGCTGCAAAGAAGAGCTCTGAAGGAAGTTCCTGAAAATCTGGCTACAGAAGATCAACTTTTTGCGCACCTCAGAAGGACATGGGACAATATTCCGCAGCAAGACATTGACAACCTTGTTCTGAGCATGCCGAATCGTTGCCGATGTGTTATGAACATCATGGGCGCTTTCTCAGACTACTAACTTCAAGTTTATAAACACAAATTAAATGATTTTTCTATTTTTTTCAGTTTTTACTCACAAATTAAAAGTTCATTCATATACGGTTTCCGTCTATGCTTCATTTTTTTTCCATAAAATCCTGAAATTTTAATCTATACCTTAACCATTATTAAAAAATGGTAGAATATTAAATAACGTATCTTTTAAATATATACATGTCATATAAATAATTAACACATTGATAGTAATTCGCTTTTTTTAAAATATCCCTAGACCGTGTTGATGTGTGTATTTAATTATCGTTGCATCTACTTATGTAATTTGTTTTTTTTTTTTTATGGGGTAAATCTTTGCCGGGAGAATAACACGCTAATACAAACACTTCCGTCATCCTTTTCATCACTGGACGAATCGTCGTTCTCTATCTCAAAATCTAAGTTATCAGAGTCGATAGAGTCACCAACATAACTTCCATTTTCTAAAATATTTTTTTTTTTCGTATGGGAAATCATCAAATGATCCCTCCTGCTCTCAGTGTCAGACTTTAACTGACTAAAACCCATCCATGTTCCTTCATTGCCCTTTGTGTTCCAGGGCCGCGGTATCTATTTCGAACAGTCCCGCAGCCCCGGATTCTATTGGCCTCACGCTTGCGATCAGCTAGTGAATAGCATGTAGTTGGAGATCTATTATTTTGCAGTTCCCGAACACACGCATCGTCGCCGACATGCGAAATCCAGCGCTGGGATAACCTAACAGTTGATAAGTGGTTACCTGGTTGAGCACATTTTGAGTATAGTCGTAACTCGACTAAAAACTGTGGTGCAGTCTGGTACTGATAACTGATAAGTGATCGTTGACTTTGCTAGATTTAAAATTGATACTTGACTGTGTGCTATGAATGCTGCATTGACGCTTAATAAACACCCGTAGGATCCTTGGTCCTTCGACGTATAATTTAACGATAGTTAAAACCTTAAAATCCGAACCGGATTATTTCTACTTCGAACCTAGGGGATTTTGCGTTTTCTGTGGACTTTTTTTAATCATTGATCTTGACTGACTTGCTGGCCTGTCACGTCGCGTCACATCATCGCATGTCAAAACGGCTGTCAGCACAGAACACATATACTCTAGGAGGCTGTCAGTTACAGTATGTGTAGCCCACTCTGCTGTCAATTCAATGTTATTGAACAAGAATTGGTCATACTTTACTGTTTATCTATTTGCCGATGATACTATCTGTTAACCTGCAAGATGTGGGAAATAGTTATATTATTAATATTGTCGGCGGTAGCTTACTTTGTAACAGATGAATTAATACCCAACCTTACAGATTTGTTTGTTAAAGCCGGTCTATTTGGAATAGATCTATGTAAAACCAATAGGAAAAAAATGTGAGTAAATGAAACATATTTAGATGATTTTCAACTAAGTTTGATACGGGTTTCCTTGTGAGTTTTGAGAAATTGTCAGCACTACTGCTGCTGCATCATTGAGGGTAATCAATCTTGAAGTCTTACTCAATTTAGTACATCTCTTTACCATTATTTTCAGCCCAGAAGCAATAGGTGTTGTATCTGGATGCGTCTTCTTAATAACAAGCTTTATTTTTATACCAATTGTTTTTGGTAATGGCTTGATGGATACACAGCAATTCCCTCACAATGAGGTAAGTTAGATATATATTTTTATCAATTCATGCCAGTAAAAATGGCCAGTGTATCAGTGTCACCAAATGATTTATTAATGAGGACCATTAAGAAATGATGTAAAATCTGGTTCTTGTTTAGTTTGCAGAACTCTTGGCAGGATTGTTATCCATCTGTTGTATGCTCCTTCTTGGCTTTGCTGATGATGTTTTGGACTTGAGATGGAGATATAAACTGTTACTGCCCACAGTGGCTTCATTACCCCTGCTTGTGGTTTACTATGTGAACTTCAACTCCACTACTTTTGTAGTTCCTATTCCTTTGAGGCAGTGGTTGGGAGTTTCCATCAACATCGGTATGTATTGTTTATATTTTGTTTATTTTTAGTTTACCCCCTATGAAAACTTTTTTCATTATGTTCTAGGGGTACTGTACTACATCTACATGGGGATGTTAGCTGTATTCTGCACAAATGCTATTAACATATTGGCTGGGATCAATGGACTGGAAGTTGGACAATCGGTCATCATAGCCTTCTCTATAATTATTTTTGACATCATTGAATTGAGAGGAGACCAGTATAAAGCCCACACATTCTCTTTACATATTATGATACCTTATCTTGCTACTACACTGGCTTTGTTGAAACATAATTGGTAAGCTTTTGTAACATTGATAATATCTTAATTTTGTTTCATCATCATATTTAGCCTACTGTTTATGCTGGCATAGCCTTGCATTATTAATAAGCCACTTCAGGAAGAGAGTTTTCTATGTTTCAATTGCAGTAAATGTATAATATTATAAAATTCCCGAAGGGCACTCAACAATGAAATCAGAAAGGCCTCTGTTTGACACTGGATAAGTGTCACCTTCAAATGATACTCCAGTAATTATAAGTAAAGCGTTAATAATTACCATGACTAAAATGTTTCTTTTCTATTTTTCAGGTTTCCTTCAAAGGTCTTTGTCGGGGACACATTTTGTTATGTTTCTGGAATGACATTTGCAGTTGTAGCTATATTGAGTCATTTTAGTAAAACAGTTTTATTATTTTTCTTGCCACAAATCATCAACTTTTTGTATTCAGTGCCTCAACTATTCCATATAATTCCATGCCCAAGACATCGCTTACCAAAGTATAGTGAAGAGACAGATTTACTTCATGCAAGCAGAACAATAATAGCAAAAAAAGAAATGACTGCCTTAAGTAAATTGATAATTCGTGTGTTAACCATCTCACATTTAATTGATAAAAGTGAAGATAAGGAAAGTATAACTATAAATAATATGACATTAATTAATTTATTTTTAATTAAGTTAGGGCCAATACCTGAAGTTCAACTGACCACAAAGCTTATGAGTTTTCAAATTATTTGCACTTGTATAGCTTTTGTAATAAGATATCCTTTAGCATCATACTTCTATGATAGTTAAAATTAGTGATCAAATAGTTAAGTAAGATAGATTATTTTGTAAAGTTATTTATGTGACCATATATCAGCTTTTTTAAGGATTTACTCATTTAGAAGGTTAGCCAAAGATCAAAATGTGATAAAAAAAAAACTAAATTGGCACAAACAAGGTGTAATTTAACTGTTGGGCAAAGCAATCTTGTGTTGTTCCAATAGGAATTTCTCAATTGCATCCCAGAATCTAAAATTGTGCCAGGATGAAGGCAATAATGGCTGAAAATATATGGTGGCGGAATGTGGAAATGTCTAATATATTTCTGCCTCTGCCTTACCCTTTGGGGAAAATGGGTGTGATGTTATGTTAGGTAGTAACACTATAATTTCAATATTGCTCTTGTTTCTATTACTGGTCCCTATGATCTGCCTAGCCTTTTCCCAACTATATTGGGGTTGGCTTCCAGTCTAACCGGATGCGGCTGGATAGCAGTATTTTACATGGAGCGTCTGCCTGTCTGACCTCCACAACCCAGTTAGTACAGGGTAATACGATACCCCTTGGTAAGACTGATTGTCGGACTTTTTGGGCCACTGGACTACCTGTAACGACTGTCAATCTACAATGACAGCCGGGACCAACAGCCTAATGTGCTTTCCGAGGCACGGAGGAAACTTGGTATGTAAGGGTTGGTCACTCATCCACAGACCGACCTAGGCAAGCACGGCCTAACCTAAAGATTGACCCGAGCGGCTGTTATTATTTAGCCACGAGCTCCGATGTCTCACGAGCTCTAGTACTGGACCCTAAATGATCGTAAATACAATTCCATTGAAATCGTAATTATTGTTAATATTATAAAAGATTGTTACATACATTAAAAAAAAATTTAAAACAAGGTCTTTATTTTCGATAAAATCAACATAAATTACTATAAATAGGTAGGAAATACATTCATCACAAAAACAATTTGCTACATTTAAAACTTTTGTATATCCTGTTGTTGTCTAAGTGTGATTTGTGACAAGGTGGTAAGTAATGCAGAACATAATCAAATAAAAATTATCGAATCGATTACTATAATTATAGATAAAACATAATAGGTACCTACTCAATTGATATTTCTTGAATGTACTACAATTACACAGTCAGCACTTAAAGCAGATGTTTTTTGTACAGAATTAATTTAATCTGGGGAATATTATTAGCACTTGTCTGCGCCACAATATTCTCTTTGATATCTAAACTCTAAAGTTGTGGCACTATAGCTAAACAGAGGTGTTTCAGTCTGAACTGCTATATGCTAGCCTTTGCTCACACAAGCGTAATGAAACCTTTTGGGATAATGGGGAGGCTAACTGTAGAATTAATGGCGCTAGCAAAGTTGGTACCCAAACATCGTCATTAGTTAAAAATGTGGTAATGTCATTTTATATTTCAAAATAGCATACGGGGCTCCCCCATGCACACTAGCACCACTTTTGTAAAAAAATCAGAACTCGTTAAATACACAATTAATATAAAATCTGATTGACAAAATCAATGCTATAGAGTTCTAGATTATTGACGTCTATTTATTTCATTAAAATATACTTCACTGTAGTTACAGTTAGAAAAATTGCTAAAAACGGCCGTTTTTTTTCATTTTGTATCTGTAACGACAGCGAGATATGTTTCAATGCGATAAGCAGACGTAAATAATTTAGAAGACCAAATGATTGATTTTGTCAATCAGATTTTATATTAATTGTGTATTTATCGAGTTCTGATTTTTTTACCAAAGTGGCGCTACTGTGCATGGGGGAGCCCCTTAACCTCATTGGTCAGATTGAGACCAACTATCATGGCGCCATCTGAGATTTACTTTGCCTTAGCTACCCCATTCCCTACTGAGAATCTGTGATAGCTGCGACGTGTTGTGACTTGTGGGTTGGATGCAAACACTCCAAACTTTTGGTTCGGGGCGGGGGGGGGGACACAAACATTGAAACAACCATATGAACAGTGTCCAAATCGCTGAAATAACTGTACTATAATTTACATACTTTGCAGTGGTTCTGATACCGTTTATTTTCAGTCTGATTTGGGGCGGGGGGATAAAACCCAACTATCCCCCCTCTGTTTACGTGCCTGGTTGGAGGTTTGCCGTCAATAAGTAATAGGTACCGCGTAAAATGAGGTGAATCGAGACACTGGATTATGATATGTGACCAACAGGTACCTACTCTATTTTATTTACTTAATTATTTAGAGACCTTGTTGGCAACATAAAATGAATTCATTCAGGGGCGGCTCTATCTATATATATAGATAGAGCCGCCCCTGAATGAATTAATTTTAGCAGCCCAGGGCCCCCAGTCACCTTGTGCAATATATTTTCTTCTGAGGAAACACGTAAAATTTTCGAGCTCGCTTCGCTCGCTCTTGCAGTCTGCTTTCTCTTGAATTTTAACTTTGTCCCATAAGTCACCCAAGTATCTCCGGTACTTTGAAACAATTCTAACCTGTCCAAGGTAGCTAAACTATTTCATTTTCGAACTGGTTTCGCTCGCTGTTCAGACCACTTTCTTTAGACTTTGTCTAAAAGTCGACGAAGTAATTCCTGTATGAAGGATCGAAACAATTCCAACCTGTCCAAAGCAAGGTGTCAAAACATTTTCGAACTCGCTACGCTCGCTCATGCAGTCAAGTTCCTCTTGAATCTTAACTTTGTAAGTTAATTAAGTAACTCTTGTATCAAGTGGCGAAAGAATTTTAATCTGTCCAAGGTAGGGTGTTAAAATTTTCGAGCTCGCTTCGCTTGTTCTTGGAGCAGTAGTTCCTTTTTCTCTTAAAATTCTGGCCCTAATCGACTTAGTGGTGTCGATTATGTTGTGCACAAACTAAACTTAATTTAGGCTATTGCTATCTTTTTCTCTCTAATAAAACGAGAAAGAGACGGAAGTAATTTAGAGCTGTCAAATTTAGTTGGAACTAACATTTCCATACAAATGAAGGGAGCACGTAAAAACATGTCGACTAAAAACACGGTGAAGCGCAAGGCATAAACTAGTTTGACATCTCTAACTTAGTTCATAGCTATAGTCGTCCTTTTCTCGCACTGCCTTTTAGTAAAAGATAGCAATAGCCTAAATTAGGTTTAGTTTGTGCACAACAGAATCGACACCATTAACACCCATTTAAGAATCAAATTTTCATTTAGTTCCTAACCTTTCCAAATAACTCTTCAAAACCTAAACTAACCAATCCGAGGTCACGGAGATGCTAATATTTTTGAAGTGGCTATTGCATTTTAGATTCTTCACTTCACTTCACTTGCACTTCAGCTGTATCCGTAAATAGTAAACTTACAAATCGGTTTTTATTCGCACCCTTCTGCCCTCCCCCCATGGCCCAATAGCTGGCGACGACGCCCTTGTGCAGCCCAAGTAATTGTAATTTAACGATAAAACCCCATTCACCCCGTTTTACGGTATGGCCAGCAACATAATATAATCGTAATTATTTTATTAATAAATTGCCGCAAAAATTGTTAATACGGTGTGTTTTCGGCATTTTCTGTGATGGATAAGAGTTTTAATCATTAAAATTTTATATTTGTGTGTAAATTAACAATGATCATTAAAAAAAAACTAATTTTAAGTTGTTAAGACTTTTTTGCTGACTAAGTACACTTTAGGGTTGAATCTTGTTTATAAGCACGGAATCGCACTTTTCATGCTCCCCTTTTCCGACAAATGACGGTTTTAAGCGACAGAAAAGGATAGCAGCATGGAAAAGTGCCATTCCGTGCTGCCACATGAGACGCAACCTTTACTCGTTCGCTCTTTTTGGAAATATCGATGGTTTATATGACTAGTTTCTTATAATAAAATTGTTTGGGTAACAATTTATAAACCTATTCATTCCAAATGTTTCAGGTCCATCTAAAACCTTTGGATTAGACCATTTATTGGCTTTGAGTCGTATCTTATAGCGATGGCGCTATGATCCATTGAACTCGTCATATTCATATCTGTTTAGTCACAATCATTCATTTATCTGGTAAGTAGGTAGTAGTAGATGAAAAAGGTATAAGTACTTCAGTACAGAACTTGGAATCCGTCTAAGATTTTTACAGGTTTGCGTAGAATACTTAATTATGACGGTAGGTAACAATAAGCCGGTTGAAAGGTGGTGGGGAGTAAGGACATCCTAAGCCGTATAGGATTAAGAGCGTAAAGTAAAGCGAAAATGTGTCATGTTTAAATACTCGTACTTTAGGTAGAGGCATGGGGTATGTGAATGTATAAATCATTTGGTTATTCTAGTGTTGTAGACATGGGATGGGATGTCCTGTTTTCTAATTAGAGAGGAGAAATATTTAAGTATTAAGTACTTACATGTATTGTATCATTTAAACTTAATAAACAGTTTATTTACATAATACATTTAAATCAGTTTCATTAATCAATATTAAACTAGGTATTACAATGAAATTCATCTCTAACCTTTTTAGGTTAGTTTATTTCCAAGTTATGTTAATGTATTGTAGGTATACCACATTTAGAACAATAGATAGGTAGTGTTTAAAAAGAATAAGTATTTTTTTATAAAAATGGCTACAGAATATTTTCTCTATACCTTATGCATAACTTAGTTTAACCAAATATCATACAATATATTGTCCTCTGCATCGTTTTCGTTTATCACCCGTAGTGTTTTGAGGGTTTGCAAGTAAAAAGTCAACTCAGAGGTGACTACACCATGCTGAGGACTACCATTTGCTACTATGTTCATCTTTAATAATTGTTCTCTGAGTTTATCTTTGAAGTTATCGTGTACTCTTTTATATACAGTCCTTATTTGTTCATTAGGAAATATATCAATAAGTGCTTCATGTAATTTAACTAGGTGTTTAGAAATATTTCGGAATGTTTGAGATGGAACAGGGGGTTTAGCATCCCATCCTGTCAGTTGAGATGCAAGCATATTACTTACTATGAGACAAATCTTATTCTCTATTTCCTGCTTATGGCTTACTATATCACTTTCTATATTACTAAAACCATTAAGTGATAGTTCTTTAGAATGCTGTCTTTCTAGCAATCCTCTTATCTTAGGTAGAAACCACATGACCACTTGTAGGGATCTAGACACTAAAGCAAGGTTTGATGTAGAGATTGTTTTTAACCCAGCACTCTGTATTGCTCCAGCACCTAAAACCAATTGGCAGCATCGAGAATTAAACAAGCGAATCAATTCCAACATACAGTGCACCAAGTACTGAACAATGACAGGAGACTGTTTTGTTGCATCACAATATTCCAACAAGATCTTGATTAAAAGCTGCACTGTGGCAACAACAGCATAACTCTCCTTATTTATGATTAAATATTTTCCATCTGGCTTCCCACTGTCATATTGAAGGGCATTTGGTATTGTATCACCTGATTCATGTATTTTATTTATTGCACTTTGTAATTCACAAGGGACATCTGCAGCTTTCCAGCGCTCTGAATTTAGAGCAGATGTCAGTTGAGTTCTCCTTTCAGCATGTAAACATTGTATATACTTCATTGCATAGCTTCGAAGAGCTAGCTTCATTGCGTTACTGCAATGTCCAGTAATATTTTCACATTCATCACAAAAGTTTTCTATGAGTTTGGACAGTATTGATAACTGGGACATATCAGAAAAAACATAGTCCTTGTCAGTTTTAGTTACTATGAGATTAGCACATCGTTCATTACAGTAGTCAGAAAGAGACCCAATCATCTTTTTTAACTTCTCTTCAACAAAAAGTAGTTCCTCGGGTGACCAAACATCTTCACTATCATTTCCAGTAACATCATCCATTTGAGTAATTTCCAGTATCAAATTATTTAAAGATAAGATTCTTTTAAATAAATTGATTAAGTTTGGACTAACTTTCTGTAGAAATGTTATGCCTTCATTACACAAAAGCCATGTATTGTCAGCAGTAGATCCTCTCAAAACAATTTCTGTGTTTCCATCTCTTTCCGAAATAATTTCTATCACAGATTGTTTGATTGTAGCCTGAATGGATGTCATTGCTTCTATTTTGAATGTATCTATAAAATCAAATTCCTTTAGGCGGAGAATTCCAGACACTATAGATACAACTTTCTCCCTTTCTGGTATTTCTGTGTCATCTTTTGGAGGTCTGTTTAAGTCTGTGACAATGAATCTTAAAAATTCATTGCTCAGCATTTTGTGTATCAATCTCTTCATTTCAGTTAGTTGTGGAGATAAATGACGAAATGCTTGTATACCAGACAGGCGTGTAGATAACACTTTTTGTGTAGAACTGATCAAGTCCAAGGCAGCTACATAGTCTGAAGTACTCAATAGAAGCTGTATCATCGGTTGCGTCTGTTGTACTGTGCCCATTAATTTTAAAAGATCATGGACATTATTCAGATTGTAATTAATTTTTGTTAAACTTGCTAATTTTAATGGACATTCAGTTAAGTGTCCCTTTACATGAGTTATATTTTGTCTGGTTTTTCTAACTGTTTTTACTGCTCTAGCCATCTGTTCCATTATAGTGTCATGAGACAGCATTGCATGAAAAAATGCATCAGATTTTTGAGCTACTTGTTTAGAGATTTTCATCTCAATAACATCTAGGTATGTACTCAGTGTTTCTTGGAGAGCTCTTATAGCAATGCTGGGATCTTCAGAAAGACTTAGACTAGGAAAAACTTGGCTAAATACATCTGGATCATTTAATGGTAGTGATTGCTCGTAGAATATGCTTGGTACCTCACATACATTTTCTACTACAGGTGTTTTATTTTTGACTGGAACACTTTCTTTTAGTCTGCAATGACGCCGATATTTCTTAGCAACTCTTTTGCAATATGATTCAAAATGTGCCAATGTGATTTCAGGTAAATATGGACTAGGGTATATATCAACTTTATCAATGAAACTGTCTCCCCACGTCTTAGTGAAAAAATTGCTCTGTTTACCTCTGTTAGGATCATTTAATACTGCTGGAAGGTTTTGAGAGGAAGAATAGAAGGTCCAGTCATCATTTGAGTCTTTTGTATATAAGTGGTACTCTCTTACGTGATACTTAAAGCCTGCTTTCCGCAAATCTCCAAACTGCAACGATGAACACATTCCATTTTGCCCATACTGACAGAGTATGATGGACCCCTCTTTAATACTGTGCTTCTCTTGAACATGCCTGCAACAAAACATTTTATTGAAGCAACACTCATAACTTAGTGAATATTGCTTTCAATATTATCCGATAGATACAAATAAGTGTATAACCTTTCAAATTCCGTGGCAGTAGTGAAAAGTAGTCTCGGGCAGTGAACACAGTTTTGCCATGTTGGCTTTTTACAACATGTAGAGTTTTCCTCCATACCATGTTTGTCTTAAAGAACGGGAATAATGAATTATATGTTCAAGGTAATTAACATAGATTTATAAAATTTCGTAAATCCACCCAAGAAACTTAAGACATGGTAAATAAAATTTGACAGACATGACACGATTTGACAATTGACGTATTTGACATAACGTTGACAGAGAGGCCGCCAGCGAGCCAGCAGGGTTACAACAATATAAAAAATTAAATTAAATCATGGAATGATTAGTTCCAATATCGAGCTGTTGTCTATGGTTTTTTTTGGGCCAGCTGCCACTAACAAAAAACGATAGATGGCGCTGTACATGACTCAGTGTAAAAACACAACAACAAATTTCCATACTATAACAAGATTAATATACTCCATTTGCGTTTTTTAAGGTTTTATATTGGTACGAAATTTCTTAAATGATTAGATTAAAAACTAAGAATATTCAGATTATTTATTTATTTAAGGAAAACAAACAATTGTCAATAAATGTTACAGTAAATGTTACAACGTCTAAGTAGACTAATGCACAATCCACGACGTTTCCACATATTACTTAGGTTAAAGATACAGTGTAGACACAGTATTTTAAATAACAATAACGTACATATTATAAAAAGACAAAAAAATAATAATAAAATAAGGCAGAAATAGAAAATGTACAATAATCTTATGTCCAAAGATATAAAAATAAAAGTTAAATTAGATCATAAAAATAAAGAATTACATTAATATTTACATTGACTATAAGTTTCTTAATTTCTTGGCGGTTTATAGCAAATATATCTAAATCAACAAAATGTTCATTATAGGTTTTCACTATCTTATGATGGAGCGTCGCCCGTTTACCCGGGTTTGTACGACAAGGTGACGTAGCAAAGAGAGGCTGGGCGCGTGCATCTCGCCGAATAACTGTTCTAGGCACAACATAAAATAAATGATTAACAATCTCGGAGCAATTTGTGCAACAGATCATGGAGCATCATGGTTTGCAGCAAAAGTCGCCTTGATTCCAACGTGAGAAGATTGAACTTATTCAAGGACTCGATATATGAGCTACGATCCGTAAGGCATCTATACTACCATTGATTTTAAAAACTTGCGCTGAACTTTTTCCAAGGCGAAATTTTATTTATCGTATTAAGGGTCCCATATCATACGCCTGCATACTCAATTTGTGGTCAGCAGGCCTATTACGTATACTTTCTGATATCCAGTGACTAACCAGGCTTCGGTTGTACACCGAACTTTGATGACAACCGTGAATGTCATAATATTGGTATTACGTATTACACAGAGTGGATATCACTTTACGGTGACTAACAGCCTGGGTACGGTATAACGTCTTTCACGAAAGCCACTTCAAACTCAGTTGTCATCAGTTTGTTGCCCACTACGCTTACATAATCGAAATAATATAAATATCGGTACCATCTCCATCAACTAGTGTCAGGCTTTCAGCAATGCTATGACACTCATGACAAAAACGAATATCTGAACTAGAAGCGGAATTATATAAAATAAAATTACAATTAATTATATTATATAAAATAACAAAAGACGTAATGTTTGCACAGAAATCGGCTTCGGTGTCTATCACAAAACCTTATTTTTTTTTTTTTTTTGTTTTATCCGCTACATGGCAATCTGTCTTAGAGACAATAAGCCATACATCTGTCCGATTTTCTATCTGTTTTGATGTTTTTATTTAATGAGCTTCTATGAGATGAAATGTTCCATCAGAAGCTACTCTTCAGTTTGTAGTGAATCTGGTTTTCAATGTTGTTATGTCTCTTCGTTTTAGTCTCACATGTCGAAGGCTACCCTCCTTATTTAAGACACGAGCAAGCTCGTTAGTATGGTTTGACAGTTTGCTCTGGTATTTAACGCTGTGATGGTTTATTTTTTGTTTAACGGTCTTTATTCTAAGATCCAAGTAAATGTATTTGTTGCTGATACACTGTGGGATGTTAAGCATTGTTCTTATTGCCTTGGTCTAAAACCTTTCAAGTATTTCAATGTTGCTCACGCTCGCTGAACCCCACAGTTGGATTCCGTATGACCAGATTGGCTTTAGGATGGATTTATATACTGTCATTTTACTTTGGTCGTTTAGCTGTGAGTGTCGTCCTATTAGCCAGTGCATACCTCGTAGTTTCGCATCAAGTTGCTTTCTCTTTGTCCAAATGTGCTTTTGCCAATTGAGTCGTCTATCGAGATGCATGCCGAGGTACCTTGCATTTTCTTCTTAAGGTATTTCTTCGCCATTGAGCTTGACAGGATGGCAGGTCTCTTTCTTTAGCCTAAAGGTGACGTGTGTCGACTTAGTCTGGTTAGCTCGAATTCTCCACTATTTCAGCCACCTCTCCACTTTGTTCAAGTGACTTTGCAAGTTCTGTGACGCAGTTTTCGGGCTACTATGGGAAGATAGTAATGCGGTGTCGTCCGCAAAGGTCGCAGTCGTTGTGTCGTCTGATGTTGGAAGGTCGTGGGTGTATAAAAGGTACAATATTGGGCCCAGTATGCTACCCTGTGGTACACCTGATTGAATCTCATGGAGAGCAGATAAATCATTGTTCTGTTTGACTTGGAAACTTCTTTTATCAAGGTAAGATTTGAGTATGTTTATAAATGAGTGTGGAAGCCGCTTCTTTAGTTTGTAGATAAGGCCCTCATGCCATACTTTATCAAATGCCTGGCTAATATCTAAGAATGCTGCTGAGCAGTACATACGTTCTTCAAAGCATCTGCCTATTATGTCGACAATGCGGTGCACCTGTTCAATAGTCCCATGTTTTTCTCTAAACCCAAATTGGTGATTTGGCAGTATGTCTTCTAAGTACTGTTTCATTCTGTTGAGCAGGATTTTTTCGAAGATCTTTCCTATAACGGGGAGCAAACTTATAGGTCTGTATGATGTTGTTTCCTGAGGTGGCTTGCCAGGTTTGGAGATCATCACCACTTGTGCTATTTTCCATTGACTAGGGAAGTGTTCCAGTTTTAAGCAAGCGTTAAAGATTTTGACCAGACTCATTATTCCTTTGTGCGGAAGTTGTTTCAGCAGAGTTGCATCTATGAGGTCATACCCTGGAGATTTGCCTTCGGTGAGATTTTTAATTATTGTTCTGACTTCATTTGGACCTGTACTTTTAAGAGGTGGACACATTTGTATTGCAGTGTCAAGGTAGGTCTTTATTTCAGCCGTGTGTTCATTACTACCTTCGGGGAATGGTTGGAATACGGCACTCAGATGTTCTGCGAAGGTTGCCGCTTTTTCCGGGTCAGATCTAGCCCAGCCTCCATTGCTTTTTTTAATTGGTGGAATTTGAGTTTTGGGGCGTTTCAGGTTTTTAGTTGCTTTCCATAATGAGTAGTTGGTGTCCACTGTGGGGCTTAAACTTGAGAGGTAGGATTGTAGATTGCTATTAACCATTGTTTTTATGAGTGTTGATAGTTCAGCGGAGCATTTGTTAAATAGAGCTTTGTCGTTTGGGTATCCTCTCGTATGCCAGATTTTTCTTTGTTTGCGGCGTTCTTTTATCTTGTCCTTGATATCTTTAGGATATGTGTTAAGTTTGGTAGGAAGGCCCCTTTGCTTGGTCGTTGTTCAGTTTCGATCGCGTTATCTATGATTTTTATTGTAGTAGCTTGGATCTTATCTGTGCAATAGTTTTCCATAGGGTAGTGTTTAATATTGTTCTTGATGATTACAGCCGTTCCACCGTGGCTATTACCAGATGGGTGATTTGTTGTATACACTGAGTAGTTTTTGAATGCGATATGTGATTTTAGTGTGAATCTAGTCTCAGATATCAGTGCTACGTCAATCGATTCCAAGTGCAGGAAAGTTTCAAAATCTTGACGTTTTTCCGTCAAGCCGTTGGCGTTCCAAGTTACAACTCGGAATTTGCCGATCATTTCTTTATTAGGCTGTTGAATATCTGGAGCATACGGTCCAGCATTTTGTCCATCATTTCCATCATTGTCTGCTGTAGCTTATACAGTATGGTTTCCATCACTTCTTTGATTTCCATGTAGTCATCTCGTTTTTCAGATCGCGGTGTGGGCTTAGGTTGTGCTGTAGTTTCTGCATACGTTTTAGTAGGGTTGTTTACCTGACGTGGGGAGAAGACTTTGCTGTTATCGATTTTGTTTGTGTTGTTTTGTTCAAGAGCAGGTTGTTTTCCTTTTGCATTAGGTAAGGTTTTAAGTATTCTTTCTCGATATTCTTTGTATGTTTTACAGCCTTTGTAGCTAGCTGGATGTTTTTCTGAGCAGTTGACGCAGGTAGCTTCTGTGTCAGGACTCTTTTTGCACGTTGTAGTAGGATGTTCTTGGGCACATTTTACACATCTGAATGGCCTGTGACAAAGGTTTTTTGAGTGACCGAATCTCTGGCATCTTTTACATTGTAAGATTTCTTTTTTAGGGTAGGGGGCTTCAAAGTTTATTTTCATGTTGCTAATGTATTTCACTTTGAATATATCTTTGTTATTGCGATTGGGTTCTAGATCAACATGAAATAGTGGCAGGGGCTCTTTTGTGACTCGATGGCGGATATTGACTATTTGTCTGACTTCATGTCCCATTTCAGCTAGCTCCTTAGCAATCTGTGTGGTGTCATCCGACGAGTGGAGTCCTCGAATAATTACTCTGTATGCTCTTTCGGATTTAAGTTGATAGGTGTAATGAGAAATGTTTTCCGAAATGAAGTTTTCTCTTATGGTTTTATAAGCTTGGATATCTTTAGGTATTATTTTGATAATATGGCCTGCCCTGAGGGTAGTCATAGTGTATTGTTTGTTTTCTATGAACCTATTCATAGCTTCTCTCAGTGATATTATATTGAGTACTCCTGTAACGAAAATCGGTTCTGGTCTTGGTTCATATTTTTTTCTACTTTATCATTTGTATTGGTATCTTCATCGTCTAGCAAGTCGAATCTGTTATGTGTTGGTATCGAGTATGAGGCAGAATTCTTTTTCTTTTTCTGTATGTTGGTTATAGGACTTGTTTCTTTTCTTTTATGTCTTCCTACAGTTTTATCTTTTTGCCATTCTGTAGGGACCGTACCTCCTTTATCGTTTAGTGTTTGTGTGTTTGTTTCTGTTTCGTTCAGAGGTATTTCAGTGTCTTTTATACTTTCTGTGTCGTATGCCACCTTTAATGGTGGTGTAGAGTTGCTTCTGGGTCTTACGAAGAAGCTTTTATGAAGCGTTTGTTGTATCATGGTTGTATTTGTTTTATTAGGATTAATTTGTGACTGGTTTTCATTTGTTTTAATAATTTGATTCATCTGGATTTTGATTCCCACGAGTAGGGCCGATAATAAAAAGTCACGTGGAGGGTGACGCCCATTCCCCCACGAAGGCACAGTACAACGACGTTGGCCTGGTCCGCCGAGGTTGGCGCTCGCGACTGGTCTCCCATCAGCCATGCATTCCATTGGCGCGTATCCCACCGTGGAATTGGGGTGATTGTTTTATTGAGGTTTTCTTCCTCTCAGCCAGGGCAATTAAGCCAAGACTCCCGATCGCTAGTTAGCGGCTGCGGGCGTGAATATTCATTTCCTAATATCCACAGGCTAGCTTGTTAGGCCAGTGTTGTCGGGTTATTTTACCGCCGCCCAAGGCTCGGCGTTGTTGCTCTTTTAGCACCACCCGGGGGAGACGTGTAGGGTGGATCTAGGAACAGATGGTAAATCCTACGGACGCGAGCAACTTCCCTCCCCCAGGACAAAACCTTAATGGCGACGCAAAGATTCTAACCTGCGCCTCAAGTGTCAAAACTGTGAAGCTGTCTAAGAACGACACTTTGACAGTTTTCGATACTATTTACGTCACGGAAAAAATTATTAATTAAATATAAATCAGATCTAAGTGGTTTCTTGCTGGACGAGACAATAATTATGTTGTCACTTATCGATGTTATTAAAGCGTCTGCAGGATACAAAAAACTAATGCGTTATGGAGAAATCTAGACGGTACTGCTATGGATATGGAAGGAAATTTGAAGGATGAAGGAAATGTGATTATTTAGTTTATTCTGAAAAAGGGAAAAGATTTAGCGTTAAGAAGAGTTTCATTTGACGAAAATCTTATTTTGGAAATTTGTTTATCTCTTGATAATGTATGTTTAAAAAAAAACTAAATAGTACCACCAGTATGATCTTTTGTTTAAAATTTGAATAAAAATAAATACAACTACTGTAGTGTGTAAATTATTTATTGATTGTAAAAATTTATTAGCACTCTTGCTTTCCTTTACGCTTTTATAAATGGATCGAAATTTGTAAGACCACCAACTTTAAAATATCATCAAAATATGGAGCCAATCCAAAAAAAGTGATATTGGCTTGCCTATTAATTTTTTCTTCATAATTTTGTCTTTTGGAAACAAGCAAAGTGTCGTTGTTAGACAACTTCTAAATTTCGCGCTAGAGGCGCGCGGATAATCTTTGCATCGCCAATAACACTACTTAAGAGTAACGTCTATCACGATACTCGTAGCAACTTCAAACTCAGTTGTCATCAATTTGATGTCCATTGTGCTTACATAATCGCAATAATAAAAGTACCGATACGAAAGCGTCTGTCAAAATGAGTTACGGTGACTATCAACCACGATGGGCACCAATGATGGTCATATTTGATCGCGGCTGGTCATACATAATGCGAAACTAGCCTTTTGACAGTTATTTGATGGACACTGAGCCCAGTTACTATCATTTCGAGCTGTCAACAGAGATACATAATAGCCCTACCGATGTCATTTACATAGAGTAAAAACAATAAGGGGCCAAGAATTGATCCCGAATTTGAGGGACCCCGGAGGTAGCAAGAAAGGTGTCAGAATGATACCCATTACTCACAACAGTTTGATTGCGGTTACTGATTTAGGACTGAAATCACCGCAGCAAATTAGGACCTCTAATGCCATTGAATGCAATTTTGTTCATTAATATTTCGTGGTCAACTCTATCAAAAGCTTTTTTAAAGTCTGTATACACACGGCGTCTGTTTGAGGTCTTACATCCATATTTTTAAACAGATTATTCGTAATATCAATAAGTTAGTAGCAGTGGATTTATTTTTGACAAACCCGTGTTGCTGAGGAACCAATTGCTGATGAATGAAAGGGTAAATTTTTGGATGGATAAGTTTTTCAAAAAGTTTAGCTAGAGCACAAAGTATTGAAATAGGTCTATAGTTTTCGACATTTTGCCTAGAGCCGCTTTTGTAGACAGGAACTAAATTTCCATTTTTCCAGACTGAGGGAAATATACTATCCTGAATGCATTTGTTAAAAATAATCGGCAGCAGATTACTGGCAAGCAAGCAAGAAAATAACAAATAAAGCACCCACAGACTAACTATAGCCACCATTTTATTTTTAAAAGGCAATTAACGCCAGATCCTTACTTAAGTATTAATTTTTCCAATATAATAAACGAGGGTATACTGATATTCGTTCTGGGAATACATATACGACTACTTACCCCAAAGGAATCTTTTACGCTAATCGCTAATAAATGTTAAATAACGAACGTGGACGAGAGTGTGTTTGGATCGTAGACAGCGTTCTGTAGTTTCTGCCTACCACCATGAGGAAAAGGCGTGAGTCTAAGTACTACTCGTAGTATTGCTGTAAAAAGAATCTTTTAAATACTAAATAAAAGTTTAGTGTGTTGTATACGTTTGTTTTAGAGTTCCGTTCCATATCTCCGAAATCCATGATCAGATCATGTCAATATTTATATGGAACCAATCTCGGTGTATATCCTTTCGAATTAAAAAGAATTATCAAAATCAGACTACTCTGTAAAATGTTATGCGTGGTCATACATAAAAAAATATACGCGTCGACTCGTCGACGAGAACCTCCTCCGTTTTTTTTCTTCGGTTAATAATAGAAACTTTAGTAGTGAGATAAGAGTTTAATTGTCAAATTCTAAATTAACGCAACGCCAGCAAAGCCGCGGGCAAAAGCTAGTATCAACATAAATAAAAAAAAAACTTATGTCGGTTCTCGCTAGCCATAGGCTACATATTGATAGTCTTGATGAAAGTAGCATCGCACAGATTAGCGCGGAGAGTTAAAAATGAAATTGCGTTAATATTTAGGCATTCATTTAGCTGTCGCCTACGGTGTTGTTAAAGTAGTTATTAAATTGGTCTTTGATCGCCCGAATGAAGCTAGGGCGGGCTGCTAATATTTAGTAAACGAGGAAGTGATTTGTTTCTATAAAAATGGGCATAGAAACTCAGTGTCCTGGTAGGGATCCTGCCGTTTTGCCGAATAGATTTTGCCAAATTTTCATTACCCGAACAAATTTTAGCAACCTTTTTTGATATCAATTTCAATGCAATATTTGGAATGATTTTAGAACAGCGACCGCCGAGTGCCAGGTCTCGTCTTTTGTTGGTGAAACATTTGTGTTAGGTAGGTTAGGTTAGGTTAGAACAGTGACTGCCGAGCACTGAAACATTTGTGTTATATAGGTTTGGTAAGAATAGTGACCACGTAACAAAACACAAATTACGATGCAAATCTTTTGTCATTAACTAATCTAAAGACGAGACTAAATTTTGATTTATTATTTAATTTGCGTAAAATATGTTATAGTTAGGTACCTACCAACTGAAATATTTGACTAATAATTGAAAATTGGTAAAAGTACTACTTAGTTGGTAAGCATGATAGTATTCAAACGATCACTTGCCAAACATTAGGTTTGCGTTACAATTATTTGTGAAGAGTTTATTTGCTAAGTAATTTATTAATAAGTTATAATTTGGCAAATGAAATATTATGCGGAAAATTGTTTGGGAAGTGATAGTTTGGCAATTATTTTTCGATGAAACAAGGGAGACCCGTCTTGGTACCGGTGTCCTGTACTAAATGCTCGTTTTCAAGCATACTGTTGGCTTTTCAACGATAAGTCTTAAATAAGGTATAAGTATTTAAGGTACCTAGGTTAATGCCTAGGTACCATAAAGACGTATCCTAATATCTTTTCTTCAAGTAGGTATGATAATAAGTATAGGACGCGACGACCGTACCTATGTACCTACCTACTAATGTATGGTCTCGAATGAAACTCAATACGATTATATTGTTCGATATGTTTAATCGCACTTAAAGTTAATTATGTAGAAAATGTTGCAAGTTACATTTTACATGGTATAAGTAAATAATTGTTACAATAATCACTTTAAATTATATCCCTACAAGACAATAAACAAACATAAGATAATTTAGAAGTTTTCTAGACATTATTCTTTTTGACAATGGTAGCAGGCACATGTAACCGCTGACTTAAATATCAAATTTCTTTCGCCATCCAAACACAGCACCTTAACAGGTACCTGAAACAAAAGAGCGTATTTAAGCTAAATATAACTCAGCTATTGTATGATTTGTATGACTTTTACCTATGGTAGGTATTCAAAACAAGAGGAAGATCAAGAGTATGAGAGTTTTTACGAACTCTATTTGGGTAATGACTCTCAATTCTACTGAGGCTGCAATTTAAATTGGGATCTTCGAAATAATCTGGCGTCGTTTGAACCTACCACTTAACAAATAAAAAGAAATACAGCTATCAAAAAACAGGCAAAAGGCAACTCGCCTAGTACTTCTAAAACATCGAATAGTAACACAATCCTTGCATGAGGCCCGGTTTATACCAAACCGAAAACGAGTGAAGTGGTGCGGAGACGTGGAAGATTCGACCAGTCACAGAAGGGAACTCCACCAATGTTATTAATTCATTCCCGCACATCTCGTCTCAGCTCCCTTCGTCTGATTCATTTCGGCTTCGGCGTGAAAACCAAGCTTCAAACTGTAGATGCAGTGCCAGTAATAGGTACCTAGTAGGTTGCTATACTTACGTCTTCGGATTCCATGATATTGCAACACTGGCCCAATGATGTAACGGGATGTCGCTTGAAGCCCAACATGATGCTGGGCAGTGACCAAGACTCGCAGAAGCCGCGACAAGCGTTTGTAGTTATTTTGAATTCTACGCAGTCTGGAATGCTTATGTTTCGTGTGTGACCTGGAAATTCAAATTTAGTTTTAGTAAACTGCTGTTCCAAAAGCATTATTGAACGGATATTAAGTCACTTTGAAGTCCTTATCCAAGCTAGGAACGAAAAAAATCTTAGCAAATTCCAATGTATTTTCACCAACACTTGAAACGGGATATTTAGGTACCATGTTTATTATTTTAAGTGTTAAATAATGTTAGTGACCATATGTCAGTTTAAAAATAATTATGTATTATTTTAACAAAATATTTTTTTTTTTAGAAAACAGTAATCTAACCGATTCGATGACAACCCGGCTTCCTCCATGATTCTGCAGTGAATACGTTGGTGAGAGATAACAGTAGTATTAAACTCCACAGAAGCATTTTTGAACTGCGTCTACTCGAACCACGGTTTGTGAATGAAAAAGAATTCGAGTTCCTTCCCTTATATCCTGAAACTTTTGAGCAGAGATCGTCAAGTTGGGGCACTATTAAACAGATAGGTACCTACCTAAGAATATTTAAAATATCTAGTGATCGATTTATATGTATCATAATCCCTTTAAATACAAGTAGGAACGATATGGCGATTCAATGTAAATAAAAGTACATGTAGGTATTTATTTCGGCGCAACTACACTTTTGCCTGAATTCGATTGCCACTGGAATTCGGACAGCCAACAAAAACTGTAAAAAAAAGAGGTCGAGTACATCCGTCTTCGGACAATCTTGTTCGGTTTCACGGTTCAACTTGATTGACACTACTCGCAGTGTAATAAATGCATCGGTTGCTCGATTTAGAGTAGTCTTTCGAGTATCCGAATACGGGCTAACGACCAAGCGTAATTGCGCCATTATAATTAAAACACATGTCTCAACACACCTCAATCACACATGAGTAAGAACAACTACTAACTATTAACGTTAAAAAATTTAAACGAAATGTTTAAATTATTTCGTTGGCTATAACAAGCACTAACAGAAATGTTAGTATGTAAGGTACAAGCTACGTACATTTTGATACAAGTGGAGAAAGTTTGTTATGGCGTACGAGGTGGAATTAACTCCCGAGCCGTTGGCGAGGGTGTTTTTGAGCCGAAAACTGAAATAACAAATGTCCACGTGTATCAAACGACGTTTTTCAATACACTTTTGAAGAAATACATTAAAAGAACGAAAAATATTTTTGTCATGAATTACTATGAAAATATGATTTTAATTTTCTTTTTTTCCGCGCTTTACTTTCCTCAGGTGAAGGAGAAGCAAAGGTATGAAGCCGCTAAACAGCCTAATATAAAAAATAGTTTTTTTTTTTTAATTTAGAACACAAATAAATGTTAATTTGTGTTTATAAGTAACTATTAGTTTTTAATAATCATGTTTATGTATGATATTCAATTTATAAACACAATTTGAATATTCAAAAAATATTTATGCCGTAAAGACGCTTAGTGCTTTGCCGAAATTAAAAAAAAAAACATTCACCTCAGACTATAGGCATTAAACCGCACACGTGCGGGAAAATAGAAAAAAAAACGCACGTGTGTGAAATACATTGCATGTTGTACTTAATCGTAGTGCGTTATGGACCAGTTTTCGAGGAAGTGTATTGAAAAAGAATTATTACGACGTTCACGTAAACAATGTCTAATTTATTAATATTTTCAAACGTATATTAACAACCTAAAACTGTTGATAGCGTCTGATTTTGTAGACGGAGTTCGTTTTCAGTTCATAAATTTCAGTGACGTTGGGCATAAAGTGTTATGGGGCGCGCAGCAAACAAGTAAACGGCCTGTGATAATTGCTGTTATTGCGTTAACGTAGCAGCTTTACGTTGGTAAATACCATATACCAAGCTTTGTAGCATTGACCCGATTGAGGTAGCGAATTGTGTTGGTACCATATTGTTATTAGGGAGTATCTAAGGTACTACCTAACTACTGTAAGAGTTAACTCTACGGTTTGTTGTTGGATTCGGTTGCTAGGCTCCGAATACCTACAATAGTGTGTTCTTTAATCAAAACAAAAGGGCATCAAAACTTTGAAATGGAAATCGAATATAGAATATTAAATCTGTACAAAACAAAACAATTCGACGAATGTCTCAAGTTATGTGAAACCGCCTTGCAAGAAAAAGATGACCGTATGATAGAGTTTATACGAATGCGCGCTATGACTATTCAGGCGAAGGTCGTCGGTAATGGATACGAAGAAGTGGAGTATTATCCTCAGCAGGACGATCTGATGTCTACAGCGGTTGCCAAAACACCGCGGCCTGGAACTGCATTTCACCGAAATAGTAAAACGGCCCGGAATATTGACACTTCATATCAGGTACTTACTATAGTAGAATATTTAACTAATTGAGCACCTTGGAAGTTTGGTGGGTAAGTAATATAGATATTTAATAAGATGAGCCAGCATTAGGTATTTTGACTTGAATGCAGCTTAGAATGTGGAGTAGTATTCTTTTTTTTTCTAATTCTAGAAAAGAGCCACCGCCACAGTGCGGTCCCGGGCGGGCACCAACACGGCCGGGGCTCGCAGCGTACGCACTGCCCTCAATACCGCATCCCGTATGTCCCGCGCAGCCACGGCCCTCGCCGGAGGAGCACCCTTCACTCCTGGTGCACCACTGTCACTTAGATTCCTTTCAAAAGACGACAAACTGTTCGCTCCGGCGTCGAAGACTCTGTTTGAGTATGTGTTCTATTGCGAAGGGGATGTTAGGAAGGTAATAATAATAATAGGTATAACCAGAAATAGGGCCATCATCAGACCCCAAGAGTCAGTGCAGTCCGTCCTATCTGAAAATCTCTAGGGCCGGATGGACTGCACAACTTCTGGATCAAGTGGTTTCATAGATAGCACGCTCTCTTGGCGTCCCAGTTTCAATCAGCCTTAGAGTCTGGGTCGCTGCCCCAGTTCTTGACGACAAGAATTACCCAATCTATATAATTATAGACCAATCAAGTGATTGGTCTATAATTGATGGAGCAGGTGGGTAGGTGGGTAGGCCGTAGACCGTAGGAAGATAAGTATCTACCTACGGTCTATAAAGACTAAAGTTCATACATCCCTTTTTGGCAGCTAAAATGAACCAATATCTGCCTGCCTATGTCTGCCTCTCAGAGTAGATGTAGGAAGGGGTCTCAACTAAGTAGCTGGTTATGTAGTAGATTACACTAGTTTATTTCAACAGGCTATAGAAGTGGCGTTTCAAGCACAGAAATCAGAAGACTCCACAGACTGGTGGTGGAACTTCTCATTAGCTCGTTGCTATTACGCACTTGGAATGCACAGAAACACTGAAGATTGTCTACGTCAGGCACTCAAACAAAACAAACACATTTCTATATACCTTCGTTTGGTGGCGATGTATGTTGGACTGAATCAGCCAATATCAGCATTGGAGATCTGTAAGCAAGGACTATCTGTTTTCCACGAATATACACCATTATTGATAGAGCAAGCAAGGATACACGAGCAGATGGGCAACTCCGCGTTGGCTGTTAAAGAGTACCGCACGGTAGCGTTAGAGGACCCATCAAACATGGAAGCCATCGCCAACATAGGGATGTACAATTTTTACAACGATCAGCCAGAAATTGCTTTGAGATATTACAGGTAAGATGAGCTTTGGGGACCTTAAGTAATTTGTACCAGTTGGTAATAGGACTGAAATAGTGAAGGTCGTGTTGTTTCCAGGAGGTTGTTAGCAACAAACCCCGCCGGGCCGGAAATCTACAACAACCTAGGACTCTGCTGTTTGTACTGTAATCAATGGGATTTGATAATACCATGCTTTCGGCAGGCTCTTTACTTTTCTGCTGATCCTGATATCCGGTCGAACATTTGGTTTAATCTTGCTCATGTTGCTCTGGTAAGGCTTTGAATTATGTTCAAAAGAAAGAAATAAAAGATTATCGTCCTAACTAACTCGTTACCATATCATTTCAGTCAACTGGAGACGTAACATTGGCTTACCGAAGTTTGCTAGTAAGTCTGGCAATAGACTCGAAGAATGAAGCTTCACAACATGCGTTGCAAGTTTTAGATGCAAGACTGCGCGCTAGAAAAAAACCCGCCAAGAGCGTGTCGGAACACTCACAGTAAACGGTTCCGTAGTAATAAACTTAGGTCTACCGCACACTTAAGACAAAACTGTCTTGAGACAGATTATTTCCCTAATACTAGTGCGAGCGAGAGATAAATAGTCTGTCTCGTACGCACTAGTAGGGAAATAGTCTGTCTCAAGACAGTTTTGTCTCAAGTGTGCGGTAGCCCTTACATTTGCAGTTCAAGTTCATGTTATAAGTTGGTCGACTATTAAAGCCTACTTAGGTGTTATCTAGTTTTCTTTTTAACATCGTTGTATACCGTCAATTTTTTAACATATCTAAAAACAACTGAAACACTTGTCTACAAAAGTAATTAGTGCTTTAAAGTTTAAAGTTTCTCAAACGGATCACTGAATCGAAAAACGGTTTTCACACACTTTTTTGAACGACAGCCTACAAAAGCGCATAGACGAGAAAAAAAATATCCCACTTTAGATGTAGGAGTAAATGGTTGGGACTACCATTAATGTTTTTCAAGTTTTTGATTCATTATTAATTTGAGTCATGATTAACATAATATAACTAGCTGACCCGCGCAACTTCGTCTGCGTTACATAAGAGAGAGAGAAAAGGTCAGAGAGAGTGTGATTCAACCTTAAAAGATTGAAGCGTGGGAATTATTAAACTACTAGATGTTAGCAAGAAAACTTACCACTCATACTTTCATAAAAATAATTTATTAAAAGATAGGTCGTAGGTCTCCTAAGCCCGTCATAAATTTAATTCTGTTTACGGAGGTAGGCGCGTTAAGTACTGCCCTGGCTTGCGCATAGCTGTATGGACGCTGGAGCCGAGGAGCAGGATGCAGGAGAAGGCGACGCGTCGGGCTAGAGTGTCGCCACCAGGTGACGCGGCAACAGTCCACACGGGTTAAACCCGGTCAAAGAAAAGCCCGCACTTTGGTCCCTGGAATTTACGTCCAGAATATATATATATGGGGTTCTCTGCTTATCCTCTCCTGACGGTGACCACAGCAGCGTAAGCGCAAGCGTAGGGATGGGTACTATTGCGCTTAGGGCGAATGTGTGTAGAGGTCAGCTTCAGAAGCGGAGTTGATAGAGCTAAAACGAAAAGAGAAAAAAGGTGTGAAGCACTTTTAAATTAATATTTACATACATAAAACATTGATGTAGCAAGGTTTGAGTACAATGGTTGAAATAATAGCTAGAATGATGTCTAGGAAAAGATGATGAAATAATTTGCAGATCATTGACCTTGACATGACATTTAAAAATAAGCACTGCGTGAATTTGTCAACACTTAGCCACTTACCCGTTAAGGGGAATTAAAACACTGAAGTTAATGTTCCTTAGTTAAACTTTTCAATAAAATAAAATTATTAACAAAAGTTTTGGAAGTTACTAGAAGTCCAAAAGTCTATTAGTGAGGCTGCGCGTATGTCGTCTAGTATATGTGAAGAGTGCTCGAGCGCGGACTTAGACTGACCTCTGCAGGTGCTCTCGCTCGAAGCTCGCGCGAAGACATGATGGAGTAGGAAAAAACTGGTTTTAAGAACGTGAGCGAGTGAGACAAAAGTACAGGCGTGATCAGATGATTTGGTCGGCCGGAAATGATATTAAAATCTGGCCCGTGAGGAGATGCTGGGGACTCTCGACAGAGATCCGTGGGGGCGCCCTTACAGATAGTGCGGGATAAACTCCGCACCTGCCCCCCCCCACTGACGCAGAGTCTCAAGTAGTCTCAACCGAACTGGTGTTCGCTAGATCCGGCCCCGTCCCCGCAAGGAGCTCGGCGAGGCGGTTTGTAAGGACTTTTTCAAAGAGCTTGCCCACCTCGTCGAGCAGCTCCACGGGCCGGTATGCGGACGGAGAGTCCGCAGGGCGCCCCGGCTTCCGAATGAGAACCAGCTTCCCCGTCTTCCAACGAAGCGGGAACTGGCCTCTCTCCAAGCATGCACTTGGCCCGAGAGCCTCCGAGGCCAGGACCCAGGCTTTGCCAGGCAAGTCGTCGGGTCCCGGGGCGGTATTTTTGGCACTGAGCTTACGTACCGCCACTCTCAGGTCTACCCCAGTCACTTCCAGAGCGTTGTCGTCGTCGTCTTGTTGGTCCGCTTCCACCGGCGGCGGAGCCATACGCCGGGGGCGATGTTCCCCTCGCGAAGGGAACAGAGCGCTCACCACGTCCTCCACGAGCTGAGGCCGGAGACTCTGCGTCAGCGCCTGCACCCCCTAGAGAGTGCTTGTGCCAAATTTCAGACCTCACTTCCCAGTTACAGCTTTCTATTACTACATACACATACTGGTAGGGACATATTACATTATTATGTAATTGAAATGTATTGGTAAATATTAATTACCAACCCGCACTGGGCCCGCGTGGTGGATTATAGCCCATTCCCTCTCATAGAGAGGAGGCCTGTGTCCCAGCAGTGGGAACATTAATAGGCTGATGATGATGATGATGATGATGATGATGAAATGTATCTCTCTACTTACCTCTAGTATAGCATAAAATAGTTTTCATCGCATTGCGTTTTTTTTTTGTATCGCAAATCACTCCGGAGATAATTATTATCTAGATTTCTAGAATTTAACAATTATGTTTGATAAATATGAATAAAAATAAAAATTGATTATGTTGTCGTATCTTTTATTTATGAATGGAAAGCAAGTAATCAGTGGATATGCCCAGTGACGCACTATTGCGCAGTTCATTGTACTTGAGGGCCACCAGCGAGTCAAGAGCGGCTTCAGGATAAGCGTGCATCTGAGCTGACACCGACGTGTCTGATACATCGGTAACTGCGTTCAGCGGTATTCGCGTGATGTGGCGGATTTTAACCTGAAATTATTTAATATTCATTTAATTCGATTTTAACAATTCATACTCGATCCAGATGGTAAAAATGAAATCACTATCACTACATATTATAAAACAAAGTCCCCCGCCGCGTCTGTCTGTCTGTCCCTATGTATGCTTAGATCTTTAAAACTACGCAACGGATTTTGATGCGGGTTTTTATAATAGACAGAGTGATTCAAAAGGAAGGTTTCAGTATATAATTTGCGGGCGGGCGAAGCCGCGGGCATCAGCTAGTAAATAATAAAGTTGAAACTTAAAATAAAATCAGTATTCAAATGTAACGTAATGTGTGTTTGTATGTGTTTATTAAAATGTTCAAAAACTGTGTCGGTATACCGGTGCAAACCGTGCTCATGAACGAGCTTAAAAATTGTCTCGTTAAAATAAAAATAGAGCTAACTGGTTGCGCTATTGAGCGATAAAGGCTACGCTGCTACGTCGTAACGGCTGCGCTGCTACGTCAAAACGGCTACGCTGCTACGTCAAAACGGCTATGCCGCTACGCCGTAACGGCAACTCTGCTACGTCGTAACGGCTACGTTGCTACGCCCCGTAATGACTACACTGCTAAGTCGTAACGACTACGCTGCTACGTCAAAACAGCTGCGATGTTACATCGTAACGGCTATACCGCTACGCCGTAGCTGCTGCCGTTCTATATCAAACGGAAACGCTTTTGCGAAGTAACGAATAAGGCCTACGAAATAACGGCTAACCGCATAGCACTAGACTACAACTCTACTGCTCTGTGATGATAATGAACTACTATAAACTACCGATCATCAGTCAATAACTTGGAACTCACTTGTTCTATTGTAGATGGCGCCACTCCTATACTTTCCCAAGTATCCAAATCTTTAGGTATAGACAAGGGTTTTGTGTAGTTCGTATTCTTCTCTTTGATAGGAATACAATTTCCAAAAGCGATGTTGAACAGCATGTCTTTGGTGCGTCGCAGAAGTTGTGGTTCTTTAGACGAATAGAACATTAAGTGCGCATGTTGGAGCAAAACGAAGCTTCTTAAGGTTGTGCAGATCATTTTTTTTATTTCGCTATCTGAAATTCCATGTTAGTGATTATTATGGACGTACGAGTATATATTTAATATTGTGACTGTTTTTTGAAGGTAATGCACTTCTACCTAGAATCGGCTTATGGTGCATTTTTGGGAATGTTTCCTATAATTTTAACTGTATCTAACTGGAAAATACAAAAATGTGCCAGACATCATACCTGCAAAATAACACCTAAATTCAAATAGCGCCCAAATCCAACTGGATGATAAAAACGATTATTTCAATTTGTAAAATATATAAGGAGGCTCAATCGTACTACTGTATAATTTAGAAGAGTACTCGTTCTGACGGCCTCGTCGGTGTAGTGGTCGCAATCGCGACTGCTGACCATGAGATACTGTGGGAAGTTTTTCCCATTCTGAAGTTTTCAGTGGCAGTCACGTAGTCTGGATTTGGGGCTCGGTTGGTGGCAGTAGACTCACCCCTTATTACACTTACACGGGGACTTAAACATAACTAGCTGAATGTGGGTGTACACCACTGCATAAACCTTCGGGGATTACAGGCGTGATGTCATGTTATGTTATGCATATTTCGAGCGCTTATGATGCAATATTATCGTGCACATTTCGACGGTTCTAAGTTGCAAATAATCCGGTTTCTAGTAGCTAAAAATACCGACTAGGTATATAGTCGGCATTTCTAGCTAATCTACTAAAGAATATTCTTTATTAGGAGGCCGCACGTCCTATTGAAAGGCTGAACTACGCAAGGCCAGTTAAGAATCTGAAGTGTTAATACCAATACAACGCAACGTGCGGTCGACAGTCGACTGCACTGTATGTAAGCACTCCAACATTAAAGTGTGTAATATGATACGACAAGAAGAAGAAGCCTTCCAAGGCTTTATTCCGAATTACGCTGTAATGGATTTGAGCGTCCATAAACCCGTTCCGAATTACCGTGAGTGCGATATCGATGTCCCTTGAATCGTCTTAGATGACGTCATGACATGCGCCATCTTGCGATTACAGCGATAATGCCCTAAATAAATATTACCGTGAGCGCTGTCAAAAATGACAGTTGTGTTCTCAGGTTGTGTTGTTTGGTTTGCTTGAAAAAAAAAAAGAGATCTATGTAATTTGTAATTCGTGGGATTTTTTTAAGGGGTAAATCATTGCCGGGAGCAAATCTAATATAAACACTTCCGTCATCCTTTTTATCACTGGACGAATCGTCGTTCTCTATCTCAAAATCTGAGTTAGGTATCAAAGTCGATAGAGTCAACCAACTTAACTTCCATTTTTAAAAATAAGTCTTGTGAAAGGTTTTGGTTTGGGGTTATGTTCACTATTAACGCGTTCAAGAGCGTTCCGAATTGATGACAGCTCTTAGCTGTCATAATCGTGATATATACGTCGGAACGCAAAATATAGATGTGAGCGCTGTGAGCGATTATTTTGTAATTCGGAATGCAACCCAAGAATATTAGCAAGTATGCGGAAAAAATATTATTGTATCTCGGCCCGTGTTCAAAACTTACCAAAATTCTTAAATAGATCATATTTCCCACAAATGATTATCAATTCTGGTGAACTTTCTGCGCTTGAATAGACGTCCTTCATTGTTTGTGTACAAGTTTCTAAAATCTCCCAAATACTTTTAATTTTACTAAGATCTACCATGACGCAGAAAAAAAACTTCCCTCGTACAGGTGTGGCTTGCAGCACATTATTCAATGTTTCCAATTTGCCGCCGTATTCCCAAATGTGACACAGAGTTTTATCGATCCCTTGTTTTTGGTTTGATTTCCTTCCAAACGAGTATTCTACCACTAATGTTTCGCGTGGTGGATCGTTCTTCTCTAGAAAGGTATGCAAGAGTGTTGTTTTGCCCTAAAACGTTTGAATGTTGAATTAATTTATTTTTGCTGTTGAAGCAATTAGGCAAGTCAGCATCATTTATTCCTTGTATCATAATTTTATTTGAGGTTGCCGCACCTCGTAACAAGCGTGCTGCATGATGCGCAGGGAGGAAGTGGATGGATACGATGGACACCTTTGCCCGGGGGTGGGACAGAAAAGTATAGGAAACAATAAAATAGGTACTCCAACTCACTACTGATTTGCTTCCAACAAAAAATATTGTTCGCGAGTTGTTTTCGTTCACGTTTGAGTGCGTTTTATCAATTATTTGTGTAGCTATTTCTGGTATTGATAACATAGTTCTAGTTATGTGGCTAGGTGCGGAACTGTTGACGTGAGAATGTCAGCGCTATAAAAAGAGTAAAATACTTATACCAAGCGCTTTAGCTAATATTAAAATTGCGTTTTACTCAGGAAACTCACAAAGTAAACACTAATAAACACACAAATTGATTTGGTTAGGTAAATGGTTTCCTAGCAACCAAAGGTACAGCTATAAAAAGTGCCACGCGTGATTCCAAATTACCAAAAACCCCATAGATATAATAAAAAAAATAGAAACCCCCAATAGGTTGTGCAGACAGCGAGCGTCGGTCTGCAGTGGTGGGTTTACTTAATGTAAACAAATGGATTTGAAAATGGATCTGTGGATGTCAAGTTGTTTGTAGAGCCACCAACATTAAGTGGTCTCTATTTATCCGTTCTCTACCCGATTGTGGAAAAGGATCATGTCAGGCGGACAGTTGGACAACAAACGCTTCTATCATTCGTTTTGAGACATGCCGTTTACTCTCATGTCACTCTGTCGTGGCATCTCGCCTTTGCATAAGTTGAATTCAAAGTGGGTAGTACTTAGTACTAAGTATAAATAGGTTAATATTACTAAATCATGGCGTGGGGTCACTTTAATTTGTTTTGTCACTTTGTCTATGGTGTGAAAGCAAAGTTGCGAAATCAAAATAATAAAAAAAACTTTATTTATCTGTGGAAATGGCGATTGATGATCTTGGTGTCAAGAGATTTTTGTAGAAAATCTTGTGCAAATATATTGCGTTGTAATAATAGCTGGGTGTTAATTCTTCTAAAATTAACTTTAGATTTCTTTAAACTAGTTAGAAGTGCATTTTATTTGACATCGATGATAAGTGTCAACTGATTGCAAGTGGTAAGAATTACATTGTCACCTTCATTCTTGTCCTAAAACTTTATTTATTTGTGCCTATTTATCATTGTTTATGTTTTATCATAATTTATTGTTTACTTTATCGTACCTTTTCAATATTTTAGAAAACATGTTGGCAATCTTTTGAGTTATTATTAAGAAAGAGAAAGGACCATTCTGCACATTATTCTCAGTCATATATTATTCCGTAACCTACATAAAATAACAATTAAAATCTATGCCTAGCATTTCTCGTGTTCCATGTTTTCTTCTCTAACAAGAACATGTTTTTTTTCTTCTTCAAGTAACTGTTATTTGGAAACTTATGATGTTTATAAATAGTATATAGTTCATTGAACTAATTTCATAATTACGTTTCAACATCCTAATTATAGTGTTCTATCGCCTTCGTAGGTTACCAAAAATTGTTAAGTAGGTATGAACTTTTTTGAACATGAAGTGGTGACTAATGCATCATTCACAGTTATTTATTCCTATTTCAGGTTACCTGGGCCACTAAATCAAGAAGGTAGCCATTTGCTTCATTCTACTTAATATTTTGTGTTAAAATTTTATTTGGTTAAAATATTAATTATTTTAAAATTTTATTGAAAAATGTTAATGCAATTAAACATCAAATTTGTGATATAGATGGCGGAAGTGGATCCAGAAACCTTGTTAGAATGGCTGCTGACGGGACAGGGTGATGAGCGTGACATGCAGCTCATCGCTCTTGAACAACTCTGCATGTTACTGCTCATGTCTGACAATGTTGACAGATGCTTTGAAAGGTAATTAATTTTATAAGAAGTCTGCATGGAAAGCAGCCAATTAAAACAGCTTATCAGTATTCATGCTGAAAAGACTTGTATAAGCTAAACAACAGATAGATTGATGTGATTATCTGGTGTCATAATCACATCAACCAATCTGTTGATGAACAAAGGTGGTCCTTTGTACTATTAATAAACAATTACTTGTTCATTTATAGAACGTAGTGAAATATTTCAACAGATTAAGTAATAGTTTCATAAGTAAATAGAATACTAATGTGGCACATTGTGAAAGTGTCTGATATCCATATTCAATAAACTTATCAATGTTGGAATGTTAGTATTACATTGTTAAGTTCAAAAATATATTATTTAATTGACTAATGTTACATATTCACTTCATGCTCTGTTTTGAATTTGATACTTTTGATGACTGACTTGTTATCTGAAGTCTAGAATATAGTAATATCCTGGTATAATAGTTAGACAGTCTTTTGTATAGGAATACAAAAGAATATCTGACTGAATCAGCTATTAGCATAACCATTGAGAACAGCATTTGGTGTATTGATTAAATATAATTATCATGTTTAAAGTTAAATTTTACAGCAAAAACATTCATCCATTTGGCAAAGATATTAGTAGAAATTTGTCTATATTTACTAACAGTCTGATAATTTGTATTATCTTATCAAATACACAATGTTATAAAATTATCATATTCGGAGCAACATATACAATGTGACCTACTTTTTTTTCAGTTGCCCTCCTAGAACATTTCTTCCGGCATTGTGTAAAATATTCTTAGATGAATGTGCACCAGATAATGTCCTGGAGGTGACAGCCAGGGCTATCACATACTACTTGGATGTTTCTGGTAAGTCTAATTAATTTGGAAAAACTGATCAAAAATGAATCTAAAAAATATTACTATGCATTAGCAATGAAACTTGAATTCTATTTGTGTAAACAGAAATTTAATTCTATTGCACATGGTCATGATCATGACACATGGTGTTTAATCACCATTTGAATAAATAAAACAGTTTCACTTTTGTTCTCAGAGTGAAATAGGTATATCTGTCAATATTATAAATGCGTGACTAAGCATTGTATCATCATTCAACTTCCTTATTTTACATTAATTTTAAATAATAATGCCTAATTAATTGATCCGTCTGTTAATTTTTGTGTCAAAGCTAGACAAGCATCTGGGTATACATTGAATGTAATTGTATTTTGCAGCTGAATGCACAAGACGGATTGTTGCTATTGAAGGAGCAGTTAAGGCTATTTGCAGCAGACTGCTCACTGTAGATCCTAACAATCGTACCAGCAAGGACCTTGCTGAACAGTGCATTAAAGTAAGTTTCTTGGAACATCTTTTGAAATGGGTAAGTTTTTTGTTTTTAAAGGAACGTCTACTATCAATGTTCTATCTTTTATCACAGGTATTGGAGTTGGTATGCACCAGGGAAGCAGGTGCCGTTTGGGAAGGCGGTGGCCTCCCTGCCGTGTTACATTTCATAACACATCATGGTACATCTGTGCACAAGGATACTCTACACTCAGCTATGGCAGTTGTTTCAAGGTATTTAATTGATAAATCCCTGCTATATTTCATATTGGCTCTAGTCTTGTTATTGATCTTTGTGTTTGCGAGAAATCCGAAACTCGATGTTATGATTGACAAATAATTTGTTTTGTCAGAGTATGTGGCAAAATGGAGCCGGGTGACGCTCGCGTGGGTGACGCCGTCTCGTCTCTGTCGGCACTGCTGCGTCACAATGACGCGCGCGTGGCTGACGCCGCTCTCCGATGCTTCGCGTCGCTTGCCGACCGCTTTGCGCGCGCGCATGCTGATCCAGCTCCTCTTGCTGAACATGGTATGTAACATAACATTTCAACTAAAGTAAAACGCGAAACATGCAGTATTTAATTATTATTTATTTATTTTATTTATTTACTGCATACTTTATATATATAATTAAATCTTTTTGTTCCTTCAGAGACACCAGTTATTGTTTTGTTTTTAAACTAATAAAGGACATTTTTTCGTCTTGTACACACGGCGACACATCAAGCCATACATATCTAGTATAACCTCACCTCACTTGGTTTGAGTTTCTCGTACAATGAGAGATGAGCTTAATTTGGTTTTGCATAGCTTGATTGATCGAACACTTGTACAGAAAAAGGCCAATTCATGATGTTTTCAAATGCTTTTACTATTTCATCATAGGTTTGATTGAAGAATTAGTTCGTCGGTTGGGCAGTGCTGAAAGTGGTGACGACAAGTGTTCAGCTCCAGCTGTATCTACTACTGTTAGTCTGCTCTCCACACTGTGCCGTGGCTCTGCACAAATAACACATGTAAGTCAAACAATATGATAGATAGTCTATAGATATAAACTACAGAATTCGATCCCAGCTCATTTTTGTAATCCCGGGATTGTAGGCAGGTAATGATAAATCAAGCACTGTCCAAAAATGAGCTTTTTGATTATCTTTATATTGACAATATAATGTTCGTAAAATAATTAATCAGTAAACTTTATATTAAAACAAAATTCAACTTCTGTAGTATTTGTTATTATTTTTGTTAACATAACGTGCACATCATAGACTATCTGATCGTCGCGTCGGCGGAAACTAATTAGCTGGCAAAACAAGATCGCAAAATGTCAAGTTAAATGAGTTCGCGTTGTTTTATGTAATTTTTATAAAAAATTAAGGTAAAACCTTGTAAAAATGTAAAAGCCCGGTATTTATCCAAGGGTAATCCAGAAGTTTTCGGGACTGGTATACAATTGGGATGAAACTTGTAATCCCGGGATCAAATCCTCTGGATAAAACCTTTAAAAACTTCGAAGTAACTGCTTTTCAAACTGGTAAAAAATACCTTGTTTGTAGGATCTCGTCCGCTTGGAGTTATGCTCAGCGGTGGAGGCGGCGGTGCAAGCCGATGAGCGCTGGTGCCTCGAGTGCATGCGGCTGGTCGACTTGTTGCTAGTGCTGCTGTGTGAGGGACGGCATGCTATACAGAAGTAAATACATATACATATTTGTTATTGGTTATGGGTTTTTATTTTTCAGGTGATGACTTTATTGTCTTAAGACCGTCAGAGAATGCTACAAAGGTTTTTTGGCGCTTGAATTACTTTGACGGGGGGGGGGGCAGAGTTGGTAAACATTTTAGAACTTGTTTTTTTTTAATTGCCTTGGTAAAACAAGATGTCGAAAGATCTTTTGTGTCGTTCCCAAAATCGGAACTGTTTACTTCCAATTTTGGGAACTAGACAAAAGATATTTCGATATCTTGTTTTACACACACTTTGTACAAATAAACTACAGCGTGTATTAGAAAGGTGTGATCATCATTCTTACCATCATGCGGAACAATTTTTTCCTTGGGACCACCATAGAAATCGCGATTTTTTTCTCACCCTGAAATATGACCGCACCTTTCTGGTACACGCTGTATAGTTTACCATTTTGTCACGGTTTTCGTTGTGTGTCAGTGGTTCGACTCGCAACGGCAGCTCGACATCGGGCTCGAGCGCGTCGGGCGGCGCGAGCGGCGAGGGCTCGTCGGCCAGCGGCAGTGGCGCGCGCGGCGATAAGTCGCACCGACAGCTAATCGACTGCATCCGCGGCAAGGTACTTATTGTTTATTATTAATTATTATTTAGTTGGCACACTCTCCCTGTCATCCATCTAAAGATTGTCTTGAGTAGATCACTTTTAGTGATAAGACCCCCTATGTAAAATATTTACTGTTTCCGTTTTGTATCTGTAATTAGTACAGTGTATAATAAAGAGTATTCTGTCTTTCTATCAAGGACACCGACGCTCTGCTGGCGGCCGTGTCCAGCGGCGCCGTCGACGTCAACTTCACCGATGACGTCGGACAGACCCTGCTCAACTGGGCGTCTGCTTTCGGTACAAGAGAAATGGTCGAGTTTTTGTGCGAGAAAGGTAAGATTTTCTTGTTATTCAAAGGTTTTGTCTCCTTTAAAATATAACCTTTGCCTTCGATTTCGTGGCCTGTTCTTGTGCCAAATAATATCATCCAAATCCGTTCATCCGTTAAAGCGTGAAAACATTACAGATGGACAGACCGTTACTTCGCATTTCTAGTACTAGTATTTATTTATACTGATTACAAAGGTTTACTTTAATTTTAAGTTATGTTTACTTATTTTGTTATGTTTCGCGTTAGGTGCTGACGTAAATCGTGGTCAACGCAGTTCATCTTTGCATTACGCGGCCTGCTTCGGTCGCCCCGCTATTGCCAAGGTGCTCCTCCGTTACGGTGCCAATGCTGACCTACGAGACGAAGATGGAAAAACGCCTCTTGATAAGGCTCGGGAAAGACATGACCAAGGTAAACAAATAGAAATAAATTCTTCTGATGGTTCCATTAAGTAATACTCAAATGGCCGAATACTGAAACGTCACTCAAAATTTAAGTAGCACTTATATTTAACAGATACTCAAAAGTGACGTTTGGCCATACGAAATTTAAAGTTTAGGAGCTGCTCAAATGTTAAGCAGCCCTTAAATTTTGAGTGACGTTTCAGTATTCAGGGGAAACAGTCACAGTATAATTATGCTTGTAAATCCAGGTCACAGGGAAGTGGCAGCTATTCTTCAGTGTCCGGGCGAGTGGTTAGTAGTCGGCAATCATGACTCGCCCTCGCCGACCAATGATGATGATTTCCCTGAAACTGGAGACAAAGAAATGGCAGCAGTATACCTTGAGTAAGTTATGATAGTTTTGTTTCGTAAATATATTTTGAGTTGTACAACGCCGCAGATTATGTTGCTTTGGTTTGGTTAAAACCTGTTTGTATCTTCTGAACTTACCTGCAGTTAACTGTGTTTTTTCAGAAGATACAAACAGGTTTTACTGTTTGTATCTTCTGAACTTACCTGCAGTTAACTGTGTTTTAACGTACAGTTCTTTCACGGTTATATTGCCTCTGACATTGTAGCATTTTTAATTTTGTTTTTATTAATAACTAGCTGATGCCCGCGGCTTATCCCGCCCGCAAATTATGTACTAAATCCTTCCTCTTTAATCACTCTGTCTATTAAAAAAACCCGCATCAAAATCCGTCGCGTAGTTTTACAGATCTAAGTATACATAGGGACGGACAGACAGACGCGGCGGGGGACTTTGTTTTATAATATTTTTTTTTACTAATGAGGCTGCTGTTGAGTTGCTGCCGTTGACAAACTGCTAAAATGATCTTTGCTTTCGTCACAATATAGTTGCTTTTCAGAGGTAAATTAAGAGTGTAGTATTCTTGTGGTATATACGGTCGGTGTGTTGCAGACGCCTGGTGCCGGTGTTCTGCTCGCGCTATCTGGGCGCGGGCGGCGCGGGAGTGCGGCGCGCCTGCCTGTCGCTGGTGCGCAAGATGGTGCACTACGCGCCCGCTCGCCTGCTGCGCCACATCTCGCTGCGCCGCGACCCGCCCGCCGCCGCGCACCTCACCATGCTCGTGGCCGCCGTGCTCGACAACGCCGTGAGTACCCCGCTACACCTATCCACACAAGATGGTGCACTACGCGCCCGCGCGCCTGCTGCGCCACATCTCGCTGCGCCGCGACCCGCCCGCCGCCGCGCACCTCACCATGCTCGTGGCCGCCGTGCTCGACAACGCCGTGAGTACCCCGCTACACCTATCCACACAAGATGGTGCACTACGCGCCCGCGCGCCTGCTGCGCCACATCTCGCTGCGCCGCGACCCGCCCGCCGCCGCGCACCTCACCATGCTCGTGGCCGCCGTGCTCGACAACGCCGTGAGTACCCCGCTACACCTATCCACACAAGATGGTGCACTACGCGCCCGCGCGCCTGCTGCGCCACATCTCGCTGCGCCGCGACCCGCCCGCCGCCGCGCACCTCACCATGCTCGTGGCCGCCGTGCTCGACAACGCCGTGAGTACCCCGCTACACCTATCCACACAAGATGGTGCACTACGCGCCCGCGCGCCTGCTGCGCCACATCTCGCTGCGCCGCGACCCGCCCGCCGCCGCGCACCTCACCATGCTCGTGGCCGCCGTGCTCGACAACGCCGTGAGTACCCCGCTACACCTATCCACACAAGATGGTGCACTACGCGCCCGCGCGCCTGCTGCGCCACATCTCGCTGCGCCGCGACCCGCCCGCCGCCGCGCACCTCACCATGCTCGTGGCCGCCGTGCTCGACAACGCCGTGAGTACCCCGCTACACCTATCCACACAAGATGGTGCACTACGCGCCCGCGCGCCTGCTGCGCCACATCTCGCTGCGCCGCGACCCGCCCGCCGCCGCGCACCTCACCATGCTCGTGGCCGCCGTGCTCGACAACGCCGTGAGTACCCCGCTACACCTATCCACACAAGATGGTGCACTACGCGCCCGCGCGCCTGCTGCGCCACATCTCGTGCGGCACGTGCCCATACTCGCCGCCATCTTGTTTTTAAATACAATATCTGCAGATAATTTTACAAATGTTTTCGAATAGTGCCTTCTGATAAAGTCATTCAAGCTCTCAAAGAATCATAGCGCACTAAAGCAGTCTGCCGGCCAAAAAAAGCCCACGGTAGAACCACACGCGATTTCTTTGCGAATAGTTGCAATCTAACAGTACAGTAAAAGCAATCGATTTGTTATAGTCATGAATTTGCACAGCTGTCAGTTTGGTTGCATGACTGAGTTACAGAATCAGCGCAGGCGTTACTTTGCGGAAATCCATAACGCTAAATATTTTGCATACTTTACATTTATTACCTGACTGATTTATGATAATGAGCATAAGATCACGCAACTCAACACAAATTAACTCAATTTACTTTACGTTATGCGACTCAGCAATGTTCATGTCTCTGCATTAATACGAATAAATAGAGTAGCAATGTATGGCCGTCGCGCCTCGTCATCGGTTACTTTAAATGAAAAACAAACTCTGCCAAACATTGTTTTCACGGTAGTATTGCGCCATAGTTCGCAAGTGTCTGCGTCGTGGATGTGCGGGCTGACGTAGTGTGTGTGGCAGGGCGAGCTGGGCGCCGGCCGCCGCGCGCCTGCGCGAGTGCTGCGCAGTCGCTATATCCGGCCGCCCGCGGTAACGTTACGATGGTGTGATGCTCCCAGGCCTGACTGTGCAAGCCGGCTCTAAAATGACTGATTTAAGGAGCCGGCACACTACACCGTGTCATACCATGCCCATGCTAGGAACATTGTTAGCAAAAAAATCTTTGTATTGAAAAGTATGAATGAGACTACTAACATCTATGCCATGCACGGAGCATCTACAATTGTCGGCGATAGTATTTTGCCGGTGTAGATACGGTGCATGGCACGCGTCGGTGCTCGCCGCGAACGCGACGGTCGTGTAGTCGGTGTTTCGACACCAATAATATAGGTCTGGTTATAACCGCGAATGATGACCGTTCTAGACCCGTTATATCGTGACCTTGTTACTCTGTTGTTACCTTCTAGTGGGCAAAGTTGTCCATGCCTTGTTTCTTTCCGTGCCTGATATGTTCATAGCACGGTCAAGTTATGGCATGGTGTAGTGGGCAGACTCCCTTATATTTCGTAGCGATAAAGAGATTAATAATTTATACAAAAGTAATGAAACTCGCTAAACTGATCATCGTTTTTAGAGCCGTACCCTCATCATTGCTTGAGACAACGTTGCACGGATTTTATGTGTACGTTTGACATCCATGTTTTGGCTTGAATCCGTCGAACGATGCCATCAACTGCGCTCAGCTTAGAACTTAGAATAGCTAAACACAAATAATGAATGTCAGTTATCATAAAGCATCAGACTTATAATACTAATATATTTATTTGTTATCTGCTGAATTGATTAAGATTCTGACTTGTTTTCTCACTGTCATTTATTCTTGAATGCATCCACATTTTTGTAAAGACATCACACCATCGAAACTTACCTGCATCAACAATCCTTCTCTTGTGTTTATTATTTTTTGTGTTTAATAATAATTTATCTTTTCATTGTTGTATTTGTTTTGTGACATATCAACAATATGTTTAATTATGTTACAGTCAAAAATCTGTTTTCGTTGGTAAACTTCAAATAAAAATCTTTGTAGGCTCCACTATTATTCCTTGGTATATTTCTTACCGAATGTACCCAGACCTTTTTAAATATTATGGTAACTTGCTACGACCTAGGACGATGACGACGGTCATCTCATCGTGCTGGGAATCGCTGAAGAGCTGATGGTGAAGGCTTCAGACATATACCTGGAGCAGTTCGCACGTCTCGGCGTGTTCAGCAAGGTGGAGGGTCTGGCGGCCGCGCCGGCGGCCTTCTTGTCATCTGACAGCGAAACGTCCAATATTCCAGGTAAGGACAAACATTGTGGTAACCATTCCTAATTTAATTTACATAATTATGTTTTGATGATTATTTTAAAATGACAACAAAAACAGACGGTAGTGAAAAAACTTTTTGTGGTATCGTCGCAAGAATAGCTGTGGCTGTGGTGTAAAGATAGACAGCACTATTCAAATTCGTCGGTCGTTGATGTCGTCACACCTCAAAGAAAATCTACCTGTCTTTGATATGGGTAACTAAAATTCGCCCCCAAAAGTTATCTTCGTTATCTTTCATAGTACTCTAATACTTAGGTTGAATTTCACGCTATCAGCACGTTTAAACTGCGTTTAAGGGCTTCGAGATTTTCACTATGAATTATCGTGCATCTCACTGAACTCACTCTATCGGGCACGATGCCAGGTGAGACAGCGTGCTTTTTGGCGACACCCACCAATGAGTTCGAGCCCGCGACTAGTGTCACCTAAAGAGCTTTAATTGTACGTGGTTTAGATGTGTAGATCGCGTAGCATTTAAGACCGCAATTAGTCCAGTCACGAGTCATATTGTATACTTGTGGGGTGTAGGTTGTAGCGAGGACGCGTCGTGCCTGTCGAGCGGCGTGGGCTACTCGTGGGCGGAGTGGTCGCTGTGCCGCGGGCGCGACGCGCTGTACGTGTGGAGCGACGCGGCGGCGCTGGAGCTCAGCACGGGCAGCAACGGCTGGTTCCGCTTCCTGCTCGACGGCAAGCTCGCCACCATGTACTCCAGCGGCAGTCCCGAGCACCAGACTGATAACACCGGTATCTAACATTTTGTTAATAGACCTTCACTTAAGAACATTCTAAAGAGATTATATTAAACGAAATATTGTCGTACATACTGATGCAATATTTAAGATCAAACTCATTTTATAATATTAGGGTTCCAACTTACTACATATTTTTGTAACAATATAATATTTAATTACTATACAATGAGAGAAAATCACTTTAGAGAGTTGGTACGAATACAACATATTAGTGCTGTAGACTGGATGAGACTCGTATGATCGCCATTCATGCTACAACTGAGCTTACAATTTACGGTCATTTAATGTTGATGGTCAATCAAGTTTCTAACTAGTTGCCCATTCCCTAGCGTAGACCTCTATGGAGAAAAACGGGCAAGAAACTCCATGGACACTCTTTTAAATCAAAATATTGTTACAAACTCTTGAATAAAATCTTGAAAATCATTCATGTTGAGATTATACATATATGTGAGAACGATATAGAATGACGTGCACATTAAGAGCGTCCAGAGTAAAAGATTAAATCAACAATTTTAAAATGAACTGTGGCACTAAGAGATGACTAGTCCCAACTGACAGCGCCCGTTCACGAACATGACGCATGTACCGGCGTCATTCAACCCAACCGTATTATATGACATATATGTCATGTATATAATTATATGACACACCCGCCACCATCAGCGAGACATTTGAGTGAGCATAACATTCTCTCAGCCATCAAGGCATATTCAAGTCAAAAGTTTTCTTAGCTTGAATTTTATTGTTTAGATTTATTATTTAAGCGCAGTTCCAGTGCACCAAAGCGCATTCAGAACATGGTGCTAAAAGTGTATAATGTTACTTTTAATGATTATAAGAGTCTATATCTAGCAGACACAGGCAAGGTTCTGCCCTCGCCTCCACCAATATAGAATCTTTGTACATATGAACACAAGCATGTAAAATGATTGTGTTTTCATTATTCATCATATTCATATCATTGTGTTCATAATCAGGTTTTTAACGATTCCTTAGAAGTTCAGTTTCTACGCGATTGTGATACCTACTAAAATGTTTTTACTAAAGTGTCACAGTAAAGGTTTTGTTGACTGTGGTTTTAAAAGTTATGTAGTGCATGTTCTGTTGAGAAAAAAAATGTGAGTAATGGTTTAATTACAGAAAATCGTGGCGAATTTATCGACAAACTTCAAAGAGCGCGAGCTTCAGTAAAGAATTCGGTCCCTCAACCAATACTGTCTAAACCCGGAGCGTCTAAATTAATTATTGGCAACTGGGCTCTCTCATGTAAAAAGTAAGTAAATTGCATTTTCTGACAAATAATATAACATGTTGTCATTTGATACCAATAAACTTCATTATATGTTCTTTCAGGGAAAAGGAATTACAGATCCACAATACCGATGGTCAGCAACAAACTACAGTACTCAGAGAAGACCTGCCTGGCTTTATTTTCGAATCGAACAGGGGTACTAAACATTCGTTCACAGCTGAAACCTTTTTAGGTAAGAATATAAAGCTTAAATCTTATTGTTAATGGTTAAATGATAAGTAGCGTAAGAATAACACGAAAGTTACAATATATGAGTATACTTCTTTTCTTTGTAACTTTCTTGAGTTCTTTGCATATTTTTTATATATTATTGAATTTTATTGCTCCGCAATGTTAAATGTATGTGTTATCTTTTTAGGTCCTGAGCTAGCCAGTGGCTGGACAGATCGCAGGACTGTGACGCCTCATAACGCGGTAAACGCGAGTCGATCAAGACTAGCGGCCAAAGCAGAGGCGTTGAAAGCACAGGTTTGTTAATGTGTCTAATAATTTGAATACTAGAAATAAAAGTGGACCTAAACTAGGAAGTAACTTGTTTTTAGTGGCGGTATTTTCATACAAGCCTAAAAGCCTGGCTTCTCCATTTTACCTAGGCCTCCTAATTTAAAGGTTTTTTTCAAATTCAAATATTAATTGCTTAACTCAGTGACCCTCAGGCACTCCACTGCTTGTTCTTTATCCATTTAAGGTGAATGCTCCAGGGTAGACCTAGGAATGAATTTTTCAAGGTCATAGTAATTTTAGACCTTTATGAACTTGGGAGGGTTATACTGATGATTTTGATGATTATAATTTTGTAACTATATACATACGTGTTATAGCCGCGAATCATATTTTCACCTACATACAACCTGACCTGCATATTGCAAAAAACGTAAGAAAATTTGAATTTCGCGGGGTATCCTGGCGTGTAAGTCCAAAGCACGGTTTCCACCAAAGCTGAGACGAGTGGAGCGTAAAGGAGATGTGCAAGATTCGACCAATCACAGCGAACTAAGAGATGCAATGTTGATTGCCCACTGAAAAATATTTTTGATATTCCAAATAACATTCCCATAAATCAGCAGAGATCGGTACAAATTATACAGAGTGATACCGATTCCTAAAAATTCGGTAAGAATATGACAAGCATCCTGCCAAAATCACAATACATGGCAGTGAATCTAAAAAAGGACTCATACATACCAAAAAACAACGAAGAGCTTTCAATATGCCTCACTCAGGAAAAGACGTACATGTGCCTACTAAAGAAGCTTGTTTACCCAACTAGGCAGTGACAACAACAATTACTGCAATATTAATCATGAGACTAACCAATGTAAAGTTGAACAAACATTATGTTCAAACATGTGGGTACCGTTGAATGATCCTTCTGAGCATTTATATCACTGCTGCAACAACTATTCCATTAAAATAATTTGCGGAGAGCATTTCACAGTCAAACAACTCAACCTAGCAGGAGTAATAATTATACCTCGGACAAGGTTGTGTTATCAAAGGGCAAGATTTAAACCTTGCACGCAAACACAAAATTTGATAACAACATAACGGTTCAGTCAAATATTTACGTACCCAAGATTGACCAACTAAACACGCGACGTAGAACTAGATTAAATATTGTCACTACAAATGACATCCATCACTACGTGGTAATCTATACCCTCGTGGCGGTGGCGACGACGCCGCAGGCGACGCGTGCGCCTCTCCCCAGACATCGAGCTACAAAGTGTTAACGACGCGAGTGCTAGTGCTTGTGCGCGACTACATAACAAGGCTGATCGTCAGCCCAGTGCTCAAAGTGCAGTGCAAGTGTGCGTGGTTAAAAAACAAAATAAATCGTGTTCGCCAATCTTAAACAAAAACTAGAGACATTAAGATTATACCACATTAAGATTATATAGTTACTACCATCTTAGCTAATATGATTGTACTATCATCAACTCATCTCAACTGCAACTTTGCCGGCCCGGAATATGTTCGGTCTATGCAACCAAACATTTGCTAACGCAGCAATTTACAACAATTGTTATACTTGTCGCTAAGTGACAATTTTATTAATACTTTAACATCAGTGCATTACGAGACATCAAACGGACCGGGTGCATTCAAAACATTTAACATAACAATTTACTAAGACATTTTAACATTAATCTTGAAGAGCCTTCAATAAACTCTTTAAAACCAATTTCAAACTGTGCTTTAATACTACCTACGATCTTGCACCCCGAACAAGAACCAATGTGATTGGTAGATTCCCGTACGTCTACTCTGTACTCGCTTAGAGAGAACTGGGTCTCAGGATTTTGTATTTTGAACGAAAACTGAAGATAAATGTTATTTGTATATTGTGGTAGGTATGCGAGCGTGCGCGCTTGCTGTACTCGCGCCACCTCGCCAACGCGGCCACGCGCCAGCCGCGCCCGCCCGTGGCGCGCCTGCGGGCCCTGCTCGCGCGCATGCAGCGCCTGGCCACGCAGCCGACTGGTGAGAGGACATGTTACACAATACTCTTCAACTAAAAAATCCTTGCTCTGAGAAAGTTTTCAACATTTTTTTTTTTATCTTACTGGCATTATTAGTCTTCTTATTTAACCCAAAGTGAATTAATTTAGGATCTTATTTTACTAGATTCTCACGAATCATCTACAAAATTGTATCACTTTACAGAGGACTGGCAAAACGAGCTGAACGAGTCGCTAGATCAACTGACAGAGCTGTTGTGCGGAGACGAGCTGCTGTCGGCTTACGAGCTGCAGTCATCTGGCTTAGCACCTTCCTTGCTGCAAGTGCTGTCACCGCAGGCTAATGGTAAATGACGCTTAATAGTAGATTATACAACAAGTGAAAAAAAGGGAATTTAATTCGAGGGACTAATTTAGATCCCGAGTGCAGCGAAGGATTCTAAAGTAGAATCCTGAGCGGAGCGAGAGATTCAAGAACCGAAATTATTATTTTTTCACGAGTTGTGTACTCTACTTTTTACAATTGACTGCGAGAAAATGTATAGAAGAATAATATTTATACTTCTCATGTTAATAATAACAGCCACCCGGGTCGATCTTTAAGGTTAAGCCACGCTTACCTAGGTCTATGGTCCACTAATTCATTACCTACTGAGTTTCCTCCGTGCGTCGGAAAGTACGTAAAGTCCATGGTCCCGGCTGTCATTTGTAGTTCTTTGACAGTCGTAACAGAAAGCCCCAGTGGCCAGAAAGTCTAACAACCAGTCTTACCAATGGGTACCGTATTACGCACCCAGTACTAACTGAGTTGTGAAGGTCAGATAGGCAGTCGCTCCATGTAATAGTACATTATGGTACAAGTGTGTAATGTTGGCGATTACCGCTGAGGCGCCATTGAGACTCGAGCCGTTAGGTGAGGGTCTTAAGAGGGCCGAGGACGGTAATCATCAATACACACGTGTATCATATGACGTTTTTCAACACACTTTTGAAGAAAATAATACAAAAAAATCATTATGTTATCGAAACTTTTTTAAGAACAAAGCAACGCAACCAATAAAATAAAAAAATAACCCTAAAACTCACTTGTGAATAATAGCAATGAAAAAGTCACAGTTTGATTACAGGTGTCATTATGTGCCTAATTGCGGTGAAATTGAGAGTCATTTTATGAGCAAGTGTGTTGAAAAATACTGATTGAAATTAGAACAATATTAAAAATTCAGTGTTATTCTTGTCGGCACGTTTTATTTGTTCATAATTAGTCCTTGTTCCATATTCAAAATGTCTTTATTCACTCAGTGAGTAAAAGAGCGTTTTATTCACTGTTATCGATGAATAAGGCGGCGGCGGCGTAACACGGCGTCGTAGCGTAAGCGTTTCGTAATCCACGCGTGCGACGAGAGCAATACGAGCAAGAACATATTCAAACAAGTCCGCATACGAAGCGGTGTTGCAGCGAATCGTAGGAGGTGTTTATTGTCATTACGATAGTCGTAACGTACTGGCGCAAAAACACAAGCGTAAAAAGTTAACTATTCATAATTTTCTTCAAAAAACACCCGAATTTAACTGAATTTCAATTTCTTATGACTTTTAACTTTCAACATGACTGAAAAAATAATTGAATTCATCAAACTGGTTGAAGACTACCCTTGTCTATATAATCATTCATTAAGCGAATATTCAAGAAAAGATGTTACGACAAAGGTTGGGCAGCTTGGGCAGCTTTCTGCAACAAACAATCTCTTCCTGTAATTATTTCCAATGTATGGATGGATCCAATAAACACGTCGCTTTCTACTTCTAACAAAATCAAACAAAAACATCCTCTTCGTCTGAAGAGAAAGTAAGATCCTCAACATCCAAAACGTCTGTAATATTAACTGATATCCAAAACGATACGTCTACGCGACGATTCGTTTGTGCAACACTGCTGGTCTCGTACGCGTAGCGTCGTAACGATACGCTTACTACTCGTGTTTGAAGGGCCTTAAATGCCCTTTTTTTGAGTGGCGATGGTAAAAAGTACATTTTGCACTAAAACTTCAAACACTTTAATGACTTTCAATACCACTAGTAATACACTGGCCTGCAAAAATAAGTATCACACTTTTAAAATTGCAATAACTTTTTAAGTACATCAAAAAATACTTTCGAAATAAAAAGGACTCGAAAAAGAGTTTAATTTTTTACATAAAAACTAATAAAGCTGATAAAAATTGCTATAAAACGTTTTTTTATTATAAATCTCTAACTTCTATAGTTTAGTAGTAATTGAAATTCTAAAAGTGTAGTACTTAGTTTTGCAGGCCAGTGTATTTGAAATCATCATAATTTACACTAAGCTTAAAGTGGATTTTCTTGGAATTAACATTCAGTTGAAAATAAGGGTTTGATTAGACTATGTTACAACATTGAGTATTACTTTTTTGTAAACGGATTGGACGTTTAGGTATAATTTGTAAACAGTTCATGTTCAGTTTGAAGCGCACTTACAATGCGATACGTGTGTCCATGATATTACCGGGATAGGTTGTAACTCACTTGCATAAGGACGAGGACGAGCGCGGCACATAGAATTATAATTTCAGGCATAGAAAGTTAAACAAACATGATGTCATTATACGGGAGGTCGTGTCGTGGAAAGCCGATCAGACTGCTCTCACGATGATACTCGCCCATGATCGATATTTGAGCTACGTTGCTCCATGTAAGGATACGGTCACACGCTGCTAACTGACTTGCGCCATATCACCAACGCTCAAAGCGTTTGCGGTGGTTTGGGAGAGAAGCGCGGGAGCGGCTGCAATCGGGCGGTGCATTCGCGGCAAACTACACAAGTTCCTTTGACGTCATAATAATAACTGCAGTCGTGCGTGATGTGGCTTGCTATGTTTTGATAAGTACGGCAGCTCGTGTTGAACACTCGTACTGATGAGTGTCGCCATGTCCGCAGACGGGCCGGGGCAGGCGGGCGCGCGCGCGGCGCTGGTGCGCGCGTGGCTGGCGCGCGGGCGGGGCGCGGCGCTGGCGGCGCGCCTGGTGGCGGTGCTGGAGAGCGTGGAGCGCCTGCCCGTGCACGCGCCCGCCGGCGACGTGCCGCCGCCCTCGGCCGGCACGCTGCACCATCTCACCAAGAGGATCAGGTAAACACGTTGCTCGTACCTAAAACTAAAATTGGCTTTTCGTCATCGATGAGTAACATATTTACCGCTAATAGCAAACTAAACAGTGTAAAAACTAGTGTCCGACCGAAACAGGATTTTCAGCTGAAACCGAACCCGAACCTTCGGTGTTGGTCCCCGTTTCGGCCGGAACCGAAACCTAAACCGAAACTTATTAAAAATTTTATAGCATGTTAAATCTATTTTTACGCATATATAGACAGTTAACACATGTAAAAAATAAAATGCAATAATTAAAGTATGTAACAAAAATAGTTCTTTATTTGTAAAATTAACAATTTAAATTAAAAAAAAACACAGTCAACATATTTTTCAAACTTTTTCAAAAATCAACATTAATTACTTATGTTTACAATAGTCTTAATGATAGATAGCTTATGTTGTTATTTTCTTATGAGATCTAGTATTTAACTTAGTATTTAAAGAAATATCTTACCATTATAATTAATTATTAATTTAATATTTATCAGATATTTAATATTTACCTGTGGCAGTCATTATTAATAGGAAAATTAATTCAAGTAAATAATAAAGTTTAAATAGAAAACTTTCACGTACTACACGTCCGAATTGACTAAGCACCTCACGTACTAAAAGGAAAAAATGCGACATGACTAATAGTACTGAAGTTCATTCACGGTAATAGTTAAATCACCAGTGGTAGTTGTGGATCGGAATTACGGGGCGGTTCTAATACGGGTACAAAATTTAATCCAACAACAATTACAAACAAATATAGTAATGTTTGAATCAAACATCACAGGTATCTTCACACATCTTTTAAGTGTTACATTAATTTGTCATTATTTAGGGTTTTAAAGATTTTAATCATTCGTTTTATTTTTGAGAAATGACAACACTCCCTAACCGTCAATGTTGTAGCGGGAAGGGGTAGTTTATAAAGCATGGCATTCGGCCGAGAGAGGGCTGTTCGTTGGAAGAAATTCTAGTGTTAAGACTAATAGGCGAATCTATGTCCGATAACTGATAAGTGTTGTAACGATTGCATTTTGTATAAAACGTGAAATAATATAGAATTGTGTAATACCAAATAATTTGAAAAGAGTAACCATGGAGTTTCTTGCCGGGTTCTTCTCCATGCAAGCGACCAACCCGAACCGTGCACCCTTGTCGACGTTCATAAGTACCCATCCAGGCCTATGTGGAATAAAATACATACTTGGATTTGAATATACTCAAGAGTTGATTGGAGCTACAGTGGTTTTATTACAAATTTCTACATAAATTCATATACATAACCTCAAATCATCACGATCGCGCCGGCTAGCGAACTTAACTGGCAATCACGTTCACTCACTCGAAGTTAGCCGAATGATGCGCAACAATTCACGAACACCTAGTTTCGGCGGGGCCGAAGGTTCGGCCAAGAAACCGAAACTGTGGCCGAAAATATTTTTTTTAGCCGAAACTAGCCGAAACCGAAACCAAACCTTCGGTCGGTCCTTAGTAAAAACACTTTATTCTTTTGTACTGGACCATACCAGGGAACTTTCTGGTTCTACAAGAATTCAAGTCTAAAACGTTATTAAACTAAATCAAAATACGCTGAAGATTAGGCTTTTTGAACGCGAATTACACAAGACAGCCGCCAAGCAACCTGTATGTTAGATTGTGCATTATACTTAGGTCTAGTAAAATATTTATTCAGCAGTCATATTGCTTCTGTAATCATGCGTTTCTCTTTAGGCTGCGCGTTGAACGTGCAAGCGATGAATCGACAGAGGACACAACATCAAACAACGGCAACAACGCTGGCCGCAACCTCAAGGTGGAAGCGTTGACAACAGTACGGCAGCTCGAGAGATTCCTTGCCAAATCAGTCGCGCGCCAGTGGTATGACATGGAGCGAACCACTTTTAACTTCGTACAGAAGATAAAAGCAGAAGCTCCTATGACGTTTACTTACGAAGTAAGAAGCTCTCCATACTGAGTATCAAATCACTGATTTTGGCAAATACGAACTTAACAAATATTTTTCTATTGCAGCACGATTTCGACGAGAATGGTATTCTCTACTTTATTGGCAGTAATGGAGGTACTTGTGAATGGGTAAATCCCGGTGCTCACGGTTTGGTCAGCGTGTGGTCCTCTGACGGGAGGCAGTTGCCTTACGGTCGCGCAGAGGATGCACTCTCGCGGTCACCGGAGCCGCTAAACGTTCACACGAACGACGACAGACGAGCCTTCATAGCGTGTGACTTGGGCTTACAAGTAGTGCCCTCGGCGTACACGTTACGTCATGCCCGTGGGTACGGACGCTCAGCGCTCAGGAACTGGTTATTCCAAGTAAGTCAAGCGGGATTTTGTTTATTAACAAGAGTTTTATAAATGTAATCTAGCTGTTGCCGGTTAATTCGTATCCTAGAGAAAATACTTCATGTTCTCGGAGAAAAATCTTCATGTTCCCGAAGAAAAATTTTGTGTTAATCTAGGACATGGTCTATCTGTGTGTCTGGATGTCATATTTACATTAACAATATTATTCGAGGGTTTTCAAGTGTTTATTTCGTTTTGCATATAATTGGTTTCCTTTAGATGTCAGCTGACGGCGTGACGTGGAGCACCCTGCTGGCGCACAGCGACGAGCAGACGCTGCAGGAGCCGGGCAGCACGGCCACGTGGCGCGTCCGGGCCGACGCGCCCTACCGCTTCCTGAGGATACAGCAGAACGGCAAGAACGCTAGCGGACAGAGCCATTATCTGTCGCTTTCTGGCCTCGAGATTTATGGCAGGGTACGTTATACAACAACTAATTATAGCGTGTGTCTTGTGACGCGTATATTTATACATGATAATAATTAAGGTGATTCATAGGGTCAATGGCTGCACTTTGTTTGTTGTTTTGTCGTGTCAAGATATCAATATACAGCACGTTTGTAGCGTTTCACTAGCCAATTACCTTTAAACAAAGTTATTTTTGGATTGTCTCCTTTACAGTTTTTGTACAGTTGCTATACAGCAGTATAACACATAAGCGTCTCGATCATCTTTAGGTGGTGAGCGTAAACGAGGTGGCTCCCCGGCAAGCGGGCGGGGCGGGGTCTGCGGGCGGCGCCAGCGCAGGAGTGGGCGGGGCCACAGGCGCGCGGGGGCGGCGCTGGGCGCGCGCGCGCGGCGTGTGCGCAGGCGCGCGGGTGCTGCGCGGGCCCGACTGGAAGTGGCGCGACCAGGACGGGCCCCACCCCGCGCTCGGCACCGTCACCTCCGACCTGCATAACGGATGGCTCGATGTTAGGTAACGACCTATACTTGACTTTCGTTCCATGTACTAAATATTATTTTACTGTAATTGATCGGATGATTGAGCGTTATGGTACCACAATAACAGTTTAAGCCGGTTAAAAAGAGCTTTATGTCCATACAATAAAAATGATAATGATAATGTCAATGTTCTTCATTCGCTCCGTTTCGATTTGGACGACGCGACTAGACGTTCTATGTGTCAAAAATATCTAAATTCTAATAGGGTAGATGACACCATAAAATAATAATAAAATAATTCCATGACTCCAATCTCAAAAAAAATAAAAACATTTTTTTGGGCCTGAAAACCCTAATTTATTTTCAATTAATTGTCAAATTAGATTTTTAGTTGTTTTGAAATCAATAAATAGTTGAGTCATTGAGTTGACTAAACAGTGACGTCACAGTTTGCTATTGCCATACAAAATCTATGAGAGAACCACGTTTTGACAGCTCTTAAAAAGTATCTCAATTGATTGATGTGTCATTTACCCCATTGATTTCCATCAACATGTTGTTGTTGTTTTACATGTACAATTATGTGTGTGCTATAATTGAATCGTGTGTAACATGAGGTGGGACCACGGCGGACGCAACTCGTACCGCATGGGCGCCGAGGGCAAGTTCGACCTCAAGGTGGTGAGTGGCGGCGCCACCGGCGCTGAGCCCAAGCAGGGCCGCAAGAGTCACTCCACGCCCAGTCTGCCTGACGCCACGGCCGTCGACCATCAGGTGAGTGGCGGCGCCACCGGCGCTGAGCCCAAGCAGGGCCGCAAGAGTCACTTCACGCCCAGCCTGCCTGACGCCACGGCCGTCGACCATCAGGTGAGTGGCGGCGCCACCGGCGCTGAGCCCAAGCAGGGCCGCAAGAGTCACTCCACGCCCAGCCTGCCTGACGCCACGGCCGTCGACCATCAGGTGAGTGGCGGCGCCACCGGCGCTGAGCCCAAGCAGGGCCGCAAGAGTCACTTCACGCCCAGCCTGCCTGACGCCACGGCCGTCGACCATCAGGTGAGTGGCGGCGCCACCGGCGCTGAGCCCAAGCAGGGCCGCAAGAGTCACTCCACGCCCAGCCTGCCTGACGCCACGGCCGTCGACCATCAGGTGAGTGGCGGCGCCACCGGCGCTGAGCCCAAGCAGGGCCGCAAGAGTCACTTCACGCCCAGCCTGCCTGACGCCACGGCCGTCGACCATCAGGTGAGTGGCGGCGCCACCGGCGCTGAGCCCAAGCAGGGCCGCAAGAGTCACTCCACGCCCAGCCTGCCTGACGCCACGGCCGTCGACCATCAAGTGAGTCTGTTCCCCAAGCAAAGGTGTGCCTCACCAGCTAAACCCTGAGAGAGGGTGAGCTTATTCCGGGGATGCGGGACTGTTCGAAAGAGATACTGCGGCCCTGGAAAACAAAGGGCTAAGAAGGAACATGGATGGGTTTTAGTCAGTAAAAGTCTGACACTCTTCCGCTCCGCCCAGAGCGGGAGGGTCATTTGATAATTTCCTATCTGAAAAAAAAGGGTGAGCTTATTGCTAACAACCGGCCAGAAATCCAGGGTCCGTGGCTACTACTGAGGATTACCTGATGGATAACCTCCAAAGCACTTTCTCAGAACTGGGAATTGAACTCAGCACCTCATGCTTAGCAGAAGCGCTTGCCACTAACTTTCATCATTCATTCTTCTTCAACTTCATTTATCTTGATAAATGTAGACTTGTACTAATATCGAACAATGTCAGGTATCGGTGGCTTCCACTGAGCAGGCGTCGTCAGCGGACAACATATCGAGCGAGGAGATGGCCAGCAACATGTCGCGCCCGCGCACGCACGCCACCGACCTGTCCGCTATCAACAACTCCACACATCATATCAATACAGGTGCTTATTGTTCATGTATTTCCACTAGTTCGGCTTCATAACTTCTTGACTTTCTATGACTCCCGCAAACTAATAAGGTGCCGTCAAAACGAGCGGACACCGGACATTGACACATTTTATAGCACATTCAATAGTAAATTTAGATTATTTACAAATTTGATTGAAATAAATAAATAAATAAAAAATGAACTGTTTTAAGCCCGCAGTCCGGTGCGCGTTCCCATCCCCAGTCCTGCAATTTGCAAAATGTTTGCATCAAAAATGTGTATGTTTTAGATCTGGCAACAATAGTAGAATCTCTGACCCTCGGAGCGGAGAGCAATAACTGTATGACCGATTTGGGCAACACATCTTTCACAAATATGGAAATGGGACCAACAAGTATCACCGATATTACTAAGCCCTACCCAGCCAAAGAACCGGTACCGGAAGCGAATGCTCAAGAGGTCAGTTATTACTTATTATGTTTCAAACACAAACTGTTTATTTCTTGTTGTTATACCGAATGACTTATATATTACTTTCCAAAAAAAATGGGTATAATAGGTGAACGGAGTAGAAGCAAATGGCATACGTAGTTTTAACTATTATTTTTAGTGAAAAAAATAAAATAAAAAAAAAACGAAATTCAAATAATACGCGTATTGCGTATGATTTGAATGAATATAATTAATATTATAATTCACCTATGTTAGATTAAGAATTGTCTTCGTAGCTACGCAAGTCACATATCCACATACCTAGCTATATGTATACCACATGCCGCCTTTAAAATCATTACATAGAATCGTATTAAGCTAGTCGCAAATATACTTGCAAACAGACACCACGTATTTCATTTATCCGAAACCAGAACAAGCGATAGTGAACCCTAATACAATCACCATATGGTCGCAATCGAGCCGGATCCATCCAGTACGGACGCTTGCCGGGAGAACAAAAGACACACATTCCACAGCTGCGATAAGCCGACCTTATTTTTTGTGCTCATCGGATTCCGAGAATTAGCAAGTTGTTTACTACGAAGACTTGTAGTAATAATTAAGTGACGACTTTATATACATCGGGTATCAGCAGCATTCAAGCTAGTTTACGTGAAAAATGAGTACGACTGAAGAACAACAGAAACTTCTCTCCGTGTTAGAAGATACTGCAAACCTACTTCGGAAAACACAATCTAATTTAAAGAAATGTCCTAAAGCACGCTTAACAAGAGGATATATTGAGGCACGTATGAAAATCATCGAAGATTATTGGAATACGTTCAAATGTGCGCATAAAGACTTGGTAAAAGTAACGCCAAAGGAACATAAAGGAACATTGCCATATTTTTTAAATGAGGAATTTTTTATCTATGAAGATTTGTATAACGTGCTTCAAGGTGACTTAAAGGACATGGTTATTTCGTTATCTGAACCATCAGTGGTGGAATCAAGATCACCAAATAGTAGTTTCGACTGCACGAGTCCACAAAATAGCCTCGTGCACCTGCCGAGGATCGAGATACCGAAGTTTTCCGGTAATTATGAATCATGGCAAACTTTTCAAGATTTGTTTATCTCGTTGGTGCACAATAACACTTCGCTTCGCGATGTCCAGAAGCTACATTATTTGAAGACTAGTGTTACTCAAGAAGCCGAATCACTATTGAAGCATATACAGGTAACCGATAACAATTATGTAAATGCATGGGATATTTTGAAAAAGAGATACGGCAACAAACGCTTACTTTTGAATCATTCTATGAAAAGGTTATTCAACCAAAAGAAGATGACTTCTCAATCAGCTTCTCAGTTAAAAGGGTTGTTAGATACAACCACAGAGTGCCTTAACAACTTTAATAATTTAAATATTGATGTCGGCTCTTGGGATCCATTCCTTATATATCTTCTAGTGCAGAAGATGGACCCAGAGACGCACAAGAACTGGGAAGAACATGCATATAAAGAAGAATCCGAAAACTTACCTACCTGGAGTGATTTGAAGAAGTTCTTAGAATCGAAGTTCCGTACCCTGGAATTAACAAATCAGCATAGTACATCAAAGGACAATAAAACAATAAAGGAGCGTTCATGTCATGTTGCCGCACCAGTTACGGAGAAAGTTTGTGTGATGTGTAAAGAAAGTCACAGCTTAAGTCATTGCAAGGAATTTGGCAAGAAGGAACCTACTGAAAGAAGAGAATTTGTGAAAAACAAACAATTATGTTTTAACTGCTTAGTACCAGGACACTCGGCATTTAAGTGTAAAGTGCCAGTATCTTGTCGTATTTGTAAGAGGCGCCATCATTCGCTTTTGCATGAAAACAAGACCAAGCAGTCTGGAGAATCATCGGTCACCTCACCTCCAGCTGTAACACATGTAGAAGAAGAGCAAGCAGTACAAGTCAATACAATGATAGCGTCGCATTTCAGTACTAAGAAGAGAGTAGCAGCACTTTTAGCAACGGCAGTAGTGGAAGCAACAAGCGAGCAAGGCAACACCATTTTACTGCGGGCGCTGATAGATCAAGGTTCCGAGGCAGCTTTTATTAGCGAAAAGGCGACTCAATTGTTGAAGCTCGAACGACAACCTGTAAAAGCAAGCATTGTAGGGGTGGGATCCCAGAAGACTGATATAAAACACGTGGTACAGCTACAAATACGATCACGATTGGACCGAAACTATTGTTTACCGATCAAGGCATACGTAATGTCCAAGCAACTGACCACAAAGATACCCACCAAAACAATTAATAAACAAGAATGGGCACACATTCAAGACCTCAACCTGGCTGACCCAACTTATTTCAAGCCAGGGTCTATAGATCTGCTCTTGGGTGTGAATGAATATGCCGAAATTCTGCAAAACAACCTAATCAAAGGTCCACCAGGCACACCAAGCGCTCAGGAAACCAGCCTGGGTTGGATTCTTTTTGGAGAAGTGAATACAACACAACAAAACCAGTATGTTGTCATGCATCATTCAGTTGACATAGAAGACATGTTGAAATCAATATGGGAAATTGACGTAGACACTAAAAGACACTTAACAAAGGAAGAACAACTGTGTGAAGAAGTATACGAAAAGACAACTACAAGAAATGAAGAAGGAAGGTACATTGTTAAATTACCATTTAATACATACAGTCCACAATCACCAGACGGTAACACAAAATCGATAGCAACGCATAGATTTACTCAATTAGAAAGGAAGTTCAGGAAATCGCCAGACCTGCAAAGAGAATATAGTAAAGTTATTAATGAGTATTTAGAACAAGGATACCTCGAGAAGGTATCTGATAAGGAAAAGGATAAAAGAGCTGTATACTTACCTCACCACGCTGTTGTCCGATCTGACAAGGAGTCCACGAGAACACGCGTTGTGTTTGATGCGTCGTGTAGAGGATCAAATAACGTTTCGTTGAACGATGAGTTACGCGTGGGTCCTCAGCTGCAAGAAGACTTGAGAAACATTTTGATGAGATGGCGCATGAAACAAATCTGTTTTATGGCAGATATAAAACAGATGTTCCTCCAAGTATTAGTGACCAAGGAAGACGCAGAATTTCAGCGAATCCTGTGGAGGCAGCAAGAATCTGATACCTTGGAAGAATACCGACTGCTCAGAGTCACCTTCGGTACAGCGTCGGCACCATATTTGGCCGTTAGAACGCTCCAACAGGTAGCCAAAGACGAAGCAAATAATAATATCCTTGTTGCACAAACTATAAACGAGGATTTTTACATGGACGATCTTTTATCTGGCACAGACACAGTAGCTGAAGCTATGACACTTTCTAAAGAATTATCAGACACCCTAGAAAGAGGCGGTTTTCAACTTACGAAATGGGCATCCAATAGTATCGATTTAATGAAGTATATAGAAGAGGATAAAAGATCTGCAAAGGCACATATTGATTTAAACCTCGATAAAACTCTCAAAGCATTAGGAATTGAATGGAATTTAAAAACAGACCAGTTCCAATACAATCTTAGATTTAAACCCATAAGCGAGTCCATAACAAAGCGAAACATATTGTCGGATATACAAAGAGTGTTTGATCCCCTTGGTTGGATAGCACCGAGTACTGTTATGGCTAAAATATTAATACAAAAGCTCTGGCTTGAAAAGGTTAACTGGGATGAACAAGTTAGTAGCGCATTAGAAAAAGAATGGAGAGAAATAAGATCAGACCTCGTTAACATAACTGAAATACAAATAGAGAGATGGCTTGGTACAATGACTGTTAACAACGACAAAATACAAATTCACGGATTCAGTGATGCTTCAATGCGTGCATATGCAGCGGCAGTCTATATTAGAATTGAAACTCTAGACGGCAAGATTGAAACAAAACTGATAGCTGCCAGAACCAGAGTAGCACCACTGAAGACCATTTCGTTACCTCGTCTAGAACTTTGTGGTGCCCTACTTCTTTCAAAATTAATGAAACAAGTTGGACAATCAATGAGGATACCGACAACACGAATCTACGCATGGACTGACTCTTCAATTGTTATCGCATGGCTTAGTGGTGAACCTAACAGGTGGAAACCCTTCGTTGCAAACCGTGTGGTCGAAATTGTTGAAAACATAAACAATAAGCACTGGTTCCATGTTCAGTCACACGAGAATCCCGCTGATGTGGCATCTAGAGGAATGTTGTTATCCGACTTGAAGAAATGTAACTTATGGTGGCAGGGACCGGGCTGGCTATCTGAAACAAAAATAAATATTAAACATGAAATAACAGAAACAGACTTGGAAATGAAGAAAACTAAAATCAATACTTACCTGAACGCAGAACGGATTATAGAACCTGAAAAAACATTAATATCACAATTTGAAAATTTTGAAACATTAACTGATTTAATAAAAGCGATTACTTACTGTAGAAGATTTCTGAACTATAAAAAGAATATAACAAATGAAAATCAGAGTTTAACAACGGAAGAATTAGAAGATACTTTACGGATCTGCATTAAAAAGGTTCAAGAGGAAGATTTTAAAGAAGAGATAGATAGAATAAAAATAGGGAAACAAGTTAAGAAAAAAAGTCAGCTACGATGCCTAAATCCATACTTAGACGAGAAAAACGTACTCAGGGTGGGCGGTCGCTTGAGACATGCTAACTTACCTGATGATAAGAAGAATCCTGTGATCCTGGGAAATAGAAACGCACTGATACAGTTAATCATTGCTGATGCACATGAGAAAACACTTCATGGAGGAGTACAGTTAATGTTATGTCACCTACGTTCTAAATACTGGGTTATAAGAGCTAAATCACTGGTGAAGAAACATATTCACAAATGCATGAAGTGTGCTCGAATGAATGCCACAACGAAGGAACAAATAATGGGAGACTTACCTGTGGAAAGAGTAACACCGACGAGACCGTTTCTGCATAGCGGTGTAGATTTCGCAGGTCCGTTTCAAACACTGAAATCCAAAGGAAGAGGCAACAAAACTAAAAAGACATATGTGGCAATTTTCATATGCATGTCCACCAAGGCAATCCACATAGAGCTTGTTGGAGACCTCACTTCAGAGGCATTTATCAGCAGCCTTTCGACGTTTTGTTGCCAGAAGGGGTAAATGTGGCCACCTGTGGTGTGATAATGGTAAGAACTTCGTGGGTGCAAACAGAGAACTTCATAAATTGTGGAGTGAAGCACAGATGACAGGAGAAATTACATCCACGCTAGCCACAGATGGCACACAGTTTCACTTTATCCCAGCATATAGTCCAAACTTTGGAGGACTGTGGGAAGCAGGCGTGAAGTCGATTAAGTACCACCTAAAACGTGTTATTACAACTCACCTGACGTTCGAGGAAATGACTACAATATTATGCCAGATAGAAGCCTGTCTGAATTCACGCCCGTTGTGCCCAATAGATAACACTGACATAGAAAACTTAGATCCATTAACTCCTGGCCATTTTTTGGAGAACCACCGATTGTGGTACCCTCGCCTGATCTGCAAACTGTGAAGGTTCATAATTTGTCACGCTGGCAACATACACAAAAGGTTCTTCAAGACTTTTGGCGACGCTGGCAAGAGGAATATTTGACCAGGCTTCAGCAGCGTCCTAAATGGATGAAGAAACAAAAGGAATTTGCAATAGGGGATATTGTGTTGATCAAGACTGAAAATCAACCACCCAGCAAATGGTCCTTAGGACGAATTACAGATAAACATCCAGGCATGGATGGTAACACAAGGGTGTATAGTGTGAAAAGTGGAAATTCTGTAACGAAGAGAACTATTACTAAATTATGTGCATTGCCAGTTGATTCTACTTAGCTTTTATTGAACCATTGTGAATTATGTTAGTTGTTATGTTAGTTAGTAGACATTAATAATTAATTTACGATTGTAATATTTGGGCTTTAGACTGTCAATTTGGAGTTTGGTACTTGATTGTTTAGATGATAATTTGTTGGAACTTAATTAGGATTGTAAAAGTACTTAGGTCCTTTTGGTGGGCGGTATGTTAGATTAAGAATTGTCTTCGTAGCTACGCAAGTCACATATCCACATACCTAGCTATATGTATACCACATGCCGCCTTTAAAATCATTACATAGAATCGTATTAAGCTAGTCGCAAATATACTTGCAAACAGACACCACGTATTTCATTTATCCGAAACCAGAACAAGCGATAGTGAACCCTAATACAATCACCAACCTATTATACCCATTTTTTTGGAAAGTGATAAAAAAGTCGTCCTATATTATACGATCCTGCACTGCCAAACATTAATGAATATTTGGGAAAAAATGCGCACACAAACTATGAATTAGACTGTACGCTTCCAATGGGGAAGGAAACTGTTGAACTAATGGCGCCAGCAAAGTTGGTTCCCAACATTGTCGTTGGTCGAAAATGTGGGAATGTCATTTTATGTTTTCAAAATTGCTTAACCTCATTGGTCAGATTGAGACCAGGACAAGGAAACATTTCATTGTCTACAACCATTATTCCGTAATTGTGTCTACAATGTTAAGTTATAAAACATAGTAAACAATTCATTTCACCAAAACCTTCATTTCAACGCAGGAGGTGGCTTAAAAAGAGTTTATAACAAACAACAGTTTGTAAATATGTACTATGGTGGACCGCCTGATCACCACTAAGCTTTTTTTTTTTTGCTGTCGCAACATAGAAACGCTCTCTTGCCCCGTCTCGTTGACTTTGTATAGAAATAATGAATGAAAAGATACCGATCGGCCGAGCGCACTGACGACGCACGCCAAACGAGAGTTATTTTTATTTTGCGCGCCAATTTGACACTTTCCTAATAGGCCTAAACTTTAGGAGGCGTGGCGCCTCGGATGATATAAGCGAAAAAAAAAATTAACTGATCAGGCGGAAAAGACCACGACTGTACATATTGTAACAAATCTACTTGATCCTATCAAAATAAATGCATGTAAGCAGACTTGTTCAATTAAAATTTGATAAGGGAAAGAAATTTACAGGTGAGATAAAAATACAGCTAATTATAAAAGACCTAGCTAATACGCACTCTAGGATAGTTTGAAGAAGGTAGTTTTATAGTTCACACACTTAGTTGGCGACAAATCAGTTCAGCACTGTAGGAGAGACAGGAACAGGCGTTAGGGTAGCACTGCAGGTCAGTTAGCAGGACAACTTCAAGAATCGAGTTTGAGGAAACGTCTGCTGGAAGGGCGTCGTGCAGTTCTCAGTCACGCACCTGGTAGGTCTGGTAGGAAGGCACCAGTGTAGTTCTTTGGGCCAGACGTCAGGGTAGCTCTGCGAGACAAGCGGTAGCCAGGCACGAAGATAGCTTCCGAAGATCGGGAGTAGAGATCCCAGATCACGTGGATAGCTTCCGAAGATCGGGAGTAGAAGTCCCAGGTGAATCTTTAGCTGGATCCCCTGGGTAGTTTAAGTATGTGACAGCAAAAACCCAGCTGTTTTCTAATGCTTCTCATATCCCATAGTAGACTGCTCCCAGCGGTTCGTAAGCTCGTTTTCAAAGTAGTCTTCTATTCCAATTTTCAAATATTAGTTTTCTTCTTGTGGCCATCATCTCATGACAAGTGTAGTCGGCCAGGACATATCCATGAGTGCGTAAATAATTTTATAAATATAATTTAAAATTAAGTTATTTAGTAAACAATCGTAATAATCTATAAAATACAATAGCTAAACACATATTGATAAAAATAATTTAAATTTTATAAACCAAAAAGTCCACCATAGATTAGACCAGAAAGAGAAATAAAAAGTAACTGGCAGTTTGACAATTTGACGTAAGTGTCACAACTTGAAAATTATGAGTAATAATAATTTATTTCAGCTATTTTTAAGATAATAAATCGTATTTAGGTCGATTTGTTGAGTGTAAACATAGAAACAAATAAAAAGGATGATAAATAGTATTATGAATGATGAATATAAAGTGTAAGTATAGCATAAATACTATAATATAAATGCGTTTGTGATGTTGCCTCATTGCTGCCGTATATTATAACGATTTCTGGCAGTGGCGGTTTTCTGGTACAAGCTGAAAAGCCAGGCTTGCCATAACACAAACAAGAAAAAAAATTGTTACAAAACAAACTTTTATGTCAAACAATATCTAATAATATTAAAATCTGCGCGCCACGCGCCAACGCGTAACGAGGTTGCCAGGTTTACGCCGTTTACGCCCTCACTGAACTGTAGGTATCATCCTTTACGACGTTGCCAAAATGTTCTCGTCTAGCTCGCTCTAACACTCAAAAGAAGAGTTCAAGTTTAGTACGCTATCAGTGGCGTACTTCTAGCGTTTTCTCTTTCACACACACTCGCTGGCTTGCATTCGGCTTCTCGGACCAGTCGGACCTCTCAGTTTTTGCTAGGAAATGGTCTGTGTTGGTTGTATTGAAATTAATGCTGGGCTTTTTTTGAATGTGTGTGTGTAAGTCAGTGTAAGTTTGTTTGAGAGAATGTGTGTTGGCGCCAATCAATGCGCAAGAAGCGGCGCGTTGCGTCATTTGCGTGATTTTTGATAGAAACGAACGATTTCAAATCCTTTAGTCGCATATTTGCTTTGATTGATTGTGATTTAAGATTTAAAGTTTTGTGATTTTGAGAACAATATTTTAAAGTTATGGTTTAGTTTTGTTATCTAAAATTGTGTGAAAGGTAACCGTTGGCACGATGTGATTACCTATGATTTTGCAAGTGATTTCATATTTGATTAATAGTGGTCTATTATTCCTTTAATCATAATTATCATAGTGGTCTTATTATTTCGAATATTGCCGTCGAAAAGATATGTAAAAACGTTGAGTAAGCTCTTATCGTCACTGTACAAGTACTATTATGATACTTTTTCTCGAAAATATAGGTACATATTTTCGTCGCTCGTAAGTATGTTTATTCGATTGCTTAATAAGTTAGGTAGTACCTATGACAAAGTTTTGTAGTTTGTTTTTGACATCGAAGTTCGTGCACATGAATAGTAATTCATATTTCGCATATCATTTTGCGGTTATTTGATAAAGCTCTTCTAAATAAAGAACCATCACCATTATACCTATATCTCTGAACTATGAAAATACAATAAAGTTGCTAATATCATTTATAAGTGATTTTGTGAGATTTAGTAATACCAAATATCGATATTTTTAAAAAGTTAGCAATCTTACTTTGCGGTCGCGATTCGTACGTATAGATGGCGCGGATGTCAATTATGCATGCGTATTACAATATTTTATTTCCTAAAACACCGGTAGTTGACTAAACGGGCTTGCCTATGTTCGGTCCTAGCGTCACGCCACTTTCTGGTCGTTGGCATGTGAAATTTGTATGTGCGAGTAGGATAAGTTGTGTGTTTGTGTGCCTGGTGATGAAAGTATTAAGCTTAGCTTACGTTTCAGGCGGCGCTGTTGCGCGCTAGAACAACGATTGGTACGTTGTATCGTGGTGGGGTTTGTTAAATTTATGAATAGTGGTACCAAGTGGTAAAGGCTCGACGCACTCTCACGATTGTGGTTAATCCCGTTATCTGGGTCCGTGTATTGCAAAACACTTGTGTCATAGTGGAGGCTCTTGTTACTCTATTTCGTAAAAAAATTGTCAAGGTTGTTGTACAAATGTTGTGCGTCTCGGGTGTGTGTGATTGATCCTACGAGTTGTTTGCAGTGCGAGGACAACGACGCTGCCGATGGTCAGTACGGTGACCACAAGAAGGACGGTCAGTCCGGCGGCTCGGGCGCTATGAGCGCTAGCGAACCAGATTTAACGCAACAGGTAAACAATTACTGCGTAATAGTTTTGAAGCTCGCATTTGCGCATTTGAGAATGCTTTTAAAAGGAAAACAAATAACAGATCAGAAAATAAGTATGACACAACATCACATTTAAAATACCGTCTGTCGTTATCCTCGCAGTGTAGGGTTCGATCATATCAGCTTTAAAATAAATAAACATTATTAATTGCATAAATAAATAAATGCGAAATTGAAACCAAGTAAAAATAAAGTCTTTTGCATGAACGACAAGTCTTCATTTGTTTTGCACGTTTTCATGTCTTAATGTTAGATTTGTTTGCGTTTTATTCAGGGTGCTGCAAGATTGTTAGAATCTCTAGGAGTGGGACGCGGTTCGGGCGTAGGTCGCGGCAACATGCCACATCCGCGCGCCGCCAGAACTAACCACTCTACTAGTCTTTTCCCGAGGTGAGTACTTCTGATTTCACAGACATCGAGTAAACGTTTGCACCGTATCCAGCCGAAAAAAAAAACAGCAAGCAAACAGCTTTCGAAAAAGTTTTGCTTTATAAAGGTGAAAGCGTCAGGGTAGCCCGCGAAATTCAAATGTTTTCGGAACGACTTTGCAAAGTCGTTCCTCGACCTTTATGAACTTGGAGGGTTGTATTGATGATTATAATTCTATAACTACATATGTTTTACACTCGCGAACAATATTTTAATCAACATACAACCTAGCACTGGCCTGCAAATTGCAAAAAACGTAAGAAAATATGAATTTCGCGGGCTACCACCACGAGAGGCTTCTGCTTGTCACTTAAAAGTATGTAACATTATCAATCAGAATGACGATATATTAGTATATTATTATTTTATTGTATTAGTTAGAACAACAATAATATAGTATGTTATATTATTGTTGTTTATTATTATTTTGTGTATTTTATCTATGGGCCTTAGTTGCCCGACAGTAACATGATTATTATTATTATTATTATCATATTAACAAGGTTGGGTTTTCTGCTATTCTGAGTCCTTTGAATAAAACTTGCTTCGATTTCACTAATACATTTGTTGTTTTCAGTTTGGTGCGGTTAGCTCTGTCGAGTAACTTCCCGGGTGGTCTATTATCAGCTGCTCAAAGCTATCCATCGCTGGTACCAAACGCACAAAACGCTCTCACTTTGTCTCTGACATCGACGTCTAGTGAAAGCGAACAGGTACACTTTATGAATACTTGCAAAACTCAGCTGGAAAGTTTGTGGACCTCAACCAGCTGTAACCTGTGTTTACATGACATCACATTGTCATTTTAAGCCGTCCGGATTGGTTCAGCTCCACTGATATTTCCACTGAGTGGACGCACCTTGTATGTTATATGCATGTAGCAGTAGTTAGATATTTAATCTGGGTCTAAATATTAAAAGTGGCTGCAGGTGTCGTTAGAGGACTTCCTGGAGTCGTGCCGCGCGCCTGCGCTGCTCACAGAGCTAGAAGATGACGACGAAGGTGACGACGCGCTCGATAGTGACAAAGAGAACGAGCCCACATACCAGGAGGTAGTGAGTATAAATTCTGTAAGTAGGTTGGATCATTCCTAGCTGCATGATTGTATAGTCTAAACAGTTTGGTTGTGTTTTTCTTTTTTTCATTTATACTGCTTTGTTGTCTGTTGCTCTAGACATGTTCTAGTTAATTAAAACAGTATTAATTTATATTTTTTGATGATATTACCTTGTAACTAGTGTATTCAAGGCGACCATCGATAGAAAATAATAAGCTGTATGGATTTTAAGTATAACCTGCTGTGTTTGTGTTCATAACATTTTCAGTTTTTACGTTGTTTTGTAGCTTTAACGATTGGTCCGCTTTATTTAGAATTCCTATGAATTTAAATAGTAAATAAATTGTTTTATTGCGTGTTCTTCCGTATGTTCATTTAGAAAACCGCTATCATATTTGTCACTGCACACACTTCTGCAGATGCCTTTCTATTTGAATACTTTTCAGGTATCTCGGAATCTTCTGTCGTTGATGGAAGAAGAAGCTTTGGAAGCAGTCCGTGGTAGCAGTGGACAGGGAGGCCGCCAGCGTAAGCCTTGGGATGACGACTTCGTACTAAAACGACAGTTCTCTGCACTTATTCCGGCTTTCGATCCTCGCCCCGGAAGGACCAATCTGAACCAAACCGTTGGTAAGTAAAACGGATGAAATCTAGACCTTATAATATTTTTAGCAATGTGTCACACCAACACATTAAAAATAATACTATAAAAGTTACTGCATTTAATGCGCATACTCTTGCAAATAATAATAGTTTTTGTTTCATCGAAATTGGACCAGAATTTCCAAAGTTGTAAAGTTTCACTGCTTTTTTAACCATAATGTACGGAACACAAACCTCCACTGGCTTCCTACCCACTGGCAGTCTGGCACTTAAGTCATACGTCATCTTTATTCTTTATGTAAATATTTAATTTTCTGATTATCAAATACTATGAGTGTGCGTTAGTTAAGAGAGTTGGATATAAAGATCATATTATGTCAAAGCCATTAAAAGTTCTTTATTTAGCGCGCAAGATTCTTAATTTACCCTTATAAAATCCCAAGTGCGTAAATACGGTCATCGACTCATCGCCATTTTGACGGCAGTGCAGGCCGAGGCTAAAAATTATAAAAATTGGGGTTTTCGAACATCCAAGCTCCAGTATGTTGAGAATTAAAAATAGTCATTTAATTGTGTCGAATTCATCCATAGTTCAATTTAAATAAGCAGTGGTAATGGTGTCGATTCTGTTGTGCACAAATTAAACTTACTACTACTACTACTACTACAACAGCCCATAACGTCCACTGCTGGACATAAGCATGATGGGAGGATGGATGGATGGAATTAAACGTAATTTAGGCTATTGCTATCTTTTACTAAAAGGCCGTGCAAGAAAAGGACGGCTATAGCTATGAACTAAGTTAGAGATGTCAAACTAGTTTATGCCTTGCGATTCACCGTGTTTTTAGTCGACATGTTATTACGTGCACCCTTCATTTGTATAGAAATATAGGTCCAAGTAAATTTGACAGCTCTAAATTACGTCTCTTTCTCGTTTTATTAGAGAGAAAAAGATAGCAATAGCCTAAATTAAGTTTAGTTTGTGCACAACAGCAGTGCAAGTACGAACTTTGCATCGATAAGACATCGAGATCGCTTAGGTTGTCATTTTTATCGATCTTGCTAACGAATTTGGAAGTACGTAACACGCGACGATAAGATTTATCGTATTACGAATTGAGTCGACAAGGATCGCTTGTCAAATGGCAACACTGAGGACGTCCAAAGACAAAACATTTAAGGTGGGATTTCTGTAGCACGACTAATGTCAGAGATATTTAAAAAATCCTTTTTTTCATAGATGTTAGGCATTGTAAACAATGTTTAAGGGTTTATTTGAGAGAAACTACCAGTATTTACCAAATTTCCAATTATTTTAGTAAAAATACAGAAAATATCCCATCTTCATAACGTCGTCGTGATTACCTTTGCCAAAAAAAAAGTTTGTTGTTGACTTTGACAGTTTACTTACAATAACATTTTTAAAAGTTTGAGAAAAAAACTTTTGTTTTGTTTCGAAATTTTAATTTAGGATAAATACAGTCACACAGTCAGTGGTTCGTCTTTATAATAACAGGAATATTTCACTTTTCAACCTTCTCGGAGATGGCTGAATGAGCAAGGTACGTATTTTTATATTGAACAGTTTAAAAAAGTTCCAAAGCTTCATCCTTATTTAAGTTTCTTTAGAACATTCAAATCTTGGGGCTACTCTCTAGTTATGTAATAAACAGTCATATGTTAGTTATTTTGGCTGAAAAACCAACAAATAGCTGTAACAAGCAAGCAAAGATTCAAGTGCTTTATTCAATTCAATCCAACCAACTTTTACAATATAAATTTATCATCTTATAGCATTTCACATCACAGAGGCATGTTCACTACTGGAAATTGGTTCCTAACAACAGAGTGATTACACTATTAGCTTTTTCTCAATAAAAAGGCTGCTGGATGTTAATGGTTTGTGTCATTAATCCTATGTTTACTTTTAGGCGGTGCTGTAACATGCAACAAAAAGATGTTATAGTCAATTATATGGTTCAACAGAATGAAAAGTGGGCCAAATCGGCAGAAGAGCTGGCAAACCTTGGCCCAAACATGACTGTGGATCAGTGGTTTACTGTGAGTGATTTGTAGATGTTTTAATAACAAACTACTCAATAATAATATTTTATTTGTTTATAATTTTTTCAACTTTTGTTTCACATGAATTTTTTTGTTTGATCATAATTATGAACATTATATTGTCACAACATGAATCCCTCAAGGGGTGTCAGAGGTGTTCCCATGTGTTACTATGGGGATTGAACGCACAACCTCTGAGTTAGCAGTCCACTACCTGAGTAGTAGACTGACTGATCACAGAGACAGTCATAATAATTACTGTGATTAAGGTTTAAGGTTATAATGCTGCTTATACTTTTCTTACAGACATGGAATGATCTCAAATCAAGGGCCAAGAGTGCGAATGCAATGAGGGCTCGAGCTCGACCCTGGGAATCATGCATTTATATTTAAAAGCCTGCAGTTAACATCACACACCTAAAACAGTTTAGGAAAATTAATTAGCATACTTGTATGAGTAGCTATAAATTGATTGTGAACATTGTTGGGTACCTAGATACTGAGATGGAATAAATATATCCTCTGAATGAGTTATTAAAATGTTCTGAAACACTACGACACCTAAATGTACACTTTTGTAATACTTTTTAAATAAATTATTCTAATTCATATTTAACTTGAAAGAAATATTGGAAGATTTAATTATGGCTTTTCTGTGACTAAAGATTGTTAAATAAATAAAAGTAAATTGTAAATTGGATAATAAATAAGTACTAACAAACTGTGTGTTATTGCTGTAGTACCCTTTTTATACCCATATGAGGGCTCATCGGGATTGTTGTTGTAGGGTGTGACTATTGTAACATGGGTGCAATCAACACAACCAAGGCAATCTCGCTTTCCAGTGCTGGAATCCTTCCACAATAGCTCTCCTTTAGCTGCAGTTCCTGGGGACTTCACGTAAGTGGGTGTGGAAGAGGCGGCGAACTCTTGCCCTCGAAACTTCTCGCACAACCTTGCTCACAGTTTTGTGGCCAAGGGCAAGATTGTACCTACTCCTGCCCAATGCACCTTTGGTAGATCCCAACTGCATAAAACCTTACGGCTGTCAAAACCTAAAACAGTAGGTGCTTACTACGATATGGAAAGGGAATCCAGTGGATCGTGTCCTCCGTAAATCTACCTCTTTCCTTTGTATTAAAATGACTGCCACTTCTCGAGTCACTCGAAAAAGACGAACAAAATCTCCTGGAAGTTTCAGAGGATTGTTCGTGTCTCTGAGACGTCGCCTCCGAATACGCATCACATTGTGATGGTGCTGCCGTTCTTCCTCATCACCCAGCAATAAAACCATAAGTCCTAAATCAAGCGTAAATCCATTATATTAATGATCGCTAAGCTTATCGCGCTTTTAAAAGGTGTCGATAAATTACCGAGCTCGACAACGTAAATTGTCGATCTCGACTGTCAAAATATCGTTTCGTACTTGCATTTTCGTTAAAATCGTTAAAATTTTAGAGTCTAGCTACCGATCGTTAAAATAGTAGTTACGTACTTGCGACATCGATTCGATTCGACATAAACTCATTTTGTCGAGATTAGCTGTCAGATTTATCGAATCGATTCCTACGTACTTGCACTGCGGAATCGACACCAATGATTAATTTTGAAATCTAAAGTCGAAGTTTCGCGCCAACCGTGTTTGTTTACATGTTTTTTTTTCACATTATATCACAGACGCGTATAGATTCGATAACAGAAAACAAATATGATTCCAAATATTATAAACAACATGAAAATTCCCAGATCTTAGCGTAATTTACTAATACAAGACTAATAACACGTTTGGTAATAAACTGACGCCGTTTTACCGACCTCAACATGCTACTGGAGACTCAGACCACAAACTTATCGTATGAAACAGCTGCCGTGAAATATTTTTCATTACAAAATCGAATGCTGAAAGTTCACGAATATTCTTGACAGTTCGCATCACCCCGCCGATTCAGCTGATGTGTCATATTGAGTCAAAATCTTGTCGTGTGGTTACCTTAGCGTTACTTCGTGAGCCACTGCGGTGACGTCACGTGGCAGTGTCATGTCCGATTGCGGGTGATGCAGAGTATTTTTTTTGTAAAGTGGTTTGCACTTATTATTTTAAGTGTTGGTGTTTAAATGTTATTATTAGGATTGTTTTTTTTTTTCAGTAGCCTTGAATGTCCCACTGCTGGGCAAATTCTTCCCCCATATCCTTCCAGATACTCTTCTCCTGCATCACCTCGGACCAGTTATTAAATTAATTAATTAAAATTCTACGCAGCGCACCACATGACGTCATATGTCAGCGCGATCGCTTAGTCGGATTTTGCCGCGGAGGCCGTATTTTAACGTTTAATATCTCAGTCATTTTTGAAGATAGGAAAAAAACAGATGCTTTTTTCTCGAGTTACCTATTTTTTAGACATGCTGATAGCAAAAAACGTTGGTGTGACTCATTCAGAGTGCCTCGTGCATTCACTTTAACTTGTAGAAGTTATAAGTCAAAATTAATAAAGCGCTGTTTCAGTATCGAGTATTCGTCGACCGTGTTTCCGTTTTTCAAATTAATAACGATCGTTGCAGATCTCGAAATCCCACTGAACGAGTCGTCAGATGGCGAGGAAAACAGCAGCTCGTCTACGTGTCAGGCCAGCGCCAGCAAGTGTCCCGGACGCCTGCCCGCGCTGCGCCTGGTGCTGAGCGCGGCGGGCGCGGCCGTGCCGCTGGAGCGCCCGTCCTGGACGCTGTACCGCGCCGTGCTCGCGCTCAACAACCGCCTGCCGCTGCTCGACACGCACCGCGACCTCACTTACACGTACGTACAGAAAAACTGTCCCGGACGCCTGCCCGCGCTGCGCCTGGTGCTGAGCGCGGCGGGCGCGGCCGTGCCGCTGGAGCGCCCGTCCTGGCCCCCGTATTCACAACGCTTCGATTCGATTTTCGATTCGGGAAGTCGTATGTCTATCTTTTTTTGACATTACGAAATCGAGCGAGATAGACATACGACTTTCCGAATTGAAAATCGAATCGAAGCGTTGTGAATAGCTATGCTGGACGCTGTACCGTGCCGTGCTCGCGCTCAACAACCGCCTGAATTGAATTACTACAAGAATCGTCAAAAACGACGAACAAGAACTAAATCGAAGTATAAAAGTCGAGAATATTATATTTTATAAAGGTTCTGAGCTGATTTTACGTCTTTTTTTTTCAGATTAACTTACAAGGAAATAGAGGGCATGGAAACATTCGCTTCGTCCAGCGACAGCGAGGACGACGAGCCGTGCGACCCGGAGCGCGGCATCGCGGGCGCCGCGGGGCCCGAGGGCGCCATGGCCACGTGCTGCGTGCGCGTCCTGCGGCGCCTGCGCAGCGCCGCGCCCGACCTGCCGCCCGACGCCTTCGTCTCCACTAAGCTCACCAACAAGCTGCACCAGCAGCTTCAAGAGCCTCTCACCCTCGCCGCTGCCGCTACGCCTCTCTGGTAACTTACTCAACACGAGTCCGACACCCATGAATTTCCACACATTTTTTTTGACAATTCAGAGTTATAGCGCTTTCACAAATAAATAGATATCGTGAAAAAATATTAGTTGTCCCGTCTCATGGAGAAAGTGGTCCAGTTTGATGGTCCGTAACACACCCTTAAACTCCCCTCATTTAATATTATACGCTGTATAACAGAAAGTCTTTCGTTGGTTGTCTGTAAATGGACAACAAACGGTAAATTATAAACTAATCTCAACGAATGCTCTCCAGGTGTCAACAATTAAATGACTGGTGTCCGTTCCTGTTCCCACTGGAGACTCGTCAGATGTTCTTCGCGTGCACCGCTTTCGGAACATCCCGCACTATCGTGTGGTTGCAGGCTCAAAGGGATCGGGCGCTCGATAGACAAAGGTGATCTCACAGCTAAACATACCCAATAAAAAGCGGCTTATAATAGTGAAAGCATAAAAATCTTAGTGATGATTTTGAAGTTGGGTGCTATTTTCTTTACTTAAACGAATCTTAACTCTAACAAACAAAGTATTTAGCTTATACTGCTGGATCTAAAAGCTTACCAATTTGCAAAAGAGTTCCCAATATAACGAAAGTGAGCACTAAGAAAAATCGTTCTCCAAAGGGGTTGAATATGGGATAAAGCTCATGTGGAAGCTCGTCATTTTTACTCACATCGGGTCTACGGCTTGGACTACGGACACAAAAAATCCGTAGTTTCTTTGCCTAGTTTGAATCTAGTTCAAAAGTGAGGTGTAGTTATTGTAACGGATATTGGAATGTTATAGATCTGGTAACACGGTGTCGCCTCGGCGCGCGGAGCTGGAGGCGACGGAGTTCCGCATGGGGCGGCTGCGGCACGAGCGGGTGCGGATACCGCGCCATCCCGACCTGCTGCGCTCTGCTATGCAGGTATGTACTACCTTATATATTTATGTACATTGCTTAGAGGTAACAATAACGACTCAATATTATATGTACTTCTTATAAATTAAGCGTCCTTTTTGGTGTGAAACATCTATAGGCGTGGATAACAGAAAAAAAAACAAATTAAAAATGTATTTTATGATAGATATTATTTTATCACGGTATTTTATTTTAAGTTTGTGTATTACATTGAACTTTTTTTTTAAAGCAAATTACTTGTACTGAATAATTTCGATGTTTCACATCCGCCAGGCGTCCCGCGACGGCTCACATTTTGTGTTGAGTCGACCACGTTGTTCTTCATCACTGTTTCGTCCTCTTACTGACTTAAACTCTATACTGTTGTGCCGTCAGTCCGAGACCGGATAATAAGGCTGATACCAGTCCTGCGTGCTTCCGAATGAACGAGACATTCGCACGCACTCCCAACCGGGATCAGCCCGCCATGCCTAGCCCCCCGGCCCCTTCACCGACGTCCTCTCATAAAGTCGCACAAGGAACACTGCGCGCCAATAGGCTTGTGTACTGCAAAAATCTAATTAGTCCGTCAGTTAGATTACCAAAATATTTGACACGTATTTTTTCATTTGTTACGTAAACCAAAATTGACGAAGATACGACGCTTTTAAAATTTTCAATACGCCACGCCGCGGTATAATTTTTTGTGCGTTCTGACGTCACTTGCCCCACTCCCGAGTTCTGATGCGTTTTATCTTTGTCAATACTCATTGATTTACAAAAACCAAAAATACGTGTCCATTATTATGTCACACGAATTTCATGATTTTTTGACCCCCTCACCGCCCTTGTCACAGCTGGTCACATTTGTGTGACCCCCGCCCTAGTGTGACGTCACATATTTTGATTTTACATCTACAAATTATTGAATTGAAAAAGCAGTTCCGAAATTAGTTTTTATCGATTTAAATTCTTTTTTAGTAAAATTTACATCAACTGAAACATTTAATAGTAGATTATTAACCAAGGGGATAAAGCAGTGTCTTCTGTCGCGGGTGACGATTTAAATCGCGAGTAATAGCTAAAGTATAAGCTAATTCTTAAAAGCCAATAAAAAAAACCTATTGTATAATATTTAATAAAAAATAAGAAAGTTAAGGTTCTAAAAAGATCTTACTAGCCGACTAATAGATTATTATATTAAGTGTTTTCAGAAATGAAAGGGACTAGCAAAAGGATATCAAGTCAATAAGCCATTAAATAACTTACAAAAGTTTAATGATCAATACATCTTTATTTTATAGTGAACATTATATATTTCTGTTTATAATTATAGCAACAACTAGCCAAAACAATAAAATATTTACGTAAATAATGATCCATGATCACTTATATTCTATCCAACATAATAGCAATAGCAATCAAACATAATACAATAGTAAAACAACAAACATTTAAAAATAGTAATCATAATATAAGCAATAAAATAACTTAACTTTTACCTGTAGGCCGGAGCTCCGTTCTGGTCGATGTCTCGAACAAGAATCGTCTCTGACACTCGGAGCTCCCCCTTTTATAGCCGTGAACAAACAACTTTGACGTTTCTGTCTACCTTCATCTAAAATATTAACGACATAAAAGGTGGATATCCGTTTGGATTATTTTCCATGTTTTGCTACATTATTCCTTAATATTTTAATTAGTCTACTTTTACAGACACTGAAATAATTAAAAAAAAATATTGAATAATGTTAGTATTACATACTTGTAACAAGTTTTATGTTATGCAAAACATTACTATTTTATCACGTTTTAACAATAAAAGGAATACTCATAACAATAACAATATCTATACCTATAATTAGGATAATCTATTACGGCCATACTGACAGTACTTCGTCCTCGAAGTATTTGCCAGGTGTTGTTAATTTTCCAGAGAAAATAAATAAATAAATATATTCTTATTTAGAATATTTACATAGACATGGAGGTCCACATTCAATACGCTGCCATTGAGATAGACCAACCACAAAACAAATAGGAAAACCAGCGAACATTAGCCAACTACATAGACATGCCAGTCACATTCACCCGCTGCCCGTGAGATAACTCGGCACCAAATAGGAGGCTACCAGCGGATAATAAACACTAGCCAACTACATAGACATGCCAGTCACATTCACCCGCTGCCCGTGAGATAACTTGCCACCAAATAGGAGGCTACCCAGCGGTTTATAAACATGATATTTTAAAAATAAATTTTGAACAAATAATTTCAATATTGTCTCTACAGAATTATCAATAATTATAGATCACATACGATCACAGATAGATTACAATCAAGACAAACAAAAAAAAACATGGCATAGCCCATATTTATACTTGATTTTAAATTACATAACATAATTTTGTTCACATGGCATTTTCAACAGCGATGTTTTCGTCTACCCATTCTCCAGGCCAGAATCGCAATTTTTCTTTAGCCACAATAATATTTCTCAAATTATTACCATGACTTTTTAGAGAATAACGATCATTGGAGAGGATTGAGCTTACTTCGTAGGGACCTTTAAATTTTGAACTTAATTTATCGTTACGCCTATGGTCCTGACTTACATAAACCAAATCACCTATATTATAGTTTTTATTATTCCGCCTGACAGAGTCAAACCGTTGTTTGAATTTTTCCGCGACTTTCAATAAACGTTGCTTAGCAAGTTGACGATCGACCTGCACATCTATATTATGATCTATATTTTCATCTATAACTTCATTTAAACGGGCTTGTACAACTGGTATGTTTCCTTCGACACCAATTAATAATCTCAAAGGAGAGAAACCGGTTGATTTTTGCACAGTGGTATTCAGAGACTGCTGTACTTTTGGTAGTTTGTTCGACCATTCTGACGCTTCATTACACATGGTACTAAGCATATTGATTACTGTAAAAACGTAACGTTCGACCTGCCCATTACTTCGGGGCGTACCTGTAGCTATCATGTGGTGTTCGATATTAAGGTCTCTAAAAAGTGCTCGGACTTGATTTGAACTAAAATTTGTACCACGATCAGTAACTACCAAAGATGGCGTGCCGAATAAAGTAACGGTTTCTCTTATTATAGGAATTAACTCTCGAGCATTTAGAGTTTTAAGAGGCTTTAACAAACAAAATTTGGTGAAGCCATCAATTAATAATAGAATGTATTTAAAGCCTTCCACGGTTAACGTAAACGGCCCGGTACAGTCTAAATGAAAAGTATGAAATGGTATAGCAGTTTTATCAATAGGATGTAATAGCCCTTGTTTTGGGCCAGAACATCCCTTTTTTTCAATACAAATCAAACAATGGTAAATATATTTTTTAACAAAAGCCGCCATTCCAGGGAACCAAAAATACTGTTGAACTTTATGCATCACTTTATCGAACCCCACATGACAGTTTTCATCGTGAAATAGTTTCAATATACTTAGTCTATAACCCTTTGGCACAAACATTTTCCCCTCCGCATCGGGATTAGTTTTGTAATGTAATAAACCATTTTTAATTATATATTGATTAGAATCCAAGTCTCCCGATTGTAATAGAGATATAAGGTTTTGAGTCTCCAAGTCATTTGTCTGAGCAATCTTCAACCATGAATCAGGCCTACCAGGGTCGGGGACGTCAATTAAATTAATTTCTGGAAAACTACGTTTACGTATGGGGAACGAGGATTCAACGGGATTGCGGCTTAAGAAATCAACATGACTTATGAATTTACCCTTTTTGTACTGAATATTAAAGCGAAAATCTTGCATAAAAGTCCACCAACGAGCTACTCTAGGAGATAAATCTTTCTTTGTCATGGTGGATTTTATTGCGTTACAATCTGTGACGATTGTAAATTCAATACCAAGAAGGTAAACTCTGAAATGCTTAAGAGCATTGAATATGGCCAGGGTTTCCAAATCGTAAGAGCAATACTTCGATTCTATAGGACTAGTTCGTTTACTATAATAAGCTACGACCTTATTAACGTCGCCTACTCTTTGTAACAGTATTGCCCCGTAGCCTATAGAACTGGCATCAGTGTGCAATTCTGTCGGGAGTAAAGGGTCAAAAATAGTTAAAAATGGTTTGGAAATAAGATGATCAATTACATACTTTCGGGCTGCATCCTGTTCAGGGCCCCATTCCCACTTTTTAGTAATTTTGGTTAAATTAGTAATACATGCTGTTCGTGAAGCAAAATCGGGGATAAATTTTCTAAAGTATCTGGATAGGCCCATAAACTGTCGGACTTGTTTAACATTACTCGGCACAGGAGAATTAGCTAGGGCATTAATTTTACTTTCACTTGGCCTAACACCATCCCGCGATATATGTCTACCTAAATATTCAATATTGTCTACAAAAAATTTACATTTTTTAAGGTTGATCGTGAAACCAGAAGAACTAAGAGCCGAAATTGTCTGTTCCAAATAATCTAGTCCTTCTTCTACTGTATTAAAAGGAATTAAAATGTCATCAATGTATACAAGTAGAAATTTCAAGTGGTGTACTGCTTTGGTAATTGCTCTTTGGAACACCGAGGGACCATTACAAATACCAAAAGGCATTTTCAGAAACTCATAATGTCCGTCTGGTGTTACAAAAGCAGTGTATTTAGTTGAATTACATGATACGGGAATTTGATAGAAGCCATTTTTCATATCAAGTGAAATATAATATTGAGAATGACCTAACTTGTCAATTTGATCTTCAATCAAAGGGAGAGGGTATCTATCTTTTACTATCAATTTATTTAACGCTCTAAAATCTATACACATTCTATCACTTCCGTCTTTTTTTTTAACTAAAATCACAGGGCTAGCAAAGGGTGAATTACTTTCCTTAATTATTTGTTTATCTAATAATTCTTGGACTATTTCTTGAACTTTTTCTCTTTCTACTGGGGCTAATCGATATGGTCTATAGTAGACAACCTCATCCTTTTTTAGTTTTATGTTAAGTTCACCGGTTTTGACATGGCCAATAGACTTCAAAACTGAGGGGTATTTAAAAAAAATGGCTTTCATCTTTTCCCGCACCACAGAATCCAAATGAGACACCGTTACCCAAAATTCCGAAAGTAAATTTGAATCATCCCTTATTAAATTGATATCCAAACTACATTTAGCGGCAGTTTTTCGTACTAATCGGGAACCTTTATAATCAGTCACGATTTCTATATCTGGGTATTGAATAACATTTCTACCTATTAAAAGGTCATAGCAAAAATCTGTATCCTTAACAACAAAAATATCTAATTCAATACACACGTCTTCAAATTTAATTGGTACTGTAATTTTAGCAAGTACTTGTAATCTACCGACTCCTATACCGCGTAGATTTAAATGACATGGGTAAAAATGGCAGCCAAGACGTTTTGCTATCGATTCTTTGATTATACTACAACTAGCTCCAGTATCTACAAGTGAATTTATGGCTACATCGTATATTGATACTGCGGTCAGTATCAATTGGTTTGGTCTAAAAAATTAACCACTTTTTCAGTTGTATCGGAATCGCTTTTAGGTTTGTACCTACAAATCGAATCGGTATGACCGGGTTTTTTACAGTAAGTACAAAAAAAGTGCCAGATTTGTGATCACGTTGTGCATTATTTTTATCTACATCTTTTTTAAAGCATTGTGCCTTAGTGTGCCCAACCTTGCCACATGTAAAACATTTTATGTCGTTAGACCGAGAATCGACTTTGGGACGTTTAGAAGGATTAGTACTAGGAGAATTTCTCCCGTTATGTTCTAAAGGTCGTTTCCTTATTTTCGTATAAGAGGTGCATAAGGAAATCAGCTCGGATGTAGATTTGACATTGCTGTTAAAAGAGGCCATTCTTACATTAACGTCACATATACTACCACAAACTAATTCTATCAATTGTGACTCGGTAAATGCAACTTTAGTATTACGGAGTAACCTAATTTTCTCCCTAGCATATTCGCAATAGGAATCTGCAGATTCTGATGAATACAGCACAGCTTTTTGCATTTTCTCTGCAAGATTCTTTTTTTCGGGATACAACGCTTTTAGTTCTAAACATAAATTTTCCCATGTACGACCGTCTGCGGGATCCCACGTCTCGAACCATAACAAAGCAGATCCCTTAAGGGCCTTACCGGCTTTGGCCACGGTTGCGACGCTGCTCCAACCAAACTCCTTAGCAAGACCGTCGATGTTGCCGCACCATGATTCGGCACCCAGATCGAAGATCGGCAAAGCGACGTCACTCTCTTTATGATGGCTTCCGGAAACAGCATCTTTGATGGCCCTCAGTAGGTCTTGCAAAACTGGGATTTCCATTCTGTAAAAATAATAGGCAAGTATTAGTTATAGTGAACGGGACATGATCCCACTTCTGATAATAGCTAAAGTATAAGCTAATTCTTAAAAGCCAATAAAAAAAACCTATTGTATAATATTTAATAAAAAATAAGAAAGTTAAGGTTCTAAAAAGATCTTACTAGCCGACTAATAGATTATTATATTAAGTGTTTTCAGAAATGAAAGGGACTAGCAAAAGGATATCAAGTCAATAAGCCATTAAATAACTTACAAAAGTTTAATGATCAATACATCTTTATTTTATAGTGAACATTATATATTTCTGTTTATAATTATAGCAACAACTAGCCAAAACAATAAAATATTTACGTAAATAATGATCCATGATCACTTATATTCTATCCAACATAATAGCAATAGCAATCAAACATAATACAATAGTAAAACAACAAACATTTAAAAATAGTAATCATAATATAAGCAATAAAATAACTTAACTTTTACCTGTAGGCCGGAGCTCCGTTCTGGTCGATGTCTCGAACAAGAATCGTCTCTGACACTCGGAGCTCCCCCTTTTATAGCCGTGAACAAACAACTTTGACGTTTCTGTCTACCGTCATCTAAAATATTAACGACATAAAAGGTGGATATCCGTTTGGATTATTTTCCATGTTTTGCTACATTATTCCTTAATATTTTAATTAGTCTACTTTTACAGACACTGAAATAATTAAAAAAAAATATTGAATAATGTTAGTATTACATACTTGTAACAAGTTTTATGTTATGCAAAACATTACTATTTTATCACGTTTTAACAATAAAAGGAATACTCATAACAATAACAATATCTATACCTATAATTAGGATAATCTATTACGAGCGTAACGAAGGACTCGAGGTTTACTCCCGAGCGTAGCGAGGGTCTTATAAACTTAAATCACGAGCGAAGCGAGGGATTTAAGTCGAGTCGAGTGTAGCGAGGGATTTAAGTTCACCCAAGACTAAGAGCTTTATCACCGAGGAAAATACTCTACCTTTCGTACCATTTGCGAAACACAATAATAATATGAGATAAGCATTTATTAAAAATAATGACAATTAAAAGTAAAAATATTTTTTCTTGGATTTTGTTGGAAGCAAATTATTTATAATTGCGGCAGCATTTGCACTGATGGAATCCGACAATTCACTGTCACTGTCGCTTTGATTTAACATCGTAACGTATTTTTAGAACATTAACTTATTTATAAAAATAAATTAAAATAAATTTAACGTTTATGTATTTGAAGAAAAAAAAAACGCGGCAAATTCCTAGACTAATATTTTTTTGTCGGAAAAGCAAAGGCATCAAGCTCATACAAGGCCTCTTCGGTTTTCGTAATTTTATTTAATAATCATAACTGCATAATAAATGCGTATTCCTTTTTCAAAAAGATGTATAATGCTTTGTGTACAAACACAATGGTGTAAACACAGATGTAGTTCAGTATAAATTTCGGTAAGTATTCCAAATTTAAATCACATTCTCCCCCTAGAGGATGAATGAAATTCAGTACAATTTTCTTTCCCTGTTTTTAACAGATTAAAAATGACTATTGTTATGTTCGCTTTTTGTGGCATAGAATGTCACTTTTTTGAGCAAGTGGTACGAAAAAATTGTTATCTACACCCATGCTATAAATCCTCCATAAAAGTATCTGAAACAGTTACCTTATGGCCAACATTAAAACAGCCAGTGTCATAATAATCATTATAACACCCAAACGGGTGTTATAATGTTGTACTAAATTTCATTATGCAACTCGTTTTAAAAAAAGAACATTGTCTAGCACGTGCGATTCACTACCACAGCGCCGTAATTAAAAAAAAAACATAGGTTAATTCGAATTCAAGACGAATCCCGCCATTTTTGTTCGATATTAGTATTGCATTACTTTGTTGTTTACAAAAATGAGTGATATAAGCTTTGTGTATTTTAATAATTGTACAATCCAAAATATAAATAATTATATTATTACCTATACATGGTTTGTTTGTATTAAATACTCAGCAATTCAACTTTCCATGAATTTACATAGACTTCTTACAACACTACAACAACCTATGGTTTCAGAACCTTTTATGGAGGATTCATATCATGGATGTAGATAAAGTCTTGTATGCAACTGTACATAATTAGGTATTAAAACACTCATGTGATACTATTATCACACTCGGCTTCGCCTCGTGTGATAAACCCACATTCCTGTTTTAATACCCCTCATTATACAACAGTTGCATAAATAACTATAACAAAACTAAAAACGATTAATAATTTTTTTGAAGATTCTGTGTGTCTGTATGGTGTCGGACGTAAAGAATAGCACCATCCCATATCTTCCGATGGGTGTCGTAAGAGGCGACTAAGGGAGTTACCAGAGAATGGGCAGCAGCGTTCTCTGTGCTTTTGTAACAACCGTGCTGCGATCGCCAACCCGCCTGCCAAGCATGGCGATTATGGCAAAACCCCCCAAATGAATAGCGCATCACAGAAATCGCCCCTAGTGCCCGGCAGCCCGTCTACCCTCGACTACGGCAGCAATCGAGGCTACGGCGTGGCAAGGGGTGCGAAGAATGTCCGGAAGGGATCCGGCTGCCAACACCAGCGACTGGACCTGGCAACATACAACACACGCACACTACCGACGAGAAGATAGCGGAACGGAATTGAGCAGTCTGCGATGAAGTATTGTGGGATTATCTGAAGTCCGAAGAGAGGGGAGGACATGATAATCCTGAAATCCGGCAACCTGCTCTATTTCCGAGAAGGTGACTGGCAGTCCCAGGGTGGTGTTGGGTTTATCGTACACAAGTCCCTTGTGAACAACGTGGTGAAGATCGAGAGTGTGTCGACCAGGGTGGCGTACCTTATACTCAGATTATCCTCAAGATATTCGCTGAAGGTCATATAGGTCTATGTTCCGAACCTCGGCACACCCCGATGACGAAGTGGAGACCATGTATGAGGATATTTCTAAAGCCATGCATGGTTCCAAAACTCACTTCACCATTGTCATGGGGGACTTCAACGCGAAACTGGGCAAACGAAACGGGAATTAGCTGCAGGTGGGGCAGTTTGGAGTTGGACGTCGGAATCGCCGGGGTCACAACTGGCTAGTTTTATGGAGAAGGAGGGCCTCTATATGATGAACTCCTTCTTTAGAAAGCGTGAGCACAGGAAGTGGACCTGGCAGAGCCCCGAAGGTGCAACTAGAAATGAGATTGACTTCATCATGTCAACCAAGAAGCAAATGTTCAATGATGTCTCGGTGATCAATTCGGTGAAAACCGGGAGCGATCACCGCATGCTAAGAGGCGCATTGAACATCAATATCAAGCTTGAACGGTATCGACTGATGAAGTCTACGCTCCGCCCAGCACAGATTCAAATCCAAAACCCCGAGAACTTTCAGCTTGAACTCCAGAACCGTTTCGAGTGCCTAGGAAGCTCAGTGGACGAATACAACGATGGGTTCGTGGAAACTGTCCATACGGCCGGCTCTAAGTTCTTTAAGGCACGTCGTACAGATCAGAACAAGAGACTCTCTGATCACACTCAAGCTCATGAAGGAGCGGCGTGAGATGATCCTGCAGTCTTCAGACGAGGCGTATAAATACCGGCAGCTCAATAGACGGATCTCTAAATCCTTGAAGAACGACCTCCGCCGCTTTAAAACCGAGCGTATTAAAGACGCGATTGAGCGGAATAAAGGCTCCAAGGTATTTGCAAGAGATCTGGCTATTGGGCAGAGCCAGCTCACGAAACTGAAGACCGACGATGACAGGATCTTATCCGCCAAACCGGAGCTTCTGAGGGAGATCAAGAGTTTCTATGGACAGTTGTCCACGTCAACCAGTAAACCCGTTGTGGATCTAGCAATCGACCCATCTCGGACGTCAGCCTGTACGAGATTAGGATGGCTCTGAAGCAGCTCAAAAACAACAAGGCACCGGGTGATGACGGAATTACGGCCGAAACCGGTACTTAAGGCCCTTCAGAAGCTGTTTAATTCCGTCATACTTGAGAGAAAAATGCCACAGGCATGGTGCAGGCTTGTGGTGGTACTCTTCTTCAAGAAGGGCGACAATGCCCGGTTGAAGAATTATAGACTCATCTCACTTCTAACCCATGTCTACAAGTTGTTTTCAAGAGTCATCACGAATCGTCTCGCGCGCAGGGTTGACGATTTCCAACCTCCCGAACAAGCCGGTTTCCGAAAAGGCTTCAGTACTGTGTACCACATACAAACGCTGCGGCAGGTTATACAAAAGAACGAAGAGTATAACCTGCCCCTCTGTTTGGCGTTTGTGGACTACGAGAAAGCCTTCGATTCGATCGAGACCTGGGCTGTACTGCAGTCTCTCCAACGGTGCCAAATCGACTATCGGTATATCGAGGTGTTGAAGTGTTTGTATAAAAACGCCACCATGTCAGTCCGACTTCAGGACCAAGCCTCGGAACCTTTCCTTCTGCAGCGAGGTGTGAGAAAGGGAGACGTCATATCTCCGAAACTGTTCACCGCTGCACTGGAGGATGTCTTCAAGGTTGTGGACTGGAGAGGGCTAGGCATCAACGTCAATGGCGAGTACATCACTCACCTTCGGTTTGCCGACGATATAGTGGTCATGGCTGAGACCATGGGGGACCTCAGTACAATGCTCGATGACCTCAGTAGAGCTTCCGGAAGAGTGGGTCTTAAAATGAACATGGACAAAACCAAGATCATGTTGAATGCCCATGTCACACCCACTCCTATCAAGATCGGAGACTCTACACTCGAAGTTGTAGACGATTATGTGTACGTCTCAAGACGAAAGTCTATGACCAGTGTGTGTTGCCAGTGATTACATACGGGACCGAAACGTGGTCGCTCACAATGGGCCTCATCAGAAGGCTTAAAGTCACCCAAAGGGCAATGGAGAGGGCTATGCTCGGAGTTTCCTTGCGCGAGCGAATCAGAAATGAAGACATCCGCAAGAGAAGCAAGGTTATCGACGTATCCCGAAGAATTGCCAAGCTTAAGTGGCAGTGGGCAGGGCACATTGCTCGCAGAACGGATGGCCGATCGGGCCGAAAAGTTCTGGAGTGGCGACCGCGAACCAGAAGACGTTGCGTTGGAAGGCCTCCCACTAGGTGGACCGATGACCTCGTGAAGGTTGCGGGAAACCGATGGATGCGAGTCGCACGGGACCGGTCAATGTGGCGACAATTGGGAAGGCCTATGTTCAGCAGTGGACGTCTTTCGGCTGAAATGATGATGAATGATGATGGAAGATTCAGATATATAAAGATTTTGAAATGTGATGTCACGAAATTTAGGACTGCTCCCACCCCCTTGTCACACAATGCCACACTTAGTCGTCCCCCTCCCTCCCCCTTAACGTGTGACGTTTGTCGATGGCCCCTTTTCCAATGCTGACGCACTAAATAGATTTGAAATTGATTGATGGTGGAAACTAGCCTATTCATTGTGAAGATCCAACCTATAAGATTTCTCGGTGCAGGTGATGCGCGTGCACGCGGGCCGCAAGTCGGTGCTGGAGGTGGAGTTTGCGGGCGAGGAGGGCACGGGCCTGGGCCCCACGCTGGAGTTCTACGCGCTGGTGGCCGCCGAGCTGCAGCGCGCGGACCTGGGCCTGTGGCTGCACGACGCACCCGACGCGGCACACAACGCGCACGACGACGACAACGCGCCGCACCACCTTGTGCTGCCCGACGGTATCCTACATTACATTTATTTATTTTCAGGCAAGTTTGGCTCATGGATACAAAAAAAAAAATATTTTTTTGTATCCATGGGCCAACTTGTTGAATCTTAAAAGTATGTTAGCAACACTTCACTTGTGCACTATGTCACTGTGAATTCATGTGGCACTTGGTACGTGGTAACCGTTTGTGCGTCATGACCTTTCCATCGTGTATTTAGCCTGCAATAGCAACGAAGTGCGTTTACTGTAACTGATGTTTGGTCAACAGAGAAACCACCGGGATACTACGTGACGCGTTCAGGCGGCCTGTTCCCAGCGCCGCTGCCTCAAGATTCCCACATCTGTGATACAGTTTGCAAATATTTCTGGTTCTTAGGAGTATTTTTAGCTAAGGTGTGTATTCTTGTTTTTTTTTTGGTTATTTGTTTGTGCTCGATCGAATAGACATAGCTAATAATAGTACATTGTTACCCTAGGGGTGAAAGTAACTTATTTAGTCCCGAGACGGGGTTTGGTGCCCGAGCGCAGCGAGGGCGCTAATAGTTCGAGGGACTAAATAAGTCTTTATTCCGAGGTAAACAGTGTGCTTTTCAATACGAATACAAGGAAAGTAAAAAAAAATGAATCAACTCGAAAAACAAATGAAGATCGGATTACCGCCTATTTTGCTTTTTTTTCTGTGGCCGGCCAGCTATTCAGCCATTTTTCATTTTCACCATCGAATAAATGGTAAATATTTTGCCCAAATCTGTTATTATAAAAGAAATAGTTGAAACTTAATTGTAATAAAGTTATTTAAAAAAATATGTATACTTTAATTAATACTTAATTTTATATTATTTCAATTTTACATCGTGGCGGTATAGAAAGTTGGAACATGGTTCAATTTAGAAATTAACAATTTTTTTTTTATAATTTGACAGCTGTCAGTTGAAAACGATTCTCCCTAGGGCTGAAAAGTATTACTTTCAACCCACAGACCTACTTTCAGAGTATGAGTAATAAAAAGTTTTTTTGTTATTTTACAGGTTCTGCAGGATGGGCGGCTTGTTGATCTACCGATTTCGGAGCCCTTCCTACGTATTATGTGCGGCGAGGAATTGACCAATGACTGTTTAGAAGAGATCGATCCCATCAGGCATCGGTAAGACTGGCTCATGCTGTACTAAATGTAATAAATATAGCTACTGTCATTTCTTTGTCGATGGACGAGAAGCCGTGCTTCTGATAATTCTGACATCGGAAAAATACGAATTCCACTGACTGACTTTAGGCACGGTTTCTACCATAGCGGAGACGAGCTGAGTGGAGGAGCGACTTGCAGGGTTTGACCAAACAGGGAGTGGCGAGAGCCGCGATGTATGCAGGGTTCAACAAACAGGAGTGGCGAGAGCCGCGATGTGGAGCTTTACCATGATGATTGGTCGATTCCCATACGTCTCCTCTCAAATCCTTCGCTCGTCTACCTTTTGGTGACAATTTGGCCCTATATTGTAGCAGTAAAAGAGTGGTCTTCGTGTGCCAAGCATATAGTTGCCCGTGTTACAGATTGTTGACCTTATATTATGTTCTGTTCACCAGATTCCTGCAAAGCGTGCTGTCAGCGGCGGAGCAGTACGACGCTATCATGCGCTCGGGCACAATGGACGCCGCCGCGCTCACAGTGGACGGCGCCACGTTCGAGCAGCTCGCGCTCTCCATGACGCACGTGGCTGCGCACAGCGACGCCGACGTCGCCCTGCAGCCGCTCTGCGACAACGGAGAGAACATCGAGGTAAGTACATGCATATGCATGCATACTTGGATGAATGGTAATGTTCCTTTTTAAAACACTGTGTGAACGAATCATTATAGTAACGTAACGATTGATCAAAACATCTTGTTGAAAGATGACTTCTGACTATTGTGGTCTTTTTGTATTAACTTATTGATCAATTTATTATGTCGCCAGGTGGGCCCACACAACGCGCGGGCGTACGCCGAGAGCAGCGCACGCTGGATGGTACGCGGCGGTATTCGGCGCCAAACGGCCGCCTTTCGGCGCGGCTTCGGCGCCGTTTTCCCGCCGCGCCGTCTGCGCGCCTTCTGCGCCGCCGAGCTGCGCCTGCTGCTGTGCGGCGAGCGCGGACCCGTGTGGACGCGCGACCACCTGCTGCAGTACACCGAGCCCAAGCTCGGCTACACGCGCGACAGGTATGAGCACACTATGTACTGCGGTACCGTGTTCCTGCCGCCGCCGTACCGCTGATGACGATGGGACCTATGGTATGTCTTCGTTTCTGCAATCCGAATAACATTAAACAATTTACGTCATCGTTTCCAGCCCCGGCTTCCTCCGCCTCGTGGACGTGTTGGTGGAGATGTCGCTGCGCGAGCGCAAGGCGTTCCTGCAGTTCGCGACGGGCTGCAGCAGCTTGCCGCCCGGCGGCCTCGCCAACCTGCACCCCCGCCTCACTGTCGTGCGGAAGGTATACTCACACTTTTGTTCTTCTTCTCTCAAAGCGGTGAAGGAAAACATCGTTAAAACTAACGGGACAAATGCACCTTTCTAAATAAAAAAAAGAATCGAAGGATAGGGGAATTTTGTCCACTGATATAAAATTGCATTTTCTTTTTTTTTTTAATCATTTTGTACAGTAATTTCGTCTCGATATTTTTGACGCTCATTTTACGTTATATCGATGCAAAGAGTGTAGGCAGAGTTGACAGTTTTTTTTTAATATTTGACCTTTGCAGGTTGACGCTGGAGACGGGTCCTACCCGTCAGTGAACACGTGCGTGCACTACCTGAAGCTGCCGGAGTACTCGTGCAAAGAGGTTCTGCGAGAAAGGCTGCTCGCTGCCACCAACGAGCGTGGCTTCCATCTTAACTAGATGCAACTATTACTGAACAGCCCAGACTATCGACGCCTGGGCGTTTCGGAATATGTTGAGAATAACTTTTACACTATTGTTACTCACACACTTTCGCCTATGGACACGCGAAACTAGAAATAATTATATTATCTATTTATTAAACATCAGTAGCCTTTATACCCTTGACTGCTAAGCGAAATAAAAACCATAGTGCTTGTCAGATTTGAACTTAATAAATGACCTAACTCGAGTACATTACATAAGAAGTTACAGTTATTTTTAACATAAACATGTAACGTGTATAGTATGCCAGCTCATGATATAAAACTGATCTCTTGGAACATATTTTTTCAAGACATTACTCCTTATGAAATAAATAGTATTTTATTATATCGAGGTATTGATCTTATTCTCAGAAAAAAGTGTGTCGTTCGTCGTAATATTTTGTTATTATCATGCAATAATATATTTTATTTTTAATATTATGTATAAATAATTGCATGGGTTTATAATATTTTATAGGATGGTGTGAATGTGTGAAAAATAAGAGGCTGCCTACTGTAACCTATTTTATTATTGGGAATTAATGGGAATATTCAAACGATTTTTAAATAAAAGCAATTTTCAGAGATTCGACTAAATAAATATATAAATAATGCAACAATCTAAACTGTATCCACAAATAAAACTATTTTTTTAATAATAATATAATAATAAGTTTAGCGATCTTTACTTCATTTTGACTTCGCTTTACTTCTAACATAAACGTTTTAATATTCATTTCACTAATAGTATAATAACAGTAGAGTTCGTTTAAGTTACATTTATTTGAGTGTGTTTAAAGATAAATTAATGAAATATTAAATAGGCATCTAGCGTTTCTTGCTAATTTTAGATAAATGTTTGTGTACGCTGTGGTGATAATTAGTTTTATTTTCGGGTATGTAAGTTGTTCCAAGACGTGTTTAGTTGAAATGTAATCTCTGGTCTGTCAGCAATAAAAGAAGTGTTTCAAAATATTAACTATTTACTTTGTTTGAGTTTATGCTTCCATCGCCGTTCAACAGTACTTATTCTTTTAAAAGCAACAAATAGTAAAATATATGAATATGCTTCTAAATTTTAACTTATTTCACACTATAGAAATTGTATTAAAACCAAAAACAAATAAATGCAAGCTTTTCGGTAATCAACACATATTTTTATGTAACGGCTAAAACTTTGGTTGAGCACGATTCGATATATTTACTAACATAGAAATACAGACAGCTAATGAAGATATTATAATACTGCGGGACATTGTCGCTTGTAGCCGTTCCATTTAATATGTGCTTGTTATACCACAACTAGGACTGAAATTATGATAAAGTATATCAAATTTTAACATTAGGGTGTGAAACACTGATGCGTTTCTACGAAAGATATTTAGATTGTTCCTTTAGTTAAATAATTTTGTCAACTGAAAGTTGGTATATATTGTGATTTATTATTATAAAGTACTTTACGAATTAAAATATATTTAGTTTAAATTTAATAGGTATTTAGATTAAAATTATTAACCATAATGGCATCATGTAGTGCTCATGTAATTGTTGTTGAGGATTGTATCAATAAATTAAGCAAAAATCATTTGCGTTTTTTATAACTCGTGATAGATTCCTTTGGTTCGCAATCAGTAAAGGAGCTCGTGTACGAAGTTGTGCACTCCACACGGGCGTCATTTGTCGTGGACTGTACAGCGATACGAGTGCGGTACTGCGCGGCGTGCACTCCTGCCACGCGCGAGATATCCGCCTGTTCGTGCCGCTAATACCCCGCTTCTCTACGCATACCGTACATTTAATTCGATTATTTTTGTCTCCACTGGAAGAGCGGAGCAAGATGTGGATCAACCAATGTGATGATGCACGCACGTCTCTTCTTCAGTCGTCTCGTCTCCACCACAGTGGGAACACGCCCTTAAAAATACTCCAATGACGAATTTTCTACTGACGTTTGTCACAACGCTTCAGTATATATTCAGAGATGGCGCTGATCAGCTTTGGCAATACGTTTTAAAGCGGCGTTCTAGTAAAATCCAATGAAAAAAGAATTTTTACGTATTATAATTATGGAGGTCAATGGTAAAATCTTTTAGCAGGGCAAAAAAAAACTCCTAGACACATGTCAAACTCATTGTATCTTTATTATTCATTGTTGTTTAGAAAGTGAGAACTGTAAAGAACCTTTTTTCTGTCAAACATTTTTAACCTTAAAAGTCTACTGTTCTTTTGCATCACTGAACTGAACTACAAGTTTTTGCATGGTTTTTGCTATTGTTCTTCTGAGTGTTTTTGAGCTAAGGTTCCTCCGTACGTCAGTTAAGGCTTTGTGGACATAAAAACGAGTCATTTTATTATTTCCAAGGATGATCAGCGCCATCTAGTTCGTTCATAAAAAGCACTGAAAATTTCCCGAGTAAATAATTATTGCTAAAAAGTAGCGAAGAAGAATATCGAAGTTTACTATAATCTATTTGAAATGTTCTATTGCAAAGTACACCATTATTACACATACGATATAACTAGAAGGTACCCTAAACAGACGGGGTAAGCAGAAGTAGTCTAAAACAACATCTAAAGACATGCTATTATAAGAGAATTATCAGAAGAAAACTCACTGAAATGATCACTTTTTGATCTAGGGATCGAATTTGCACACGTAGCAGTCGCATCGCAATGAAGAGGCAAACGTGGCAAAAAAATAAGCTTTTACCAATTATGTTGGGGTTGGGTTTCAGTGTAACAAAAAAAACATACAAATAAATATAAAATATATGAATATTATTGAAAGATCAAAAAATATTGCACTATCTTGGTATTAATAAGATTTAGGTTCATGATTGGTAGAGGCGGCTCACTACGAAGTCACTCTTTAGCGCCAGCGCACACCAAGAGCAGAGCAGAGCATTTTCTGAGATTAGTGAAAAATTTATCATAAATTAAATACACGTCCAAACTTGATGTTCGAGCTTGTAAGATGCGTGTTCGAGTATACGTTATACATGCGCGAGCGCGCTCGAGCGGCCGCCGTCGCGCGCCGCCCGCGCTTAGTATCCTACAGTGTTGCGCTATTGTTTTTGGATATGCGGGCGTAGCAAATTAACTAAAATTTCAAACTTTTCGTATTTTAACTAATAATAGTAATCAAAATTAACCCCTCTAACGGCCGTTTTCTATAACTTACTTGCGTATTATTACTGTTAGTTAAGCCTACGTCTCGTAGCTATCGGTGTTTCTATAAACAAAGTTAGTTTGAAATATCCTATTCCTTCCTTTAGCCTTCATAGAAAAATCAAAAAAAGCTTTTCTATGACGTTTTGTATCTAACCGTCCGTAAGTGAAATGTCAAACAGACAGATAGCAACCTACCGAAACGTGCTATAGTCTGCGCCAGATAAGTAGGAATTAAAGGTCATTGTTCTTTCCTTAATTTCTCTGCGTAGGTACGTACCCCGATGACTAGAAAAAGTCAAAGATCACGATAAAGGTCGTCTAAGGACAAGTTTATGTCATTATTTCTGTTTTCGGAATTATGTATTTGAATAAATTTATGCGGGTTAATGACCTTTAGTTCCTACTTATCTGGCGCAGACTATAGTGAGTTATTGAAAATGGCAGTAATTGGTAAATTCTTACAAAATTTATAATATCTGCAAGGTAAGGTAGGTACATCTTTCCCGCCACGTTTCTACTACCCATACTTTCGTCTTATTTATTTACATATTGCGCTACAGTTTATACTTTTGCAGCTACCATCGTTTTACCTGTTTACTTATTCTTGTGTTATTGTTCCGAAATAAAGTTTTTTTTTTATTTTTTTTTATTTTTTTAACTTTTTATTATTCATGTTCCTCTTTCTCTGCCATTACTATGTCGGATTTTGGCATCAAACTGGTCATGCACGACCTGGCAACTCAGAGCATTTTCAACGGAGCTTGCTCACGGAGGGGTGAGCATGCCGCCTGCATGGTCGAGCAGTCAAAATTTTGCTCGACCATACGCGAGCATTTTCCAGTTTGGTGTGCGCTGATCCTTAAGGTGAACGCACACTTATCAAAGCCGAAGGAAGCAAAAGAGCCGAAAGAATCGTATTTTAGAATTACTTGTATGAAGTCCTATGTAATCTCGATTCTCGCACATTTATCCGCGCCGAATCGGATGAATAAATAACGTTATAGGTACGTAGGTATGATAGAACGTTTCGTTCGGCGCGGTCGATTCTTTCGGCGCGGACAAGTGTGCGTTCACCTTTAGACACAGATCACCAGACGAGTCATAACCATGAGGACCTACCAACAAAGCGGAATGAGCAAGAGGTATGGTCGTTACGACCTGCATTTATCAGGAAAGCGGAATTTCAATTCAAGCAAAAATATCACAAACTATTACGTTCCTACGTTTTTAATAATTATTATTTTTGGGCATAATACAATAGCATTATAATTTTAGCAATGTGAAAAAAGAGTACCTAATGATAGCGTGACGGTTGACAGGGGAGAATGGAAGAAAAAAACCGCGTGTTGCGCCGACCCCAAGTAACATGAAATAGCGATGATAATGACTAGTGATTCAAAGACAAAAGAAACGATGGATGAATGAATGGACTGTGTGAAAGATTTTAGGTCTAGAAATGAAGTGGCTCTCTAGATTAGGAGTAACAGAAGAACGGAAGGAGAAGACATCTGCGTCAGCCCCAAATAAATTGATTTATTCAGATGTATAAATAGGTACTTAGAATAATCATACATGATTATTCGGTATCCAAAAACTATAATAGTAGGACGGTAGGTACTTACATAATTTGTACGATTCTGATTTTATTTATTTATTGGCCTATCTACAATTGTTACACTGTTTATCCTAAATAATACAAGCATAGTGTACAATATAATGCGATAGACACAGCATGCATAACCTGATCGTTGATTCACGGTCAAATAATCCTAATAATTATAGTATTTAATAATATTTTATTCTTATTCTGATTGAAAACTTCGAAAAATCATTTAATTACTTATTCATAAGTCTACGACTTAACATGGCCATTTTACCTACTGCCGCCGCGGTTGCCAGCGTTGGTGTCAGTATATTTTCCAGCTACCCGCGGGCGTTCCATTGCTTTTCACTGGATGTCGTAAGTAAAGTAATTTGTACGTAACAGCTCGTTTTCACAACCATGCCGTAAAACTAAGCATAAGTAGGTACCTACCTAGTCTGGAAATGTAATGTTAAACATCATTGAGTATTTATAAACGCGTCTGTAACGGATGCTTTACCTATGTACCCACGCATACGTAAGTCGAGGAATACATGAAAGGGAAACATTATTAGGTACGCTGCGGCCCTTCTTGTCATGCAAATCCATACTTTTTGTCAGTACAGTTCTGATTTTCACGTTGAGACACCGGGTGGAACTGCGCAACCCAACCGTTCTACTGCGTCGCCATATAGCTGCAACCTTGGAGCTTTACACAATTTTCATACAATACCAACTAAACGGGCTACCAGTATAAAAACTAAGCTATCGCGAACACAGGCATCAGTCAACTGCTTAGATCACATCGGTGCACTGGAAACATGAGGGCTTCACTGGTGTGCTGCATAGCGCTCGCGGCGCTAGCGTACGTTAGCTGTAGAACCACTCGAGAGAAACGCGATGCCGACCTCGAGGTAGCAGCCACGCATAAGGGTGGCAAGTGGGACAAGGGCGGCGGCCATGAGCACCACGGACATCATCATCACGATCATGGTGAGAAGGGACACAAAGGATACAAGGGACATCATCACCACGAGCACGGCAAGAAGGGCCACCACCACCACGAGGGGCACAAGGGCCACCACGACGAACACGGCGGACACAAGAAGCACCACCATCACGACGACGGACACCACCATGAGCACCACCACGGCGACAAGGGTCACAAGGGACATGGCCATCATGAAGAGGGCCACTACCACAAAGGACACTCCACCAAGGGTCATCACGGTGTGCACAAACATGACGAGTTCAAGAAGGAAAAGCACTTCCACGACCACCACCACGACGGCGGCCACCACGAGCACCACGGCGGACATCACGAAGAGCACGGCCACAAGAAGGGAGGAGAATTCCACAAGGGACACAAGCACCATGGACACCATGAGCATGACCATGGCAAGAAGGGCCACCATGAAGAGGGAGGACATCATCACGACCATAAGGGACATCATGAGGAAGATGGTCACCACCATCACCATCATCATCACCATGATCATGGTAAGAAGGGTGGTCATGAGCACCACAAGCACTGGGGCCACAAGAAGGGACACAAGTAAATGTTCCTTAGACTGATGCCTACCATGCGAGTTAAGGAAGTCTTTATTTAGTTGTAGCTAATTAAGCTTTCATAATGTGTTAAGTTTTGTTGACTGTGATCTTTTGTTATTAATAAAAATAAATGTTTTTGAAACATAACAATGATTGATTTCGTGTTTACAAACCTATTCATTGACACAGCTAAATGAGACATAGATTTAAACCAATAAATTATTTGTTAAAAAGAAATAATGTTTGCAATTGGATGCAGATACAAAAACAAACTTATCAATTTCACAGCACGTTTCAACAACAAAGTTACATAAAATAGTTGGCGCTGGTCCGTTGGCAATGGCTCCCGACGAGATAAGTAACTCAGCGTTGAGAAACTAGAGCGCTGCCCGAGATTGGCCTACATTTTACTGGGCAACGAATTAGTCGTGGTTGCAATCAACCGTTTCCTATAGAAAACACTTGCAGCCACTGAAATATTGATAACATTTCTCAATAGCCAGCTTGTCAATACCAATAAGTTAGTCTTTAGTCTGCCAAAAGCCCAGATAAAATAATCTTGACCACGTTTGGGCCATCTCGGTCAACTTTATAACTACTGTGGTCGTTTTTACAAAATAATTTGGCAAAATTACTATTTTGCCAAATTATTTGCCAGTTGTACATTTTCAATGGCACGTGAGTACTACTATTTTTCGACGCTTCACGCTTTATTGAACTCATAAAGTGGGTACAAAGCTCTATTTGTGCTACCGATTCCGTTTGTAGAAAAAACAACCATGCCTAAATACGAAGTATTTTATGTTGACATTAGGTCAATGTGATGCTTTGCTTTAGTAAACATTTTTTTTGTCATAAGTTTGTAACATGTAATAGGTAGCTGTGTTTATTTTGAGTTGGTCTATTATTTATTAAAAAAAAGTAATGTTCCCATAAGAAAAAAAATAAATAACTAACACTATCAATCTTCAAAGGTGTGTTACATAGTATTATATTAAAAAATCTACAGCTATACCAGTTACTTTAAATTCGTTCTTGAAGGTTTCTAGAAAAGATAGTCGCTCAGCATCTGCCTTATAGATGGCGCTACTTGTTGCGATTCTGGATCACGGGTAGTTTTTAAACTTCCTCTATATTCCGCATTTTCTCTCTAGTCCACTCAGTGGTGTCCTGAAATAAGTCCTTTTCCTTTTAATCCTTCTAATAAGTCATGACTGCTTTGGCATTATGCACACAAAAAAGCACATTGGTATAAAAAAAATATACTTTTATTTTTGCGTAGGTACTACGTGTACAAATTTTGTTCTACTAAGGTGACATAGCTTTTAATTTTTTACTTTTTAACGAATTCTCTGTATTCAGCTTTCGCCATATTAGATGGGTACCTAACGGGTGTAAAACACCTCTTAACGAAGCCGAAAAGGACTTGTTCTCCCCGTCATTGCGTTTTTTTTGTTCTACACCATACCTGGGAAACTTCTAGTTACGGAGATATTGGGGTTGACCCCCAATATCTCCGTAACTAGAAGGTTCCCAGTTCCAACTTTTTGACAAGTTTTTTTTTAAATACAAGTTTTTATTGTATACACCTTGATTTTTACTTTAAACACCTCCACGAACCCCGTACTATTCAATCCATCCATTAGTACAATGTTTTGAGTGCGTTACATTGAGTTCTACTACAAAACATGATTATTCACTCCAAAAAAAAAGTCGTTTCCCAGCAATAATTTTTGCATAAAGTTACTTAATTTGATGTACAGAATGCTTGGTTGACGGCTTTGTGATGAGGTTGTTTACCCCTGTATATGTAGGTAGGTATGATCAGCAGAACTAGTCAACATCACCAAGTTTTATCTACTTTGCTTTACATTTTAACATGCAAATTACTTTGTAAAATGTAAACCAAATAGCTTGGACGACCGTACATAAAGCGCAAATAGAGATTCTTTGAATATCAATTTCTAAGTAACTCTTTTTAAAGTCAATAGGTAACGAGTGTTATGATAATTCTTTTCTACTTTGCACGATATTGGACGTCGTCGCTTGTAAATGACAAGAAATGCAGTTAGCTCTCTTGGCAGAATGCCATTATGAGTATGGCATTATGAGTTTAGTTCCAGCTGTATTTTTGTTCCGAGATTAGTATGTTTCAAGTTAATAATATTTCAGTAATTATGTACATTGCGACCTTATGTGGTTAACGGTATCCCGCGCAACAAGTGGTTGAATCTTGAGGCCAGCGGTCTACCGCGGGATCGAAAACCTAATAATAAAGGACATTGTGTGTACAATATGGGATTACCACATTCTCAAGTCTGTGATTCCTTCCATCGTTTTTTGCAGGTTTAGCCATCTAGTAAAGAGTACCTAACGTTCCACCTCCTTTTAAATAAAATCCTAATCCTGCTACGAAAATAGGTTTTAGGTTGGTACCTATAATGATAAAAAAACAGGAACCTAGTTCTTAAATTAATTTGGAAGTCTAAAGTAGGTACTGTTACAGGTTTCTAATAATAATTAATTTCAGCTGTTTCATTTGCCAATGTAATATTTTACAGAACAGTTTTCAGAGAAAATTCCTAGGGTAAGGGTCACAGACGCACAATCGGTTACCGCGTATTTAGTTCATTATTCATCATCCATCACAGAAAATTATAATCAGTATTAAAAAAAAAACCTGCTATTCCGTACATTGTGACTGTGCACAGGTATTGCACTTTCGTAGGTAACAGCTGTTTTTTTAAAAATTACTGATGAAAAAATTCTATGTCCCGCGGTTCAGATTGATGTAGGTACCTACTGAATACGTGGTAAGTGTGGTAAGTGTTTGTGCGGGTTGTCCCGCGGTTCAGATTGATGTAAGTACCTACTGAATACGTGGTAAGTGAGGTAAGTGTTGTGCGTGTTGTCCCGCGGTTCAGATTGATGTAGGTACCTACTGGATACGTGGTAAGTGTTTGTTCATGTTGTCCCGCGGTTCAGATTGATGTAAGTACCTACTGAATACGTGGTAAGTGAGGTAAGTGTTGTGCGTGTTGTCCCGCGGTTCAGATTGATGTAGGTACCTACTGGATAGTGGTAAGTGTTTGTTCATGTTGTCCCGCGGTTCAGATTGATGTAAGTACCTACTGAATACGTGGTAAGTGAGGTAAGTGTTGTGCGTGTTGTCCCGCGGTTCAGATTGATGTAGGTACCTACTGGATAGTGGTAAGTGTTTGTTCATGTTGTCCCGCGGTTCAGATTGATGTAAGTACCTACTGAATACGTGGTAAGTGAGGTAAGTGTTGTGCGTGTTGTCCCGCGGTTCAGATTGATGTAGGTACCTACTGGATAGTGGTAAGTGTTTGTTCATGTTGTCCCGCGGTTCAGATTGATGTAAGTACCTACTGAATACGTGGTAAGTGAGGTAAGTGTTGTGCGTGTTGTCCCGCGGTTCAGATTGATGTAGGTACCTACTGGATAGTGGTAAGTGTTTGTTCATGTTGTCCCGCGGTTCAGATTGATGTAAGTACCTACTGAATACGTGGTAAGTGAGGTAAGTGTTGTGCGTGTTGTCCCGCGGTTCAGATTGATGTAGGTACCTACTGGATAGTGGTAAGTGTTTGTTCATGTTGTCCCGCGGTTCAGATTGATGTAAGTACCTACTGAATACGTGGTAAGTGAGGTAAGTGTTGTGCGTGTTGTCCCGCGGTTCAGATTGATGTAGGTACCTACTGGATAGTGGTAAGTGTTTGTTCATGTTGTCCCGCGGTTCAGATTGATGTAAGTACCTACTGAATACGTGGTAAGTGAGGTAAGTGTTGTGCGTGTTGTCCCGCGGTTCAGATTGATGTAGGTACCTACTGGATAGTGGTAAGTGTTTGTTCATGTTGTCCCGCGGTTCAGATTGATGTAAGTACCTACTGAATACGTGGTAAGTGAGGTAAGTGTTGTGCGTGTTGTCCCGCGGTTCAGATTGATGTAAGTACCTACTGGATACGTGGTAAGTGAGGTAAGTGTTGTGCGTGTTGTCCCGCGGTTCAGATTGATGTAGGTACCTACTGAATAAGTGGTAAGTGTGGTAAGTGTTTGAGCGTGTTGTCCCTTCCATCCTGCTAAACTGTGGATAGTTTTGAAAACATTGAATTATTGTACTCTATTCTCGTTGTAACTATTAGCTACAGTATTATCTAAGTCTTAAAGGATAGGATAGGTAGGTACTTTATTGTATCGGTAGGGTAGATATTTTAAGGTAAGGGCTGTAGGGGCTCTAGGGTTGCCACCCGTACTATAATATATAGCATCGTAAGTACTATATTTCAGTCAATTGTACTATATATTATAGAAAAATAATATAGTATGAAAAATACTACTATATTTTTATACCTAATTCAACTGTCGCGCTTTTCTGGAAGTCTGGAAAGTACCCACAGCGCTGCACGGGGAATTTCAGAACGAAACGCATTCGCGGCAACAAAATGTCAACTGTCAAACTGTCAATAATTTGTCGATGAATGCCGCCAGATGTTATATACTAAAAGTGTTTATTTTCTGCTGTTAAAATTAAAAAACAAGACATGCAAAGTGATGATTGTTTTTGCACGACACCCAAGAAACAGCAAAAAAAAAGATAAAAAGCTTCAAAATATAAGAGCGAATGGGAGTTCGATTACCAATGGTGCAAAGAAGATGTTTAGATCATTGATGGCCAAAGCCAAGAGCAATAACAAATAGGTACTTATATAATATGGAAAAATACATAATGTTTAAAAATAAATGTGTACTGTTTTTTTTTCCTGAATTTTACAAAAGTACTATATTTTTGCAGCTTTTTTGTGAAAAAGACTACATTTTTTCAAAGTAAAGGTGGCAACCCTGGGGTCAGCTGTGAACGTGTCGGAACATGAGTTTACGTGGATGCGCATGCAATTTAAAAAAACAGCAGTTATTTTTTGGCCTGTATCAATTAAATCAATTATGTGATAACGAAATTATAAAAAGTTGTTACTTTGGAACAATACCGCGGTCATGTCTTTGTGAACAAACAGGGGTCATTTGAATACAACCTAACCCCCAACTTCACCCGGCAAGCGCTTGCCGCAACTCGTGGCCGCCCAGCTGTCGCGCGACGCGGCGATTAGCACATCTTACTCAATATCTTATATAAAACTGCTGCAGCATCAATGATGTTGTCAATATTAAGAGTAGAGCACACCGCATCGACGCCGCGTGATAAAAAAACCTAGCAATATGAGGGTGGTGTTAGTTTTAGGTTTTCTAACGTTGTTGGCAGTTGTGCATACACGTCGTTTACCCTCACGGCAAGTGGATACAAGTACAGAACTAGAGACAAAGGACCAAGCGCCTGCTGCGACGGAACACAAAAAGGAAGCTCCAAAGAATCATGAATACAAAAAAGGAGGCGGCAAAGAGCACCATGCACATCATCACCACGACCACGACGAAAAAGGTGTAAAGGGATACAAAGGTCATCATCATCATGAGAAGGGAGAAAAAGGACATCACGATAAGGAGCACCACAAGGGCGAGTACGACGACCATGGTGCACACAAAAAGGAACATCATCACGATGACGGACATTATGATGAACACCACAAAGGTGAAAAAGGCGAGAAAGGGCATAAATACGAAGAGAAGGGACACTACGACAAAGGTCACTCGACGAAAGGACACCACGAAATTCATAAGCTTGATGAATTCAAGAAAGATAAACACTTCTTTGATGAAGAGGGAGATTCCGGCCACGAAGAGAAGCACGGAGGATTCCACGAGGAGCATGGGCACAAGAAGGGAGGCAGTTTCCACAAAGGTCATCACCATGGTGACCATCACGAGAAAGAACATGGTGAAAAAGGTTTCCATGAGAAGGGCGGCCACCACCATGAACATAAAGGACATAAAGAGTCCGGTGGACATGATGAGCATCATAAACATCATCACGACCATGGTAAGAAGGGCGACCATGAGCACCATAAGAAATATGGTTACAAGAAGGGACACTGAGCACATCTCTAGGAACTGGCCGAGTGAAGGACAGTCCTCGATAGACGACGATAGTGAATTCGGATTTATTTATTTTCTCGGAACTATAACTTATCTGATGACAGTGCACTCAATGCTGCGACAACGGTTAAGTGAAGGCATGATTATGTAGGTAATTAATAACTAAATTATTATTTTTTATACCATTAAGTAACTTCTTAAGTCATTTAATAAATAATATGTACAGCATAAGCATAATCTGAGTTTTTTTTTACTGATTTTTTACAAATCTTTAATTGATTTGAACGTCGAAGTGGAGAATGAATTTAAATCGTAACTTCTTCCCAGCACTATAGATGGTGTGAGTGCGAAATTCCGTCGCTTATCTAAGTATGCTTTTAAACTAATTAAGGTTGGCAACCACCACTCAGGCTCGTACGACTTTCGCGTCGAGATAATATGTAAATATTATATTAGGTAACTGTGTAGTATTAAAATCAGAAAAGTGGGACACATGGATCTGCCTGGTACATGTTTGACCGTAATCGTCGTTCACCTGGACTTTGAGTACGGCCACGTCTACGTCGTCGGTCTTTAGTACCATATATCTAAATGTCAAAATAACGTAAAGGCATTAATTTCGGTCTGAGATGCTAATAATAGCTACCTCGTACATAAATAAATGCCTATTTTAATAAAGAGCATACAGTTATTGGTTTATCATTGTAATGGCATATTTAATGCCTCATTAGATGTTAGTACGTAAAACGAGGCTATTTGGGTTTTGGGAGCTATTTGGGACGACCCAGAATTTCCCAAATAGCCCCCAAAAACCCAAATAGCCTCGTATTTCTGTACCTATTTTGACAAAAGCGAGTTTATCATCCCACGACATATTGTACAAAAAATAAACAATAGTGTCTGAAGAGATCGAGTTCACGAAGGTCATACATTACCAAACAACCAATTAACCTCGCACTATCTGTCTTCAATTTCTACAGCATTGTCATTGTCGAAGTCACGTTGGCTCTCGGCAATGTCACCTCGCCTCGGATTTGTCACGGTTGGAATTCTGCCCACCTGTAAAGCTAAATAGCGTGATATTGGATCTATGTCGCTAGCTGACGGATTGAACGATTAAGGGTTCAGTTGCACGATCGATTTCTGGTCGAACAACGTGTCGTTCAAGGATTAAAAGTGAATGAGATTCAGCACTGCAGCGCATGCGAGCGACTCAATCAAACTGTCGTTTTGCCGACAAACAGTTCAGTCCATTGTCTGCATGTTTTATCCTGCTATGTTATGTTATGAGACACTCACTTTACCCGTGCAAGCAGCGTTTCAGCTGTATTTTTATACGAGTCTATTGTTTCATTGTGTTGCATACGTAAATAGCTCACGTACTAATTAAAGTACCCATTGGAACGTTATTCGTTTAATTCGGTGGTAACAGATTGCGGTCTATCTAATTATTTGTTAATTTCACAGACTGTGCCAACTTGATTTGTATTTTATGTTACAACATAATTCTGATTTTATACCTAGTACATTACGGCGGCGAGTGACCCAACTTAGTAACAACAATTTTATTGTGCTGTCAACAACAGAACTATTAAAGTTAGGTCGGTTAGTTATAAACTATTGATGGAAACAATAACACAGACGGTTCAGGCTTTAAGATAAACTTTTAGAAGTTTTGATTATCGGTCAAAAGTTTAATTGTCGCACATTACTTTTCCGGTTATTTGCCGGGTAATGCAACCTTTTGTTAGGCTTTGACAATAATTTTCAAGTTATTTGATGACTGCCTGCTAAGCAGTATCTATGAGTGGATCGTTCATCTCGTAGACTCTACGCGGCGTAGCGGCGCAGCGTAGCGCTACGTGTGTAGCACACGCGGCTACGTGTGTCGTAGCATCCATCATTGTGCGAACCCAAATTACACATTAAAATCTTAACGGTACTCGCGCGAGTAATGTATTCGTTTATGGTTCACGAACTTATTCGTTGAAATAGATCTAATTTATGATACGTACACACACGTGCCTATAGTCTGTTAGTATCTAATTGAGAATATATTCCGCCGTATTTCATGAGAAATAAACGATTGATGGGTTGTAAAGATGTCATCAAATGTCAGAACGCTCTTTAATTGTAAATAATGTACATTTGCGACGTATCTGAATTATGACAGTAAACATGTATATCTCAACATTCAGGGTGTATTTGTAGTGAATCCGTAATTTTAAACAATTCTCGTAACAGGTGTGTTTTAAAGCTTTTGTTTAAACTTTATGATAACTTTTTAGGATGATACCATATTTCACTTCGTTTCTGAAGAGAATAATTATATGAACAAAGAACAAGGTGGCAGGATAAAAGCCATGAATAATATTTAAGAATAAAAACATTATTATTGTGTCCTTTATTTATCATTTATTCTCTCTTTACAAAGCAGACTTAAAGTTAATAGGTACAAAAAAAGTCTTAGCTGTATTCTACCTTTGTGAGAGACTGGTGCCTGATGTAGGTTTCGGGAATAACCTGTGTTACAGGTCACTACGGCTAGAATTAGCTCTTACAGAGATATCGTGTCAGAGTGGCAGTACAACGCGTAACAAGATTATATTTTTTCTTTTTGTAAATGAAGTTGTATAATTATTTATAGTAATCTGTGGAAAACGTAGTGGGTAGCATATTTATAATAGTTTTGTATGTAATCCTTATTAGATACCTGTAATATGTTACTGTTTGTTTTTCCTAAATAAATAAATAAAGAAACCTCAGGAAAACAATAGATAATCGGTTTTCTAGACTGACATTTCCTTTCTTTCTGACTTATTTTATAGAACTTTAATAAGTAAGTTATTTGGTCTTAACTTATTTATTGCATAGAAAATCTGTCACATTGTAATAAAAACTAGTGGGCGGACATTGGAAATATGGGAAGAATATTCCAGTACTAAACTTTAGAAACTTTCATGAAAAGCTTCTGTAAAGGTGCAAGTTTTCTTTCCCACTTCGAAATAAAGGTATTAAACATAAATTAGTATCTATCTTTCTTGGAATCTTGCGTTTGATTAAGAATATAGAATATGTTCAGAAATGTAAACCTTCATGATATTACTATTATTTCTTTTTTTTATAATTCTATACACATTAATTACAATAATTACAATAAATCAAGCCCTTGATCCAGCTGCCTAACAAGAGCCACCTCAGGTATTGGTCGACGTCTTGGCAATTAAGTAATTGGCTGAAACTACTTTCGACACAGGTCGCCGAGGTCACATCCTATATGTCGACAACCTCGCGAGCTAAGTCAACGTGCTTGATTTGATCTTTCTCAACTTTCACGAGTTTCTCGTCATGAGGGACCGTTTTGTCAACAATCATTGAGCGCCGTTCTAATCGATCCACCGCCATATCAGGCTATATCAGGCTTATTGGTTACAATAGTACTGCCAGTGATGATGGTTTGATCCCAGTAAAATGTGATATTGCCATTTTCGAGAATACCTAAGTACGGCACTTCCAATTTCGCAAGGTTGTGTTTCAGAGCAAGTTGCTGATGGATAATTCTGGCTACAAGTTTGTGTCTAAGCAAGTTGTCTCCGTTAGCTAGACAAGAACACTCGGAGATAATGTGACGGATTGATTCACCCGGACGGTGGCAGGTCTGACATATATGATTGACATCGTCCTTCACCATAAATATCCGGTATAGTTATTCGTCATCATAACTTTATCCATAATTGCACAGACTAAACGGTCGGTTCCTCCGAAGAGATCCCCGGAACGTAACCTAGGTTACGGACGCTGATAGGTCTAATATAGGCAGGTCCCGGAAAAGGCGTCTGTGAAGCTCCTTACTCTGTCTGTATACCTCCCTGCGGTCGTTAGTGTCAAACATTGCAGGTTTGCGCCAGTTCTCTTTAGCCAAGGAGAGCGAAGTAAGGCTATATTTAAAAAACTCGTTTCAATGTTAAGGTTTATTTAAAAATAAAAGCATCCTTAGACCTACGCAGTCATTTACCTAGATCAAAAGTCAATGCTTAAATCTTGTGCGGTTACGAATGGCTGTTAATTTCGAACCCTAAAAAACCCTCATCGGTGTTAATCTCAGAACCGCAAAGAAGATTTGTGAGCATTTATCCACATATTTTAGAATTTACGTGGTTACAGTAGACGGGTGAGGTTGTAATCCATTGATAACGCTTTTACACTAATTAGCGAGTGAGTATGGAGCTTAGTGACGTCACGTCACTAGATTTATGGGTGCAGACGCCGTCAGCCCGTAATCCTGACCAAGTGAGCAGGAGCTGACGTGCCGAGCCGTGCCGAGCTCTGCCGAGCTGAGTCGAGCCCTCGCCGCGCGTGATGCATGGGGTTTTGTTATAGTCTCTACTGTTAATAGCATAATTATTTAGTTGTATTATACGCTTAATTATTCATCATGAACTCAAATCTATTAAAATACCTAGAACCTATAAGTTACATAATAATAATACCTTGTAAACCTAATCGGATCTTCGGGCACCGTAATAATTTCATTGTTACCGCAAGTATGCGTTATAGCGTACTGCGGTTAAGCCTTCGGCAACGTACACAGAGAGCTTGTCAGCCCGTTAATCGTCAATCGCCATCACTATGAACTCGATTTCCATTCACGCGAGACTAAAGTTATTATTAGCGTTTAGTAGTAACAACGTTATAATACCACGTATCTAATATTACGCAGAACTGATTAACTGGTGCTGCTCAACGAACACATTGAGCTGAATATAAATGATATTTATCACGCCTCTTCAAAGGTTTATGCAGAACATTAGAATAGCCGACTCACATGGCGGTGGTGGAACATTAACAACGTTCACTAGATGCTTATGCGGAGACACAGTAAAATTGTTATTAATCTGGTAATACTGACAAAAAAACCTTTTTTTTTTCTGATGGGAAATCATCAAATGACTTCTCCCACTCTGGGCGGAGCAGGAGGGAGTGTCAGACTTTTACTGACTAAAACCCATCCATGTTCCTTCATCACCCTTTATGTTCCGGGGCCACGGTATATCTCTTTCGAACAGTCCCGCAACCCTGGCAGGCTTTGGTCCTTGCGGACCCCTTCCGTTTTGCTGACTCTCTTTGAGAGTGCGCGCGCGTGGAACACGAACGCGCCGTCGACACGGCCTGTCGTCATGAGACGGACGGACGGCGAGCTAGTCCATAGCCCACCGTCCACAGGCCCGCGCCTACGGTGGCCCCAGGACGCCCGGGGCGTCTCCCGCGGCGGCTGGGAAGCTGTGAGGTTCTCTCCCTCCCGCCGTTCCGCCACCTCCTTCTCTAGCATTACTGCTTCGCAGAAGGAGGTGATGGCGTCCCATTACGTCTCGCTCCGGACCATGCTTTGCACCGGGGCCGAAAGCGAGAGGTCGCCACAGGCCAATCGCCGCTTCGAGGACACGATGGTGCTCCGCCCACGCGGGGCACACCTCTACCGTGTGCTCCACCGTGTCCTCCAGTCGATCCTCGCAGTGGAGTCACCCGGGCGTTTCCTCCCTCCCGATTCGGTGCAGGAACCTCCCGAAACAACCGTGTCCGGTGAGGACCTGCGTCAGGTGGAAGGTGAGGACGCCGTGGCATCTCTAAAGCCATTCCTCAAAGAGGGGACTTATCGCCACTATTGTGGCGTGCCCTGCACGGGGTTGCGACAGTCACTCTCTCCATGTCGCCATGAGATCCCGCCGGAAGTCTGTCCGCTGAGCGACAATTTGCTTTACGGCTACCACCTTTTGGGGCGCGTTCAGGTAGTTGGCGGCTCGCAGCCTCAATGAACGCGCCCACACAGGGGCCCCGTAAAAGGCCATGGACCGTGACGATACTCCCGCGTAGAGCCTCCGGCAGGAGGCGTTTGGCCCCCCCAGATTGGGCAGGAGCCACCTGAAGGCAGCCCCAGTCCGTTCCAGTTTGGGGGCCAAACGTCGGAAATGTTCCACAAAGTTCCACCGGCTGTCAAGGACAAGTCCCAGGTACTTTAACGTCGACTCGACGCCGATGGATACCCCTCCTGCCATCAGTGAGGATCTCGGGGGCCACCGGAGGCTGGGGTCCATGAAAGCACATGGCCTCAGACTTGTGCAATGCCACCTCGAGACCCAGTTGCCGGATCCTCTCAACAACTATCCCAACACCGCGTATCATGACTTCGGCCGCCGCCTCGTGCGACCCCCCCTGTGCCAGCACCAGCGTGTCGTCTGCATAGCACACCACGCTGACGCCACTAGGGAGGTCGGCGCGCAGCACCCAGTCGTAACCGATGTTCCACAAGGACAGCCCTAGGACCGATCCCTGCGGAACACCGCACGACATCTCTCGCCGGTTCCCAGGCTTTGCCAGGCAAGCCGTCGGGTCCTGAGGCGGTATTTTTGGCACTGAGCCTGCGTACCGCCACTCTCAGGTCTACTCCAGTGAGGTGACAAAAAAACATAAATTATACTTTAGGTTAGGTTAGCCAGCGGCTTCGCCCGCGTGAAGTTTGATAATTGTCCCATGAGATCTTACTATCGGGATAAAAATATTCTTTGTTTTAATCCAGGTTATAAACTATCTGTACCTATGCAAAATTTCATCCAAATCCGTTCAGTAGTTTTTGCGTGAAAGAGTAACAAACATCATTATCCATACATCCATCCAGACAATTGTCTTTTTTTAAGCTTTCACGATCACAACACATTATAAAACATATTATTATGTAAACGGATATTTTCGCAAAACAAGAATAAATGAAGAACAAGTGAGGGTAGTTAATTAAACACTTTAGCTTTGCTGTGGCGGTACCTCCAATACTTCAGTCTTCCCGCGACGACGGCTGGTGCAATCCGGTCAAAACGTCGGGCTTATGGCTTAAATATGGTTACATATAAGCCGACCGAATACCGAAACGGGTATTTTCCCGAATTTTACCTTTAATATATTAAAGGTAAAATTCTCGAAAATACCCGTTTACATAATATGTTTTATAATCCATCCAGACATTCATTATCCATATATCCATCCAGACATCCGCATACTCGCAAACTTTCGTATTCATAATATTAGTAGGATTCGGCTTCGGTATTGATCCTGAGAACTCACGCTAAGAACCCTAGTTTACCACCCTCTAGAAGTATAGCTAGCCGAATGAAGCAAAACAAAACGCTATGTGGTTTAAAAATATGTTTCGACGATCAAAAGGAAAACCGTAGAATGCATTATGTGGTTTTTCACACGTACGTCGTAAGACTTGCCCTTACCCGCAGAGAAATATATTACTGTTACTGGTATTACGTGATGGCCAAGCTACATCACTGTTTAATGTTATATTATAGTTATTTTATTCCGGAGAACTATGCTTCGAAGATGGAAAATATTTGGTACTTAGTTTAGTATTTAGGGAGGTAATTAGTATTTAGGCTTGAATTCCTCCTGCGCTGACGTTGGTCGCGCGTACGAGTATACATTGTGTTCTTTATAGCACCATACTGCGACGCTGACGTCAGTGGCGCGTATGTTGCTACTGTTTTTCTCGCTGACATACGCGACCGACCGTGCGCGACCGACGCGCGACGTCAGCGTGGCAGGAATTCAGGCCTTAATGGCACGAGTATTGTGGAATATACTACGAAATGTCAATTATTAAAATTCAATTGTTTTAGGGCAATTTCATACAAAGCAAACCACATAGCACATACTCGTAGGTCAGTTGTGGCTGTACGTCAGAGTGAGAGGTACTGCAGTGCTGGGTGCTAGCGAAAAGGATGTCATTATTTCAAGGACACTTCAAGAGATGGCGCGGCAACGTTCCTAGTTCAGCCATCATAAGCTTTATTGGCTGAATTCTTTCTACAACTAACTAAAATAATATTATTTTATTATCACCAATGTTTTCTTTTATTTTTTTTTTGTATGGAGACAGATAAGTAAACAATAAACATTTTTTCAGTTTATCAAGTAGGTGACTAGGTGACTACGCTAGAAAATATGTTGTTATTTATTATTCTGTCCTGTTTTTCGAGCCAACAACAACATTGTTATTTTAACTTTTTACGGGCTACGTGATCTTGCTTATAATGACTTATAGTGTTGAGGAAAAACACTTTAGAAACATTAAAAAAGTTTGGTGAAAGACTTTTATGTTTAGATATATGACTATTGTATATTTTCACTGAAATTCATGTAAGAATTTAAGTGTCAGTTTTTGTTATCAACGATCGATGGTCGTTGTACTAGGAAATACGGGACAGCGGGTTCGAACAGTTCAGTATAATATATGGCGCTCTGCCGCCATTGTTATAGTGTACAAGACAAACAAGTGAATAATGAACGCGTTGGGCCAACAATATCTTTTTGAAGCGCCGACGTCCATACAAGAGTCGTATCGGAAAACGCCTGTCTACTTCCAAAAGCACAATGTGCGCGCAGCTATTGTTGCGGCAACTATTTAGACGCCTGTAGTTAAGCATAATTTGGAGTTTGACGTTTAACAATTAGAACATGTTAACATAGATAACAATTAAGTTTTAGTTCTACTCGCTGTAACTAATGGTTGCTTCGCTGACAGGTATGCCCTTACCTTAGGTACATTATTGAGTGACTAGACAGGGGTGTGATATATATTAGTTGGTAACTAAATGAATACGTTGTTATTAAGTTAACTGCACTGATTTCGGACGTTCGTAACAAATTGTGCATAACTCTAACCTTATGCATAAATAAGATTTTTTTGTGGAAGATAACATTAATTAGGTACACTTAGGGCGGATGCTCCAGGGTAGCCCGCGAAACAACCCTCCAAGCTCATAAAGGTGCAGGAATTACTGTTTCAAGGTCAAAGTCATTCCTGCACCTTTATGAGCTTGGAGGGTTGTATTGATAATGTTGATGATTATAATTCTATAACTACATACCTACGTCTTACAGTCGCGAGCAATATTTTAATCAACATATTATACAACCTAGCACTGGCCTGCAAATTGCCAAAAAACTTAAGTAAATTTGAATTTCGCGGGCTAACCTGGAGCATCCACCTTAATGATAATCCCGTAGCTTATCCTATAACGTTGTTAGTTAAGAAGCATGCTGGCAGAAGAGCAGTTTTACTGGAGTTGCTTCTGAAATGGGACTTTGTCTATTTATGTTGAATAAACCAGATATGACTAACTCTAAAGTTAAGTTTGCAAAAACTGTGGACATTTCTTTAATTAATTAGTTAGTTAGATTATCCGCTTGCGTAATACAATTTGCAGTTTTCTAGCTCTTAGCACGATTACAAAAACTTATCTGTCGTGGTTGTTAGCACCTCGTTACCCTCCAAACCAATGTCGTTTTTACTCATTTCATGCGTTTTAAGGGAGGTTGATTTTATGCATTAAAGCCAAGCCATTAAAGGCTTTTTGTTTAAAATTGCACGAAATAATAATGATTAGACAATGCTATTATATGATCCAACTGTTGATTGAAATAAAAGGAATTGAATTGAATTGAATTGCAATTAATTTGTGGAGGATACCTCGTCTAGAACCTCTAGCAGCCTCATTAACCTTATATTTGAAATGATCTATAGATAATAGATATTGTGTTTCTGATGTTGAGAATTTAAAATACGGATTTAATATTTTTCTCAAAAATGGTATGTAATGTTGCCATAAAATCTCTAAAAAGTATCCAGAAAGTGAACTCTACCGGAGACTTAGAATAAGTATGCACGTTGCGTTTTGTTCTTAGTAATGTTGTAGAAGTATAGTGTGGGATTTTATGTTTGTATTTAGTAATTTCAGTTTATAAATCATGTTTGATTATAACTTTCCATTCTAAAATTAACATGGAGTTTAAAAAACAATAATATAAATGCCCCCGGTAAATTGATTACAATATCTATCAGTAATTGCCCTAATATGAATGTAACCTTCAATATTAATTAAACGAATTTGTTGTTAATAAACGTGTACAACTGTCCATAGAAGCTCTCGATCTCCCTCAGAAGCTCCGGTTTGGCGGATAAGATCCTACCATCGTCGGTTTTCAGTTTCGTGAGCTGGCTCTGCCCAATAGCCAGATCTCTTGCAAATACCTTGGAGCCATTATTCCGCTCAATCGCGTCTTTAATACGCTCGGTTTTAAAGCGGCGGAGGTCGCTCTTCAAGGATTTAGAGATCCGTCTATTGAGCTGCCGGTATTTACACGCCTCGTCTGAAGACTGCAGGATCATCTCACGCCGCTCCTTCATGAGCTTTAGAGTGTGATCGGAGAGTCTCTTGTTCTGATCTGTACGACGTGCCTTGAAGAACTTCGACCCGGTCGTATGGACAGTTTCCACGAACCTATCGTTATATTCGTCCACTGAACTTCCTAGGCATTCGAAACGGTTCTGGGGTTCAACCTGAAAGCTCTCGGGGTTTTGGATTTGGATCTGTGCTGGACGGAGCGTAGACTTCATCAGTCGATACCTTTCAAGCTTGATATTGATGTTCATTGTGCCTCTTACCATGCGGTGATCGCTCCCGGTTTTCACCGAATTGATCACCGAGACATTATTGAACATTTGCTTCTTGGTTGACATGATGAAGTCAATCTCATTTCTAGTTGCACCATCGGGGCTCTGCCAGGTCCACTTCCTGTGCTCACGCTTTCTGAAGAAGGAGTTCATCATATAAAATAAAATAATCTTCTCCATAAAACTAGCCAGTTGGTGGCCCCGGCGATTCCGACGTCCAACTCCAAATTGCCCCATCTGCAGCTCATCCCCGTTTCGTTTGCCCAGTTTCGCGTTGAAGTCCCCCATGACAACGGTGAATTGAGTTTTGGAACCATACATGGCTTTAGAAATATCCTCATACATGGTCTCCATTTCGTCGTCGGGGTGTGCCGAGGTCGGGGCGTAGACCTGTATGACCTTCAGCGAATATCTTGAGGATATTCTGAGTATAAGGTACGCCACGTTTCACCACGTTGTTCACAAGGGACTTGTGGACGATAAACCTAACACCAGCCTTGGACTGCCGGTCATCGTCACAGAAATAGAGCAGGTTGCCGGATTTCAGGATTATCGTGTCCTCCCCCCTCTCTTCGGACTTCAGATAATCCCACAGTGCTCCATCGCAGCCTGCTCAATTCCGTTCCGCTATCTTCTCGTCGGTAGTGTGCGTGTGTTGTATGTTGCCAGGTCCAGTCGCTGGTGTTGGCAGCCGGATCCCTTCCGGACATTCTTCGCACCCCTTGCCACGCTGTAGTCTCGACCGCTGCCGTAGTCGAGGGTAGACGGGCTGCCGGGCACTAGGGGCCATTTCTTTCATTGGGGGGTTTTGCCATAATCGCCACGCTTGGCAGGCGGGTACATTACATACGGGACATGCCAGTGATTACATACGGGACCGAAACGTGGTCGCTCACAATGGGCCTCATCAGAAGGCTTAAAGTCACCCAAAGGGCAATGGAGAGGGCTATGCTCGGTAGTTTCCTTGCGTGATCGAATCAGAAATGAAGACATCCGCAAGAGAACCAGGGTCACCATCGTAGGCCGAAGAATTGCCAAACTTAAAGTGGTAGTGGGCAGGGCACATTGCTCGCAGAACGGATGGCCGATGGGGCCGAAAAGTTCTGGAGTGGCGACCGCGAACCGGAAGACGTTGCGTTGGAAGGCCTCCCACTAGGTGGACCGATGACCTGGTGAAGGTTGCGGGAATCCGCTGGATGCGAGTCGCACGGGACCGGTCATGTGGCGACAAGTGGGGGAGGCCTATGTCCAGTAGTGGTCGTCTTTCGGCTGAAATGATGAAATTGATGATGTTGTTAAACTTTCTTTCATTTTTAAGAAAAGCATTATACAAACCTCAACCAGTAAGAAAGCCATCCTGGCCTCGTATATAACCTCACCTGCGGTTCGGTCCGGTTAACTCATACTTGGCCTTGGCCAAGAAGGCTTACTTACTGGATTCTGCAGTAATGTACTATAACCAAATATCATATTATATTAAAAACGTTCGTTAATTTGTAATGAACAAGCGGGTCATTATAAATTACTACAATGTAATTACATGATTGGCTGTTATTTATTGTACATCGCTTGCGTTGCACTACAGCTTCGCTTCGCTAAACTACGACTGCTGACCATAAGATCCTGAGTTTGATTCTCAGTAGCAGCCACGGAGTCTGGATTTGCGTCTGGTTGATGGCAATAGGCTCGCCCCCGTTACATGGGACTTAAACATAACCGGCGAAATGTGGGTGTACTAATAGGTAAACCTCTGCATCATCACTAACCTGATTATTGTTTTATGATCATTTCAGTAGAAAGACAGTCACCTAACGTTAATTCAATATGTTTGGCGGCGGAAACTGGAGCTTCATGGGAACCTTGAGCAACTCCAGATTTACCTACAAAGGTGTATGGATTAGTAACATCGACGCGTAAACTGTCAGCATGATTCTAATCCCAAGCACAGAAACTTTTCCTCTGATATTAGAAAAATCCTAAACCTAAACGGTCACAATGTTTAAGGAACAGCTTTTTTTTCACCATCACTTTCCTTAAATCCTGTGCAATTAAATGGAAAACGTACAGATTTATTTCTCAATTTCGTGGAAAACTGGTCAAGTAGGAAAGCGATTTCTAAACCTAAAGTACGTTCGTAAAAGGTTTGTGGTTTACTTATTTGAAAATTGAACCCTGCATTTTCTTTTATAACAGAATTTTATTAACTTGCTTTAACACAATCTTTATACAAGTCCTTTTAAACTTTTTCGAGACATGCATTAAATAGGGTGTAAACAGACAGTTGTCCAAGCTACCAAAATCAGTCCGTGTAGGTAGAGCAAAAAACCTACATAAAACATTAGGTATAAATCATCTTGTGCGTCAATTTATAAATATATAAATAAATCTTTATAATTTGCCATGACTTGTATCGTTATAAGAGTGTGGTTTATAATACCTAGTCTAGACATGTTACAAACTTGTTACACCTAATTTTTTTTAGCATTAAACCTGGTAGAAGGTCATGAACAATACAAAAACAAACTTGTGAGGCATCGCCACAACTTGTTTCTCGACTTTATTTGAAATAAGCCGTCATAATAACTGTTGTTGTACAGTAAATAAGCTTTCTAATGAAATTATATGTGTGTGATGTCGTTATTATTTCGAATGCCCGGTTTCATACAATTTTGCGGATTCTTTTTCTCGAAAGTAGCTGGTATTTTTTACTGTAATTCAATTTATCTATTTCAGTATAGGTACAATACGAGTAGGTGTGTTTGGATATCTGAAAATTATCCCTCTTTACTATTTTGTATAAGAAAAAACATAAGTTGAAATGTGAATATGGGATAGCACGAAAAACATCCGCGAAATCGTAGCACGTAACCTTATTGTTTTTGTTTTTCTCGTGGGAGAAGAAAGGAACGAGTTTCAATATGATAAAACATGAGAACAAAAGGATTAAAAGGATTCTCTACGACTGACGAAATTCATCATACGTTCAGACTACTTTGGAGAGTTAGCCCTACTACCAAACTTGCTGATCGACTCCTTATTCCTTGCCTAAAGCATAAAATAGTGCCCTCCTCTCGTGTCACTATGGGATAGCCCATAGAGAAACAAGAGGAGAATACGAATATGGGTAATATTTATTTAAACACGGAACTCGCCCAATTGAAATAAATGACTAGGCATAAAAACAGTCGTTTTTAGTCGGCGTTATTAGCGTGAACTCCTTTTCATTAGTCGACCAATTAAAAGTTTGTAAAATTCTAGACTAGCTTGATTTAAACCAATCTAGAATGTATTGCACGATGAATTCATGAAAACAGATAGTCAGCTAAAATATACTAATAAATCCAATGCGCTCTCCAATAAAATAGTGTTTATTTACATCGTGTAACAAAAATATAAAAAAACATAACAATTACTATAAATCTATCAGTAACGTCAATAAATAAGTGGACTACTCTTTAGTGTCCTTTCTTGTGGCCCCAGTGCTTGTGGTCCTCATGGCCGCCTTTCTTGCCGTGTCCGTGGTGGTGGTGGTGGTGCTCGTGATGGCCGCCCTCGTCGTGGTGGCCCTTGTGCTCGTGGTGGTGGCCTCCTTCCTCGTGGTGGCCCTTCTTGCCGTGATGGTGTTCGTGGTGGCCGTGGTGCTTGTGTCCATGGTCGAAATGTCCGCCCTTCTTGTGTCCGTGCTCGCCATGGTGCCCACCGTATCCCTCTTCGAAGCCCTTCTCGCCGTGTTTATGATGGAAGTGCTTGTCCTTCTTGAACTCGTCTAGCTTGTGAACACCGTGATGTCCTTTCGTGGAGTGACCCTTGTGGTAGTGTCCTTTTTCTTCGAAACCGTGGCCTTTTTCCCCCTTTTCTCCGTGGTGATGTTCGTGGTGGTGTCCATCGTCGTGGTGATGGTGTTTCTTATGTCCTCCGTGGTGGTCATGGTGTCCTTTGTGTCCCTCGTGGTGGTGGTGACCTTTCTTGCCATGCTCGTGGTGGTGGTGTCCCTTGTATCCTTTGTGGCCTTTTCCCTCGTGGTGGTGATGGTGGTCGTGGTGATGTTCCTTGCCGCCTCCCTTCTCGTGGTGATGTCCGGTAGCGGCCGCTTCCAGGTCCGCGTCACGTTTCTCGCGTATGTCTCGCGCCTGCGCTAGTGCGGCCAGCGCCAGCACTGCACAGCACAAAAGGAGCGCCACCCTCATAGTTGTTGTATTCTTGGACAGGTCGAGATGAGATATGGCACGTATAATTGTCACCACAACGTTTTATAGATACTGTGGCTCTGGTTTTCTCGTACCTGCATTAGGCAATAGTTGCACTGAGTCGGGTGCTTGCACTTACTTACTAGCAAGGTCAAGCGCCCTAGTGCTAGGTGAGTTTTGATTTATTATCAACTTTGATCGGTAACGGTAACAACCGTTTTTACTTCGATTGTTGTTTAAATGTAGCGATTGAAAACATTATTTTACCTGTGATCTTTCAACAGAAACAGGGTGCGAAAACATTGCTGGCAGGGTAGCGTTGGCTCTTTTGGCAACTGGTCCCACTCAGATGGGACCCGCGGGATGAGTTTACTAATTCAATATTTTTATTATTTTTCTTTTGTCAATTCTGTGTAGTTGTAGTTCTGTTTTACCCATAATTTCAACATTTACCTTTATTTAGTTGAATACATGGACAAAGACACTGTCTATATTTTAGTTGCTGCTTAAACTATTTAATCCAGTTATCATTTGTCTAACTGTCGATTGATTATCGTTTAGCGGCCGTTTTCTATAAATTACTTACGCATAACTGTTAGTTATTATGTTACTAAGTATGTTAATATGTCTTGTTTTTGATGTTTACATAAACAAAGTTAGCTTGAAATATCCTATCCGCGTCACCTACCTGTCACTTGATTCATAGAAAAATCAAAGAAAGCTTTTCTGTGACGATTTGTTTCTAACGGTCCGTAAGCTAAATGTCAAACAGACAGAGATAGCAACCTTCCGTTACCTGTTAGTAAGTTATTGAAAATGGCCGTAGATTAATCCCTACTTTCTCACTTCCCGTAAATCGATAGAGTGGAAATGTCATGCACACACTTTCAAAACTTCGTTTTAACCCAACTAAGCTACAGGAAAGGCAGGGTCGTGTATATTAGAGTAACTAAGTATTTACAAGTTTATAAGCCAATACAGTAATATAATGTTAGATTGCAACACGCGAACATGCATGTAATCAACAGACAGCTGGTGGGGAACAAGGCCTCATTATCTCTCTCACATGTGCTGGAGATAGCAACATGTTCAATGTACTCGTACGTACATAATACATGTTGTATATTGTTCCGATGGGAACATGCGGAAATCACTTGTTCTTTGCCCTATTTCAATCACTATCTCTGTAGACTGAAAGGCATCGAGATTAATATAGTTTAGTCTATAGTCTACTCTAAAGTCTTTTATATTGTAAATTCGAAATAATCCTGTCTGTTAGTTTCTTTTCACGCCTGGTGGCGCTCAGGTGAACCTTAGTTAGGATATAGGATTATTTTTTTCTAAGGGATATGAAGAATTGTTTCCTAGTTTTCACCCTAGCACCTCTTAATTTAAGCGTTTTAAGTGTCGCGGTAATTGAGATATTATTTTGTTAACGTGAAATGGCACTACCAATCCCTGAAAAAATCGTGTCGATCCTTCTATCATACACCCTGTATACATAAAATTATGCCTGTTTTCCCTGATGATTTGGTAGAAGTGATTCAAAATCAAAATCAATATATTTTATTTCACAATTTTCACATAGTCCTACATGGGCACTTATATAAAATGTCGAAAAGGTGCACGGTTAGGGTTGGTCGTTTCCATGGAGAAGAACCGGCAAGAAACTCCATGGTTACTCTATTCAAATCATTTGGTATTACAATATTAATGTGTTACAGCAATTAAGTATGGGGAGACAGCGTAGGCACGACAATAGGTCGTTGCTTACTATACAAAAAACGTAAAACAAGATTAATATAACAAAAGTTCACAAGCATCTGGGAATCTACAAATCCTACAATGTTCACACATTCACAAATAATATGTAAAAAAGGAATCTATACAAAGGTAAGAAAATATGTATAAAAAAAAAAACTAGACAAGTGACACATATATTGTCATTAGTGCTGTAACTATTCGGAACAAAAAAAGAAAAACAAAATGATTTGAAAACTATTATAAAAATCTGAAAGGAAATAAAAGAAAAACTAAGATTGAGAAAAGTTAGAGACATCCACAAATTTGTGCTGTATATAAGCTACCAGGGAAGCTGCATGCGCAGAAAGAACTAAAGCCAAACTTTTTTGTTTTCGACGTATATAGTCCTTGATTTTGAAATATGCTTTTTTAATAAGGACACGTTTGATATAGTTTTTGAACTTTCCATTCCAACGCTCAGTTCTAAAACTGACTTTGGCAATTTGTTATAAAAGCGTACCTATACTGTTTATAATAAAAGACTTGCTAGTTCTTGTCAATTTGAATTTAGGTATTACAATTTCATGTTTACTGCGTGTATAATTTTTATTATGGAAGTCGCTTCTAATTTTTAAAAGCCCTCGATTTTTTGCGGACATATACAATACATTAAAAAATATAAAGTGAAGGCAGAGTCACTAAATCGATTTCTTTTAAATCGAAATTTTTGTCTGAGGGACTCGCGAGGACCCATCTTAGAGATCGCGCGGACTGCCCTCTTTTGCAGAATGTAAATGTATTCTTACTGACTAGTTATTATTGATTACTTACTAGTATACCCACATTTCGTATGCTTAAGTCCCTAATAAATAAGTAATACTAAAACTTATTCCCATCAATCGGGCACAAATCCAGACTCCATGGTAGGGGTGCCCAGATGGTTTCTCAGCATGAAATTTCAGATTCTTCAAGTTTAAGTCGTTTTTGTTCAGGTCCCGTAGGGTGAGATGAAAACAAACATTGCTGATCAGACCTTTGTTACTTTTTAGCTCTCTTTAAAAACTAAAAGTGGGCCTTGCCCAAAGAGCTCCTATTTAAAACTCTTAATATTGCTTTAGCTTTCTCTAGTCACACCTTACCTGCCCAGCTATCAAGTTTTCATGCTGAATGTGTGAACCCTCTGCCCCCACCCCCCCTGCCACCAGACTGCTGTTGCTAACAATATGCCCGACTCTGGGGATCAGACGACCCCAAGGTCCCACCCTCTAGGACTCTGTAGTAGCTTTTATTTGAAGAAAATAAATTTTACTTTCTACAAGGTTTTTTAAGGTGAAAGTTTGGTTACTTAGGCCTAGTAGATCATTCAATAAGCATTCTGCGCGAATAATAATAAATAAATAAATAATAAATATCGCTGGATATTACACACACTGCCATCTAGTACCACACTAAGCAACGAGGTTTGTGTGTAATAATAAAAGTATTAATATTTAAAGTATTTAGCCTTTACTATTACATGAGCAATGTTTGTAAACACGTTCTCGAAAACGGCATTAACTTTCGATGAAAGTTGCAATATAGGGGGTTACAAAGGCGAAAAATCGATCTAGCTAGGTCTCATAAAACTGGGAAAAATATTTTTTTTCGATTTTCAAGCAGAGCTCGGTCGCCCAGGTATTTAATGGTAATTTAAAATAACTTAAATACGAGAGAACATATTTTTTCTAAATTCATATATTAGAAATAGAAGTAGGTAGGTAATTACCTATTTGCTAATTCCAATCTGTGTTCGTGATCAAAATTGTACTATAATAAAATTGTGTTGCACTATTTAAACAGTGTCATTATAAAATTGATCTCCGACCTTTTCATAATAAATATTAATTTACGAATGGAATCGATTTTTCCCAATTTTCATTTTATTGTTTTCAATACCCTTACAAATTGCCCTTTGGCACTGCAGCTCGAGACATTAGAAGTGAAATATTTTCAAACATTTATTCATTTAATAACGACAGGTGTTAAATATTGTAATTTATTTCGTCAATGTGTTGTTTTCTTTATGTTTACGGTAAATCCCGTGCAACTTACGCAGATAACTTTGATGCCTTGCTGACTAGCTAATACATGAAGTTGGAGTCGATACAAGGACGAGCGTGTAAACTTTCGCGTTGGGAGAACCTCAACGACGAATTGCAATACGTCGAATTTGTGAAAAAGCTGCAGTTTTATTTTATGCGGCACAACCATGTCACAACACACTGATCCCGCCACGTGTTTCAGATGTCTTAAAGTATATATAAAAACGAATGCAAAATTTTATTAAAGTAATTTTAAATACTTACTTCACCCTTTTCTGTGAAAATGGAAATGTCAGAAATCAATACTTAATTAGGTTTTCAGAGAACCCATTCCGGAATAATATTGGCCTGGATCCTTTAATTAGCTAAAGCTGTGTTTAATCTGTGACGTCAGAAACAGATTTTAAAGCACAAATTCACGAAATGGGATTTTATTTGAGTTAAAATAACGTTCGTCAACAATCCTCTGGCTGGGGTCCTGACCACTTTAAGAATAGTACTTGTTTACAATTGGGTGGGTAACTGAGTATTTTTGATATGTATTTTTAATTTTAGCGGGCAAAACATGCAAGTTAGTTTGTGTAAATATCGGAAAACTTTGAGAAGCCACTAAAGTGTTCTGAGTAATTTCACCAGGATTCAATATCATAAGGCAATTCTCGGATTTCATCAACTCTACTTGACGTCAGGAGTAGGTACTCCTGAACATGCACATAATAATATCATAATGCTAATCATTTGGTGGTGCCGTACAACATCCGATACTTCGTGGCAGAATAAAATAAAAGAGAGGAGTTCTTAATTATTTTGTACAAAATGTAATTCTTTGTTGTAAAAACATAACAAAAACACTCAATAACAACGAAATATCAACAAATAACAGTTCAGTTACATTCAGCAACCGCTTAGTGACCCTTCTTGTGTCCCCAATGCTTGTGGTCCTCATGGCCTCCCTTATGGTCGTGGTCGTGGTGATGGTGGTGGTGCTCGTGGTGGCCGTCTTCGCCGTGGTGACCCTTGTGGTGGTGGTGGTGGCCGCCGTGCTCATGATGTCCCTTCTTTCCGTGGTGGTGTTCGTGATGGCCGCCGTGCTTGTGTCCCTTGTGGAAGTGGCCTCCCTTCTTGTGGCCGCCCTCGTGGTGGTGCCCGCCGTGGTGCTCATGGAAGCCTTTCTCTCCGTGATGGTCATGGAAGTGCTTGTCCTTCTTGAACTCGTCGTGTTTCTCGACGCCGTGGTGTCCCTTGGTGTCGTGTCCCTTGTGCCAGTGGCCGTGCTCGTCATGACCGTGGCCGTGGTCGCCCTTCTCGCCGTGGTGTTCGTGATGGTGGTAGCCGTCGTCGTGGTGGTGGTGCTTCTTGTGCCCGCCATGCTCTCCGTGGTGGCCCTTGTGTCCCTCGTGGTGGTGGTGTCCGTGCTTGCCGTGGTGGTGCTCGTGGTGTCCCTTGTGTCCTTTGTGGTCGTGTCCGCCGTGGTCGTGGTGGTGGTGTCCGTGGCCCTCGTGGCCGCCACCCTTGTCCCAGTGGTGGCCGGACGCGGCTGTCTCCAGGTCAGCATCCCTCTTCTCGCGGATCTCCCTGGCCGAGCTGAGGGCGGCGATGGCCAAAAGGCCAAATGCCACCAGAAGGATACTCCTCATGATTGATTAGACAGTTGTTGCTGAATGATATCGATTCTTCAGTGGCAATGATTTTATATAGTAAACGAGCGCGGCGATGAGGTAAGTCACCGCTGCTGATAGTGTCAAGGTTGTAACAACTAACGAGCGCCGGAGATTTCCACTTCCTTCCAGGTCGACAACGTTTATTATGAGATAACTTCCGAATCAGTAGCGTTTAGAGAGTATTTTTTTACTATGGTATTATTAGTGTTTTTCCAGGTAACATAGAATAAGTGCTGGAAGATAATGATTAATGTTTGTTTTGTTGTAATGTCTTCCTGTCGTAGTTGAATATAACAATTGAAAAATAATAACAATTGGTCCTCTGACCGTATTCGACCACGGCTGCCAATCTTAGCGAAGAGTAGCCATCGGCTCGGGAGATATTATAGTGCACAAGACGTGTGTGCGCAGGCACAGGTGCACTCTCAGTTCCCTTTTTCTCTCATAGTCCGATGGGACGGCAATACGAGACGCCCGGAGAGAGATCATGCGCAGGACGCAGGCTTAACGTGTTTTCCGAGGCACGGGGTATCATACCGCCAATTTCCGAAATCCGGGCTAGTACTGATAAATTTCTAATGGAAAAACCCAATAGCACGTTTTGCCCGACCCGAGAATCGAAACCAGGTCTCCACGTTCAGCGCTCGCGTTCGCGCTCGCACATAATTGAAATAATAAGTGCATAAAGAATGCTAATGAAGAACTGACTACCATGTTTTTGGATCTATTTGATTCCTTGTAAATGTTGTTGTTTATAAAGATGCATTTCGTCTCATTACTAACGAATGCTCACATAAACTTTGTTGTCCTCTATAATTGATTCGTCTGAAACAACATGTTCAACAAATCAATTTTTAATCGTAGTAGGTACTTCGATAACATACAAATAATATGGCAGCAGCTCATTTTTAAGTTCGAATTAAGTTTTTTAAAAACGACGGGAAATGTAGGATTATAAACAATTTCGCTCTCCAAATATAGCCAATCTTCGTAACCAAAGAAAAAAAAGCCATGAAAAGTGTAAATGTAGTCACTTAGTCAGCTACGAACAGTTAGCTTCGTGTGAAGCCTTGACCTATGACAATTAACTTCTAGAAGTCACAAACCGCTTTATGGTTTCTTTCATTACCTACTTTAGAAGCATACGGAAACATAAACACAAAACGTACTGGGAATAGAAAATTTTTATAAGCTTTCATAGAAAAAGGAAAAGAAATATTTTCCAGGAATTTTTAAATGAGAAAGTCAATGAAAATTCTACGTAGAAGAATACTTTTGAAACTATAAGAAATATGATTTGTACATTAACACGATCCTTATCTCGTTTGCCAAATGACTGACGTGCCGTTAATATTCACTTTGAAAATGATAAATGAGGCAGATATAAGATATTTCTGTACCTCTTACTTGTTTCCTTATTTCCCGTGTTCTTACTCGCTGCTTCTTGTGATTCATCTTTGTTTTGTGACGATATCTGATATGGCAGGAGTAGCGTACCATTAGCGGCATTTTATTACATACATTTTTTTTGTCTCTTTTAGTACAAAGTATTGCAATGAGGCACATTTAAAGTGGGGTACGAAACAGGGAGGATATTTGGATTGTTGAGAGAATTTTAAGGTATACACTTTTTAGGGTTTCGTTGCCAAATGGCAAAATTGGAACCCTTATAGATTCGTCCTGTCCGTCTGTCTGCCCGTATGTCACAGCCATTTTATTTCGAGACTGTTTCCACCACATAGTTGGAATCTGGAGAGCAAGCGTCTTCTTTGAACCGCTACACAAAAGTGATTTGAAATAACGAAAAAAGGGGGTGGCCTTGCGTAACTCAATAAATTAAAAACATGTATGGGGACACATGTTTTAAATTTTCAGTGCCTATCGACAGCACTTAGAAAAAGATTCGTGGTTTCTCAATTTTTTTTTCTTAAGTCAGATAAATGAGTATTCACTTATAAATCTGAAAAATTGTGTTCCCCAACTCTAATTTCTATAGTAATAGATTTGTAGAACGTAAAAAGAACTTTCAACGAAAATTGGTTTGACTTGGGTTTGATATTTAGCTATTGATATTTGGGACCTTTTTGTAAAGAAAAACAGTGCTGCAGTTGTACCTACTATGAAAAAAAAAATGTTTTACTGTTGAGTAAATTGACCTATCAATGAGCGATACATATATTGTTTGGTGCAACTGAACCCTTTGTGTACGAGTCGAACTCCCACTTGGCAGGTTTTATTACTTACCCTGAAAAATGATATGTACGGTTACAAATCTCTTTCTTGGCAGCAAGTCGTACATTTGGAAGCTGGTCTTCCAAATGTAAGACTTGGTGCCAAATATCAGATCACCATCTTCATAATCTTTGCGATTTGCACAAAGTTACAATTACCTAAGAATTTAATCAATAATCTAGCTCAGGGCCCTAGCTAATAATTGCCCATTAATAAGTAGAAAGTGAGACTTAAAATCATCTTTATTGGAAACGGTTCCTGTGAAAAAGCTTTACCTATGGATGCGACTAATGACGCAAAAATTCCTCGACGCTGCACGACGGAAACTACGCTGCATAAAAAAGACGAGTAGATCACGTAGATTTAACCAATAACGTTAAGAAAGATAAAGGAATTGAATCCGGAATGTTTGAAGCAAAACCCGGTGTAGTGATTCTAAATCATATATTTGTTCCGTACCTAAGTCTATACATCAGAATTTTATCCAAAATCTCCACAATGGATGGTTGGTTTGTTGCGCAACAGGCTATAATTGTACGCCCAGTTACGTTCAGAATATGTAGCGCTGGCATTTACATAAGTGCAGGCAGTGTGTTATATCGAACATTTGGTTTGCATTACAATCCGCTATATTGCGTTTCACCCAAATATAACTTGTGTTAAGTACCTGTATGTTGTGCTATCAACATTACGTGTTTATGAATAAACTTAATTCATGTTTTCAAGGTTATCGGAAAATTGTTATCGGCCATATTTTCAAAGGAACATAAATATCATGAAATGCAAAATGTAACGCTTCAAATCAATCCTCCCATGTTTGTCATTCAGCATTAGGTGTTCAAAAATACCTCCTGTTCATGCCGTGGAGATCTTCCAATCACGTCTTGTATTACTTTACAGATCTTTTTCATTCACTTAAGCATGAAGCGATGCATTAAATAAATATTGGCATGAAATGCTAGCAATGTGAGAAGTTATATTAGGAATGTCATTATCTTTGTGACCGGCACCGGCCCCGGAAGGGAATTCTGTAGGATCGGTATGTGCCAAATGAATCTCTAGTTTGAGATAAAAATGCTCATGTTTATTGCATCGATGGGCATGTCTATTGTACTCATAAAATGTATAATGATTTGTTATTTCGTTTTTAGAAAAACTTAGAAATGTTTCACGAATTATATCAAAATGAACGTATTTGTGTACAATAAAAAAAGCAGACCAAAGGGACAAAAAAATCTAACATTAATATTATAATAATATACACAACTTGGCGAGACAAAAATTAAAGGTCTAGGGCGGACGCTGTAACTAATTAGATTCACTTAGAACATTTGTTTTCGTTACGTTCAACAAGCCATCACGATTGACTGTACCCGCCGTTAAACTAATTTAATGTAACGTAATGGCCAGCGATGCATGGCTCAGTTGTTCCAATAATCACATCATATGTGGGTAGATTTCCAAAAAGTAAAATCAAATACATCCACATTACGATCTATTCCAAATATGAACTGAGGAGATATTCAATAAGTCTACCGAATATAAAAGCGCCCTTTGCTGTTGGTTACTTGGACCTTTCGTGTTCAAGTTTTTTGTACATTTTCGGTAAACGTATAAAAAGTCGGTAAACGTCCACGTATTTACTTTCAGCTTATGGTTTACAAAACCCTTAACTAATTCATACATAACCTGGTGACATACCAGCTAACATTATACTGAATCTACCTAAAACAATGTTCCTTGGTATTTGATTCCTATCACTTGGAATTGTGTTGCCGCTATAAGGAAACTTTCATAAAAACGAGGATTCATAGGCTATGAAAACGACGATACAATCAACGGCATACTAAGATACTGTCGACAAAGTCGCGTGTATTTTAGTATTCGAAACTACTATGCATAATATAATATGAGTAGTGTATTTTAAGGGTTCCGTAGTAAATCTAGATTTGTTATGTCCGACCGTCGCATCGTCGCGCGTCGGTTACATGAACGCCTTTGTTGGGGTTATCTCGTCGTTGACAGATACCCCGGTAGTTGTTGTAGGAAGGTAGTTATTTCACACCAAACCACTGATATGTTCAATAGTTTAATTACGTTTTTTACGATTGTTTAGTTATCTGGGCCGCACTTGATGCATGTTATTATTGATCGACTAGCTTGTGGCTGAGTTTTAGTGACGACTGAATTTAAGTAAGAATATACTTAATAAAGTACGTTTAGCGTAATTCATTACGTGCGCAGAAACGTACTTTTTGCTGTATGAGCAATATTGGCTCGTACAGCCTTGGTATAAATAACTTGTCACGTAAAATTAGAAAACAAGCCTTGTATCTGTGCCTTGTGTTCATGAAAATTCCATCAAAAATGAAGAACGACTTCCTCTATTTGAACCCTTTGGGGAATTAATTAAAAAAAATCCCTCCACCCTGTGGTTGTGTCATTGCACACACCTTGAGAGAATAATATACATTTTTATCTAGTAGACGTTTCTATCAGAGAATATATTAATTATATATTATAATTATAGATATATTTTTAAGGTTTTAATAATGTTGTTAACCATAATAAAATCTCAGTTTGTCGTACGCGTGGCTTACATTTGACGCGGTTTTGCTTAGAACCTTTTTGTTAAGCTTGATGACACTGGATTAACGTTATTAACAAGATAATAATTTAAACGTTTCCATTTAATGAATAAATTTGTTTCGGCTCATTATACGGTTTAGCTCTATGAATTAAGTTGGAATTGAAAAGGATGTACATTCTTTAAAGCAAGTTTTTAGCTACATATGACATTAGCAAACAATGGCCCACAGTTACGTAATGTAAGTACATAAAAGAAGCTAGTGAAAATATAGGATACTTTTAGTAGACGGGCACTCTGCTAGGACACTGGATTAGGTATTCAGTGGGGATTTCAACCGCCGACGCTTCTCGAGAGTCCCACGTTGTTAGTTTTATAAAGCCGTGGCTAATAAGCCTGATGCCAGAGTTTTCTACTATTTTATTTTAACAACAGATTTAATAAATTTATTTTTTTCTAAAAGTTACAACCCTTTATTACAGTCTGGCTTTACTATTTTTAGATAAATAAAAGTTATTAATTGGTTGATATACTTACGAATAGCTCAAGTCAGTTATTAATAAGTAATAGAGTTATTTATTCGAATCATTTTAATGTAGAGGTCCCCAGAAAACACTTATTCAATGTGACGATGTCCTTCTGAAAGAAAATCCGGTGGTCTAATATTTAAACGCCAGTAATCTCTGTTTGCTGTCAGGCAGAAGAGGAGGGTTCATTAATTTAGGCAAAAAATAACTCCAACTCTTTACTTTTGGGTTCCCTTAGAACAATGGTATTTTTTAAAATAAAATCCCTCAGTAGTACTGTAGCATATTAAAATAAATATTTATTCATGTATCACAAAGTATCAACAATAACAAAAAGCCTCATCTCTTAATAATCACAGCGTTAACTTATTTATGACCTTCCTTCCAGCCCCAGTCTTTGTGGTCCTCGTGGCCTCCCTTGCTGCCCTGGTCGGCGTGGTGTCCCCAGTACTCGTGGCCGGCGCCCTCGTCGTGATGACCCTTGTGGTCGTTGTGGTGACCTCCCTTCTCATAGAAGCCCTTGTTACCGTGCTCTTGTTCATGGAAGCCGCCTTCCTTGAGTCCCTTGTCGAAGTGTCCACCTTCTTTGTAGCCTCCCTCGTGGTGATGTCCGCCGTATCCTTCTTCGAAACCAGACTCACCATGCTTGTCGTGGAAGTGCTTGTCCTTCTTGAATTCGTCTAATTTGTGGATACCGTGATGTCCTTTCGTGGAATGCCCTTTGTGGAAGTGTCCGTGTTCTTCGAAACCGTGGCCCTTATCGCCTTTCTCACCGTGATGATGTTCGTCATAGTAGCCATCGTCGTGATGATGGTTTTTCTTATGTCCTCCATGCTCATCGTAGTGACCTTTGTGTCCTTCGTGGTGGGAGTGTCCCTTCTTGCCGTGCTCGTGGTCGTGGTACCCCTTGTATCCCTTCTCGCCGTGTCCGCCGTGCTCGTGATGGTGGTCGCCATGGTGTTCGTCGCCCTCGCCCTTCTCCCAGTTGTGTGAGGCCGCAGTCTGTAGGTCGGCGTCTCTCTTGAGGCGCATGTCCCTGGCGCACACGGCGACCACTAGCGCCAACAAGCACGCTGCGACGGTAGCTCTCATCCTGAACTGTTGTCCTGGTTCTGTTGGGTAATGATTGCCAAATGATACCTGTTACGATTTTCTCTGAGCTTATATAGTATTGCCAATAATAGTGTAGTTGTTGCTTTTAATGTCAGGGTAATGAATGACGGTCACAGGTACGCGACTGACCTGAATTATATCTTAAATAATAGAAACGTTTTCGGTTCTCGCAACTAGTGAATTATATTACATTACCTTACTATGCTATACAATAAAAGCTTATTTAATTAAAGAAAGGCCACAAAAAAGAAATAAGTCATCGGTTACACGAAACAGGTCTTAAAGATGTACTGGCACATTTATTAAGTTATTTTTACAACTGATTGAATACAAAAATAATTTAGCACATAGCTTGGTTAAACTGATTTTATATTATCATTGGAGAATGTATTGAAAACAACCATGGTTGGTTAAAATAAACAGCTGTGATTTGTGTAAAATTACTATAATATTGTAGCAGATGTAAATATAATGATGTGCAACTAATAAATTAAGCTCCATTACAATGCAGTTCCCGTTGGTAAATATAGGTTCTCACCACACGAAATTTGTTTCGGGCTGGGATTATATAGTGGAACAGTAAATAGAGACATAATTTATTTATCAATGTTTGCCGTTTAACAACGTATTGTTTGTCTTGCTATTTAAAAACACGTTACAATTTCATTTACTTATGAAGTTTATTTTGGGATTATAATTACGATGAAATGTTCGTTTGGAATAAAGTAAACATTGACTCTTCGTGCGGTCGTTACAGACTTTCTCCTAACTACATCTGTGTTAGCATTGCGAAGTTACTCAAATTAAAATTCATGAAATTTAGGCTTACACCAAACCGACGCAAAAGTCGGATAAACTACCATCGAAGAACGGCGACGACGAGTACGAACTTTTGATACAATTTGAACTTTGCGCCAATCCGTCACGCACTCGGGCACGGAATAAATTAATGCGTTGTATGGTGGTTGTATGTGTACGGTTGCTTCCATATTTCCTTGCCGAGTTTATGAAATATGGCGAAGTGGAGTGCTCTAAGTAAATAAGTATGAGCGAGTACAACGTACTGGTATATGTATTGATATTCTCTCTTGTATCTTTTTTTACAGTAATCTAGATAAACTTCTACTTAAAATACTTAAAATTATGCTTTTGTAGGGACGTTTAGTGATAGGGTTCAAAAATGGACTTGCGTCGGCTTTTGGAATATGGGTGTATGGTCCTAAAAATAAAGTTTGTTCTTAAGCACCACGTTAGTAAATAAAAAAATCACTAAAGCTACGAATAACCATATCACAATAAAACTTTCATACTGAATCATATGTTTACTTTGAATCTACACATTGCAGATAAACAAACATAATACAGAATTTCATTTCGCTAAGGTTACAGCGCTGATGAGCCGTCAGAAGTCGCGACCGTTTTCACTAGAGTCAAGGGCGTCGCCAGTCAAGGTTATGTTGCGAAGCAGTCGCCCTCATTTTTTATTATCTTTTGTCTAAATTTTCTTCTGATCGATTTCTTTCGTCACCGTTACCGGTCGGGTGCGCAAGAGTCGCGCGCTCGCCGCTAACAAATAATGTTGCACAGCTGAGCAATTGACATCTGTCTACATTGAGAGAAACTTAATTTAAATTAAATTAAAACATTTTATTATATTTACTGGTTCAATTTGAGGCAACACGTGTTTGTTAATTCATTTTAAGCATCGTTTTTTTTTCTTATTTTATTCTAATGCCGTAATTAACTTGAGACGAGTTTTAATTTAAAAATTATTCCTTTTCTTAATTTAAACTACTGTGTTTGTGATCGGAATAGAGGTTAGTGGCGGATTCTTTCATAAGTTAGAATCGAAAAGTCATTTTTGTATCACTTGAGAGGTGACTGGTGACATTGTCCTACCCCGAGGTTACCAAAAATAGAGGTCGAATTTCATAATAAGATACTGAAAACATTCACCCCATTCCAGTTAAAATTAGCGCTGGTCCCTAGATTATCAAATAAAGTTAATCTCGTAACAATTCTGTTGGCCGATCCGGCCGTCTCTATAGGAAACCAAACAAAATGGCAGAAAGAAATTTACTACACAGCCGTGTTCAGAATCCGAATCAGGGAGAGGTGTCAAGTCTGAAACAATGGCTGTATACTTATACCAACCTGTATACAGTGTTTGTAAATAGGTACACGTGCCTCCTTAGAGAATATACAAACTTTTGGGGTTGAAAAACACTTTTTATACGGTACTGTGAGTGGAAAATAATAGCAGTATTATTTTTTGTAGACAATAATTCATAAGGTTTTTTAACTCTTTATTTCATCTGTAAGTATTAATAATAATAATAATAATAATCATTTTATTGTCAGGCAACTAAGGCCCATAGATAAAATACACAAAATAATAATTAACAACAATAATATACTAATACATGACATATTTCAAACTAAGACTAAAACTATACACGCAACGTTGTCGGCGTCGTGTTTCGCTGCGTGGTGTCGCGTAACCGCCCTCGGAAACGTCGATATACGACACCCTTCGGCCAAAAGTCCTCCTTCATGCAGGTCTGCAGATGGTGGGTTGGAACTCGTACCACGAATGACTTAGGCGATTAACACACTGCCACGCACCACGCAGCGTAGCGCGTGAATGCGTGTTTTAACGTTGCTTGTTAGGCGATTAACACACTGCCACGCACCACGCAGCGTAGCGCGTGAATGCGTGTTTTAACGTTGCTTGTAAGTATTTCCGTTTGTATAGAAAACACGCACAGTCCAACACACAGAAAATGCATCCACGCGCGTTCATTCAGATTACGCGCCTATAGCATTCACGCGCTACGCTGCGTGGTGCGTGGCAGTGTGTTAATCGTCTAAGTATTTCCGTTTGTATAGAAAACACGCACAGTCCAACACACCGAACACGCATCCACGCGCTACGCTGCATCATGCGGGGCAGTGTGAGAATCGCCTTAAAACACGCATTCACGCGCTACGCTGCGTGGTGCGTGGCAGTGTGTTAATCGCCTTAAAGTTGATGTTGTGGCGCGATTCCAACCTGCCGCGCTTCCTTATTATACATGAGTTATCCACAACGGAGAATTTCTTAGGCCAGCAAAAAGTCTTTGCTTACGTATTATTATATTACCCTAGGTACCTTTAGATAACAAAATATTGTTTGAATGTATAACAACACGTAACACCGAAACTAATTACGGGTAGTCCGCGTAATCCGAGTCTGTGCTAAACCAAACCCGGCGTATTAATCCTCCGTAGTGGGATAGTTCCAATGTGTCGGTAGTCGGAAGGCAACAGGCGGGTGTCGGGCCCACTTTATTACGTCACATTACGTATGTATGGCAGTGAATGCGGCGCTGAAGGATCGTGTGCAATGAGAGGCCTATGTCCGACTATACCGAGTTGATTGACTACGTGCTTGGATATTTACAGGTGCTGTGGTTGGTATGAGTGTGTTGCTTTAAATCAACACTCTCATAGTTTTTAATAAATAATACAACCAGCAGTATCTGAGTATGTTTCTTTCTTTAGTTGTATCAAACACTATGGTGGTCAAATTAAGCTGAAGAGATCACTATGATAGTTAAATAGTAAGGATAGAGGTGAATATGTGAGTGGTTCTTGTTTGTTACAAGATAGTTTATCCCAGTTTAAATTTAAATATATAATATTAGCCATGAAAATGGAGAAACGACTCGGTTTAGTTGTTGAATACAAATAGGCAGTATAGTAAGCCAGTCGAGGACTCCCTGCCTCCCCTTATTTAAATATCTTTAAGACTCATTTAGAAGTTCTCAGTAAATCCATTTTGTACTTAAGATCAGCGTCGTAATTAATTATTTCGGATTAAATAAACTTCCGTTCTTAATAAGCAACCTAAGCTGTGGAACTACCATTAAGAGAATGCTGTTTTAAGATGAATAACCTTATTTTGCGTCACGGGTTTTTTATCACAGTAGGAAATTCACGAATATCTCAGTAACTTTATAAAAGTAGGTGTATTTTCTGACCAATAGCTCTCGATGAAACCGCCCATTAGTCTTTTGGCCAAGGGTGAGGCGCAGGTTTGTATTCCTAGTTCGGGAGCTATTCGGCAGTGAGTGCAGGCCTGCCTAGTACAAACAACGGGAATAATCACTATATTAAGTCAGTCAGTTCTCGTGTGAGCACGCACTAGCACAGTACACTTACGCTCAAAAAAATAGATCGTCAACATTTTTCGCGATTCCATAAAGTTGCATTTTTACAACTATCTCCTAATAAATTATCTTAGTCATAATGAAGACGTGTGCAATTTGCAATGATCAGTTTAATGACGGGGTGCAATGTGGAAGTTGCAAGAAATTCCTGGATTTCTCTTGCGCAAGTCCGAAGCGGGTTGGAGAAAACTGTGACCCGACCGAAGAGCTCAATGGAAATGTCCTGCTTGTAAATCGTCGCCTGCTCTGCTTTCGCCGCAACCTTCTGCTTCGTTGGATACAGTCCTGGGTGAAATTCGCAAAATGAGTCAGCAGCTGCTGAGCTTACTAACCCTTGTCAGTGACATAAGATTGATTAAAGATGAGTTGGCCGAGCTTAAGAAAAGTTGCGATTTCTCAAGTGGTAGACTTGATGAATTTGATACCAGACTTGCTGAACTAGAAAAAAAACCTCCGAGTTTGAAAAGCTTCAGGACACTGTCTCCTCATTGCAAACAGAATTAGTATCATCAAAGCTTGAGCTTTCTTCGTTTGATCAGCGATCCAGGCTAAATAATGTGGAGATTAAGGGTGTCCCTCTAAAGAAGGATGAGAACTTATTCTCGATTCGTTGATGCTCGGCAGCAAAATTAATTACAAGTGTCCTAAGACCCAGATCAATTATATTTCAAGGGTGCCTATCCATAACTCTAAGGAAAAATTTGTGATAGTGAGCTTCCTCAATAGATATATAAAAGAAGACTTTATTGCGGCTGCACGTGCTGATAAAGATCTCTCCACCTCTGACATAAGTTTTCAAGGAGCACCACAACGTATTTATGTCAACGACCATCTAAGTGTGGAATCCAAAAAACTTCTGAATTTATCTAAAATCGCAGCTAAAGAAAAACGCTATGAATTCGTTTGGGTAAAACATGGCAAAATTCATGTGCGCAAGGATGTTAATTGCAAAACCTTTATAATCAGAAAAGAATTTGATTTAAACAAAATTGTTTAAACCTATTATACCTATTTGCGATTGATTTGTTGCTTTTCCACTTTTAAAATGTATCAAAGTTTGCACATCAGTTGTTTGTTTTTGTAAAAGGTTAAGCACCTCTGCACTGCTAATGAGCTTCTATTGTATTCCTTATCGCACTGTCCGTCATACATTTGTCTCGCTTACACTTATGCGTGTGATATATCGCTGCCTGCTTGCTCGCATAGACATGTCATGCCAAATATCGGATGATTTGTACATTCTTGCTAACTTTACTCATTTTTACCCACATTATAAATTCATACCTCTCTTACGCGTAACTAATAACTGGTTTGAAATTAATTGGCAATTTTTATTATTACCCCACTAGAACCCCGCCACTAGTGACGAATGTTTGTTCGCAGACGAGCTTTGTACGCTGGACTTTGGACAGTATAACGGGGTAGCTAATGCGTACGGGAAACTGTTGGACTTAGTCCTCTCAAATAAGTTAGCCTATGTTAGTGAGTGTGTTGACCCTCTAGTGCCCATTGATCCCTATCACCCAGCGGTGTCAATCAACATTGACATCTATCAAATACCTCCTCTCGACCATGCGCCGCGGTTGCGATATATCTATAGCAAAGGCGATTTTGATTCTAATAATAACGAGATTTCTGGCACTAATTGGGAACATGAGTTTTCAATCCGATCACTGGATGCTGAGTACTTTATAGGCACTATAAAACAGTTTCAAAACAAGTATATACCACAAAAGCTAGTACGTAATAAAGAATACCCGGTATGGTACAGCTCATCTCTCGTCAAAACAATTAAAGAAAAATATAAATATCTAAAAAAAAAACAAAATTTACGGCAATAAATCTGACGAGTTGACAGAGTCAAGACTATGGAAGCTTCATGTTATAAATGTTATTTAAATAAAACTGAAAAATCCATTAAAGATAACCCAAACACTTTTGGACATTTGTTAAAAATCGCTACAACCTAATACATAACCAAATAATATACCTAAAATATTAAATAATAACGACGAACCATTACTCACCGGAGATTCTATTTGTGAGGCCTTTTCGTCCTATTTTATGTCGACTTTCCTCAACCCTGCTTCATCTGATACTCCCAATCCACCTCCTGTTTTCCCTTTCGACACTAACAGAACTTCATCTGACATCTGTCACATAGAAGTGAATGTTGATGTTGTGACCGGTTTACTTCGTAACTTGGATCCTGCTAAAGGTGCTGGCCCTTATAACATATCATCTAAATTTCTGATTAAATGCGCGCCTTCCATTGCCCTACCTATCTCAATTTTGTTTTCAAAGTCCTTGACCCTAAGGTGTTGTCCCGAAAGTACGGAAATCTGCTTTTATTACACCCGTGCATAAGAAGGGGTCCAAAACCGAGATTACTAATTATAGGCCTATTTCCAAGTGGTGCATTATTGCTAAAATATTTGAGAGGATTGTCTATAACCAGTTATATCCCGCCCTTGCTAGTTCGTTCAGCTCCTTTCAGCACGGATTTTTAAAAGGACGGTCTGCCACCTCTAACTTGATCTTATTTAATGATTTTATAACGGATGCTATGGATAAGCAGGTAAGCGGGTAAGCAGGTCGATGTCGTTTACACAGATTATAGCAATGCGTTTGATCGCATCGACCACTATACCCTGATAAAGAAGCTAAGCTACATGGGCATCCGTGGGGACGTGGGGTTTGAGGTGGTTCTCCTCCTACATTGATAACAGGTCACAAGCAGTGGTACTCAATAATTATATGTCTAGTTGGGTAAACGTGCCCAGTGGAGTGCCTCAGGGTTCGCTGCTCGGTCCATTTTTATTTGTAGTCTTTGTGAACGACATCGATCAGTGCCTTCATTCATCCAAACTATTATGCTTTGCTGATCACATGAAAATCTTTGCCACTATTTCAAAGCTCGAAGATGGTCTAGCACTTCAGGTTGACTTGTATCGGCTTGAAGAGTACTGTCGGGCTAATAAACTTGATCTCAACCCATCCAAGTGTTCGGTGATCACTTACACTAAGAAACGTGCCGTCCTAGCCTTTGGCGGGCCAGATCTTACCAAGATGCAACACTATTCGTGACTTGGGCGTCCATCAAGACCGTAAGTTACTTTTTGACACACATTGACGCAATTGTGAAAAAAGCTTCTAAACTCCTTGGGTTTATAATACGTCTCTCTAAGTGTTTCTCAGATGCAAAAACACTTAAGATATTGTATTGCACTTATGTAAGAGGTCAGCTAGAGTATGCGTCTCAGATATGGAATCCACGCTATCTTAAATTATGTACGGTCATTGACCGCATTGAATACATCCAAAAACGTTTCATAAAATATCTTTGTTTTCACCAAAAAATTTCATATCAGTCAGCCAATTATCTTAAACTCTGTAGGAAGCATCATCTGCTGCCACTGGTGGATCGACGTAGAATCGCCAACTGTTTATTCTTGTTAAAAATCCTCAATAACAATATTGATAACCCTGAGTTATTGTCAAAATTTTATTTCAATGTGCCACGTAAGACATTTCGTTTTAACCCACCCATACGTGTACCTCATGCATCTTCGAATTATAGGCGGAATAGTTATATTGTGCGGGCAAGCAGAGATTTCAATGACATATGCAAGGAATATGACTTAGATCCATTCACAATTAGTGTGAATTCGGCCAGAAGGTGCTTAAGCCTCAAATTTTTCAAGTAGGTTACATTGTTTGTTTTAGTTTTGGTATTATTTTCTACACTATTTCAGCTATATAAATCTATGCAAACTAGTTTTTACATAGCTTCTCACTTATATTAAAGCTGTGTGTTTTTGTGTTCTTGTCTTGTGCTTACACCATAGATTTATATTATAAGTCTATACGTGAGGACTTGTTATTGGCTTTCTGGTGACTATGGTTTCCTTTTTTTCTGTTTTTATTAGCTGTAAGTCCTCCATGTACTAAATAAATTAATTAATTCTTCATCCATATTTTATAACATTTTAGATTTTCACAAGATCTTTTTCACATTACTGGTAACCTTTAGAAAGTAGGGAAACCTGTACAATATTAATACCCTATTATTCAGATTATGTATTGATCTAAGTAATGTGTATAATAAATATTTGACATTTCAAAGCCTTTATGAAGAAGACCATGAACTTAAAACCTTTTTTAATCATAGGTCGTTTGTAAATAATTTATGAATGCGGGAGTAAGTATACGTCCAAGACGTGTTACCGATGTTTTACATTATACAAGTCGTAGTCGTCACTGTCGATAATATTGTCAGAGCCACAATAATTTTTGTCAAGTATTAAACCAGAATAAGGTTTCCGCGGTCTCAGTCACTGCTCAGCAAATACACCTGCCGCTTGCAATGTTTGCACCACTAACTATGTAACTCGCAGTTAATTAACATCGGCTCTCCGCCTAGCCGGAGCCAAGACAAATATCTGAACTATGTTTTAAGCTAGATTATAGGTCGGTCCGTCTTCGTCAAAATAGTTACGAAACTTGCAAATAAAAAAACCATTCCCAAGTCTTCTCTTCAATTCTTTGTTTGTGTTTCATTGGTGACATTCTGCAGATACAAAATACAAAAGTTACACTTACTTAAACTTACTTTTGTAGTTTGATGAGAAAACCGAAGTTCCCAGCGTTTCCATTCAATTTTGCCAGTAATGGAAACAAGTTGTATTGTGAGTAGACAGTTGTTTGCTCTGTGATCAGAAGACATGATATAAAATTTTTTAAGACTTTTCCGATACTGTATTTAAATGAATACCGTGTTTGTCTTCAAGTTAAGTGAAATATTCCCAAATCGTCTGTTGAAATAGACAACTGGGTACTTGTTTAAGGCTGAAGTTGGTTCGGTGTCCCCAAAGTTTAGGCGTACTATTAACATATCTCATATGATATCTAAATACATGAAAGCTTTATGTCCTTGCGGTTGTAGTTCAACACCTGCGGTACACGTCTCCACTGGTCAAAGGTTACCCTAATGTCGCCATAAAACAGGGTCTAGGATAAGCACCGTCATACATAATCGTAACTTGCGCGCTTTATTAACTTATGACTACGTGCATGAAATTGTTAAACCACACATGATATTTGTATTAAACAAACTGAAATATACAATGGTAGATATTATTGATTGCGACCAGCTTTCAGATTTATATTTTAGTGTCGAACGCCATTTGTAATAATGTGTGCTTGTAACTTGCACATCAATGTCGGCTCATTAACACACGAAATAACACAACACAATACGCATTCATTGTTATAAATATACCCGCATATATGAAGTTTGCTTAGTGCCTAGCTGAGTACTTCAATTTATTTTGCCAGCCAGTCTATTTAATTAACGTTCAGAAACATCAAAGCTTAATTGTAATGTAAAATAATATGGAATAAGTCTCATGAAGATGTTTGTGAAAATAAAATAAGAAATCGTATTTTTGAGATAATCAGAATTCCATATACAGGGTGTAAACCGACTCTGCACGAAGCCGTCAACCAAGCATTCTGTACATCACACTGAGTTACTCTACCCAAAAAATATTGCTGTGAAACGACTTTTTTCTTTGGTTGGAAAATCATGTTTTACGGTAAAACTCAATGTAACGCATTCAAAACATTGTGTTGATGGATGCATTGAATAGTAAACAGGTTATGGAGGTATTTAAAGCAAAGTTATAACATTAAAACTTATATTAAAAAAAACTTCTAAAAATTTGGAACTTTGACTCCCAATATCTCCGTAACTAGAAGGTTCCCAGGTATGGTCTAGATTTGTAGAACAAGAAAATATCGCAATGACGGGGAGAATAAGTGCCTTTCGGCTTCGTTATGAGTCTTTTAACACCCTTTATACTTATAGATAGGTTTAAGTCTACGTGGTTTCGAAGTGGCTGCAGACTTAGTAGAAGTCTGACTGTAAACCATCTACGAGCAGGGTAATAAGTGATTTCCCTATAATTACTACTGAACTAGAACTAGGGCCGGCTCTCAGACTATCACAACTATTAAAACTAAGTGTAGGTTGAATTTTGGTAAAGTTTCAATCGGTTGTTATAGTTAATAGCCGTTATAACCGCAAAGTAGAATTAAAAAAATATAGTCAGGAAAACGCGTTATATCGCTGAAATCAGAGGCAAAAATATTTGTTTGGTACTGGAAAACCTGGCTGTCTACATAGAAAAGTGTCCCGAATATTTTTATTTTTCATCCACGGTCCGTTCAGCCTGGTAAACGCAATATACGTTAATGACAAACCACGGTGAGCTCGCCAGGAATATCTGTCACGCCACTTGCGTGTGTGCTGCGCTAACGGCTGAATATACATATATTGTTTTGAGCACTAATTAAGCAGACAGTGTTACGTGCTCAAAATAAAATATTGTTTTTTAAACCTCAGACTATATTAGGTATCAATAGAAAACTGTGATTTCTTTGTAACATTTTCTATCAAATAACCCTGTAAACTGTCAAGGTTTTTTTTAATGAGCTAAATAATTAATTAATTAAAAAAATAAACCAGTGAGTTGAAAAGCTTGCTGACAGTTTAAAGATATTGTTGTTAGTGAAAAGCAATAGCCCTATAACAATTGGTCCCTTCGATGATTGATCGTTCATCTGTAGCAAAAAAACAGTATTGTACTGCCAAATAAAATCGAATCATTAAAGTCTGACGTAGTAATTGTAGCGCTATAGCCAAGGTGATATCTTTAGAGCGCCAAGTTTGAGTGCCTCACACTTGGCTGAAGTGTCCAACTTTATTTATTAGTAATTTTTTTAATAAATTAGTATAAAACTCGAGAAGATACTTCAAACAACAGACGCAATTAAAATTATATTAAAACTACTTACATTATAATTAGAATGAAGTGCTACTAAGTTCAGGCGTCTGTGAATAAAATTTAATTACTTGTTTATGTTACACAGGAAGTTCTATTGTAGAACATCAGCGTCCCGAAACTTGGGGACTGGCTCAAAACTTGTGCTAACTAGTTAGTGCGATTAGCAAAGAAGCGTTCTGCTTGTTATACCTACTCTTATAATATGTCACAGCTGAATTTTATTAATTTGATTACTTGGAAGAAATCACAACAGCATAATTTCATTGAAATATTCACATAATATGAAATGTCAGGAAATAATGTCTTCATAAGACTGGAATAAAAAATATTCTACTGCTGCAAAAATGTTGTTACAAAGGTTTCAGATTTTTTCTGGCAACTGAAAAATACAGTTTCACTATGGAAGAATGGTTTGCTAACAAAAAAGGGAGCTATGTTCAATCAAAAACGGAATACAAAGCAAAAGGGTACAATGCCTCCAAAACGTATGTTTACAATATGTGTGCAAAATAAAAAAACTGTACATACAAATAAACAATTTCTGCTTTACGATAAGTTCGCATAACAAGTAGAAAAAATCAGCCAAGTGCGAGTCGGACTTGCGCACGAAAGGTTCCGTACCAACATTAGACAGAACGGCAAAAAAACCACTTTTGTTGTGTGGGAGCCCCCCTTAAATATTTATTTTACTCTGTTTTTAGTATTTGTTGTTATAGCGGCAACAGAAATACATCATCTGTGAAAATTTCAACTGTCTAGCTATCACAGTTCATGAGATACAGCCCGGTGACAGACAGACGGACAGACGGACAGTGGAGTCTTAGTAATAGGGTCCCGTTTTTACCCTTTGGGTACGGAACCCTAACACGCAAAGTACGTAGATAATGAAAAAGTAAAGTAAAAGTAAGTAAAAGATAAGAACTATCGTACGAATACGTCTCACTAAAATGATAATAATCTCGTTATTAAACAGATCTGTTATTATTATGAGTAGGTGTGTACCTGTTATAATTTGATGAGTAGTAATAAATTGGGCGTGCGGTATTCAAGTAGTAGTGTGACATGCGCTCACGGCGAGCGGCGTGTCGCGCGTCGGCTGCTAATCGTTTGTTAATTACAGCGCTCGTTATAGCTAGCTGCAGCGGCCGTAAACAAAAGAGACTTTGAGGTATTCCGAATGCCGACGCAGTGGCATCCCTACGCTGCGACGGAAGCTATTAATGAAATTGGAATTGTCGCCGGCCCCGGAGCTCCTCGTTCTCCCCAATTGATTTTCATAGACAAGAATTGTCATTCCGCTAGAGAGCCGATTCCTCGGGGTCGGCAATTGTCGTGATATGAAAAGCAGGTGGATCGACCTTTCGTGGCTCGAATACTAAACGCCTTGTTATCATCTCATTCTACGCCACCAAACGTTAAAATATCTCCGTATCCTCTTTTGATATTCTTTTTAAATCCATTTCATTTTAGATTTTAATTTACTTTAGCATCTCTCGGGAGTCGCCCTGCTGCATAGAGCTTGTGCTTTGTCCGTATTGATTAAGTTTAACGTTTTTATTATTGTGAGAGAAATGTGTGAACGGAGAAACGTATTTGTATATTTGATTTATATTAGTTTTCTTTGGAAACAATGATAAAAACGTTATCTTGTTCAATTTCGTTGAATCTTGTTTATAACGTTGTAACCATATACTTGTAAAAGTCGAAAAATCGAAAGATGAATGAGTGAGGATGCGCAGAACATGACAGCAGTAACAAATGGTGTGTCATCGGTAAACAGCAATAAAAGTTATTATCGGGGCAAAGTTAAGGCAAGTGAATATTGTAATGAATTATTAAAGGGGCATGTTATTGAGTATCGGCACAACAACACAGCGGACGCGCCGCTTCGTCACTGCAAGTTTCCGACCGCATTTACATAACTTGACAATTTCGGCGCCGAGCTCTGGCGCGGCGTTGCTCACACACAGTATTCTTCACATAGCTCGTGCCACTCGTGTCACTAAGTGACAATTCGCTCTTGTTAATCGTTCAACTGAAACCACGTTAGTCTATTAAAGCTTTCAGTTGTGTTTTGTGAACAAGTTACTTTAGAAATATAATAAAGCTACATAATTATACTTATATTTTTCGTGAATTGCTGGATCGTTTGGAGAAATATTGACAGAACTAATGATAAAAGTTATCGAAGCATATAACTTAATGGAACTGTTATTTTATAAAACATTTGAACCTGGCACGGAAAAGAAAGAAATATAAAACATGTTTTAGTTCCACCCACGTTGAAAATACATATGTTAAAATTAAACGAAATAGCTAATTTTGAAACGATATTTCCCATCCTTGGAAACAAACTAAGCGGCTTTAGGCTAATTGCAACGTTCGGAATGGTAAGAAGTGTAGTTAGGAGTGATTAGAATGTGCAGGGGGTACGCGGGGCGCCGGCGGGGGTGCGGCGCGCTCAGCCTGTGGGGCGCAGGGGGGGGGGGGCTCGCGGGGCCCGTGCGAGCGCCACCCATGCATTTCTCAGTTCGCTGACCTGGAATGTATATTTAATTGATTTCGGTATTGCGGTTGGCATGCTAACGAAGCCTGAATTTCAATGAAAAGTTTGATCTTTCGGCCAAAAACAATAGTTGGGCGAAACACGATCAGTCAATGAGCTTGTCTGATTTGTAGTAATTCGTTCTAGCCTTATTTATTTAGTAAAAACAGTAAGAATACGATATTCATCAAGGCTTACATACCCGAATTTGGTATTTTGTTACACTGTTATATAAATATATAGAACATAGGAAAATGGTTTTGATTCAGCAGTTGTTGTGGGAATGTAATATATGCTCGTACTTACAGAACAAGGTACTTGAAGCACAAGTTGAAGTGCTACGCCGACGCGTAGGCAATCTGATCCGCGTAGCGCTCGTAGCACGCTTCGGAACCGCGTAGACGTTTACACGACACTTGTAAGACGTTTACGCAAACTAATCTTGTTACAATAATACGATAATGTTATTTTTAAGTTTGTATATTTTGACGGAACTTTCATATTTTAGACTTTATTTGACAGAAATGTAACATTCGCCTGATATTTATAGCTTGCAAAACCTTTTAAGCCTTTATCCATCCTACTAGCTGACTTACGAGATGCCAGAAACAATCGAATACGCGTAGGTACAGGTGAATATCAAAATTTCACTGGAAGCGACGGGTACGTCCTGCCTATTGAGACAATAACTCGGGACACAAATATTCCTTAGTTAGGCCGCCTGTCCGGCTTTGGACTGGCTGTGACGACTGGCACAGGTATTCGTAGAACCGGTGTGTGCAGTCGACGTAAAGTGCGCTTCAGGAAACGATGGACTTTGTTTAATGCTCTCCGATTCAATACTTGACTAAGGTCGTGTTGTTTTATATCGATTACTTTTTTGTGGCTATAGTTAGTTGTTGGGTTAATAAGAAAGGTTTTAATTGAAACCATATCTTATCCAGTAACAGAGTTAAAAATGGATAATGTTATAGTGTGGTAGTTTTCTTTCCTGACTTTTGTTATGCTATATAGGGTTTACAAATTATTATGTCATGTATCTATTTTGTTCCCAACCACACTTTATCGGTACATTGAAAATCCACTTCAAAACTTACAGCAATAGAAAAAAAAGTTATCTCAGCGGAGCCTCTTATCCTTGATGTTCATTAGCGTAATGTCGGCCAAGGGTAAAAAGCTAAGGGGGTTGCCTTCCAGCAGAATAAGGGTGCGGGACGTGTCGAGCGATGTGACGAATAATAAAATTGACAAACAAGATCAGAACTCGAGACGTTGAACAACGTTGAACGTTGGGTGACGTCACTCCTGATGGGAACCTCGACATTTTCGTGGAATTCATTACTGTTCTGAGACTAGTTCACGGTAAATAATTACTTGTACATTACCTAGCTAGACCGTAAACAAGTGTTTCCATTTATTTATTCAGGTTTTTTAAAAGAAAAATATTTAATGAACAGGAAATATTTCTCAGTTCAAGTACGCCAGTACAAACGAGCTAGTTAGTGAGAGGCGCTTCTATACTTTTTGCGATAGGTAGGTCGATACTCAATATTTCATAAAATGTAAAGAGAGTCACGGCCACCGGGTAGGTATTAATGGACGCTTAAATGGAGGTGAAACTTTAGCCAAGTCCCGTTACCGCGGCAATTTGTCAAACAAAAAATATGAGTGAACTTTCAGGCCAGAAGCGTTGTCTGACATGACTTATATAAATAACCTGTGCCCGGCGACCGACCGACGGTTAGTTTTAGCTTTATTTTATGGGAGTTTTTTATTCGACAGAACTTAGTGTTGCCCAAGTCAGGGGTCTCGATGACCCTTGTGAGTAAATTGTTATACGGACATATCAAGTAAGTAGATGTAACAGGTTGAAATGAGAACCGATTAGTTTTTATCTTACTTGAAATTGCTGAGAAACATAGTGTGGTATTTCTGGAAAATGAACCGTTTCAATAATAAAAGAGGAATTGATGTTTTTTTAAATGTATGTTTCAGAACCCTGGTAGAGTTTCCAATTTCTGGAATATAGTTAAAAAGGAACCCTTTAAACTCGCCACACTCGCCCGACAGTCTGTCTGTCTGTCGGTTTGTATGTCACAGCCATTTTACTCCGAGACTTGGCATCTCACAGTTGAAATTTAAAGAGTAGGTGTTTTCTATGAACCGCTACACAAAAGTGACAGTGAATTATGAAAAAAATAAAAATAAGGGTACATACCGTACATACGTGAGGGTTGTAAAAATATTTTTCAATAAATATAACTACGTGGGGTGTCTATTGTCGAGGTACTTTTTTTCTTGAGTAAATTTTTGATGAGATATTTGCTTTTAAAGCCGTAAAAATAGTCCTCCCTCTAATTTCTGAAGAAAGAAAAGGAACATTTTGAAAGTAAAATATGTAGTTATAAAGGTTGTATAAACCGGCGTATTGTAGTTGTATTGAGGTTTTAGAAAAATTGGTATAAATAATATTTGATTTTTAGATTTGATATTTAGTTTTTCTTCTGTTTTTCACTAACACTATATGAAAAACAAAGTTAATTTTGCTGTCAAGTGTAAAATTTCATCTGAATGAGCGTAATAATTATTGTTATTATATTATTTGGTATTACGGAACCCTGTGTGTGAAGTCCGACTCGCACTTGATTGGTTAGCTTTCAATGTTTTTATTTTCTAGCGACAGTTTCATATATGTAGATGTCAGTTAAATCTAGCAATTATACGTCAGGCATAAAAGGATCGCTAATGTATCGCGGGTGCTGCATGTTTCATTGAGTGGAGTACTCAGATATTCTGGTAGTTAACCTCTCGCTACGAATCAGATTTAAATTCGTAAATCACACGATTTTAATATGGCTAACGTATTTCGCACGTTTATAAACTCGTTGCTTCTTTTGTAGTACTACAGTATTTTAAAATAGGTCAGGTACAATTAGTTAATAATACATCACAGCTCTATAAAATACGTACAGTACAGACAGAGAAATTAATTATTAATTAAATTGACAGACACGTAGGTACATTTTTCGTGATAAAGCCATTTCATATAACTCTCCAAAAATACATTTGTGATTTATGCATACGTTATTTCAGTTGGTAGTCAATTTGGTTAACAATCAATTTCCCTGACTTTACAAATAAAGTTCTGTAAAGTTTTGAGCTCAAAGAGACATTATTAGGCTGATCATGGTGATCAATGGTTAGAGTAGCAAACAGCAAACACGCCTGAAACTTTCTCCCAATCTGCATACTATTCATAAATATGTAGTGAAACTTTATAACGCTCTTGTATAACAATGTAAATGATAGGTAAACTTGCGAGCACGTTCACGTGAATCATTGATACTGTGAAGACGCGGCGCGCTGTAATCAAAGCATGAAACAGCCACTCGGGGAGAGCTTCCAAACTAGTATCTATCGCACAAACATTTAACGAATTACCCGAGGATTACTAACTTATTTCATTACGAACTTTGCGCAGGCGAAATGTTATTTTGGATAAATCCCTCAAGTGTTATCTAGATGATTGCAGCCGGAATCTCGCTCTTTCAACCACGGCGCGACATTGTTTTTGTTGACTGTACGTGGCTATCTAAACGGCTCTCTCTATGTAACAGAATACATGGGTGTGGTGCTATTGTTATCACAGAATAGTTTTTTGAATATTTTTTGTATATTTATGATAATTATCAAAATATAACTCGCGCCTGATTAAAAGTTGTGTGTTAAAAGAATCCTTACAATCATCACATTTAGGTAAAAGTGTGCCATGTTGATCAAATGAAAAAGTGTATCATAATCATAACACCAACATTGTTAAGACACTAGTCCTGCCGTACCTGAAAATTACGCGTCATGAACTCCCTATTTTACGGTCAACATGCTTCATTCCTTTCATACCAGATCTTCCTATCGATAGCAGGCATGTCGTTTGTTCCTTGTAGTGCATGGCATGTAGGCAAAGCACATACCAGTCGAGCAAATTTGCATAATAAAACAACTGCCGCGCGATTATAAGATTAATGGAAAATTTTAAAAGCAAGGATTAAACGTCTACACTGTTGGAGATCCTTTTATGAGAAACCTGATTAAGATTTGTGAAGTAACTGCGTTTTGCAAAGTGGGATTTGACGCTTAGTCTAGAGGGTAGTTTCGAGGGAATATCCAGCCAGAGGAGTTCAAAGTCTCTGTTATTGTTTTATTTTCTTGAAATAATTTTATTTTCCTCCATTGCAGTTGAGTGACATCCGTTGCGATTGCTTCTTTACAAAATAAGGATGGATACGTTGGATAAGACTGCCTTGATGTTTCTTACAATATAAGCGGCTAATAGTTCATATCCATAGACCACGTTTTAATATACGACTGACCCTTCATTAGCCCTTACATTATATGTAGAGTCCATTAAAGGCATATCAAATGAAGAGATTATGTTAAGGAGCGGCGCCATTGAAACAATAAGTTTAACGTCGTGCATTCTGGCTGTCAGTTTACCTCCAGCAGGTCACCAAATAAATACGTTCAGTTCAGGCATTAGGGCCGTCCTCTTCGGCAATAATTCTTCCGCATATCAGCCCTTGCTCTACGATGTCCTTTTGTCCCTTGTCTTTGATCGAAAGCCTCTTCGATTGATGACATCTATTTGCGCCGAGTTCGAGTTCGTCGAATGACTTTCAAGTTTGTCTTTAGCGTTTGAGTTTATCGTAAAATATATCACTGGAATAATATTGGTTCATGAATCATGTGCGTTTATGAGAAACCAACATAAGATCTGGTAAGTATAATTTTGTGTATAGTAAAAATGTTTTATAGAGAACATTAAAGTGCAGAGTCGTGACTAGTGTCTGACCGAAAGTCAATTTCTGACCGAAGCCGAAGTCGATTAATCAGTTGTCGCCAGAACCTTTGGCCGAAGCCGAAGTCGATTAATCAGTTGTCGCCAGAACCTTTGGCCGAAGCCGAAGTCGATTAATCAGTTGTCGCCAGAATCTTTGGCCGAAGCCGAAGTCGATTAATCAGTTGTCACCAGAACCTTTGGCCGAAGCCGAAGTCGATTAATCAGTTGTCGCCAGAATCTTTGGCCGAAGCCGAAGTCGATTAATCAGTTGTCGCAGAAGTTTAATAACCCTAAGAAATTCAGTTCAAGATTGTTTTTAAAAATTAGGGACTAAAACTAGCGATCCGCCCCAGCTACGCGGGTGTAACTATTTCGTGAAGAAAACGAAAATACAGGGTGTAAACAACCTCATCACGAAGCCGTCAACCAAACATTGTGTATATCAAACTAATTAATTTTACGCAATAATTATTGCTGGGAAACGACTTTTTTTTTGGGGTGAAAAGTCATGTTTTGTGGTAGAACTCAATGTAACGCACTCAAAACATTGTGCTGATGGATGGATTGAATAGTACGGGGGTCGTGGAGGTGTTTGAAGTAAAAATCTTACATTAAAAAAATGTATTTAAAAAAATATGTGGGAAAGTTGGAACTTTGATCCCCAATATCTCCGTAACTAGAGGGTACCCAGGTATGATGTGGAACAAAAAAATTATCGCAATGACGGGAAGAATAAGCCTTTCGGCTTCGTTAAGAGGTTTTTTACACCCTTTTTAAGGTACAAAAAAAAACTTTGGTTTCACGAAAAAACCCATATTGATCGGGCCGTCCTCAAGTGATGCTCCGTCATGCATGTGGCAATTGATTTTTAATTATATAGATTTATGTTGACTTATCTAATAAGCAACGAGACAACTAATATTATCTTGCAACTTTTTAAAAATAATAGCTTCCATCGCGCTCTCAGGCCTCGGACACGATGTCAGCGGGAGCGGGGAGCGGGCGGCGGGCGGCGTACGAGCGGCGAGCGGCGAACGAGCGGTGCCCGCGCGTCTGCATTGACGTAGGAATTTACAACTTCCTTTGCCCACAATAAATCAAACTTTAGGAAGGAATTAGTATCAAAAAGATGTCGTCGCTGTTTAGACAATTCGTTCTCGAAAAAAGATACATTTTTTTTTCGAAACACAACCCTACGCCGCTCTAGCGCCGCGTGATCTGCCCGCTGAGTTCGAGAGACCGGGTAATACAACGGCGGCGGAGACGCGCCGCTGCCGCGCCGCCGCTGCCGCCACCGCCGCTGCGCCGCTCCCGCTGATTTCGTGTCTGAGGCCTCACGCATTCAAAACAGTTCGTTTGATTTCTGTACTAGTTAGAAACCTTTGGTTTCGGCTAAAAACAAAGTCATCTTTGCCCCAATTTGGGCGAAGCCGAAGGTGGTCGAAGCCGAAGCTGAAGCTTCGGTCGGACACCAGTTATGGCAGTCTGGTAGATATTCACTAGCAAGTGAAATCACGTCTACACCACATTTAGGTCCCGCCAGCATCATGAATATTTAAGTGAAGTAAATAGTTTAACAAATCAAGCAAAATATAAAAAGAAGACAATCAATGTCGCCGAACTCAATATTTCATTAAAATCAACTTCACAAAGAGAAACCGTAAAATAGCATTTGAATTTAAGTCGCATTAAAAGTTTGCGTGAGCTGAGTTCGTAGCACAATGGGGCCGTTGGAAAAATTCTAATTACTTTACCGAGTTGGAATTTAAAAAAGTTACGCTCACTGGTCGGCCGTCTGGCTTGATGCACAAACTTATTTTTAACATTGAAACATCACTAATGGATGGACACACTATTCCCAAAATATGTACTCGTCATCATCTGCCTAGCCTTTTCCCAACTATGTTGGGGTCGGCTTCCAGTCTAACCGGATGCAGCTGAATACCAGTATTTTACATGGAGCGTGAACCCAGTTAGTATTAGGTAATACGATACGATACGATACCCCTTGGTAAGACTGGTTGTCAGACTTTTTGGGCCACTGACTACCTGTGTCAAAGATCTAAAAATGACAGCCGGGACCAACCTCGGTATGTATTGGGTGGCCACAGACCGTGTCGTAATAATTAACTGTCGAAGTTCAGGATGACACTTCCACAGACTAACCTAGGTAAGCACGGCTTAACCTAAAGATCGACCCGACCGGCTGTTATGAGTACATATACTCACATATAGAAAATGTGAGCACTTAAATTTCATTCTATACATGCTGTGCCCATGTAAGACTATTATTTTTCGTAAATCTGATTTGCTTTCATAATCCCTCTGCGCGAAAATACTCTAGCGAAAGGTTAATTAAATTCAGCACATTTTTATTTTTGCGATGGTTTTCCAGTAACAATGCAACTTAATGGCAAATGAATTTCCCTTTTACATTTATCGTCAGCGTTTTCGTACTTGCAATGCGGAAAATGGAGGAACGGTATCGTCTTTTATCTGGCGCATACACTGATGGTGCTATCATATAACAGTTTACGCGATCCCGGATCGATGCAATGTAACAAATAATGAAGTGGAGTGAACTCCAGTAAACGCCCACGGCTCAGAAGTGTTGGCAATTTAGAACAGCCGGCGCCGCTTGTTGCCGTCGTTTTTCTTGCCGCTTTGTTCAATAAATGTACGCCTGGAGTGCCTTTCTCACGATGTTAGGTTCATATTACAATCATAATTACGTAATAATGCTTAAACCATGTATTTACTCTCAAATACATGGTGGTTATAAAATAGTTTTAAATCAGTTGCGTGACTTCACTTCCTATCTTGTAATACATGATACTCGTAAGTTGTGTGTCTTTCTTTATTTAAAATTGCCTTTTGTTTTATTCCAGTCTTTTGTCTTCATTACCATTTAGAAGTTTAAACGGAATCAGGACTTGTGTCTCAACGAATTAATGTAAGTTATGTAAGTATCCATTAAAGGAAGCTAAAGTTTGATCACGGGTTCCTGATTATTTAATAGACTTGAGTTTCTAGAATTGATTGTATTTAGCTTTGGTTGAAGTTTTCTCGTATTAATTAAGGTGGCATCGTTTTGCTAATGTATTGTTCGCTTAAAAGCACTGCTATTAACATTAACAGTGCATGCGTGTAGATTGGATATTAAATACCTAAACTGGAAAAGGATTTCACTGAGCAACAAAACATTGAACTACTTAAATGTAACCGCATAATGAAGACACCTCAAATCAAGGGGCCATGGCATTTATCAGCGTGTGGTACAAGTATCACCCCTAATGTAAGAATAAGGGATGGTTTTACTTTAATCAGCTGGGTATATGGACGTATGTATGTAAGTTAAACTAAAATCTTCCCCATACTTTAAACATAAGCTTCGTTTTTCAGTGTAGAACTGTTACTACTAATAATTTTACCTCTCCAAATGCCTATGTCTGTCAGCTAACAAATGGCACGGTATGTAGGAGGTAACCCTCTAACGAGCCAGTCAGTAACCTATGGGTACTAGGACGGTCAGCAGCCTCACTCGTAAATGTACTCGAATAAATAAAATAAATGTCTTTTTAACAGCCGTTCTCGAGCTTTATCGATACGACTTCATTACTCAGGTAAATAAAAAGTGTGGGACCAATTAAGTGTGCTTCAATATAAATGGTCGTAATATTTAGGGTGGTGTGCGTTACGTAAGTCTGTAAAAATTTTTGTGTGTTTTAAAGCAGGCATCAAACATTTGTCGCATAGGTTTCGGGTTGTATCGGAAAAGTAACGAACACAGCAAAATTGAGATAGAACGTAGCCAGTAACGGAGTGAAAGCAAGCTGTACGAGTTCGTTTAACAAAGCCGTTCCGTGCCCCATGCGAATTAAAATCCCAACAATACCTTCGGGCAGGTGTTTTACGTGTGTTGTGTTTTATACCTATTATCCTGTAACATCCGTCCGGACCTACTTTCAGACCGTTTCATCTTACGCCCAAACGGGTCAGCGTAATTTATTACCTATTGTGCGGATATTTCATTTATCACGGTGAATTCAATTTACAGAACAATTAATCATTCCACAATACTTACTTGCCGACAGCGGACTGGTTGCCCGCCGCCGCGCTGTTACTGGCCTGCCGCCGGAGACGGAGCCATAGCGATAAAAAAACTTTTCGTGCTCGAAATACAATAAAAATATCGTTTTCACACGTCCTTTACACATGTATCCATAACATTACGTCACATTTTCGTCGTTCGTATCGTGACTTTCATTTGGACGTTTCGTCGCCCACCTCGAGGGGGAGCCACCGAGAAAATATTCTTAAAAGCTTGTGACTCAGCGTAATTAAAGAGCGGTTTGAATTATCCATTAATGAGCCAGTGAGGACACTTGATTAAAGTGAGATCAAGACTGTTATAATAAATTGTATTACTCATGAAAAATCCCTTAAAAAGGTGAGCGAGAAAATCTGGGGCCTCGAAAAATAATTCTTAAAGAAAAAGAAATTAAGTTTGAGGGAAAGTTTTAAGAAAATTAAAACCTAAATCCTTAAACCGCTTAGAATTATAATAATCTGGCGATGGTTACGTCAGAACCGGTAGAAACACCGCGTTTTATATTCGGCGCGTATTATTAGTGAATAGAGTATGTTCTCGCATGTGTTATTTCAGTATACGTGTTCATTTTAAGCCGGTCGTTAGCATTCAGTTCGCTGCTGCGGAATTGAATTAGTCGTCGCCGTCTACCCGTAACCTTACGTACGCGTACCGAGCCGACGAGCCGACGAGCCGACGCTCCACGTTTGACATGACATGTCTGCCGTGATTGCGATCCCGCACCAATTAGAACATGCGCCTTTTCAACACGTAAACATCTAAACTTTTCATGCCTTTCACCGAAAAACATACAAATTTCAATAGCATACGTAAATATGATAATTAGGTCAGTAGGTCTATCCTACCCACGTTTTTTGATTGATTAATTTACGGCTTGTTTTCCCTCGTTTACGTTTGATGGTAAAAACGTTGTTATTTTTATAAAAAACTAAAGATTTTTTGTATATAACTTATCATGATAATCATAATTGTAATGCAAGTAGGCACCTAATATAATATTTCAATACTACTCCATACCTTAAATAAGGTATATTTATGGACCAATAAGATAGATAAGCGCTGGAAATGAAGCATTATTTAACTTAGCTAATTGAATCACGGCTAATCCGTTCATCTGGTTTCCATAATATCATTGCAGAAGTATCACACCAACGGGGCACTTATTATTGTTAGAGTTAACTAAATTCGTAGTTAACTTAAAGAACTAATTATAGTTCTTCCGTAATGGGAGCTGTTTAATTAGCTGTTTAAACCGCGTAGACGTAGCAAATGCTTGGGCGTCGCGTTGTGTAGCCGCGTAGACGCTGAATGCCTACGCCCCAATGTCAAATACGATGGCACCATAATTGATTACAACACAAGAGACAAAATAAGTAAGCCTATTCAACTCTCCGTGTGAAGTTTGAATACGACAGATGTCGTATCTCTTGTCTTGAAATCTCCTCGTCTTAATTAACTTGTGTAAGGATCGTTGAACACATGATTCGTTTTATTAGATTGGAAACTCAGCAACTCTATCAAGCGAGTGGTTGGGACTAGAACGAAAGATCCTCGCCTGAAATCCGTTGTTGTTATGTGCAGAGTATTTTTGACAATGCGAACTCCATGTAACAATAAGAGGAATTCAGAGGCTTTTGTTTTAAATAAAAATAAATAAAACAAATGCCAGGCACATTTATGCGAAAAACGTATATTTGGAGAGCAGATATACGTTTATTTCGTTTGACAAAGCTATTGAAATACAAACGGCGGCAGTAAGGAGTGGCCGCCTACGTCAACCAGAAGTGTCGTTAAGTGTTGGGGCCGCGCCGCCTCTGACAATTACCGCTACGAGCCTGTAATGACCCAGAGAGACCCTTATTAAAACTTGCTTCACCCCACTTCCACTAAGTAAAGTTTAAAGTAACGATGCATATTAATTGAAATATCGATGCCGCAGTTTGTGGCCACTTCACATCAAACAGCCTGTGACTGATGACCTGATGTGGCAAACAACTAGGTATCTACCTGTTCAAACGATGGTTTAATGTGACCATATCGTGCACCGACACAGGAATATCGGGACACAACGGGCGTTTCCAGGATACTTTAAAGCGTTGCCATCTTATAGTTGACGATTGAAAGCAACCACTTAACTGAAAAGAAACGTGTCTTGAAAATCTCCAAGAACTTACACGCGTATTTGTAGTAGGAACGAATTAATGTACGTGCCGAGCTTAAATGTCAATAAAAAAGATTCATTTAATACAACGTATGAATACAAACATTGTTTTATTACGTGTGCTATAAAATAAAAAACTTCTTAAGCATATAAATTGGGGGCGTGACATAAACAGAGCGGATGGGTGATGCAGCACGGTTTTATAGATGTCATCGAATGGTGTGATCGTAAGCGCCGTGTTTTATTGCATCCACTGCTTATTATTATCCAGTTTTACTGCCGCGTGGATCCAATATAACTTCGGCCAATATGGTCAGGATAAAGTTTGATCGAGCTCAGTGGCCGCAAACGTTCGCTCGGAATCAATAGAGAACAATACTACAACTATGAAAAACGTGTGTAAGGGCTTACGTTTAGAATTAGGACTAGGGGTTGTAACAGAGTTTGGTTACTCGGGAATTCGGGGAAACGGGGATAAAACGCACATTCGTGCTTAGGATTACTATCAACCTCGTACTGTATAGGAAGTAGGATGACTTCACTTAGTTATGATCGAGTGGTACGTACATAAAACTAATATTAGACCATGTATCACAGTTCTAATATGTAATCGATGTTGTACGCAAATGTAGAAGAAGAAAAGCGAAGCGCTGAAGAGCGTTTGAGCTATTCACAGAACCCCTTCTTGGTAAACGTACGTAAACCATTTATGATAATATTATGTCAATACGGAATCTAAAGTTGCAATTACCCCTTATACCTTATTGGTGTTAATTACCTCTGCAACTTAATTTTTGCGAAGAAAAAAACTTAATGCAATTCAAGTTTCCCTTCTACTAAAATCAACAGCATCTGTTCGGTAGATACCCCGTAAAAAGTTGTGAACAAACTTATTTGTATTATAAGTTGTTAAAAACTGTCTTCTGACTAGAAGTTAATGAAACAGTAAGTTAACTCGCACTTAATTAGAGGGCAAGTAATTAGGTGTATCTGCGCAGAGTGGGGACGCGAGAGCGACTCGTATTTTGCATTATTATGCGAGATTACCGAAAAGCTGCACTCCGCTTCAGTGCGAACCCGGGCAAAACAAAACGTTACGTCGGGAAGGTAACGCCACAGCAGATAGTTAGCGCTACCAATTAACTGTACCTCTGATAATTTCACTTCGTTCTGACCAGGGAAAAACTTACCTTTTTAGATGATTTGTGGGTTTGAGATAGGTCTTGTTCTGTTCATATTGTTATTTAGACCACTACAGTTCTATCTCATTTATTCATGTTAATCTATGTCACTGGTTTATTATGTATTGTTGAGTGAGTAGGTACTTATCTGTGCTAAATGGGCCTACTGTTAATAAAAGTTCAACTTATAGCGAATTTTTCAGATCAGATTTTGAATTTGATTGAAAAGTTATGGATAGAGCAAGGAATTCAGTTGAACCCTACCAATTCAAAATGAGAGCATGGAATATGCAAAGTAGAACAGATGATTTTCAAAGGATAAATAGGAAATGAAATAGTGGAAGAAATATATAGGCAACGGTGACGGTAGTACGGTGCTAATGGGTGCGACGTTTCATAAAGGCTAATGCGGTTGCAGCCAAGCTGGATATTAGGCTTTAGTAGTCTAAAGACAGAGACTAAGAGATTTCAAATTTCCATGACAAAATTATTCTCTGTCTAACGCTGGTGGCTGCTTTTAGTCTATCTAGCTAAAATGGCTTTATGTTGTAGTTTTTATTAAGTTATCTGCTCGCGAAAATGTATTCTTACACGGAGAGAGATGCAACATTGTTAGCTATCTACATATTCAAAACGAAAAATCGTAAAGTAGTCCAGGTTTCGAAGAACCGCAGTACTTCGGAATGCCGAAAGCAGCTAGTCGTAAGGCATGTGATCAGCCGAGTACATTCATTATGATACCAAACGACTATGGTATTTTTTAATGCATTTGGCATGTGTCTCTTAGATAGTGAATATTTATAGCAATTCTGAAAGACTGTCTGTTTAATAAACATAGAAAATGTCGGCGTTATTTTTTATAAGTACTAGGTGTAGGTATTCAATATACATAATGAATATTCTAATTGAACATGCCCTGAATACATTAATTTACGAACTCCTTGGATGGAATTAATGGGCATAGTCCTTTGTCTATTAATTAATCAGAACCAGACCAGGCCATACCAATGGAGGATAAGTTTTCTTTTATAACTAAGCAAGTCAGCAGCCTTGTTACCAGGCAGGCATTATTTAGGTGTCACAGTTGTTTATTAAAACGGTTTTTTTTTGTCGAATTGAGTATACAAACCTGTGAAAAATAGTTAAGGCTTTACAAAAACAAGACAATCCTGAGTGACGTGATATTTGTTTATTGACCTTACAGTTGTCCAAAAATACGTAAGATCTCGGAGGCCACGTACGTATTATACATACAATGTTATTTTAAGCGTTGCCATTTTCCCAATAACGCGTAGGACGGGCTGATCGTTGGCGGATAAGCAAACGTGTATATTTATAATTTTCAAGCGAGTACTTCGTCTATCTTTTCGTCCAGCCGTCGCCCACTGACCACAGCTATTGTTCAGTGATTAATTGCTGGGAAAATTGAATCACCGTGATAAATGAAATATCAACACAATATGTAACAAATCGCTATAGTCCTTCGACCACCGGCCAGCCGCGATTGTTTGATTACGAACGAGTGAACGAGTGAACGACACAGAAAGGAGCAAATTAACGAGCGGGCGGCGGCTCTTTGCGGTTTTTGTCCACATGCTAAATCACAAAAAAATCCCTGCTTAGTTTACTTACAGCTTACACGGACGATTTATTAATACCTACAATTAATTTGCAACATTTTTTGCATCGGAATTCAAAGTGTTGTAGAAAAATTCTGCAAATATTTATGTTACTTATTTTCCAGACTTTGGGATTAGTACATTTTGATACAAGTGGAGAAAGTTTGTTATTGTATTCGAGGCGGAATTGACACCCGTGCCGTCGGCGAGGGTGTTATTGAGCCGAGAACTGCAACAACAAAATTAAAAAAGTTTAATCAGTAGTAAAAGTGTTAGTGTGGAAAAAGAATTTCTTATAAAATATTTTGAAAAATAGAAAATTTAAATATGTTTGAGTTACACAAATAAATTGTGTTCATAAACGTTTTTTTTTATTTTAAAAATCATGGTTTTTGATGATATTCTATATAAAAACTTATAATTTATAATTATTTATAAAAAAAAAATATATATATAAAAACTATTAACGCCGTAAAGACGCATATCTCTTTGCCGAGATTAAAAAAAAAACAATCACCGCTGACTATAGGGACTGAACTAATTTGGACTAAGTATAGGTATAATTATCTGTGGCAACTTTAGTTCCCGCACACGTGTTGGAAAATGAGAAAAAAACGCACGGGTGTGAAATACATTGCATGTTGAACCTAATCGTAGTGCGATAAGAACCAGTTTTCGAGGAAGTGTTTTGAAAAATATATTGTAAGTTTTCGTATAAATCGATTCGCAACATCTTGCTCTAATCTATAGGTTAACAGATCATTTATTCGTGAACAATTTACATTTTGTTGAATATACATGCAATTTACATAAAATTATAAGAACTGTGAATTATTAAATAATTTGATTTGGTTTGATTGAGTTTGTAGTCGTCTAAATACAGAACATTTTCGTGGACAGAACGATCAATCAATTTGATATGCTTTCGCTTTCCTTACAACAACATGGTAACACTCCTACACAAAGTCGGATCATAAACATATTATAAAATGATATTTACGAGTATCGGACCGGCCGTGCAAGTACGTAGGAATCGATTCGATAAATCTGACAGTTATTCTCGACAAAATGAGTTTTTATCTTTGTTATAAACTCATTTTGTCGAGAATGACTGTCAGATTTATCGCACTGCGGATTGGTTTTTAAACAACATGTAGGAATAGATGTAACATACTAGTATTTAGTTTTAAATTGAAGTACATGAGCCGGTTTGTAACCTACACGTGTATGGGTTTTTCTTTTATTCCTTGAAATGTACTTTGCCGTGGGTGCGTTTATATTTATAATCCACTTCCACGAATGAAGGTTAATACCTTCATGTATTATTAACAACGATAAAGTAACCTTGTAACAGTAAACTTCGGGGTTCAGATTGTGCTTTTATAACATTTTGTCTAGTTTGCATTTGAACACAAACAAGCCACTACGATGTGATTGAATGCCGTATTCTAAACTAAAGCAGTAAAAAACCCAGTTATTTCCGGAATAGCCCTTTAACCTCGACCGACATACAAGATAAACCCAATAAAAAGCTAAAGCCCGATTAAGATATCTTTTTTATTATTTTGGGTTCTGGATCACACACATACAATCATCTCGTTAAAACTTGCTTGGTTACAAATACGCAACCCGTATAAACAGATTTTTTAAACACAGTAGGTCAGTAAGTGTATTTCTACCTGCCCGATGAGCTACTCCGCGATATTTCTTCATTCCCAGATGAGTACAGAAATGATTGTGTATTTTGGTATTATTTCCACGTAGGAACTTTTTCCGTGGTACAGGGAGGGTCGTTGTACGCTGAGACTCGTATTTTAATAATGAATGGGTCGTGCATTAAAGCCGTGACATTTAAGTTGGTTGGTAGCGGGTCGCCACGGCGGCCTGCCCCGGCGCGCGTCGCTCGCGGCCCCGGACACCTTGATTATAACATAATTGAGTGCTTCCGGTGAACCGAGGAGCCTCCGTTACATTTATAGAAAAATTGAAACATTGTCTTCTATCGTGTCCGTGGTGAACTCGCACAGTCTTGTGAAGACAGTCTAGCAAGAATAAATGGAACTATAGCTACACTCGAAATATGATAAGATATTATGGTACCTATTTGAAATTGCTGGGTTGTTGTGGGCACAGACGGCGAACCGATTCTAGGTACCGCTAAATCGACTCGATATATTGTAATTTATAAACAGACATTTTACTGATTTATTTTAAATTGCATGACTGCCGGTTTTATCTACAAGGAATCTTTGATTGAACCGTTTTTGCCTTCTTCAAATGTTTTCATTTCACACAAATGAAAACTTGATTATAATAGTTTTAGATGTTTTCAAAAAGAACATCAGTATGTCACTATGAAAATCTGTAGGAGTTTTAAAATATTCCAGGTTGATAGTTTATTCGCAGAAAGTTTTCCGCTTTTTATATTTCTGCGTGGAAATGAAAAAGTTTAGCGAGTAGCGGCATCGCACCGCGCACCGCCCCCAGCCACATCCGTTCTCAAATTCTTTGACTCAGCCAGGATCATATTTTTGGCTGGCTAAATTTGCGGCAATGAATCTTTTCAAAGTTTTGATTGTACACATTCGTTACCTCCTACCATTCGTCAACGCTAAAGAGTTCCAATCCATATAACTTTGCGGTCCAAAGAGTTAAGCTTCCAAGTACTTGGAAATTGAAATTTGTTACGGAATTAATGTGTTCTTACAAGTTTAAAAATATGGGTATGGAATGAGTTTCAGTCGTATTCACATGAATTAAAGCTTTGTTAATGTGTCGGCGAAAGATTTTCTCAATCATTTAATAGTACATTGTTCACCGAGAGGAGAAAGTGACCGATTACTGTCGAGGGTTTCGTTTGAAGCCCGAGCCGTAGGCGAGGGCTTTAGAACACCCGAGATCGGGAATCACACTTTCTCTCGAGTGATACATAGTGCCTTATACTACACCTACGAGGAAAATAAAAAACGAAATCTTTACTAATTGAAATTTATATTGAAATTGTTGCAGTTACTGAAGCTTAATGTAACACTTTTTCCATTAATGTTTGTTTGAGATGTTTGCGACAATGTAGGAGGAATTTCACATGTTCTTTTTTCAAATTGTTTATCCTGCCGCCGCAGGGTCGCACTGCCAGCCCGACACCATCCAACACACAGCTAGTGGCCAGTGTCATTTTGCGAACTTGGAGATAAAAACTCACTGTAAAAACTTTTTGGCTTTTGATATTTAGGTTACGCGCGCATAGTCTTACCCAAAATTAAAAAAGAAAAACCACGTAAGAAATGGATTTTCATACACTTTTCTCTCCCGCTCAGATGCGTTTTCTCCCCGCATATTTGTTCGATATGCAATGACGTACTTTCTACCGTAAATTTGATAAAGTATCAAGGTACTTTCCAAGCAGGTGTAGTATAAATTGTATTAACACCCACGGCTCGGGTAATGTTTAAAAACAGCAATTGTATGTTTTCAGTGTTCTCTGTAGTTATTTTAATTAAAAATAGCAAATATTACAATATAGGTACACAGAACTTGTATTATTCTTTTTAATGGAGCAAGTTTACTGATGTACATACGTTGAGCTTAAGCAGGAACTTTCCAGTAAATATTTCAACTTTTTGAAAATGTATATTTTATTGTAGAGAGATTTCACAGACCTTCGCAAAGGGGTGGGATAAAATATAATCATCCTCGTCGCCTGTGAAGCTAATGAATACTTTTCTGATTAGCAAAATAAGCGCCGTCATTAAATAGCCACTCAAGTAGATGAGTCTAAATGTTATACAACTTTGCGAAAGTTAAATTCGCTCTACAATCATGATTTATATTTCTTTAAAGAGGTACCTATTAAAACTTTTTTCAGATTGCAACTCCTTTAACACTTTCAATTCCAAGTGCAATAAATCAGAGCTAACCGCGGCAGCTTTCACGTTATGACTTCCTCGTAAAATTTACATTTAAAAGTTAATTTTCTCGCTTCCAGCTTAGGGCAATTGTTAATCTTGGATTCGCTCGTATTGCCCTCAGTGTAAAAATTAAGAACATAGTGTAAGTTGTAGCGGGAGGGGTAGCCAGAGAGCCAGGGAGCCAGAGCCAGGGAGCCAGAGAGCCAGAGAGCCAGACAGCCCGACCACTCCCGCCTCTGCTACACTCATACACTGGTACGATTATTACCCCGGCGCGGCGTTGCGGAACCTATGTTTGTCTTGTTTGTTTATTTTTGAGACTGTTTTCTCATAAAGTGAACATTAAACGGGGTCAGGAACGTAGTATGACTATTGTCTAACTTTATAATTAAATTCAAGATATCTTGCGCTACCAGCCATGTTATTTGGAACTAACGAAAGCTTATAACTTCATCTACGTAGAGTTTGGATTTCTCGAGAAGGAGCAGCGACGTCCTCGTGAGCTCTAATATCAACTGCTGCTTCTGCCATTGCCATTTCATTTGTCAATATGGTGGACAATGGCGTGATAACCTTGCAATATTATGTTGATGAGAAGATAAACCTAGAGCATTTTGACGTCTAGGTCTATGGACATGAATAATCTAAAGGACTCTTCTTTAAAGTTTTAAAAATCTCACTGCAAACATGTGTGTTATCTTGTAGTGTGTAAGACTAATTTATACGTATGTCTTATCTGTATTCTACTATTAAGAATCAATACATTATGTCATCTAGGAGCAGTAATATACGAGATACCAATGGAGGCTCTTGTTTTACTCATCTTCCCGAACTGACAACCTTACAATCTCACATGTCTAAATATGTTTTATTTAACAAACCATTGTGGGTACTTGTACAAGTTAGCACTGAAAACAAATGTGTAACGAGCAGGGAAATGTTATCACTACATCACATTCAGCGAAGGCTTAAGAGATAGTTACAGACACGAAAAATTGTGTGACCAAACTGCATAAATATGCAGAATCTAGGTCGTTAACCGAGAAATCCGGTTACACAAAAGACTTGGTCGGGTGCAGAGTATTTCGTAGTCCGCAAACGAATTGCAAATGCGGCTAGAGCGCGAGTTTGCTCACCGAGTCGCCAAACACGACGCGCGCCCGCCCAGCCCAGAGCCGCGTCCTCGCGCTGAATCAGAACACGACACGACACGACCGATAAATACACAAATATTGTTCCGCACATTACTACTAGCTAATGCGAATATCACCTAATCATTTTCGCACCGGACTATATTCATCAGTGTTTTAATATTCTATCTGTAAATATCAAGCTTTCACGCAACAGCGGCCAAGTTGATTGACTTGGGTCTCCATTATAATAACGAGGTTAAAATTAAGCTTAATTTTAAAATTCGCTTAACGACTAGGTCTAACATTTTTCGATGCTCTCTTTTGATAAAAGTCGACCAATATTGGTTAGCCGCATTACCAGCTCAAAGCGGTGCGCATTCTAAATAGCTTTGAAAATATAACTTTAGGGGCTGTAAACTCTTGTTGGTTAGTTGATAAATAATGGTTTTGTGGTGTCAAGAATTCTTGGATTTACAATAAATCGGTATAAAAAATTATAAGGCGACATTCAGAAATAACAAATGCTTCGAAGGAGAGTTATAAGAGGATTTGTTGTGGAAAACCAAAATTCACATTCGCAGAAATAAAGCACACTCAATCACTATTTGTGATTTGTGTTTTTCAATACCATGTGATTTTGGGGCAGTAACTTGAATTTAGTATTAGCTCGTGGAGCCTTGTGGCTAAATAATAACAGCCGCTCGGGTCGATCTTTAGGTTAAGCCGTGCTTCCCTCGGTTGGTCTGTGGATGGGTGACCACCCATTATATACCGAGTTTCCTCCGTGCCTCGGAAAGCACGTTAAGCAGTTGGTCCCGGCTGTCATTTGTGATCTTTGACAGTCGTTACAGGTAGTCAGTGGCTCAAAAAGTCTGACAACCAGTCTCACCAAGAGGTATCGTATTACCCAGTACTAACAGGTTGTGGAGGTCAGATAGGTTCAGCTGCATCCGGTTAGACTGGAAGCCGACCCAAATAAAACTTGGGAAAAGGCTAGGCAGATGATGAACTTGAATTTAGTATTAACTTGAGGTTATAAAGGTATGTTACACAGAATACGAGAGGTGTAAGGCCTAAGCCTAGTTCACTATTTATTACCTGAATACCGTCATATATTTAGAGCATTGGGTTTCTACTTAGTGACATAAGGAAATTGTTCACAGCACAGAAAGTCTTGGTTTCGGAAACTCTCAAGAAAATAGAACAAAATATAAAATTCTCTGAATTACATCAGAGCAGACGTTTAAAGGGCTCAAAATGGTCAGAGTGAGAATATAAATATGGTAAGGGTCATCTCACAACGAAACACAAGTCCTGCTGGTAGGTAGGTCATGTTCATGACTACCCCGACAAATTATAAAGCTATTTCACAGAGTTTATGTTTAATCCATTTTGTTACCTACGTGTCGCGCGGCAATAACAAAGTGCCTGATTTATTTTTAAGAGAAGGTAGACAATTTGCGATTGGTGTCTTGCTTGTTATTTAGGAACTTTGTAATGCTGTAACTGATGATAAAGCGAAAATAGTAAGTAAATAATATTATATATGTACCTGTACACGTAATGCAAGGTACCTACCTTCTTCCAGTTTATTAGATGATTCTTCCCAAAGTGGGCCACGTAACCTAATATTCCCCTGTAAGGTGAAATACGGAGTTCAATCTTTCTGCCATTTTTTTCAACGAGGATGTTTCTAACTAAGAGCTAGCGGAGTAAACCCTTATAACGATAAATCCATACCAGGAATAAGGCAAATTTGGTTAAATCTCCGGAAAAAATGGTTTTACATATTGGTTTTTTAAATGGTACCACGAAATTTGAAAAATAAAATCACAAAGTCAGAAATAGCGTATTTGTTAAAGCCTTTAAACGTGTTTTCGCCAATAAGTTTTAAACACGCTATGATGAAACGTAAGTAAACTCATTTCAGTTCAACTACAAGAATACTAATGTTCATTTGGCACCGCTCACCCCACCACTAATAGCAGGAAGTGCCAGACCAAAGACAATAAGCGGACGTAGATAGTAACTTGAGATGTCTAGTTCAGGACCTTTGTTTCCGGGAGGGTATTCCGGCTGCAGCCTAGATATCCGGAGTATCCCGATGGCTTCCTAGTAGTTGTTAACAAAATATAGTGACAACGCTAAAATGATCAACTTCGATCAGTTGATTGCAATAAATTGATAGAATTGTCATGAGACAAAACCATTCCTCATTTCATATCAAAATTCACACTATAATTAGTTGAGAGGTGTTGAAAGTCGACGAAATAGAAAATGGTAAAAATATGCTCTTAGCGCTTTTGTTCAACTCAGTTTGCCGTTGGCTGTGTAACTAGGCAAATGCATCGTGGACAAATAGAAGCTTTAGAATTTCACAAATACTTGGATAAACGCCATGGTTAGGCGGAATGTTTGTTCAGCCGCACTTCTGTATCTAGTGTGACGGTTGTATGTTGGTACGACATACTATGCTGCAACTACCTTCGAAATCCAGTGTGCATCTATTGACTGCTATATTAATTTAGATTTATTGACTGTTGTTTGTGGCGGTCTCAATATGTTCCAATATGTTATTATGAACAATATTGAATGTAACGTGTATATGTATAGGTACAGCAAGTACCTGTAGTACACCTACACACACTATTTCAGGAATTTATTTTACCCAAAACATTATGATCCTTTGACAGAATTTTAATGCATTGTTCGAAACAATCAAATTCCCTGTAAACAGATTTCCTTTTATCCGTAACAGTATTTCATTATTAATATTGGCCTCAATTAGAGGCAAGGCGGCACGAGGCGTGCGCCAGTGGCTGTCACCATAACCGAGCCGAGTTAACCGCCTCTCCGAGAGTAATTACACTGAACTTCATTTAACTTCCGCAGCTCAGTCCAAATACCAGTACCACTAAGCACTGTACTTACTTTACTTAGCCCGTAACAAAACGATGCAATTGTAAGTAACGGTCCGGCGGGATAAGTCGAAAGCGTATATAGCTTAATGTACTTATGGAAGTGAACTTTTGTATGGAAGTGTGTTCTTGCTAAATAGTTTTGTGAGTTAGGTCACCTGCTAGTGCGCTGCTGCTACTTGTTCAAGTTATGTCTCGACCTTATCTGTTCAGTAAATAGTTCAGGGTAGATGACCCAGTTACATAGCATTATTACATTTATAACTTTATGACGAATGTTTCTGTGCTGTGAACATTGATTTTCGTTTAGTTAAAGTAGGTTTACTTGCTTAATGTAGGTATGTTTTGTTCTTATTTATTTTTATCGTAATGTGATAAGTTACTAAGCTTTATCCAAGTCCTTCGTCATTTTAGTAAGTTTCGTATAAATATAGCAATTTATTTACGGCGAACTATTTGTACGGTCTAATATAAAGCAACTATTTCATGTTTTCCTTTCATCGCAGCACATACATAGCCGTGCACCTATAAACTTTACCTTCTCTGATGTCGGCAACCGTTAACGATGAATTTTTCAGAAATAAATTGAGCGGGAAGAGGCGAAATATGTTTTCACCGGGAATATTAGAGAGCGATCGGGTACCAGCTCTAAAATATTTAAAATGGAGTAGGTGTTTGTGTTCCGGGGGGAGTTACTTAACGATTTTGATACATAATACACGCTCTGTAACGTCTTTCACAAACACCCCCGGTGCTCCGTTTGTATTAACTCCATAATCTGGAGTCATGCCTTGAAGCTTTATTAGCCTTATAGCGTGACGTAATTCATCATTGTTACGGCAACTGAATTTAACTTGCTAATATTACATAGCTCGTTTTTTCGTACTGGGTAGGTACTACATAATTAAGCGTCTATTTCAGTAGGCGCTTGTTTGAAATGTTCAAAATGTTATGAGTACGAGCTCACTACTTTAATTAAACGAAAATCAAAAAGTTCTATATTTCAGAGAGTAATAGCTTTTCAGTTTTAGTTCCTTTTCGGTTTATCTTAATTTTCTCATCTGTATTTGGCAAGTTAACAATCGTATTTGGAAAAAGCTTAAAGGTGAACGCTCAGGTACTAGTCCAGGATGCGATCGGAGTCTCCACAGCTAATTTCATCTCGAGCTTATGTCAACATAACTCGTCAATCAGGTGTTAACACAACGTAAGCACCGTGGGTGAAGGTGGTGGCACCCTACGTAAACGGGTCTGCGGGTGGTTAGCAAGCGGGTAATCAACCCACCATAAGCGTCTGACTGCTATTGACTAGCTGAACCCGAGCCGTTACGATGCGATGTAAAAGTGTGCGTATGCTACGCACACTTATGAAATTTGTGAAAGGAATCAGAACAGCTCCTGTCTAGGCGAATTAGGCGATGCTGATCTCGTGCACTTACACGTGTACGTTGACCTTAGTATATTTCTTATTTATTTTCTTAGTAAATAAATTCTCTATCTATTTTCTGTACAATCTCATTAAGTTAATTCCGTGCTGGGAAACAGAATTTTCTATAAATTAAAACTCGGGTTCACATATTTCTTGTGATAGTTTAGCTGTTGAAGTGGTTGGCTTAGTCGCTACATTACTACAGCAGCAGATGTAGCACGTTTTCATCGCGACAGTCACAATTGGGAATTCAGAGAAACAAGTTATGGCGCCAGGAAATGGACTGGCAACCTGTGACTGGCTCATGCACTTTTATGATAAACGAATATTGTGAGAATTCCAGTGGAATATAAATCGAAGTTACGGACAGTTCTGTACCACGGTAACTTAATTTTTTTCAGAAAATGATTGTCAAAGAAGGAAAGCGATGTCTTTGTTCTTTTCTGGGGAAATTCAACTTTTGATAGGCAATAATGGAGGAGAGCCAGATCATTAGAATTACTGTGTTATAGTGTAATTGGAATATGGCAAAGGATTGCTGTCTATGGGTAAACATCAGTCATACCATTATCTCCACTATACGTTATGCTTGCTCCAAAATATATGAAATAAACCTAAATAAATCTATTTAGTTTGTTGTGCAATGTAGGTAAGCTGAGATGAAACACAGTGCCAACAAACGTAAGAAGTATAGTATCAATATAATTTTCGTTGTCATTCCTCTGCCTCTATTCCACAGGAATGGAATAAGACTCTTGGAGCTCTCAGAGATCTGATGAATTGCCTCATAAATTGTAGCTTACGCTATCCTTCGCGCAAGTCGCAAGCGGCCAACTCCGCTCATGTCTCAGAACATTCGGTGCCACTCCGAGAATATGTTTCTTTTTATAATTATTTTAAATATGAAACGTTTACTTCCATATAGTAGGAATTCTAATAATATATGTAGGTATTTTAGGTTACATATTGTTTAACCAAAATTACCTGCATAATACACACATCAACACGGTCTAGGGATATTTTTAAAAAAGCGAATTACTATCAATGTGTTAATTATTTAAATGACATGTATATATTTAAAAGATACGTTATTTAATATTCTACCATTTTTTAATAATGGTTAAGGTATAGATTAAAATTTCAGGATTTTATGGAAAAAAAATGAAGCATAGACGGAAACTGTATATGAATGAACTTTTAATTTGTGAGTAAAAACTGAAAAAAATAGAATAATCATTTAATTTGTGTTTATAAACTTGAAGTTAGTAGTCTGAGAAAGCGCCCATGATGTTCATAACACATCGGCAACGATTCGGCATGCTCAGAACAAGGTTGTCAATGTCTTGCTGCGGAATATTGTCCCATGTCCTTCTGAGGTGCGCAAAAAGTTGTTCTTCTGTAGCCAGATTTTCAGGAACTTCCTTCAGAGCTCTTCTTTGCAGCATATTCCACGCATGCTCAATGGGATTCAGATCTGGCGATTGAGCAGGCCAGTCTAAGGCCCTAACATTATGTGTATGTAACCAAGCTGCTACCGTTCTCGCCGTGTGTGCCCGGGCATTGTCGTGCATGAGCAGGAAATCTTGCCCCATTTGTGTTCTGTGGGGCAAGATTACGGGCCCCAGCACCTGTTGGACGTATCGTTCTGCCGTCATATTGCCCCGCACCCAAACGAGATCCGTCCGTCCTCCAAGACGAATTCCTGCCCAAACCATAATGTTCCTCCTTGGTATGGGTGAACTTCCTGAGGGTTCTGGAGACGGCTCCATCATCCAGGAACTCGCCAAACACGCGTCCTTCGTGAATCTGGATGGAGGCCGAACCTGGATTCATCCGTGAACAGCACATTGGACCATTGGTCACGGCCCCAGTCCACGTGGTTCCGAACCCATTCTAATCGTCGTCCACGATTGCCTCTCCGTAAAGGTGGGACCCGGAGTGGTCTACGAGAGCGTAGATTGCTTTCATGCAGTCGCCTTCTTACAGTTTGGTCACTCACAAGCACTTGGTGTTCCACTCGCAGCCTTTGGACCAATTGAGTCGCCGTTGCATTTGGTTGTGCTCGCGCAGTAATTTGCAAAAATCGGTCTTGTCTGGGGGTAGTGATGCGACTTGGCCCCCGGTACCTCTCCGCTACTTCACCTGTGGCACGATAGCGTGTCCACAATCTTGAAATTAAATTTTGATGGGTCCCTATGGCCTCAGCAACATTACGCTGAACAGATCCAGCTTCCAGCATTCCCACAGCTCGTAACATCTCCGCCCTCGTGAAATGTCGGCGTTGCATGGCTACAATACCTCAATTTTAACTTTATCTTTCGTTTAAAAATGAAAAAAAACTGTAACTAAACGTAATTCGTATTGTTTTCAAAATTTCGCACAAATGAAAATTCCCTCTCCTATACATCAAGACATTTTTATGCCACCGAAACAAAAGAATTTTCAAAAATTTGAATTTGGAATTAGTCTGAGATAAATTACAAACAAATCGGTGTATAAAAGATTCCAATGCGGCCAGTACTTTTCGAGTTATTTAATTGAGTATGAAATATCCCTAGACCGTGTTGATGTGTGTATTTGAAATTTTACAAATAGACCAATAATGAATATAATAGAACGCAAATAGCTGGATAAACCTTATCTGCGATTTTCTTAGAAGTTATTAGCATCAGCTATAGACAAGATTGTTAATTTCGTATCAGATCTTAAGACAGTTAAGTATACAAGTTTCTCAGAATATGATTATATGATTACCAGTTTTGCATATATAGGCCAATCTATCTCTTGTATTGGTAATCTCAGTTCAGACGTGAATCGTTTCGCGTATGTAGGTCTGATGCTGCTAGGGAACACCTACTCCTCACTGAGGGTCAAAGTTATTGCAAAGGTCAGTTTGCCTGGATTATCATTAAATCTAAGCAGAATTACACCATGGACAGGAAAATGGCAAGAATAATGAAGACAAGGAAACAGATATGACGCTACGAGGATTTCGTGAATGGGATTTTTATTCTGGTGTATGTCGCAGGATAATTGGAAAAATGTTTTTTTTTTTTTGCGAATATTCTAGGTTGATTGGCTGATATGTACGTAAAGTATTGACGGAAGTGCTCATTTAACAAATTTATCCGAGATTATAAATAAAAATAAAAATTAAATATTGCATTGACTCTTAGATTACCCAATTAGCAAACAAAATCCAATAATACTACTAATATAATATAAAAAAAATATATAAAAATATAATATTTTCCAATTATCCTGTGACGTGAATATTTATTTTGCAGAGACATGTGTGCTTATATGCAAATACACAATTGGCGATGGTACTGGCAGTCAGGTTCATTGTTGCGGGTGGCGGCTGCGTGTCCTGCAAAGGAGAAATATCTGTTTCGGTTGGCCCACAGATAGCTGTTTAGATTTTGACAGGCGTTTGTACAAGTATTTTGCTGAGATTTACGTTTACTGTTCGCTTTACTCAAAAAGGAAAATGTTACAAATCATCAGGACTCCAGCAAAAAAAGGAGAATAAAAAACAAGGACAAAACTCTGAACGTTATTTTGCTTATCACTTTATCAAGGATGCTGCATAACGTTGTGATAACGTTGTTTTGTATGTGCGGATGTTATTCTATCAACGTTTGCGTTTTCATTAGGATTCGTAATTTCCAGGTTGGGAAATTGCGGATCCGGCGAAGTCGACGGCGCTGCACCGAGTCGCGTCAGTGACGTCACAAGCACGGGGCGGAAGGAAGAAGGGGCAGGCGGGGAGGGGGGAGGGTGTTACCTGACTACTGCATGACGTACTACTTGTTCATTAACTGCACTTGACTTCTCCGCTATATCATCTTATTATCTCACATTAGTACATATGTTTCACAGTGGTACGATTCATTTTGGTGTGTGGTGCAGGTGTAAGGAGAACCTTGAAGCACGTGTGGGTATATTAAGAATCGTATCTTTAAGACTTCTGTTTTACTACGCTGTACCGACATCACCGTTGTGTAGTATATGAGTATGAATTGTAAAGTAAATGGTTTTTCGACAACTCAAAATGCTTTTATCACTAAGCCCATTTAATTAGTAGATAGGTACAGGGTATAGAAATAAAACAACGGTCGATCTAACAATATGTAATTTTATCTACTTAGAATACATAACAGGATTTCAAAGGTCAGAAGTTAGTGTTTTCATAATGATTTGAAATTGGACATGCTCGTAGAAACTGGCTGATAAGCGGAAAACCGCCTCGTTTCGAAGAAAAGGTCAAGAATATAAGCAAATTTTATCAATGCGTAAATATTGCATTTATCCTCGTTCGGAATATCACTGTAGATTAATTCCCCGAATTAATTAAGAATGTTCTCTGAACCAACATTTATCTTAGGACTCATCCAATTTGTATTGAATTTTATTTAATGCCCTAGGCTATTATGAAACAAAGGTTTGTTACAGAAAGACTTGCAGTATGTCAATTGACTTCGGAGGATTCTTAGTAAATTGTGGAGTTGTTAGAAAAATAAACATACCCTGAAACTTCAAATGAATTAAAAGTTAGATGTTGGTGCACGATCAGAGGGTAGTACTTATTTTGATACTCAGATTCAATTTAGTCGAAACGTAAAATCCGACTGGGTCGGATTTTACATGTGTACACTGTACATGTGTTTCAAATTAATTTTATCGTTAAAACAGTCTCTATTTTCAGTCACGCTGTCAAAGCGTTCGGGGGTGACATTTTCTAATTAACGCAAAATTGATCTGTTATAAATCTGTGGAGCGGACGGCATATTTATGAAATCATTTTAGCTGACGGAAGGCTAAGCATGTTTTCACAAATTATGCCCAACTTTATGCATAGCACTTAAAGCTGAGCTGTTTTAATGGGCTGTCGCTTTTAATTTATTTTTATTGTAATCTTTATAGACTTGGTTTATATCTCTGAGATATAAGAATTTTCACAATGGTTTGATTGAGTATGTGGTGTAGTCTGGAGATTATGTTTTGTGTCGAATGCTATAATAATATGATGAAGCTAACGTATTCTTACCTCTTAAGAAGTCATGTTCAACGTGAAATTTCCACACGACATCCGCAGGGATGAGCCTGGTTTGATATTTTCAAAAGGCGTTCCGTTTAACGCTTTGCTCGTCGCTCTATAACTTATGAGTCTAGATTCCAGCAGCACTTTTCTGCTCCATTCGCCACCATGCCTCCTGCATACACGACAAGCCTGCCGTTGCGTGCTCCCGAGGGCAAATCCTAATTGACAAATCGTAAAGAAAGAGTCCCGAGCTCTATTGATTTTACCTTTACGACCCAGACTACATGCTATATCTTATAGCTATGTCATAAACATAATCCGAAATTCTCGCATACATTTTAGAGAACATATTTCGTAATGTAGGTGTCTAATTATCTGGAGGCGGGTGGTGTTAAAGATATTTTGGTAATAAATTAGCGAAGACCCTTTGTATAGGACGGGCAAGCCCGGGTCTTTGGTCGAGGGGCGATAATAGGATCCCTGTCATCATACGTGTGCCGTTTATGTGTTACTACCTGTTGAACATTAGCCGTATAAAATAATATCCGAGGACAGCTAAAGATTACGGCAACGCTGAGACAGTACATACATAAGGTATCCCTCTTACATTGAGTACATTTCTAACATACATAATTATTTAGTGAGTACTAAGTAAAGGTCGAGCCTTAGACCTATTGATAAATTATTTTAATAAAGGAGCTCCTTTTGCTTTAAAATGCTCTCTATCTCTTAGAATGTTGATTTGAAAAAGAAAAATCCTTTTATGTTGTCAATATAATATGAAATTCAGATAACTCACGTTTACATACTATTGAGAGCATTTTTGGGATTCTGTCCTATTTAGACTGGTTTCATGAGCGGCGTTTAGATTGAAAAAACTTTTAGGCAGAGTTCTACTATTGAATGATTTGAATCAAGACTACACTTCATTTAAGTATATGTACGCTCATATGAACATTCGACAGAGGTACATACGTAGATTATATTCTTGACACTTTAATCATTACAGAATGATTCGCACCGTTCACAGCTAGACGACTCAGGATGTTACGCGAGTGCGCATCAAATGCGTCTTCCTGTTTAATATAATAAACTACAAAACAATGGCACCGGCCACAGGTTGACTCACAGTTTTAGACTATATTTATATCCCACAACCACGACAATGGCGCGGCTATAACTACCACAGAACATAGTCACTCCGTGACCTCGGAATGAGTATGTTCAGTAGGTATTCTACATGAATTGGATGATATAATATACAATTACAAGAATAATAAAACCAAAACAGTCCAAAACATTGCAAACACATTTTGAGGGTAGATCCATTTTAATTCACAATTTCTACGGTCTCAAAGAATTTGAGTGAAGATGTTCGTATAATATGACTGCTTACAGGATAAAATCAAGAGTGTCAGATTTGTAAGATCTCCTAAAGACTAAAATGATGAAACATTAATCTTGTTATGGTGTCAGAAAGTTGGCACTTAGTGCAGGCAAAGTGTCATGCAGTCTAGTCGTAATCGAGCCGGGCGTGGAAGCTACGTTGAAGTACTTAAGAACTATCTACCAGCACACTACTAGCAAGTATACTAAGGCATGTGATTCCCACACCCGCAGCAGCACATATTGAGCATCAGATGCTATCAGATACTACTATTCAGAGCACTCGATGTGGTCAAACAAAGGTCAAATCTTAATTTACCCATCAAGATAACATAATTTAAGAACACAGCTGCTATGACTTAATGCTATCATCACGTTATTCAAATGACAGATAAAGCAATTTATGTAATTGTGTAAACAAACTCATTACGGATCTTTTAATGTTTTGAAAAGCATGAAGCGAAAAGAAAAGTCGTTTGTCTTCGCCTAATTAACTCCAGGTAGACTGTCGCTGGATAAAACAGCGTGAGTTAAAGTTTTTCTAGACCTAGACAAAACAAAAGGCAGGATTGATCGCGGAGCTTAAAAGATTATTCACAAATGTAGAAGGTATATAGTTTATAAATACGGTCGGCATGGTCGGCAATTGTCGGCCATCATGCGGCAATCAACCTCGCTAAATGAAGATTTCCTGTTGTTGTGAGGTCTCTTGTTGGCCGCAGAGGGTGACATCATTTAGACTGCTCGCTATATTTTCCTCTTAACGTTTTCCTTACACGGACATAATAACCTTAATCCATTGTTAAAGTCTGTGTTCTATAGGAAATGGGTAGCTTCAATTAAAAAGATTTACTAGAGCATTGCAATTCAAGGAATTAGACGTATGACATAACATGGTGCTCAATAAAATGAATACGTCCTCAATCCTCATCAAACATCATTATTAAAATCAAAGGTGATTCCGGTCAATTTGTTGTTAAAATACATGTTAATTACAACAAAAATGAACATAAACCAAATTCCAACAATCCTTGAACATATTATGAAATTATAAGCTTTATGAAATTAACATGTTAGGTACATAATAATTTTACGAGGATAGTGGTGAGCTTTCATTAGTTATCATTATTATTTTGCTAGTTGACATTGTTTGCGGGTGAATTATACCTATTGTGTATTGTACCATTACTTTCTGTGCATAAATTAACGACAGTCAAGAATTCAATTTTACGTGTCAGTGGTTATTTTAATTCTAATGAGTCACCTAATAAAAGTAATTGAAATAAAACAAATAGTTTTTGCGTTTTTCTTTATAATTCTAATCTTACTGAAATTAATGAGTGAACTAATGAATGTGCGATACTTAAATATACCTACATAGCTTTAGAGGTATTTTTTTGGTCTGTGTGTGCTACTGTATTAGACGTAGATTTCGACCTGGTAGTTGAGCCCAGATCCCCGGTCGCTCTTGAGCCTGATGTTGGCGTATGAGAAGCCGACTCCTCCGGCCGTGACGCTGGGGATGGCATCCGTGTGGTCTAGATCCCGCAAAATTATACCCTGGAAAAAGAAAAGTTTAAAGTTACACATAATAAAAATAATCTCTCAAACATACAAACAGGAATCCTGAATTCATAACACAACTTTAGGGCAGTCGTGTTACAACAAATAAATATCTTTTAATAAAAAAAAATAGGGTAAGATATACAAAATAACGGCTCCGGCCCATCTCGTAACTTACCTATTTCGACAGCTAAACAAAAGACGTGCGAAACAAGTGAAAAAGTGAGCCAACTCGTAACTATTTTAATTTTAGTACATTGAATCCCATTTCGTCAATCATAAATTTCAACTGTTTTTTTGTACAGTACAGTCAGCTCTCAAAGTTACAAGGAAACCATTTGTTGATTTTGCTATTTTTTGTCTCGCTCTGGCACACTAAGGTTTGTTAAGACAGAACTCAATTTTGAATTTGAACAGAAAGTACTAGGAGAACAGAATGAAGAAGGAGATGTTGGTGCCGCTGAAATCGTCTTTTTACTGAATACCCAACAATAAGTACTAGGAGAACAGAATCGTAAAGATGTTAGTCCCGCCGTTTACAATACTACCCGTCTACTACTACCGACTACCAGACTTACAAAAGGGGATCGGGATATCATGTTACCCAGTTACTAGATTATTGTGAAAATCAGATAATCTGGTTAGACAAAATGATGACGCTACGGTACCTATACTATCAAGTAAATTAGCTTTTACCAAATCTTCTCAATAAACGAGTTATGGTACAGGTAATGTAGGCTGTACGAAATAAAAAATAATAATGGTCGCTAATATCAGTGTATCCAATATCATAATAATAACATATCATATAAAAACTTGCAGATGGTGTTCATCGACCTCGAAAAAGCATAGGACCGGGTACCTCATGAGGTTTTTTGGTAGGCCCTGAAAGAAAAAGGTATGCCTGGGAAGTATGTGCAGTTAATCCGAGCAATGTACAATTGATGTAGTACCCAAGTCCGGTCTACAGCTGGCACTAGCAACAAGCTTCAATGTGGTTGTTGGTTTGCGCCAAGGCAAGGTTCGGCTCTAAGCCTCTCCTCTTGTTGAGGAGAATGGAGGAAAACAACATGTGTGGCGCCGACCCCAAGAAACATGAGATAAGGGCAGGAAGATGATCATTACTTTTTATTACAATGTTATTATTTTTTTAAAGTGCAGTTCTATTAAGTATTAAATATTGGAACTATTTGTTGTCTTAGTTACAAGTTTATTTACTTTATTTCTCATAGCAGGAAGGTTAATTTTTGTAAATAATAAGGAACAGTTATTGTGATTGTTCTTAGTAGTTCTCCTGAGTGCTAACTGTACTTGCCGAACAAAACGTTTACCAAATGGGATTCAATGTATGAAGATCAAAATAGTTACGAAATGGGACTTTTGTGATGCTATATTGTTTAGTTGTCGAAATGGGAAAGTTACGAGATGGGCCGGAGCCAAAATAACAGTTATTGAAGTTTAGCTTAAATCTTATACTATGTCAAGTTCACAAAACAAAAATATTTTTTTTTGCAAAAAATAAAACCGACTTTAAAAAACACATCAAAGTGAAAAAAACTTTAGCTTCAGAAGTCGGTGACTTCTGTGTGTTTGATTCAGTTTCTTTGCCACCGATTTCTGAAGCTAAAGTTATTTTTCACTTTGATGTGTTTTTGAAGTCGGTTTTTTTTTTTGTCAAAAAGGTTTTTATTTTACCATTTTTAGTAGTAATATCTTATACAAATATTAGCTATACATTTATTTTAACATAACATAACATCACGCCTGTATTCCCCGAAGAGTTGGTCTGAGGTGTACCCAATAGTACCTACACCCACATTTGGCCAGTTATGTTTAAGACCAATGTAATAGGGGGCGAGGGCTGGCGCAAATCCAGACTCCGTACCTGCTACTGAGAAATTCCTGATGGAAAAACCCAATAACACTTTGCCTGGGAATCGAACCCAGGGCCTCATGCTGAGTAGTCGCCACCACTAGACCAACGAGGCAGTCATTTATTTCATATTGTTAACAATACATGTCATGGTAATAGTCTTATCCCCAATAAAATGGAACCTAACACACCTAACTGTCCAAATATGGGTATACTGTACACATCTGTATACCTCCTCAGAGCATAGAGGCGTGATGATATGTTATGATGTTGTGAAAACAACAAACATCCAAGCGATTGCAGCAATCACGACCGATTTGCTGTCTATAATTGAAGAGTTCCATTGTATTTCTCCGAAGATCACGATCAGATCTTCACCAAATTTAAACGGGACCACCGCGAAGTAATTTTCTTCGAAACAAAACAAGAATCATCGAAATCGGTTCATAATTGGCGAAAAAAAAGCTGAACATACACACAAAAACAAAAAAAAAAAAACAGACGAATTGATAACCTCCTCTTTTTGGAAGTCGGTTAAAAAGAAAACAGATTGTTAGTTTTTTGAAATTTTCTGAATGATTTTATAATGTATTGTTTCTTGTGTTTGGGTGTGCTGTGTCACACTAAACATTCGACTATTCAATCTCTTTATTGGGCCACTAATACTCGTATACGGGCTGTGCCTAGTTCGGGCCCCACGGCTACTTTTGAATTCTTTTAACTTTTATCCTCACTATAATATTTTTTTTCTATCTTGTACGTTACCTAACTTGTGTGTGTGTGTCAAATTTATTTATCTAAAAATCTAGATTAATGTCAAAACATTAACCATATTATATTTTCCAAATTATTCGTAGAAACGAAGTTGTCAACAATATACATACTTAGGTCGATTTGGGACCTCGCAACGTGTCGTGTTCTGCCGATAATTACAAGTTCTGGGAACAAGTCTATAATATCCCGTAGATAATTATAACAAATAATTTTGTTTATAATCTCAAAATGTGCAAACAAAGTTAAAACTTGCGTGTATGACTATGGACGAGGAATCCTTATAGATTCCTAGGTGCTTGTTAACTTTTGTGTCTTGTTTAACGTTTTTGTGAAATTAACAACGACGTATGGTCGGGCCTACGCTGTCCTCCCATATTAACGTTGTAAAACCATATAATTTTGAAAAAGTAACCATGGAGTTCCCCATAGGAAACGACCAACCCAGATCGTGCACCTTTTGTCGACGTTTTATAAGTGCCCATGTAGGCCTATGTGTAATAAAATACACACATCAACACGGTCTAGGGATATTTTTAAAAAAGCGAATTACTATCAATGTGTTAATTATTTAAATGACATGTATATATTTAAAAGATACGTTATTTAATATTCTACCATTTTTTAATAATGGTTAAGGTATAGATTAAAATTTCAGGATTTTATGGAAAAAAAATGAAGCATAGACGGAAACCGTATATGAATGAACTTTTAATTTGTGAGTAAAAACTGAAAAAAATAGAAAAATCATTTAATTTGTGTTTATAAACTTGAAGTTAGTAGTCTGAGAAAGCGCCCATGATGTTCATAACACATCGGCAACGATTCGGCATGCTCAGAACAAGGTTGTCAATGTCTTGCTGCGGAATATTGTCCCATGTCCTTCTGAGGTGCGCAAAAAGTTGATCTTCTGTAGCCAGATTTTCAGGAACTTCCTTCAGAGCTCTTCTTTGCAGCATATTCCACGCATGCTCAATGGGATTCAGATCTGGCGATTGAGCAGGCCAGTCTAAGGCCCTAACATTATGTGTATGTAACCAAGCTGCTACCGTTCTCGCCGTGTGTGCCCGGGCATTGTCGTGCATGAGCAGGAAATCTTGCCCCATTTGTGTTCTGTGGGGCAAGATTACGGGCCCCAGCACCTGTTGGACGTATCGTTCTGCCGTCATATTGCCCCGCACCCAAACGAGATCCGTCCGTCCTCCAAGACGAATTCCTGCCCAAACCATAATGTTCCTCCTTGGTATGGGTGAACTTCCTGAGGGTTCTGGAGACGGCTCCATCGTCCAGGAACTCGCCAAACACGCGTCCTTCGTGAATCTGGATGGAGGCCGAACCTGGATTCATCCGTGAACAGCACATTGGACCATTGGTCACGGCCCCAGTCCACGTGGTTCCGAACCCATTCTAATCGTCGTCCACGATTGCCTCTCCGTAAAGGTGGGACCCGGAGTGGTCTACGAGAGCGTAGATTGCTTTCATGCAGTCGCCTTCTTACAGTTTGGTCACTCACAAGCACTTGGTGTTCCACTCGCAGCCTTTGGACCAATTGAGTCGCCGTTGCATTTGGTTGTGCTCGCGCAGTAATTTGCAAAAATCGGTCTTGTCTGGGGGTAGTGATGCGACTTGGCCCCCGGTGCCTCTCCGCTACTTCACCTGTGGCACGATAGCGTGTCCACAATCTTGAAATTACATTTTGATGGGTCCCTATGGCCTCAGCAACATTACGCTGAACAGATCCAGCTTCCAGCATTCCCACAGCTCGTAACATCTCCGCTCTCGTCAAATGTCGGCGTTGCATGGCTACAATACCTCAATTTTAACTTTATCTTTCGTTTAAAAATGAAAAAAAAACTGTAACTAAACGTAATTCGTATTGTTTTCTAAATTTCGCACAAATGAAAATTCCCTCTCCTATACAAAAGACATTTTTATGCCACCGAAACAAAAGAATTTTCAAAAATTTGAATTTGGAATTAGTCTGAGATAAATTACAAACAAATCGGTGTATAAAAGATTCCAATGCGGCCAGTACTTTTTGAGTTATTTAATTGAGTATGAAATATCCCTAGACCGTGTTGATGTGTGTATTTTGATATTGATTTTATATTTTGACGTGGCGAAACGAATTTTTAAGGATAGTAGCAGGTGGCGTTCTGTAGTTTCTGTCTATCCCCATGCAGGGGAAAAAAGGTAAGTATATGAATGTATAGAAAAAAAAATCAACATCACTTTTTACTTCGAAATTATATGTGTAAATTCTGTATAATTTTAATCATGTTATTTTTTAAAAGGTCTGCCCACGATGCTGCCCACCTGCTGAAAGTGGTTTCAGCTGCCATAATAGTCGGACACCTACAATACCAAAAGGTGTTCCGACTCGGTGCCGGCTTTAATTTGGCGCGCTTTCAGCTTTTCCAGTGTAAATAGTTCTGAATGATGTTTTGTGCTAGTAAATGAATGTTAAAATTCGAGTTTTAATGACGGAAACGCTTTTAGCGTGCGAAATGAGTCGTGAAAATAGTTGCGAATATGTATCTATGTAGTAGATAATATGTTACATACCTAGTTATAATAAAGTATAATATAATGTTTACGATCCTCAGGTCATGAGGTAGGTATTACGCATCTTCTTGCAATGGCTTACGTATTATCTTATTATTATTGATTGTATAATTTTACGTGTCTAGCATCACGATGAGTCGATTATCTTTAACGTTTGTGTCTGCACGAGGTGTTATGTCACTCACACAGTTAATAATCATTAACTGTGTGAGTGATTAGATGTTAGGAATGATATCTATGGTAAGTTGGGTTGCAGTACATCAGACATAATTATTGAGAGTTCTGTACACATGTCTCTTTTACCAAAACTCCCGTTTTAAGAAAACAATGGCTTTGCAGTTTGTAGTACTTACATGAGCGACTCGCCAAAAGAAGGAAAAGTTGCAACAGCAGAGGCAGTCACCTCGACGTTTTATAAACTCAGGCATAAAATAAATATGACGTAATATGTTTTATAACCGGTTCCAAAAAAAGGCTTTCGCAAGTCAACAATTTTTTTTATTAAGTCACATCACCTACTAGATTGTTGATATATATATCTTCCAAGGTACATACAATCTCATACATATTTATTATTATGCCAAGGTGGGCAACTTGGATTCTAGTTTTATAATAACTCCAACAACTTTACGAGTATGAGTCATTGCAGTTCGACTAAGCCCGGGGGGAATCCGGACAATTCCCTTGTGAGGATGTCTGAAGTCTGAGCTAGTCTTATAATAAAGATTATATGAAAGTTTTATTATTTCTTCAGCTATAAATCCACGGTCCTCCATTGTGCTCAACAAAATAAATAAATAAGTTGTTTTAATTTGTTTCACAAAATTCTGCTCTCATTTTGTCTTTTTTTTAATTTTTGAATATGGAAAAAGCTGTTAGGAAATTCGATACAAGGAAGATTCCGTCCTCAATGAGGATTGAACTGCGATGATCTGAGTTGTAATTAATAAAATGACTTAGGTATATCAGATTTTGTCGTTAGAAAAATTATGGCAATTTGTACTTCTGAACAATTAGTCAGAAGTTTCGTAAATCTTCATCAATACAAAACAAAGGCGAAGACTGAAGAAGGTGCTATTAATAATATTCTAATATTTATCGTTCAAAATACCTATTCAGTTCGAGTAAGTTAACGGTTTACAAACCGCAAAGCCATTTACAGAACAATATTAGTAGATACACAAATGAGAATAATTAACGTTCTGTGGGCATCAAAGTTGTTTGTGAAAACCTTAATTAAGACCTGTGACAAAGACCCAAAAATACCTAAAAGTCATTTTATTTTTCATTTTAACGAGCTAGAAATATACATCCCAGAAACTTGCTTTTACTAAAAGCAATAAACGTTACCTTACTGACAAAAACATTAACAAAAAAAGCCAATTCATCTCTTGCACGGTGCCAAACAAAGCTTTATATGACACGCAATTGCTGAACGTAAAATCACGGCAAAAAGGCTTTTTATTTGTTACAACAGTAAAAAAACCTTTGCGGTTGAGTATCAATTAAATAAATAAGATCAGAACGATTGTACATACTTATGCATCATGTTTACGTTTTACGTAGAGTTTCGCAATAAAAGAAAACCTTTTCCCAAAACGATCCTTACTCACAGTATTATGATATGTATGTGGTTTCAAAAACATTCAATAGTGCTCGCTTACTCGTAAGTAAGCAGTAAGGCTATTCAAATACGGAATAGAAGTCAGTTTAGGTACCTGGCTATGGTTGAAATATTTGCAAGAAGGTTTTATGTAGTTAAAGCTTTGTTTACACTACTTAGGGCATTTCTTGTCGCTAGAATGACCCGCATTTTTCCGCATTGCACTTTTAATTTACTTTTATTGTAACGAACTATGTGGTATGATAACTTTTGTCTATAATAAAGTATCATAGTCTGGGCGATTATTGACACATGTTTCAAGGCGCAAGCGCATCTTATTAATCCGAACAGTTACTTGAGCTACTCCTGGAGGAAACTTTACCCACGGGCACGGTAGCCAGACCCTCTGACCCTCTGTTCTTTATAGATTAATTACTTAATAGGTAAAGTCGTTCCCCTATACTAGATATGTAGACATAGTATTTGTATGCCGGAAATTACAAAATGTTCCACAAATAGTGTGCGAAGGTTGCTATACGACTACAGACGCGGTAATAAATAAACCAAAATGATTCGTGCTTTTGTCCTGCATTGCGGCCCGGAACAATACGCGCATTCCTGCACAGACACTCGGTACTTCCTATTTCTACAAAAATGTGAGGAATGTTTGCTTGCAATTAGCTGTGTACAAGGCCTATGGTATAAAACGTGAAAGCTACATGAGTTATGTACGAAGTTGTATAAAATATTACGCATTGCTTGTTCCAGGTTTCAACTGGTTATGACTGGAATTAAAACAATGGATTCTTGGTCTTGGTTAATGGTCTTACCTAGCTCGCACGTGATAATAAGGCATAACATTTCTGATAAATGGTAATTAGTTGAACAGTTCAAATTGGCCTTAATCTTAAGATACGAGTATGATTCATGTTATATACAGATGGAGTTTGTTATCAACGCGTAGGCAAGTGCTTGGCGTGACCCTAATTGCTAACATAAAACGAAAGCCGAAATCCTTATTGACATCGTTATTCTTGACGACTCACTTGCCTAGGGTTTGGGACGCCGTATCTAAATACCTTTCGCTTTCCCAAAGAAAATAGATACATAGAGAAGAGCAAAACTGTTTACTTCGTCTACTGTGCGGCGCTGTAGTTTACAATCTGTTGGCCCAACTGACGCAGGCGAAAATATTAATAAATAAGTTGCGTTGTATATTTGCAAGAGCCAAGTGTAATTCAAAAAATCAGTTGACAACGAACACGTAATTAAAATTTACAAAGTGCTGTTGTCGCAATTAGATCACCTTTAACTTTGTCTATGAAACTTAGTGCCAGTTATCGTTAAGAACTTCTACTGAAGTCAATCAAGTCAAGGTTTGAAAGTATAATTAAATATCTTTTATTAGAAATTTAATTAAGATATAATAGGCACCTAGCTACTAAAAAGGGTGCGAAGAAAAGCGTTAAACAATCTAATTATTAAAAAAATAAATAAAACACAAAATTGTTTACCTTAATAATTTGTTGTCCTGGATCGGAAAAGAACACTTCTTTAACTCGCTTCTTGAGTGGAATGGCATTGTACTCGGCTTTCTGCTGATGTATCAATCGGTTGTTGAAACTGGAGCCCACAATCAGATCCTTACAATGGACAACACAAATGATCGACAAAAGAACGACGAATAATACAGGCGCGGTCTTCATTTTGCTGGTAATGTGTGTAACGTATTAGGTAATGCGACCCGGTCAGTGGATGTCGATCGACTGGTTAACTCGCCTTCGCGTCGTATACAAAAACTCGTTTACCTCACAACTCACGGAGTGAGTAAGCGGAAAAAGTGTTTAGGTGCTAAACAAGGGCTCTCGTGACTGCGTACATACAATATTTATACCTATTTACATACTTAGTTACTTACTTATTGATTTCTCCCAACTTACGTTTTATTACGTGTTGTGTTCTACGTTTGACAAAACAAAGCCATGGTGAACTGTGAATCATTTACTAGCTCGGTAACTACCTGGCACCTTTGTCTTGCGACTCCTTGACAATGAAGTTCATGATATATTCATCGTAATAGTTAGTAAGGGAGGGTATCAAGTGGCCCAAAATGTTAATTGTCATAATGTTGTAATTGTACTGCCGCTTATAGCACGAGCTGTTCTTAATTTGGTATTTGGGCAATTAGGGTTGTTATTGTAAACACAGTGCGAGTGTCGGCAACTTGGCAGCCACAAGGACAGCGGAGCTCTGAGACATCACCCACATTCGAATAAGTTTGAGCGAAATACGCATTATCCCAAGGTCTCCGGCAGACCGTGTAGGTCAAATTCAAATTCGTGAACTTATAAGTTTACAAGTTTGACTTTGGCGTTGTTTAAGCTGTATTATAGTGTACAAGTTTAGTATAGAATGGGGTTAGCTATCCGGAGAAATGGAAAATGCTCGACTGAAATGATTAATGTCGGATAGACTGGCTTTCTTACAGCCGGTGAAAAGCTGATAATACCACTCATCTTATACCAGTATGAGCAATGATAAAAAAATAAAAAGTTTCAAGTCGAAGTGTGAGCATGAGTTACAAGACGTGGGTGGCTAAATTACAATTTCAGTACCAAAACCGACAAAGAAACAACCTGTGCCAAATTGGGAAAAATATAAGCAACACGTTTTGAGTTTGACCTTTAGGAAAGTTCTCAGGTAACTAGTTAGACATTCATAATACAGCCTAGATTATCCGCTTGTTTTGTATTTTAAGTACCTATTAGTAATGTTTCTGAAAAATGCCCCGCTGTATCCAATATTATAGCATAACCATTGATCTACATATGCAGAAACTATGTTTCACTTCTTTTCTTATTTCACAAAGCAAATTGCCGGTCAGTTCTCAAGGATTTAAGTTATTTCATTTTGAATATTCGTGCAGCTTATCAGAATTCTTTGCGTAAAATTCCCGATAACCTCGACAGAGTGTATCGGTTATTTACATTTTGCTAACAAAGTGTTCTCGCTTCTTTTATCGTGTTCAAGAAAATTTCATATTCTATTAGGAATTTTATAATATATAACTGAATTTGTACTTTTACTACCAATACTATTTTATGGAGGATTTTTACGGTGTGACGAAGTTTTAAAAGGAGATTTTGATACGTTATGGTCTATCTCAAGCTGTTCGTCAGTAAGGTGACTGTATGTCTAGACCTCTTGTTGAAGGAGAAATAATTCTAATAACGAAAGAAAAAACCGGCCAGTTGTGAGTCGGACTCGCACACAAAGGGCAAATCCGTAGCACCATACAATTTAATAACAATTATTTTAACGCTCATTCATATGTCAATTAACACATTCAGAATTTTATAATGACTAAAAAAGAAAAGTAATGCTCTGCAGTTTCACGAAACAGTCCTACTCGTATCTCAAAAACAAATTATGAAACCTTAGTCTTACCATTTTTTTTTATTTTTTCAATGAAAGTTCTTTTTGCGTTCTACAAACCACTTTTTTTTACAATGATCGTTCGCTTTCTTCTAGAAAAAATCTAGAAGCAAAAAGAAAGAGCTGTAAAAATTGTGTGCCTCCACACAATTTTTACAGCTCTAGAAGTAACTATCTCATCAAACATTGACTTAAGAAAAAAAGTATTTTAGGAATTTCGACATCATTTTTTAACAGCTTTTTTAATATCTCACACAGTTATACAAATACTCGAAAGTAGATTTTTTTATAATAATTAATTTCAACCCTCCTGATTCATTTTATGGAGCGCTACAACCATTATTATTTTAAATTTTATCACTTTTGTGTAGTGGTTCATCCTACTCTCTAAATTTCATCTACATGGACAGTTTCGGAGTAAAATAGCTGTGACGTAAGGACGGACAGACAGACAGATAGGACGAAACTATAAGGGTTCCGTGTTTTGCAGTTTCGCAACGGAACCTTAAAAGACGATTTTGTTTTCCCAAAAAAAAGGTAAAGAGACGCCTGTTCAATAGACTAGAGCAACGTAAAGCTAAAGTTGAAATCGTTGTGGTTCCTTATGCTGATGTTGACGTTTTATGACTAAGCGGCGGAAAACGCGGGACTTTCCAAACACCGAGTACGTACTCAAGCCTGGTTTAGGGGAAAAACTATTCATCCAGTCAATCTATCTCAGCTGATAGCTGAATAAACATCGGTTCAGATAACCCAGAGTAGTTCAGACGTGCGACGTGCGCTTTACAAATGTGTTTATCTTTACACGCGAAAATAAAGCGAAGAGGAAAACAAAATCTCCTTACTGACTTACCGTTATCACCCGTCTTACTTGTCAACACTTATTCAGCGCGTTTAAACTACTAAAATAGCGGGGTAGCTTATCTGTTTGCGAAATTCGTGTAGCAAAGCCATCGCGGAGGTAGCGCTCTAAGCATAGGTAATTTATTTCCTGCAAAGAAGCAAAGTATGCCGAGCCGGAGCGTTTGTACACATTAACGTGGCACACCTCATGAAAAATCGCTTAGGAGACGGAGTTCGTGATAAGTTATATAACAATGAATGTACTTTATCCCTTTTCTTTTGGCCCGTTTAAAGTACGCTTCGTTACTCGACACCACTTGTCACGAGAATAATTGTTCGCCCAAGTTTTTCTTTTTGCTGGGAAAAGATGCGAATTCTTTCGAATCAATTTAGTGCGCTTACCTGTTATGTAGGTACTGTATACAGTCATGTGTAAAAAGTCGATTACGCTTGATTGAATTCAAAAAGTGAATTTCAGCTAAACATTTGAGAGTGTATATATTTTGGAGTAAATATTATAATTGTGAGCAACCTTTAGAAAATTAAACTATTCGAGCTACTTTTGGAGTAAACCGATTTTAATTTTCACAATATGAAAAAAATATCTTTTATTCCACAATAATGTCATTATAGGTATTTACCGTCGACCGCAAACCAATGGATCACTTAAACTACGATAATCACCCCTACTGCTACGACATGACGGAACTGTCAATGTCAATGTCGCTAATTCGTGTTTTTAATGACAACAGAACTTTCTGAGTTAAAGTGTCGCAAACATACTGCTTAATTTGATTAATATTATTTTTTCAAAGTCATAAATAACCGTGAATAGCTTTTGAGAAAGCAGTAATAGTGACTCAGATGACCTAAGTTTTATAAGCTCTTCTTATTTATTAGTTTACAAGATTTAGGTTCAAATAAATATGATTTATATAAAAACTAAGGCAAACTCAAGCGTAATGTTTGGCCTTAAAAATAAGATATTGTCTAATTTATGTACCTTTATGTGAAACGTTCAACTGAAAATGAAACAAAACGTCGTGTACGACCTACAGTATTATTGTGAGTAAATAAATATTTTGCACATTTTCATAATTTTCTGGTAGAAATAGTTCACAGTTACTGATCGATTTAATAACATCGTAATACTCACATATTCTATCGAAGAAAACCGCAAGGAGAGAAGAGTGGAAGGCTATTGAGGAGGCCGTTGCCCAGCATTGGGAAAAAATAGGCTTAAAAAAAATACTCATATATACACGTGACACTGAGAAAACGCAAAATTTCACAGAAGTCACTGTGTTTAACTTTCCAATCGTACCACGTTTACAATGTACACGTTTTTTGCTTAAAAATCACGCATGAAAGTACCGATTCAATAACTTAGTTCAACCAACAATGAAAACTGATATCAGTAGGTAATTATACAACTTTTAGTGTTTGAACACGCTTTGCAAACCTAACCAATTTAAAAAAGCACAAATTAAGCATTTTTAAAGAAGCTAATTTATTTAGCAATAAAATAGCAGCGAAGAACTGAGTGTTTCTTTAAGTAAATGGATCTAATGTTTAATTATTACAATATTTTTTCTTTTTAATGGAGCCTGGATACTTGGAAGTAAAACTTAAATTATAGTAAAATTAAATGTACTGTGTTTGCTAAGTAAAAGTTGATTTATATTTGCCTCTAGGAATAGTATTCCATTTTAAATCCATTCACTCCCCTATATCTATTATTTATATTATGTAGCTCAGAGTTCTTCGGCCAAAGTTGGATATGCTAGCCTCTTTAGGGCACATGAAAGAGCAGCACACCAAAGCTCTCTACAACCATACTAGAATGCCAGCCACTTTAGAGCACACGAAAGAGCAGCACACCAAAGCTCTCTAAAACCACACTAGAATGCCAGCCACTTTAGAGCAAATGAAAGAGTTCAACCACACTAGAAAGCCATCGAATGCAGTCGCTGTGGCCGAAATCGGCTAGATGGCATCATAATCATCATCATCATTATGTCGCTATTCTAGTATTACGATTGTTGATTCCATCCTGGTACCAACTTTAGTACATAATTCTGTCGTTGGAGTTTTCTTCATAAGTATTCCAAATCTTTGACCGTATACTTAAGTTAGAAGAAGATTGTGTCTGAATCTAGATTCCGTATATCTTCAAATTAATTATAATTTTGATTTATTGGATTTAATTACAAAAACAGTTTCCTTTTGGATGTTCTAACATAGTAATATTACGGCTGCGCAAACGGACAGAATACAAAATTAAAGAAATGCATTTTGCAATTGCTCCTGCCTGGGTAATATGTACATTTGTAACCCAGATTTAACCAAAATTTGCATAATGCTTTAACTTGTCACATAACAGCGCAGGAACAGTGGCTATACTGAGTTTAAATTGCATTTTGGTAGTTTGGGAATGTTGCGGCTGCATGTGCGTGGCCGCATTTTAGCACTAAAATATAACCGGCGATAATTGGTTGTATCTACATAAACTGGCAATATTACGGATTACTATTGCCAAATTAGTAAACGGATTAACAGCTTAATAGTTACATGGTTTGCTAATGGAATTAATTTAATTAAAAATGTAGGTTTACTGGGAAACTTTTCTACTCACTTTCATCGTCGTTAGTTGACGGCCCACAAAGCGAGTGTGGATTTCAAATCTTTCTTAGATTTTATAGTAGACATTCCAGACCGCTCACTTTTCCCAATGTCCAGTTTCTTTTGTGTTGATACGCGTGAAGTCCAATAAAATGGCTTTGACTCTCATACCTAAGGGTTTTTTCATTAAAATGTTGAGCACGTCGAATAGAAGTTCGGGCACGCGTACCTACCTACCAAATAATATTTTCTTTCGTCGTTAGTGCTACTCGGTAGACTGTACAATGGAGCGAGGAATGATTCCTATAATAGTTGATTCTGTAAACCTGATAGTTACAATGATTAGTTTAAGTGGAAGAGCACGATTAATATTCGGTGGGTCGCCGTCATTCACTGAATAATCAGCGCGGGTCGAGGTGACTCCTTCGAGATGTTATTAGGATTGGAAGTGGTGCTCACTTACATTAGTATTATATGATTATGTTAAAGGTAACACGATAAAAGACTAGACTGTAATTATATTGGCCCGAATTATGGAACGAAATCGAGTGCCGACTCTGATTTAGTTACGCACAAGATCGTGAAGTGAATCGGGAACCCAATTATTATACATAATTACATTCTTAGATAATGTGACTTAGGTACCTACTCCTATTTTAATAATGTTGTAGGATTTAGTTTTTCTTTGCACGATGTGGCGACTACTGGCAAGGGCCAGTAAAGATTTTGTTGCTTGTTTCGTTTATTGCGCGTGATAACAAAGAATTAATAAAAATCCCATAATTTATTCGTAAATACTTTTGACCCTGAAATTGATGTAGAGTCTAAAGAAGGGGAATGCCAACGCACGAAGGCTGGGCGGTAGAATCTCTGCGAAGCCGCTGGGATTAGCGTCAAACGAAGAAAAAGAGAGGCGGGAAATAAGCCGTAATCCATGAGACGTGACCTAAATTCTTCCTTAAACATCGACGATTTGATATCCTCGTGAAAACAATTTGATTTCTCCCTTTCTTTTCTAACCGTGCCCTTTGACAGTAAATTGGATTGATCCGTGTTTTACGCATGATCATTTGCATAATTTGTCTACATATTCAGTAGACGAATTTTATATTTATTTACACTTCAATGTAATTTCTGTTTTGACTTGGTAATGATGTCGTGCTCAGGTTTATGTTTTGCGATATTTACGTATCGAATGCGTAGGCAAGCTCACCGACATCGACAGGGTGGCTACCGAGCGGTGGGGAGTTTGAATCCACCCGTTAGTCTGACCATGGTGATGGTGCATATTTAATTAATAAATAATTATACAAAGTATACTGTTACTTAAGTAAGTAGATTTCCTTAAAGTTACAATTTACAATAAAATGGACATGTAATGTAATCAAATAGCACAATGAAGTTAACACTGTATTTAAGGAATATTGAACAGGCAAAGTGAGACAAAGCGAAACACGGGAACTGTGAATAGCTTATTATTCAGCGCAAGTAGACCTGCTTGAAGGTGCTCATACAGCTTGGCAGCCTTTACTTATACATACACTTTTTTATGTTTAACGGTCTTTACGTTATCGGCTTTTGTGAGCCTTTGCTGAACGACTTACGCCATTCGCTCTTTTGAGAAACTCCGAATCAAAAATAAAGGAACTTTTTGTGAAAATGTACTTACTTTCCTTCCTGGGTTAGTCAATTAAAATCTGTTGTTAGAAACCGGTGTCTGGGAGAGTCATAAAATCAATTGTTAGAGACGGGCGTATGGGCGAAAATGTATCCGCTTGGTATTGCAACCCGATGGTCTGCGGCAGTCGTCTCGCGTCCGTAACACAAACATAATGTGACGGAAAACACCAATGATTACGTGTTAAAAAAAAAAGGAATGCACTTTTATTTTTCTGTAAGCTTATCAGTATAAAAATACAATTATTTTATCAAAACATACACAGGAACAATAGTTGTTAGCGCGCGTCGAAAGAAATGGCCTTGCTTTTTATAATTTCGCAAAACAAAACACGGGGCACGATGAGTCGCTAGATGTAATCGAGCTAAATGTTAAAGAGCAACCGTTTACATTAACCGCTTTTGTGAAACAAATGAAAACTACGCTCTGGGGCAGCGTTTCTAAGTAAAATAATTCTTTACTTTTTGTATCAGCATTCTAATTTTCTTTTGTGAACACTCAATTCTGAAATTATATAAGCTATCCCTGGATACGGGATTGCATTAAATTAATCAAGAATTAGTGAGTAGGTACCAGGTACCGGTTTATTTTCAGATGAGTTTTTGATAATTTACGGTAGAGAGCAACGGTGCCATTAATGAGTTACGTTTTGCTCTAAAACTGTTATTTATACAAACATGAGTTTGGGCATAAATATTCATTCATATTTACATAGATTCAAAAGATTACGTATAAATGCTGAAATAAAAACAAAACCAATTATAAAATATTCAGAACAATAAAATGTTGGTAAGCTCGCATTTATCTGACATGATACGGAGCCGAGAGCTGTCTGAAAACTATTAGTGTTCTATTCATGTTATATTTTGCTATACTGGGCACGATTCCAAACTCTGAATTCACTAAATATTAGAGCTCTTAAGGTAACGAAAATCCCAAACGGAATCGACTTTATCAAGCATCAATTCGATGTCAAAGAGCAGTGGGAAGTGGCGAGTTAAGCAGTCGGTAACAGATGTGAGAACTAAATTTCAATTGCATAGAAAATGACACGAGGTGGCCACGGCTTCTAATAGAAATAACTTTTGGAGCTTCCCACAATTATTGGCGAGGGCCGGAAGATTAGGAGGATTACGTATATGTGAACAAGCCGATATAATTCGTCCACACTTTGCGCAATGTTTCAATAACCCATATCACGGATTAAAGGGTTTTGGTTTGCGCATAATCCTTTCTTATTCCTTCGTAAATGGATATTGAAAAAATTTGATGGGCCCCTTTTTATCGGAAACTCTTTTTCAGAAGTGCTCTATTTTGCCTCTCGGAATGACGTCGATTTAAGGTGAATGAACGAGCGAAATCCCTCTACATGGAAGAGGCGGTCCTGAGGAGGTGATGAGTTTATACAGTACCATTTAGTCGACGGCGCACCTTTGAACCAATAAATTGGCGTCAAGAATAAGCGTACTTACTTTTTAGCAATCTTTTACGTTCGCTTCTTGTGCGAAAAGGGGTGTCGCTTTCTTTCAGTTATGGAACAAATCTTCAGTATAAGTGGATCGACATTCAATTCCTTCCATCTTGCTTCAATACGGTCTTGATCGTGATACTTTCTTTACGAAAGTATACGTCGCGGTATTTTACTTAGTTATTCGTTGGTTCCTCCTTTTAAATGTTCATTTCTTTTCTTCTGTCTGGGAAAACAGAATATAATGAGACTTCTTGGTTAATTATTCACGCTGCACAAAACTATAGGGTAACTGATTCTGTTAGAATAGTTTCGTCTGTGATATTGGCATCGAATAAATTCGTTATTATGGGTTAAATTTGCAAATCCGCATGTTATTATGGTGGAGGGCAGCGGCCACTGTGTCTAGAATTTCATTTAACGATCCCAGCTCGACAATAACCGTCCGTGGAATTTAATGGTTCGTAAAGCGGTCTCGATTAAAACTGCCGTCTGTATGGATAAGGTCAGTCGTTTTAGTATATGGAGGCAACTTTTAATGAGTTTATGAGCGCTCCTGGCGTGGCTCGGTGTAGGTAACCCGTCTGTTACTTATTCCCGAATGTCACATTGACATAATTAGTTCGTCCGTGTGACATGTTGAATGACAACTGTAATGTGATTTTGTTTAAAATATAAAACTCGTGAGAATGGGAGGTGTTAAAGGATACAAGTGTTTGCATTACCATTTCCGTGTTGGTTTAGGATAGAGAAAACAGAAGGTGGCATAGAGATGTGTTTTTAGCGTTTCAGTAGAATCTTCAAAATATTGTCAAGTGCGTGCCAGTGGGATGTGATTTAAACAATTGCATTTACCGCTTCAAAAAGCTCGGAAATCGTATTCTTATAAGAAAAGTGCGAAGGCAATAAAACGATAAAGTTAATGATGCTTAAACACACATGTATGTGAGTGAGTACCATTGGCTGCCGCCAGAGTTTCGCCTTCCGTTGCTCTATATATTTAAGACGTCATGTACAAATGTTGCACGAACAAGGTGCAGAAAGTTGGACAGCAAAAGGGACATAAATCAGGGCGTGGAGTGCGCCAGCTGGCAGCTCGTGAATAGTTCTGTCGGGTAGCGACCGCGTATGACATTCGATTACCCTTGTGCCAGGAGAACGTCTGGCGTAGGTACACCCCTACAGCCGTACGTACGCCGTATGCCGTACGTCGCGCGCCGAACATGACGCGATACATATCGGAAAAGTAAAGTGAAAATGGACGGTTCGAGAAATTCTTTTTTTGTCATAATTAAACACTACAGTCACTCGTTGTTGGACGCTTTCAGGTTTATTTTATTTTTACCTGTTCTTAATTAAAGTTTGCGAAGAACCGCTTTGGAAAAATATTTGTTGAACGTAAAATTAATACTGGACGTCACTTAACCTAAGTAAGTAAAGCTTTTGCATTTCATGCATTAACTAGAGCGTCGGTTCTAAGAATCTAAATAGCAGTAAATGTCCCTACTCTGCAATTTACAATAGTATTTAAGAACACGGTAGAGCTTGGAACTTGGGGCCTTAATAATATTCATGGGACCTTATGGGTATCAGTATACTTAATGCACCCAGGTGAATCAGGCGAATAAAGTTTACTTTTAGAATACTTAATGCACCTGGGTGAATAATATTTACGAATAGTATGGTTAATGCACTTAGGTGATTTAACCCAGGTGAATAAAGTAAACTCCAGGATTTATAAGACTAAATATTGCAGTCCCTACGTATTATTTGTTAAAAAAAAAAAAAAAAAATCTTCAACTTAGCAGTGGTCTAACTAATGATGATCGTGAAGAAGGTTGTTTTTCCCTTAGGTATTATACATATTTTAATACCGAAGTAAAATATCACCCTACTAGGAAGATCTACTCAGGGTTGCCCAAGAAGTACCTACATTTACGTACCTCTCGAGGATGATATTTTATCTAGGTGTAACGTCGATAGTATTTGATCACTACCTTACTTACTAAACTGTTGCCTTCGCCTAGCTTACGCATCAATTAATTACAAAAAGGTGACGTATAACGAACGTCCATAAAGTCGAATTAATCAAATATTGATGAGTAAATCCTGTTGCGTGGTAGACAGATGATTTGTTAACACATCATGAATGTATAACGAAGTAGGAACAGCTAGGTGACCTCGATCGTATTATTCCTTCCTACATTGATTTGGTATAACCATTAAGGAAGGAAAATCTTCGGGAAAAACAATCAGTTGTGGCAAGACTCAATTTGAACCACATGACTGGTCGTAAACATCCTTATTCCGTTTGCCTGTTACCACCGCACACTCATAAACTATAACGTTCTTAGTAATCTGTGACCAAATGGCTACTATTCCAATAAAAACAAACAAAGGCTTTGAACTAGATTTCATACTTTTTTACTGGAAAAGTACTTTACGGGATGGAAGCTGAAGGTCCAGTTTATAAGACAAAATTAATCATTACGATGAAATGAAGAGGTTTAATTACTGTTAAGTAATTTTAAAATGCCCAATATAGGCAAATGTGTGCAAGGAAACGTCCTCAGAGAAATTAATTGCTCGTATTAATATTCCAGTTCCTCTAAAATGACCAGTTACCGGGAATGTTGTAACCGCCAACGTCAAATGTTAGACAAAAAGCCCTTGGCCGCTTTCTACGAATTACGGGAAAACCAGTAAGTATTGCCCATTATTTTCGGGAAATCACACGGTAAAAACATTATCCTGTCATTACTACACCGCGGTCGGGTACAAGTCATCTAGGGAAAAAAGCTTTTAAAAGTCTTTTACCCCGTACCAATAAAATCTATAAATCAGTGATTTTGAAGATGAAATCAATAGAAAGTAATACTGAGGAGCAAAATGTAAATGGGGAGGTAGACATTTAAATAAGGGGGACTATGAAAGAGAATTTAGAAGTATAATTTACGTAAAAACGTGCGCTGTGATCATGGGCTCTCATATTAACTACCTAATTAACTCCATTCTAAGACCGTACCTACAATAGTAACGAAATGTTACAATGTTGTGTTTGACACAAACTTTAGCATTAACTGCACACATTTTTGCCAACGAAGCTTTTTATGAGGGAATTAAAAGTCACAATAATGTTGGCATTTAAAGCACCTACGCATAACAAACGGTTGTATTGTAAAAGTTGTCGGTATTCTATTTTGGAAATTGTACAACCGAAATCATTCCGACAGTGTTTGCATAAAATGTAATGGCAGATTGCGGCCGTGCCGGGAAGTACTACCAGCGATTCGCATTGTGCCATCTGCTCACATTTAGATCCCTTATAAAATGTTACTGCGCATTATCACACGTGGATATGGCCCCGGCCTCGCGGTTATTTCGAAACGTTACCTTTTTATGACACTAATGGAAAATACTGTTTAGCTTCACACTCATATTTATTTAACGCACTCCACATGAGATACTCGGATTTCCTAGAATGGACATTTTTATTACTATTTTGTAGAACAATCAATCGCACCAGTACGCGATACATCCAATGCACGGCTGTCGTTCGCTTTGCCACCCCTACATACATTTTTGTTATTCACTCGTTGTAAATAAATGTTTCTATATTTTTCAGTCACGTTTCGCAGCACCTATCGTAATTCGGTGTAATAAACATTTGTGTGGCTAACGTCTTTACCGATCGCACTTGATATTTGAGTATTTACCCGTTTACCATGTAAGCTAAATGTAAAATCAAATGTGTGAATATCACCACGACACGTAAGGTTGTGCAAATGACCATATAAATCATACTGACTGACGTAAAATTGACATATCGAAGTCATAAATCAAACGGGAATACCATAAGAGAACAAGTTTTGACAAGGCACTTAACTCTGCCACGGACAAAGTGGTTTTTGGTAAAATTTACCTACTCATATGATGTTATACACACGTGCCGACGTATGTACATAATTATACTTACAATGTTTTCTAAGTTAAGTTGTACGCGGCAGCAGTAATGCCGGGTTAGTACATGTAAATGAATATGTCGTTGACGTGATTTTACTATTAATTTTATTGTAGCAGTCCATCCAATTAATAATACTTATAAATAAAATTGATTAGGTATGATACGAGTCTTATGGTGTAGTAATCTGTTATATTTTATACTAGCGGACGTCACGCGGTTTCACCCGCGTACTTCCGTTGTGTTTCGTTGTTAGTAAAATAAAGCCTATGTTACTCAGGATGAATGTAGCTTTCTAATGGTGAAAGAAGTTTTGAAATCGGCGCAGCAGTTTTTGAGTTTATTCATTACAAATACACACCATAAATACAAAAATACAAAACTTTCCTCTTTAAAATATTTACATTATTTACACACTAACTCTATAAACGAAATAAAAATATTTTACAAATATCGAAAAAGATTACAGGGCGTCGAAAAATTCGTCCAGATCGCTGTCAACAGGAAAAGTGCCCAGAAGGCTGGCAGCATTGCCACGTTGGATGGCAATGCTGATTCTTTGGCCAAAAAAACGGCCCGCCCTCTGGTTACATAAAGAGTCGACCAACCGTTTGGCGATTTCCCGAAATACTAGGTGGGCACTCGGACCCCATGGCCCTAGTGTTTCAACCCCAAACGGCTCAAACACATAATTACCAATTAAATTATTGTATTTTATATTATTTATAATATTAATATTTAAATATATAATATATATATATATATATATATATATATATATATATATATATTAGTGTAGACAAAATAAAAGAAGTAAGTTATCATGCATAAAACATACATTTCGGGTTATAGGATAGCCAATGCCCATCTGACATAATGAAGTTTCATATCTTTGACAGTGCCAACCCAAGTAATTAGCTACCTTTCCAAAAAGGGTGCTTTGTTTCTTTGATGACTAATTTCATAAAATAAATAATAGGGATTCTCACTGAACTTTTATAAATAATGAGAGTGGAAGAAAGGGATTTTTACTCCGGACTGGCTTTTTATGACGGCTGAAGCTTTTACGTAATTTTCAGAATTATAAAAGTTGAGAAAACTGTTTTAACTCTCAGGATATGAATATGGAATCATTTAGTTGAAGATTTTTATGTCTCTCTCAAACGAATTGCTTCAAGCAAAAAGAAATAAAAAAGATTTGTGTTCCATTTCGAATGCGAATAATGTCTAAGCTGGAATAATATAGGTATATCGTTAACTTTTTTGATATCTCATTGCGTTTTATAAAAACTGAATACGATGAGTAAGAAGTATGTCTCTGACAATCATGAAGCTTGTATGTATGTAAGTTATTACTTAGATTATAGACGTTTCTATAGCCAAAATAAGTTCTAATATTCTGGTAAAACAAAATGTTTAAAAAAATGTGCCTCAACTATCCTGCTTCATAATAAAGTTAAAACCCCTCTGAAAGATGAACAAAAGAAAAACATTGTTATTTATACTTGAGAAACCTAAGTTCTGAAGGAACTAAAGAAAGATTTTGCCGATACGCTTCTCGAACAAACTTAATATACCTAGCTTGGTACTAACATTTTCAATTAAAAATGTATAACTTCCGCCACCGAGACTGGAAAATTATTTTACGTCAAAACTTTATAGTCAACTCACTCATTATTCATACACTATACTTTTTTGTTTAAGTAATCTTTGGGTAGGGAGGCATTTAATACTGCCCAGCCGTCTCATTTATCTTTTATATTGAGCAGTCTGATGTTTTTTCATGGAATAATATTTTTATCTCCGAAACACCAAGGTAACATCAGTTACAGACTTCCTGAATTTTGACTACCTATAACTGTTGTCTATTGTGATGTTTGATTACCGGAACGATAACGTTTACATGCTCACCGAGGTAGGTATACGTCCCTCCGTGACTCTCTAATTTGATATTTAATCATGAATGTATTTAGGGCCTACGCTTAGCAACACATGCCTATAATTTTATAATTTTTCGATATGAATGTGTGACTACTTCCCACCCTCCCCGGCGTGCATACATGTCTTACACACTTGTGACTAATGTTCGCGACCCGCGTCAATGCTTGACGAAGGTGAAGGCACAGGTGCACCCCTCTGGCGCTACTATTGACGCTCCAGTTACGAATTCTATGCCAATAAATTCCAAATCAACGTTGTGATAATATCGGTCGCACCCGTCGTTTCTCATTTTCGTAACATCGTACGAAATAAATTGACGATCGAGTGACAATTTACTTTTTACGGTGTTTTGAAAATGTTATCCAAATGTCGTCGCACATGACTTATCGTATCTGTATGATTCGAAGGTAACAAACTAAATCGAAGAATATTTTACGATCACGTTCAATTTTCAATCAACTTGTTTTATTTCGAGCTTCTATTTCTCAATCAAAACGTTAATTTCGTCACAACTAACTAAAGCCTACCCTTTCGTGGACAAAGACCACTAATTCCTGTTCTTAGGTTTTAATGTGCTTCCTAAAGGGGTAATTTACTTTTTAAAACGGAAATTCTTGTTTTAAGGGGAAAAGAAACCCTAACGATGCGGTCCCTAAGAATTTAGAACACGAGACTTCTTAAGCGAGCAAGAAGTCTGTACAAACGATCCAGAGATGTCTCAATTTAGACATCTCGTCTGCGGCCCTCTCGCGTTGAGAATTAATTTAAATGAAATCATCACAGTTTATTCTACTGTGATGGCGAAACGGGCGTTCAACCGACAAGAAAGCGTCGCAAGACTCATTTACAATTCCAATTAAAGGCAATTCTCATTTACTTTTGTCCTGCAGAAGTAACGAGCCGGCCGCGGCCGTCTCGTGCAGCGCGACCTCTAAAGGCTCCAAACATTTACGGCATAGTTCCCGCGATCAGTTCGCGACTCGCTCCATAATTTATAGTCTCTATGTTCGTTTTCGTATCATGCTGCGTATTGCGTGCGAGCGCCGAGCATCTGCCTCTAATTGTATTTTATTTCCCAATAATAACCACAATATAACTTAGGTGGTAATTAAAATATATTGTATCGAAAAATTGATCTGTTTTATGCATCGCTTTTAATTCATTAACTAGCCGACGCGACGGCGGTTTAATGTATTGTTGTTATCTTCTGAATCACTTAGAAGAGTTATAAATCTATTTTTAAAATATCCTCTGAGTGCCGGACCTAGCTGGAATCACAGCAGACGAGTGAAGCTGCGGGATTTTCTTAAAGACTCCGGTCGCTTCCAATAGATACTGGTATTTGCTGAATCCTCGATTGCGAGCTTAGACATTCAATTTAACTTACTGTACGCTAACGGAGATTTGTGATAGCGTCGTACACAGACTTGGTGAAAAGTAATTTATTATTTTCTTGAGTAAATCACGCGTACACACTAGATTTATGAAGTAACACATCTAGATACACTCACTTCAAATGATAAGTCAAACTGTGTGCCAATATGTTATCACATTTCTATTAGATCTAAAACGTTGTAGCACCGGAGTGGCGACCTCTCGTACAAATTATAACGTTCGTGTACACATGCATGTCAAACATCAGTTACAAGTGGTGTATATTTGCGTTTTAATAACATTGTGACCGTCCGCGTCGGCGCTCGGAGAGTTTTAAAACAAAACGCTGCAAACTAATAAATTGATTTCAGCGGTGATAAAATCCGTACATCCTATTTGTTTGACGCATTTTTAAATTAAATGGGTCACGTTTCTTTGATATGTATGCCCAAAATAGTGAGGAATTATATTTAATTCTGGCAAACTAACGGCTTCCCAAATGACGGCGCAGCGCGTTTGCGGTCGTCCGCCCTTCAAAGGGTCTTAATCGGCACATAAATTTTCTTTTAGGTTCACGTTAGGTATAGGTACATACACAGACCGACGGATGGATTGAACAATATAATATGTAGTTTTTCGTACCACTTGGTCAAAAAAGTGACATTCTATGCTACAAAAAGCGAACATAACAATAGTCATTTTAAATCTGTTAAAAACAGGGAAAGAAAATTGTACAGAATTTCATTCATCCTCTAGCTAGGGGGAGAATGTGATTTAAATTTGGAATACTTACTGATTTTTTTTTTTGAACTACATCTGTGTTTACACCATTGAGTTTGTATAAAAAGCATTATACATCTTTTTGAAAAAGGAAAACGCATTTATTATGCAGTTATGATTAATAAATAAAATTACGAAAACCGACGAGGCCGTATGAGCTTGATGCCTTTGCTTTTCCGACAAAAAAATATTAGTCTTGGAATTTGCCGCGTTTTTGTTTTCTTCAAATACATAAATGTTAAGTTTATTTTAATTTATTTTTATAAATAAGTTAATGTTCTAAAAATACGTTACGATGTTAAATCAAAGCGACAGTGACAGTGAATTGTCGGATTCCATCAGTGCAAATGCTCTTGCAATTATAAATAATTTGCTCCAACAAAATCCAAGGAAAATTATTTAAAAACTTATGAAGAATTTTCAACGTGGAGAAGTGCGAAACCTATCATTTTCAGAATCAGTACTTCTTGTCTATTTTGATTATTTATCCAAGACAAAGAATCCGAATACACTTTGGTGCATATACTCAAAACTGAAAGCTTACAATAAGCATCAAACACAGCATTGAAATAAATAGATTCACGAAATTACTGGCTTTTTTAAAAAGAAAATCAGAAGGGCATTGCGCAAAGAAGTCTAAAATTTTTACGACTCAAAATGTGGAAAAATTTCTTAAATGAAGCTCCTGACGAATTTTTTCTGGCCACAAAAGTAAGTATACATGATTTAACTATGAATATTTCGTATCTTAGTAATGGTAATTATTCTATATATTTACCTGTTTTTTATCTTTGTTATAGGTGGCCTTAATTTTTGGACCTTATGGTGCTTGCCGCGGATGTGAACTTGTAAACTTAAACTTAACGTTGAAAATCATTCCAATGAGTTACTTCTGATTAATGTAAAGGAAACTAAGACAAAGAAAAATCGGTCATTCATTGTACAAGGACAATATACTAAAATCATTCATAAATACTAAGCATAAAACCATATTAAGCAGTCAAATTAACAAAAATATAAAACTTAATCCATCAGAGCCACAACCATCAACTTCCGTTATCATCTTATCTTCGTCCGTAACTCACGATGCACCACCACCACTATCTCCGACGTATACTATCTACAATGAAACGCAAGTTCCTCAAACGCAAGAACAGAGAAATACTCAAATCAACTCATCAACAATAAATGTACCAAACAAAAATGTAACTCTCTCTATCAATAATTGGACCAATGTCTCGAATGTTAACTTTTACTTGTAATTGTCATTATTTTTAATAAATGCTTATCTCATATTATTATTGTGTTATTTTTTTCGCAAATGGTACAAAAAGTAGAGTATTTTCCTCGGTGATAAAGCTGTCTTAGTCTTGGGTGAACTTAAATCCCTCACTACACTCAGGACTCGTCTTAAATCCCTCGCTTCGCTCGTAATCTAAGTTTTTAACACCCTCGCTACGCTCGGGAGTAAACATCTAGTCCTTCGTTACGCTCGCGATTTAAATCGTCACCCGCGACAGAAGACACTGCTTTATCCCCTTGGTTAATAATCTACTATTTAGCTTTTGTTACGAATAGTCGGGATATTTCTGTGAGCATAATTAAGTGGGTAAGAAGGTAAAATTAACTTTTTTCTTTCAACAAACCCATGTACCAACCTAGGCCTACTAATATTGCCTAATTAAATCAATACCAAGTACAGGTCCAATTGACTTAAATACTTTTCTACATTTGTTTTATTTTTCGAATAATAAGAAGATAGAAACAGGGCATGGATAGGTTGTTCTAAAACAAAATGAGTCAGTACAAGAATTTTGGTTAAAAAAACATAATTTGTTTTAAATTCTAATCAAATTTAAATTGACCAAGACAAATCAAAAGACCACCTTGGTTTCTTTAAAATTCTAGCCCGAAATGATGAAAGTGAGCACAAAAAATATTCTAAAGAAGACCTACAGAGAAATTAAGTTTCTAGATTTATACTCAACTCACCATGTCTCTTGGGTATATCTAAATTAATTCTGAATACTTTATAAGTGTATATATATTTCTATGAAATTGGATGTTAAAAGTTGGTCGCGACCGCAGGTGCGGGTGTCACCTCGACTCGTATGAAACATTTCTCACTTGCAACTTATATTCATATTTTCTAGAAACAAATTGCTGTATTTACGGCACTTTGAAGTTTCGAATTGAAAACTCATTAATAATTCAAGAAAAAAAATTGTGTGAACAGTGTGCAAATGACAGGGCTTTTATTTTGTTTAATTTATTAATTAAAACAAGGTAGAAACGTACTTTTATAGTTTTATTTTGTAACTTTTATCCGTTGCCGCAAGCGTGGTTGTGTGGTGGGATTGAACAAAAATGTTTATTACCTCGGAAAACAGTTAATTGGAAGCTTATCATTTTGTTAATATTTTAATGGCGGTAGTAAAGTTATTTAATCTTATCAGTTGATGTTAAATATTAACACAAAGATCAGAAAGTCAAACTGTTTTGATTCAGATTACCTAATCCGACTTATGATTTAGTAACTAGCACTACAGGCATAACACTGACAGATTACAATGTTATAATTGAAATTGACTTGTTCAAACATAAAATAAATTGATGATTTGTATAAACATCAAAAGTAGTGAAGCCGTCACGGCAGTTAGGTACTAACGTTGCGTCATTATGAAATTATTTAAATTACACCAGCATAATACCCATTTCTAAAACAACATTAAAGTTTACAAAAGGCGCAAAATATATCCACGATTTGACACCTCTATCATCATATTTATAACTAGGCAAAAACTTTAGTCATTTATGGCCAGACTGAATAATCGACGAATAATGGAAAAACCTCTCTGTTTTACGCCGATATGTTAATAAAACGTGTGAAAACCTTTGTTAATCGTAATATGCACAGTCGAAATATTTATGATACGGACAGTTGAACCATCCGCCCGCCTGTATTCGTTGGTGATCAATCGGATTTTAATATCGAATGTGTTGCTGTAAGTCGGGCAATGCTAGTGGTATAGTTGGTGCCAGTTAAGATCGCAATAGCGGTCATTGCCCTTTCCATAATATCTCTTCCAAAACAAAACAAATGAACCATGTATCGTTTTTCATTAGAAAAAATTAAAACTATTGTGTCTCCTAGCTGTAAATTTTCCGAAAATAATGATACAGGTGGGTCATGGGTCAATGACCGCTTTTGCGATCTTAACTGGCACCAACTGTAGGTGTTCTACGCTACGAAGGACTAGATTAAATGGGCCACCTGTCGCGACGGTCACCAATTTCTAAATGTTTTGGTTTATTTGAGTAACGTATAGGCCCTAGGCAAATGAATGTATGATGTAGTAACCTATATACATATATGTATGCTATGTTGACATATCTAACATATTTACCTGGTTTATGATGTTGTAGTAAATGTACCAATTTGTTTGCATAATGTTCTGAGGACCACGATAATAATGTTGATTCTCCTGCCATAAAGAAAATTTTATGGCCACTCCATTCCAAGTCTGATGTAAGCCGAAATATTTTATGATAATATTTTCATCTGGAATGTTGTTCAAATATACACTTCATTTTCTTAAGTAATAAAATTGGATCCGTGTTCAACAGGTAATAAGATACGATGACAAGGATCGCATTATCGCGCACAAGGCTAAATCCCGAAAGTGGGTTGATTTATTACCCGAAATATCCTTGACGCAGCTCGCACAGAATTATGTTTTACTAAGGTGCCCTTCTTTAAATATAAATCCCATACTTCCACGGGAATCTAGTTTTATGAGACCTTTGGTCGGGGCAACTCCTCAACGTAATTTATTAGTAGATACTAGAACAACAGGCACGTCTCCTTGAAAACTGCCGAGATTCAATCTGAATCAAAGGTATTTTTTAAGATATCCAATTTATTAAAACGAGAAATCTTATTCATTCTTGCGTTTTGCCGGCCTACCACAAAGCCTTGAACCTCTTGTAAATTAATTAAGATCAGTATTTTTTATCCACAATTTGGAGGGTTTCTGGTTCTAGCGACAGTTTTTTTAACATTATATTTGCATAATTTGGCAACGAGAAAACATTTCAATACTATGCTATCTTAATAAATTCAACAAAGAGTACTTAATTGAAATAGCGGGAATGCTCAATTAATATAGGAGTTTATAAATATTTCACAAAAAAAATCTAATCAATTTATCGATATTGAAGCACGTGTATGGTTTCAAGTTATTTTAATGTACCTAATATTGTAGTGTTTCTCACTTTAATTTGCTCTTAGGTTTATTTGTCACACTTCTGATACGTACCTACAATTTTGGAGAAAACTACCTTCAAGGTAGGTTCGTGATTTGACAAGTGTGCCGTTTGGCGTCTAGACCTTACTCAGGTCTCTTGTTTATTCTCTTAGCGTTTTCTTTCACAAATCACTTTAACATCAGCTGTTCCGGCCCGCCTTCTTTATAACCTCAACGCGAAAAAGGAGGGCCGTTATGAGTTGGAGGCCTATGCTCGTAGCCAACTTTTATAGCCAAATATGATTTCGTGGCTGTGTGTGCTAATATTTATTGGTTAGACTGAAGCTCCACAGCTGCACAAACTGTGTATGTGAATTTGTTTATGTATATATGTTATGCATGTTTATTAGCTAGTTATTGTTGTAGTTCGAATTTCCTCACGATTAAACTTGTCATCCGCTGAATCTTATCAAAGTAATTCGCTAAAAGGGTTTCTCGATGAATATCCATCACTCAGAGAAGGGCCGTCGAGTTTCATTTCAAACTTCACGTAACAAATGACAAGTGTATTTTGGCACGAAATGACAAACGTTTAGTGAGATACATTCGCACTATGAAACTCATTAACTAACATTGTTAGAACTGCTGAAATAACTGAATAGATACATTCAGTGGTAGGTTGAAATTACTGGGGCGCATATTGAGTTTTCATGACATTCGCCAGGATTAAACACATTTTCATATCTTCGAAATTGTTTAATCTCTTAAAAGAATAAAACACAAAGTAAACATGTACTACGACGCCGGTTTAATTTTAGATAGACAGTTTGTTGTCTCCGAAAATAGACCACAAAAGTATTTTTTCTATTTCGGGATCTACATGTCGGTTCTATTTTCCTCGTCATCAAATAAGAAGAAAGTATTTAGGTAAATAACATTGAGCGTAATAAAACTTCAGCAAAGTAATACTATCTCTTAGTTCAATTACTGAGGTATAAGTGTCATTAGTGAACAGATATAAATATGTCCAAGTTTCACTAAACCTGGGCCTTCGTCTGCAGGAAGAAGTCATGACATACGAGCGCAAAGGGCTTATTCTATCTTATCGCGGGCCCAGTAAACTTGCTTTGAAAACTCCACAGGGAATACACTTGCGCACAAGACAAATGGAATCGTCCCCGACACTCGAAAGCGATAACTGCGAAAAAATATGTTTCTGCTCGAGATAATTCTAATTTCTTTTTAATTTTTTGTTGGTATCATTTTACAAATACTTTTATTCTTTTCAAACTTTACATTTTGCTTGACAGTTTCCAGTCTTGTAAAACAATTAAATTACTGCTTGGACATGTCTACGTCTTTAGCGGCTTATCTTTATTTGAAACTACGGGGATTAACCTGATTAAATAAGTAAATATTTCTTTATTTTATACCCTCAGACACAAAGCAATATACAGTAGCAACTATCTTTGTTAAATACACTACAAAGAAATGATGTTAACTAATGCATATTGAAGTAATAAATATATAATAAATAAATAATAAATATCGCTGTACATTACACACAGCGCCATCTAGTGCCACACTAAACAACGAGGCTTGTGTCGTGGACACCAGATAGTTGATATACTATATAGATACTTTTTGTTTGTAAATACATACTTATTATACATATAAACATCCATGACTCGGAAACAAATGTCCATGCTCACACAAACATTTGCTACTACCGGGATTCGAACCCGGGACCCTAAGAACGTAAGGCAGCCTCAGTACCGCTTCGCCATTCAGGTCGTCGAAAGTATTAATACAGTAGAACAATATCAGTAATGGTTGCTATTTAGAATAATTTAATTGCAGTAAAGCAAATTAGCTCGGGTGTAATTAATTATTGGCCATATTTTATACTGAGGATGGAGAATCGGCCATTTATTTAAATGGCTTCACTCGTGCAGTTATCAGAGGCAAAAAAAAAGAATTGAGGAATTCGTTTGGAAATCTGAATAAATTGAGTCGTCAGTGAAAAAATGTAAGTGTTACTGCTATTGCTGTCACTGCCACTAATTATTATTTTCCTTGCTTTGTTAAGCACTGCTTTTAAACCACTTCTACCGTAATGTGAGTAGCATACACGCAAGCTAAAACTAGCTCCAAGTAATTAAAAGTGCCTTACTCCACGGACATTAGCATACAGTCATAAAGTCAAACGTGTGTCCTAGTAACGCGAATGGCGTCAATCCATAAAAAAGAGGTTGTAATATCATAATATGCTAAATGTTACCAAGCATCATTTGTACCAGTTTAGAGGCCTCTCATAACTAAAGAGCAGGTAAAAAGTTACTGACGAGCCGACCTTGTAAAATGTGCTTCGGTTAATCGCCCTCGTGTCCCAGCCATTTGTAATCGCCTGCTGATGGTCTGGCCATTTTCTTAATATTATGTCCTCGCAGACGTGACGCTTCGTTGGCGCTGGTGACAGTAGTTACAGCTGCCAACTTGCAAATGAAAATTTGAGATCAAAACTTGATGTTGAACCCGTTTATGCACTTAGAACTTATCGTTTGATATGTCAGGTCGCATGCTATTTGACACAGAAAGTTATTTACGTGGTTTTTGATTAAAAAGAGCTGCGCTATATACGTAAACGTATTTGTGGTTCGTTGCAATTTTACTATGAGCAATACAACTTGTGACGAGACGGTTCTTTGTGTGAGCGAAACATGAAAAAAACGTACATATTATGTGGATTAATTTCGTTACTGCCGTCCAACCTCTGGCTGTGCCCTAATTTTCCATAAACTTTTACCGGATGAATAAAACTAAATAAAAACTCACAAAGCGGTATATTCTATCAGTAATTCCACCAATTATCGGTATGACTTTTTCCTATAAATAAAATCTGCATAGCAGGTCGCGAATTGATTCGATTCAACCGTCCTAACAGTGTTCAATGAGAGCTCTCGAGCCGGGCGGCGCGCGGCGGCCGCACGGTTCGCACTCATGTCGGAATTTAATTGAAACGGACGCAATTCGATCCGGCTCGACATATGACACGCACCATGCGACGCACTAATTACAGACATCATAGCCGCCACGAATAGAGTGACGTCTAGTGGTCATACCAAATTCACAAGTGCCTATAACGGGACGGTATTGACCCTTACAGCTTTCACGAATGCCAGCCATGTTGTGAGCACGTTCTATGAGTATTCGGATTAAATTCTTAAAACGGCACGATGTTTATTAAGTCGGCTCTGTTTAGCGGAGGGATGACCACTCCGAACGTCGGGCCTTATCATTTCATTTCTATTTGAGAACGGTTGAGTTTCGTGAAATACAAAGATAAAGGGTGGCCATATTTATTTTGCGAGTATTTAATTTGGTTTTGGTTTGGAAGCTGTATGTTTATGTTTAATAAAATGAATTAAACTCATAATCCTCCGCCGCCGTAGCCAGTTACTAATAAAGTTGTCAGGTACAGACAGCACAAACTAAGGTTTTGTTCGTGCGCTTGCGACAAACGACGACTATTAACGTAAACTCGATTAATAAATATTACAGAATTTTTAAATAAAAAATACTCTTGAAAACCGTTTAGGATACTGGAACCTCGCATACTAATTTATTAAATATGACTACTCTTTTTTGTACTGTACTCTTATTTGAAATGCTATAACGACACTCCTAAAACTAGATTTATATTCAATTTATATATTATACCTATACATTATATCTACCTAAGTATCCCAGTACTGGGAGATTTTATGTACTTGTACACGCTGGGTGAGCATGTTTCAATGTGGCATTTAGCATTACAAGCTTCAATTCACCCGATTGATAGCAATTGAAAGTAAATTGCATTTCACAGTCTATAAAGTACCTATCTGTTTGTCCCGGAAAAGTTTGATAAATTCAATTTTCAACTGGGTAACTTCCGTGTCTGGGCGGTTCACGCTTGATACTTTTTGAATAAATTGGCCCCGCGCCGAATCGATAGTAGTCTAGAAAACTCGGAAGTTATCGAAAGGCAACATAACTTTTCGTAGAATATTGAATCAGTAATATCCGTATTTCTGAGCTTGTTTGTGGTCGATGGTCGGACGCCGTCACATCTATCAAGAAAAATATTATTTTTGGAAGTAGGCGTGATATTCGCCGGAAATTCGACTTCCTGTGTTTTGTTGCCATGCGTGGATAGATACATCGAACTGAAATATATTCATCAGCATGCCCTCTATTTGAGTACTAGCATATAAGAAGAGACATACACAGTTGACTAAATTCATAAAAAAATAGAGCATGTACTAAAATATTTATTTCAAATTCTTAGATTTAGTTATTTATTTTTTTAAGCTATAATATAATATTAATGTTGCATGCCTGACAAGCAGAATGTACACTGGGACTCTCAAATCATATGAACACCTGATTTTGAATATTTAAATTCGTTATATCACTTTATTCTATACTAACTTCAAAGCAATAATATCGCAATATTTAATTAACTAAGCAAGTCTCGTAAACAGAAAACAATGCAGTACGTTTATTTCCCGTGGGTTTATACGGACGTTTTCAGTTGCAACATAAAATTATTTAGAACTTAATTTTGCCAATAGAGAGTTCATAATGTGTTTCTAAAGAGTTGTAGGTCTAAAGTAAAGTCACAAAGCTCGTAGCAGTAAAAGTTAATTGTTTGAATCAATTTGTTTTTAAAAGCGACGTTCGAATAATCCGGCGAACAGCCGCAGGGTTAGGCCCAAAAATAATTCAAATAAGGTAGTCCTCATTGAAGGATTAGTTTATGCGGTGAACCCATACCCTTTAAATCTGATGCAGGGTGGAGACCAGGACTAATCAGCGCGGATTGTTGCCCTTCCGCCACTCCACGCCCTGATTCAAGTAAATGAGAAAACTTTCTAATTGGAATTTCAAATAGGCCTCCGTTTATCCAGACGAGAGCTGTTCGCGGTTCGACGCCAACATGCTGGGCCGCATTATAATTCTCTTCGGTCTGGGTAATTGATATGGGTTTTAGTAATTTAACATCCAGTGCCTACCATTGTCAACAGACCATTTGTTACATTAATAAATGCAGTTGCGTGATAACTTTGAGGGTGCCATTACACTGCGGGGACGTTTCGGTGTCAGACATGAGTCCTTGTTGCGGAGTAGTTTTGCCGTTTAAACTAATTGAGGTAATATTATATTTAATGTTGTTGTAATAATTGTTAATTGCGTCAAAGTTTATGACTGGCCTTTGGATTATATTTCATGGTTTAGTTTTGTAACAGTTTAGAAATAAGTAGTTGGAAGCGTGCCACGCTCTCTATTTCCTTTGATGGTATAGGCAAAGTTTTAAATAAACGTTCAAGGAGCTAAAAGTTACGGTTTTGAGTTGCGACAGGTCGATTCAAAGTGCCGATATATTTTTAAATATGTATAGCTACACGAATTGTGTTCTTCTTCATCTTTGCGCGTGGATGGACTCAAATTACCTACATCCGACCAGTATGAATCATGTTCAAACTCAACGGTTGAGGAAAATGCTTTGAGGGAATTTCCTTCTCATGTGAAATGCTCTGAGAACGGAGTTAGGTTGAGCCACCTGTCACGTTTGGCATGCTCATTAGGCAATTTACCACACTGACGTGATTTCGTTAAGTATTCCTTTATGCCGTGTAGGCAGAATATAAGCAAGAAAATACACACTTTTTATTGTAAACTTCCTTATTAACCTAATTTTTTCAACGGTTATCGTTATATTGTAATAAACACTTTCTATACTCAGTACACCCGAGTCACCCTTTGGCTCTATCCATTGTTGTTTAATCCAGATGTGGGTTTATCTAAGCCATTTTATATAGGTTCGAATAGGTAAAAGTTTCACGTACATACGGAGTAGATATCGATTTCCAATCTAATTATTGTATAACCTTACTAATCCTCTCTACAGGCTTCGTTTGTATGGGATTAGATTCGTCGATAGTGATTTTTTCAGCATTGAATATTACTTAGGTACTTAGGTAATAAGTACTATGACTTTTTTATAATGCTTTACTAGCTTCGATCTTTGTTGGACTTTATGAGATAAGTACTAAGCGTATTTTTTTTAACATCAAATGAAAATATATATTTTTACAATCCATGACAAAATACAAGTGACTTAGTGCCACCTAGGGAAAAAAAACCGGCCAAGTGCGAGTTGAACTCGCGTGGAGAGGGTTCCGTACAATGCCAGTCTTATATTGAGTTTACTACATTATTTTCAATTGATAGAATTCTTATAGGTTGTCCTGTAATCTACAAGCAATGCAATATTTAGTATTTTTTCAAAACGTTGAGTGGTCAATTTTCGTCTTCTTTTATGAATTAAATCAAAAGTATTAATGTTACAATAATAACAAAAATATATTTAAGATCCTCATATCCTTTCACTTGATATATAACACAGTAAGGTTTGCAAAACTGTTTTTTTTTTTTAATTTCCAAAAAAAATTTTCTTTGCACATCTGTGTTTGGGTCACAGGATTACACCATCCTACCAAATTTAACCTGATTTGGTCCAGTAGATTCGGAGCAAATTGGCTGTGACAGACGGACGGACAGACAGACGCACGAGTGATCCTATAAGTGTTCCGTTTTATTTTTTAATTTTTTGTATGGAACCCTAAAAATGAGAGTTTAAAACATAACAACAACAACAACAACAACAACATCAGCCCATAACGTCCACTGCTGGACATAAGCCTCTCCCATGATGGGAGGAATTTGCCGTAATCTCCACGCTTGGCAGGCGGATTGGAGATCGCAGTAATGAAAGACTAACAGAAAACGCTGCTGCCCTTTCTCAGGTCTACGGAGGCGCAAGGTGTTCTGCCTCAGACATTAGTCGCCTTATACGACACCCGTGAGTGTAATGGGTTGGTTCTATTCTACTCTGCCGGATACCTCACGGCTACAAAAAAAAAACATTAAAACATAACATCACGTCTATAATCCCCAAAGGGTTAGACAGAGGTACCTACCGAAACGTGGGTGTACTATAACACCCACTTTTCACCAGTTATGTTTAAGTGCCATGTCTATTACATGGGACTTAAACATAACTTACTATTGTGCAATTGTAAATTTCCATCAAGCAGACGCAAATCCAGATTCCGTGACTGTTACACTGTATGGAAAGCCCAATAACACTGCGTGACCTAGGAATAACACCCAGGACCTCATGGTTAGCAATAGCGCTTTGCGTCCACTAGACCTACGAGTATTAAGTTATGAGTGCTACGTATCGTAGCAGATTCCACTACGACTGCGTAGCAGATCAGTGCCGTGCTACGACTGCGTAGCGCTTCGGTAACCCGTTACGACATGCGACAGATCGACGTGAGTAGTTGTTAGATAACCGTGTGCGCGGGGTTTTTTTTCTAGTTTTATTAGGTACCATTATTTAAATAAGCCATCCAATAGTTCTACTACATTATGAATTTAAACCGTTTAGAACAGACGCATCTGGAAACGTTATGATACTGTTATAGTAAAAAGGTTATAAGGACTTTATTAGCGATGGAATGGTTAGTAGTAAACTCACGTCAGTGACAGCTAAACTTTTCTAAGATTAAATACGGAAAATGAAGTGCTGAATCAGCGGGATCAGTGCGCATGTATTAGAGAGTTTCGTCAGAGCATTCGCGTTACATCAGAGACGTTGTAAAACTTGTCCGGCCGATGGTCGAGTAAGCTCGGAACGAAATTGCCAATCCTCTTTCACAATGGACCGTAAAATGGTTTTCCGTTTTTGCCCGACCGAGCGGAGCGCTTCTCGTTGATTCACCGGACACGTCGCTCGGTGGGCTATCACTATTGGGGGGAATTTGTGGAAATAACTCTTCATATACCTGGAAACCGCGCCGCGGGAAAAACTACACCAAGCATTTACACGCTCTTTAGTACCCACCTTCTTGTAATTACCGCGAAATAAATCTAAACGGCTAGAGTCCTTTTAGTCTCATTTTTTATAGTGTGTTGTTACCACTAACCGGCTTGACATTTTACAAAACCCATTTAATACCCTCAATAGTGAACCCAGTGAAACGAAAATGTACCTTGAAAAGATTTTACTACGCTTAAACTCTTGCGAAGCCACTAGCTCGCATATTGTTTTTGACGTATTTTTCATTACATTAATAAATGAATATGTGGGTATTCAGATGACAAATTACACCGGTTTGTTAATGACTGTAACAATGGTTTCAAATGTCTTCGGTGCATTTTTTTAATTTATTTTCTTTTTCCTCCCGTTCTCAGAATCCAAATATGAGTTCAATTCAATTTCATGTCTCGATGTTATATCATATTAAAAAGGAAACCATAGTATTCAATAGGTAACCAACAACTGCTTAAGTATTACATCGCAAATCTTCAAATGTCTGTGACAGTACCAACACTCACAGAAATATAATTTCTTTTACAAATGTTTGTTTTTATTCCAATACGAGAAGGAAGGTTAGAGCTTAAAAAATTATAATATTCAATATATTTATTAAGTTTTCTGAGAACTAGCACAATTAAACTAAAATATCATAAAGATGTTGTAAGGTTTCTGACGCTCCGGGGTTGCGGGACTGTTCGAAAGAGATACCGTGACCCCGGAACACAAAGGGCGATGAAGGAACATGGATGGGTTTTAGTCAGTAAAAGTCTGACACTCCCTCCTGCTCCGCCCAGAGCGGGAGAAGTCATTTGATGATTTCCCATCCGAAAAAAAAAAAAAAAAAAAAAAAAAAAAAGTTTCTGACGCTTCAATAAACGCTTGTTTTACTAGCATATTTTTGATACCTAAAAGATAAGCCAAAATGATTGAAACCTATAGATATTATTTATAGGGTGTAAACAGACTCTTCACAAAGCCGTCAACCAAGCATTCTGTACATCAAACTACGAAGTCTACGCAAAAAAAAATGTTGGAAAATAACTTTTTTTTTTAGGGTGAAATATCACATTTGTCGGTAGGACTCACTGTGACGCACTTAAAACATTGTGCTGATGGTTGGATTGAATAGTATGGGGGTCCTGAAGGTGTTTAAAGTAAAAATCTAACAAAACATGTATTTAAAAGAAAACTTGTGAAAAAGTTAGAACTTTGACCCCAATATCTCCGTAACTAGAAGGTTCCCAGGTATGGCCTAGACTCTAGAACAAAAAAAATATCGCAATGACGGGGAAAACAAGTACCTTTTGGCTTCGTTAAGAGTCTTTTTACACCCTTTATTCAATATCTAGATTATTTCGTCTATTTCGTATAAAGACGTCCTAGATATTAGAATCTCAATAAAGTGAATATGAGCTACTTTTCTAGAAAGTACCCGTCTACTTTTAAATCGAACAATGTCGGATAAATGCAATGTTTCTTTGAAAGCTTTCTCATACAATGGCTTACTAGAATTACGTTATCGGGAGTGTTATGTCTACAAACACGCTTACGTTACTCTGCACATAATATTTAACAATTTGTGAAATGCGCCTTTGCTGTACATATGCACGTCTAGGGAGGACAATGAGTACACTCTCTTCTTAATGCATCCTATGTAGTCTACGGTTTGAATCTGTGTCTTCTTAGCTCATGGGTAAGCTTTAAAATCCAATGATATCATATTTAGTCACAGTTAGTTTACGAAATAAGTAGGTATAAAGCGTAATATTTAAACAAAGCTGTAAAGAACAACTATAGACAAAGAAAATACATCGAATCCTAAACAAGCATTATTTAGAAATAAAAACGTCCATAATGCAATGTTCCTAAACCAAATCACCGCAAGTAACATTACGTCCACTACATATTAATAAACATGAAGACAAAAAACGGTCGGGTAAATAAAAACGAATAATACAGCGTAGAAACACATTCCGCGCTCGGTCCGGGAGTACAATGCGGCGAAACGACACAAGTACATAAGCCAGTTGGAACTACTGGCGGTGACAGCTACAGGCAATATCTTTGCTACACCAGACCAATATCTGTAGAGCTGCAAAAATAATGATACTTGAGAAAAAGTTGCACTACGGAATAATCTACTCTCTTCTCTACATATGAAGTTGTTCTTTTCTAGCTTGTATTGTATTGTATAACGGGCTGGTGTCCACAACTCCACGAAAGCGCGTATTTTGCGTACGGGCTATAATCCACCACGCGGGCCCAGTGCGGATTGGTAGATCACAAGTCTTCGAATTTTTGGTTCTAGTACATGCCGGTTTCCTCACGATGTTTTCCTTCACCGTTTTGGGAGCAGTGGTGATGAAATAAATTAAACAAAGTAATGCCGCCTGCCTGGGTTTGAACCCACGACTTATTGTTCATAAGTCGGGGCCGCCACCACTGGGCCACCGCTGCTCTGACGTCTTTTCTAGCTTTTAAGTGAGTCAATTATTATTTCTATCTTGAGAAAGGTTGTGATTTATTTCCTTTTCCTCATTAAGGCGAGGATCTTTGCTCTGTTGCTGCTATGTCCGTCTCTAGGGCATTGAGAATAATTGAATAATTTTCTTTAGCACAAAGACACAATCTCACAATATAAGTAATGACTACAAATTGCTTCTACATTTTTTAGATTTCAATAAGGTACAGATTTCAATATAAAAAATAGTATTTTATTTACATAGACATAAAACTGGAATAAATATGAATATTATGTTACTTGGAACATAAGATGCTGATACGAATTTATCGTGTGCCTAATAATTCAATGATACTTCAAAGAACCAGTTATCACAATGTCCTTAGCTAATAATTTCAAGGAAAATATCAGGTCAAGGAGAAGGACATGGCCGTTTTAACTCGAAACATCGAGCAATACTCCCGGGATGGTATTTAATTTAACGCGGACGAATAAAGGCATATCTCCATGTAAAAATTAACATTTCGTTTACTGTATTTTACAGAAATACACATTAATTGTATCGTCGATGAGCGCCTGTGTCCGAATACAATGGAAAATGAGCGCCGACGCCAATTATTTCAGCATTTATTCGATAACTTTCGTTAAAGTGAGACTTGTTAGCAATCGCATGTTTTATTCCATTGCTTTATGTTTAAAATGTACGAAATATAACGAGGGACACGTATTAAAATATAAAATTATCTTAACGAGATAAGCGGTTCGCGCTAGGATTTAACGGACCTCTATAAGGTAAGAATCGTTGTTAAATATTATTATATTCATTGCTGATAATTATGATATTTATTTTAACATTTTAATCATCGGTCGTGTGCAATCAGCTAAAAATGAACGAAATATCTTATTAGAAAATATGTATTACATATTAGTTAACTTTATTAATATTTTCATAAAACTTGATATTGTAGTAATATCAACCAATTTAAATGCCAGTAACAGTATTACTAGTATTACTCATGTAACGGGCTGTAATGTAATTATTTAATCCATAGTCATATTATTATTCCATATTGCTATTGTTATTTAATTACACTACTCGATATTTTTGTGTGGGCTGTGCTGTGGTGGGCCATAATTATGTGTGCATGATGTGATTGTTCCATTTATTAAATGTATTATTCGCTAGCAGACCTTTCATTACATAAATGACTGTCAAAAATATTTATTAAATACTTTCTGTTTCTGTCAGCATTTCACCGGTCATTGACCCATTCGCTTTAATTAAAAAACTGAGTGTTTACACCCGGCTAGTTCCGTTATTCATCATTTGGCGAGTTTGGACTTTGTGAAGTGACTTCTGACATCCGAGGACACATAAGTTTTTAGTACTCCAAAACCTTAAAATATTGAAACATTCGACATAGCAAGCTAGATCGCTGGACTCGAAAAATTATTATCACTACAATTCAAGCATAGCTACAGATTCTTATTAAAATGTCGACCACATCACATATAAAACCCATAAAGTCTTCCTTTACCAGATAAAAAGGGTTATACCATAGAGTATTAATACAAGATCTTTTATTGAACGCACTTGATTTAAGAGCTATAATAAAAGTGTCCCTTACAGTTACAAGTGAGTCGGAGGATTCGTTCTCGTATTGCGTGACCTTTCCCATAAGCGGATTATTATGAACTAGGTCCGGCACGGCGCTGACATTTATGGCGTCATTAATGCCGTTAATGATGTCTGATCTGTCAATAATACCGTGACAGGTTAAATTGAGCCTGGATAGACATTGGTCTTAAATTGTTTTGAACCACTCGAGAATACTATACGGCTTGTCGAAAATGGAACGGCTCACTTCAAATTATAGACGTTCATTTGTTTCTTGACCTATTTTTACCCGACTACGGCGAAGCCAAAAGGAAGGGTTATGATTTTAGCAGTCTATGTATGTATGTATGCTTTCTATTCATCCAATTTTGATGAATAATGTGTCATTCGATTCGTTATAATAGCCCGGGTAACATAGGCGACATTTTAACTGACTTCTACAAAAGCAGGAATCGATTTTACCTTGTAAACCCGATTTTTCGGTAGTCGGGTTTTTTGTTATAGTTTATCACACAACCTCGTCCATGTGTTGTATTTCAACTTTTCTAGACATTAGGGGAAATAATTGTTATTTTTTTTTTCCAACCAAGAAAATTTTATTATTTTATGTTTTCGTTCCAAAACTTGGATATTATGTAACTCACATTATTCCTATTTTATGCCTAATTAGTGTCATTTTCATAAAACATCTTAATGTACATCAATTTTGGTTTATACCCGCTCTCAATATGATCTCTTGATGTAACTAAATCCGTAGTCCAATACACTGTATGTCTGATCAAAGCTGTATCATAGATGTTAGCTGTTTACACTTACGAGAACATAGTCGAAACTGGAACTTTAGTGTTCCGTCCAATGGTTGAACATGCATTAAACTCGACGAATCGTTGCGATGCACGCTTCCTGAAAAAGTCTTGCACACTTGACTCCTGTATGGATTTGGCATAAGTTTTCGACTACCTACATGCTATAAAAAGAGTTCCATTTCAGAGCATAGGGTAGCTTTTATCAATACGTGCCTTGTATGTGTGTTTTGTTTTATTTTCTACATTATTGTAAAGATCACAAGAATTTGTGTGTAACCCGACTACTGAAAAATCACGCTCTAATTAAATTTGGGGTTTACATGGAAAAATTTACTCCTTGTATTGTTGAAGTCGGTTAAAATGTAGCCTATGTTACCCGGGTCATAATAACAAATCGATTGACACCTTATTCATCAAAATCGGATGAATAGTTTAGGCGCTACGGAGGAACATATGTAAATACAAACATACATACCAAACCTGCTAAAATACACACAAACACACACACCACCACACCACCACCACCACACCATCTCACCATACATACCTGCTAAAATCATAACCCTACCTTTTGGCTTCGCAAAAGTCGGGTAAAAAGAAATGTGCGATAAGAAATAATTAAACTAAAATTATAGGTAATTTCACAAGTTCATAACCCCAGGTTTCGTAGCCCTAGCGGAAATGTTTTGTAAGATAACATTCAAAATATTTCTATAATCAATTTTACAGATATCAATCACGTGACGTCGGGTTAATTAGCTAATTACCTTGACCCTCCGCTATGTTCCGCGGGCCGCGGTGGCTAGGGAACTGTTGCAAGCGATATCGAGGACCCGCTAAAACGAATTCCGTGTTTCTTAATCTAGCGACGGAATAATGATGCGGTAAATATTAAAATTATACGTTCAGAGTAACGAATGAACATTCTAATTAGAAGGGTACATTACCTACTTGAAAGCAGAAAATTTGGTGTGGTCAAGCAAATATTATTGTACTTATATATCAAGTAAAACTAAAAAACATAGACTGTGGTTAAATACGATACAGCACGGACCGTGATTCACATTTTATGCGGTTTCCATTTCAATATCGTTTATATTAGCTAGATAAGTATTAAAACAATATTTCACGACGATAATAACGTCAAACTCTCATAAAAATAAAGTAGATTCTGTTAGATTGTAGTCGTATATAAATACATCTAAACGACGAAGTTAAGGTGATCGTATAGCTATTTACGTGTTTAGTACGCATTCAGTAAAGGAAAAGATCGCGTATCGTAACGGAAACATTTGTGAAGTATCCCTGAACATCGGGGCGTGGGCATTCGGGTCACGTCGGCGTAACAACGCGCGCGCCGAGCACCTCGGGTTTGTTGTGATATCGCCCCTGGTTTTTTCACAATACCTGACCCCACTACGAGAGATTCCCTAACGTTAGTTTGTTGAGATAGCTGTACCAACTTTATGTTCTTTTTAATGTTTTAGTGGCCGAAGCTCTACGTGCCGTTCACAATGTTCGGATATCTGTCGCGAACCCTTTTTATCTCTGTGAAATGTTAATTGGAAGGGGATTTCTGAATAAATTTATTATATCATTTTATAGAACTTGACTGGTGTATATCGTCGAAATTGTAGCAGTTAAAACGGATTTTGTTAAAGAAGATTTAACTATATAAATCTAAAGAATGTATAATCCTCCTATACCTCTGCCAAGTTTTTTTACACTTACTAAAGCCTTTAAGAACTCTTGAAGGGTTTCTTGGGGTCAAGACGCGTTGGCGTTTCTCGAACCTAATCTGCTCCTACACATACCTACTTATTTTAGCGGAACCCGAAATAAAACCTCTGGAACGTTTGTTATGGTTATAAAATCTCTTACAAAGTTTTGCTACAGAGTGTGTTGGTACAAAATCAGATATCATCTCACTCACCTTTCCCACCCCAATCGCCTCATTCAACCTCGGTTCCAACAAAAAATACAGATATTTTTCCGTACCTATCAGTTCGTATGACTGCTATGTATAAACATCAACATCGCTCTTGTTACCGAACGTAATAAAAACACCCTATCAAGGACAACAGTTTCATAAGACTGCTTAGAAGTTCATTTTATAAAAGAGTATTATATTATTTACTTCTCTATACAACATAATGTTTGTTTATGACTCCTTATTATTCCTTAGTGTTCCAGAAACTTCTGTGGAATGGGCTCAACAATCTTCAGACTTCTTTACAAAAATAAGAAAATATTACGTTTCCTTTTAAACTTTCGGTACCACGTACTTGTGTTGGAAACTTTACCAGTGTCCTTTGCAATGTTCTCTAAAACGTGATTAAAAAAATATTCTGTCACTGTGAACGTGTATAAGAGCAGCGCTGTGGCTGTTTAACGTCTTTATCAGCTAAGTCTTTGTCTTGACTGTGGAGGTTCTAATTCTAAACTGACCAGTTGAGTTGGTAGCGTCATGTTGGACTATAGAGTTATAGTTTGGTTTTGTGCTGGTTTACATTATTATACGTATTTTTCATTAATAAGTATAATTGACTATTCAAATCGTTATACATTTTACATAAGCTGTTGGTATATAAGGTGTTAACCCTTCACGAAGCCGTTAACCAAGCTTTCTGTGCATCAAACTAAATAACTCTGCGCAAAAAAATTGCTGGGAGACGATCTTTTTTTTTGGGGTTTATGGTATTATTGTAATGCACTCAAAACGTTGTGCTGGTGGATGCATTGAATAATATAGGGGTCATTTTAAAGTGAAATTTATCTCCGTAACTAGAAAGTACGGTCCAGAACAAAAATAATATCGCAATCACGGGAAAAAAAAGTGCTTTTCGCCTTGTCGCCGGTCTTTTTATACCCATTATATCTATCTATCACAAAAACTGAAATCATGTTATATTAGAGCTAGGATTTCATTAAATACCTACTACCTAATTTTTACGTAGCTTGAAAAAGAATACCTTCTTTTTTGGAAAACAATGCTGATTTAACAAATATTTGTGACCTTATAAAATAGGCTGACTATGTACACAGTACAAAATGTACTTATTTATGAACGATCAGCTATATAAAGAGATGTTCAAAGTAAAATTGTGTGCGACTGCTTTCGAGAACACCAGCCGATGTGAAGGTACGGCCTGACTTTAGGGTTCCGTAATCACTGGTAATATACTTTTAATATTCCTGTTTTGTTATTTTGTTATTCGCGTGAAACGTTGTTACAAAAATAAATTATAATTTTGTAGCCTAATGTCAGAAGGTAGAAATGTTAAGCATGGAAAATTCACAAGAAATGAATACAGGAAAGAAATAATCAAATATTGTAGGCATGTGCCGTATGTTTATAGTATAAAGATGTTGAAACTCGTATTTTTTATTACTTTAGTATTTTTACGGTAACAGATTATCTACCTATATTTTGGATGCGCGTTCGTCGATTAAACCACTCTATAACATACCTACGCAAGGTAATGTTAGAAAAAAAGAAAGAAAATTATGTTCATTGGCATTTAAAAAAACAGAAAATCCTTAAAATTACACAAAATAAATAAAACTATTTATGTCAAAAGGGCCTCAGCTCAGCATAAATGCCATGGCTACAAGGTATACCACCACCACCACCTGACACTGATTTTCAGCCCAAATAAAAACGAAAACATAAATAAACAAACACAATGGTCTTAAAGGCCCTCATCCCACGTACATATAGATTCGATTTTTTACAAGGTAGTTGCTCAGTTTCTAGATAAGGATCCAACACTCAATGCTAAGAAATTGCAATTCTACCATCTGTCTAGTATCTTCACGGCAACAATGCTGTTTCAATCACCCCGGTTAATAATTTAACGAAATCATACTAAAGCTTCTTTCAAGGGGAACTAACTTCAGTTTACCAACCCTTCATTATTATTCGCCACCAAATAAAAGTAGATAGAAAGGGCATTACAGCTGCTGACTATACAAGTATACAATGTTACAATTACAATAAGATATACAAAAATAATGGATGTTTCTTGTGTAGTTTTTAAACCGTCTCTATTACTTTTGGATACGTATAGCCGACTTTAACCAGTTTTTCCAAGGAGTTTCGCCATACGCAAAAAACTGGTTCTCGAGGTTTGTTATGCAGTCGCGTCATGTAAAATACTGGTATTCAGCTGCGCTTCCGTCCTATTACATTGTAACCTGACCCTAAAATAGAAAAGTCTAGGTGGTTGATGACGATGACTATTAGGTATTGCTTTCCAAGTCAAAAGAAAACTTTTCCATCCAATATCTTAAACGTTGAAATAATAAGGCATTGGCCTTTCTTTTTCTCAAGGATCCGAATGATTGACATTCGACTTAATGTTTATTCTTTGTATAAAGTAATGTACTTTACATTACGAGACGTCAAAAATAAATATGAAATTAACTATTTATTCGATGTTTACTCTCATTTTTCAGTACAACAAAATGGATCATACCTACGCACTCTACGCAGTTATGGTTTTGTTTAGGTATATCTTCTGAAAGTTTATCATCATAACTGTCTAACTTTTAATTAAGGTAATAATGCAAATATTTAAGCAAAATGAACCGTGGGATACACGGTTAGTGTGGATTTCAAAATGGGTTTTTAAGGTAGGATCAGCATCATCTTTGCTGGTCTAAGCGCAACTATGGTTACAAACCGCATGCGGGCATCGTTGAAGAATCATTTTCTTTTTTTATTGGTCTTAAACATACCTAAAAATTTAAGTAATTCGAGATGACACCGTGAATTCTAACATTAACCCTAGAATATCAACCAAAAGATCTAAAGCTAAACAATGAAAAAATTAAACCGCAAAACGACAACCGCATGTGGGCGTGGAAAATTATCCGCCGTGAGTTTATTCCCTAATCGGTATCAATGGTAACCGTCAACCAGCCTCCTTGAAAGGGTGCCTGAATATTTAATATCAGTTTCAGCATGTTTACGTCGTTTATACGGAACATTCGATAAATAAGTGGGTTCGGCCTTGGCATTTTTTACAGAGGGGAAAGGAACTCATATGAGAAATATTAAGGCTTAGCGATCGCCAACAGCTGACGCGGGCCACGCGTGACTCACACCGAAATGTACCCTATGACCTTCTTCACCTTGGAAAATGACATTTATCCATACATTATATTATAGGAAAAGGTGAAGTTTTATTTAAGGGGTAAGTACTGTACTGAACTTGACGTCAATTTGTGCTGTGGTGGAAATCACTACAAGTGCCGTATTAAAGTTGGCATTTATTTAAAATAATGTTTTACTATTTAAAAATATGTTTTAACTGGTTTTGTTAAATTCAAATATCTAATATAGAAATGAGTATAAAGCGAAATAATAATGTTGTGCGCCAAATTTCATGATTCTAGGTCAACAGGAAATATCATATAGGTTTTCGACCCAAAACCTATAGGGTACTTCCGGTTGACCTAGAATTGTCAATTTTGGTTAAAACCAAGGTTTTACAGCACAGAACAAGTAAAAGGAAAACACTGAAAAATAAAAAAAAATAAAAAATTAAAGTAAATTTTGGTACTTACAAGTTTTCCCAGAAATCTAAATTTGCCCATATCTTTTTATCGTGTTGACTCAGGACCTTGATTTTTATACACCTAATAGGGACTATTATATTTCCCATTAGTATAAAAATCAAGGTCGATCAAAGATACTGAGGTCTATAATAGACCTCACTATCTGGTATAAATTTCAACTTGCTAGGTCCACCCGATCCTGAGAAGATCGGTGGTGACATACGGACAGACACGGACAGACGGACAAGATAGTAATCTTATAAGGGTTCCTTTTTTACCTTTTGAGAAAATGAAATATATGCAACATTCTAAAAATGAAATATGAATAATGATGACGAGAGTGCAATAGAAAACCTATAAACTTTTATCGTCGGTTCGTATAAAATGTTTTGAACCAAGTTAAATGCATTTTTAACTGTTTTCAGCATCTACTGATAGTGCCATTACCGAAATGATTTTAAAACGATCAACGTCGAACACAAGTTGAAATATGGAATAAACAGATATGACTGTTTCTGTCTTATGAGCTCATCGTTACATCGTTTCATAATAGAGTTTGTTGTTGTTATTGTCTTTTTGAAAAAAAAAACAATCTTCGCTAGTTTTGGCGATAGTTCCTTGAATACCGACTCGGTTCTGAGGTATTATGACAGCTTTCGTAAACAATGCTAATCACATTAAAGTTTACGAATTATTTGATTAGGGCTTGAAAAGCTTTACCTCTATAAACGGATAGTTAATCTTAAGACGATGAGCTCATTGTGACTGTTTCATATCTTCAGAGTATTCAGTCTGTTGTGTATCATAAATCTATTGTCTTCAATTTATTATCATCTTCACAATAAAAGCAGTAAATAATTAAATTATCTAATCATAGCTAGACGTCGTAATTATTTTTATGGCGGCCATTCCCCAACCATCAAAAGGCTCGTAACTTAGAATTGTAAGCTTTTTAGTATAATCGGTCAGAAATAAAACCAGAACACAATTTAGACATTTACTTTCTTTAGGTTAAGCTACTTTTATTGGCGTAGTGTTTTATTTTTCTTTTCCTTGTGTTTTTAATTTCGACACTCAAACAACCGCGGGTGTGTAGTAGAGATGTTCCAGACACGCTCGCGTTTTGCCAAAAAAGATTGTGGTGTCGGGAGTGAGCTCGTTTGTCAGGGAGGGCGCGGCCGGTGCCTCCAGCAATCTGTTTGTCCAGCTGCCACCTTCCTTCTTTTAACAAGAGCTTTGCTTGATATCCGGAAATTTATTTTTCTCACAATTTGTCGCGACGTACCATTGCTCGCGGCCGCGCCGACGATTTATGACAACATGCCGAGGACATCACGAACGTTATTCGGAGAAGCACGTTGATTAAAGTGCCTATCATTCACGAGACATGTATGCCGCAATCTGAACTAAAACATGTCAAGCCTTTCTATACATTTTGTATTTTATATACATTCCCTAGACGACACAAAACTTGAAAAGTATGAAATAAAAATCATTAAATTTTCTCTTGAAAAGTTTACACGACCTATGGTTTGCACAGTCATACTGAAGTTACAAAAGTAGCGTAATGAGTTTGACCCTAACGAGTTTCAAAATACAGGTAATCAAATTGAGAAACTGAAACACCTACACGTTGTCACCATTTATAGAATGACATTAATCAACTTAAATGGCGTAACGAGGTGTTGAAGACGGAAGCACCTCCCACAGTAAATTGTGTGTGTAGGAGTGTAACCAAGCGTTACGCGAAGTCAATATTCAAATTAACTAGAAACATTTTCATTGTCTCAGTATAATGTGAGGTAGTATTTTAGTGGGCACGTCGGGGTACGTGTAGACAGAGATTGGGCCCTCATCAAACCCTCGGATCCGCATCTGAAGGAAGTTTGACAACTCAATAGTTACAAGTGCACACTTTACGAGCTCACGAATCATTATCTCATTGTTCCGGTGGAACTCAAAACACGTCGTTCACGGCAACGCTTTGTTCCCCAAAATTATGATCGTCCCCTCGGTTATCCCGTACCATTAGCAACATTATGTCCTCGGGTATTAGCTTAGTTATTTGCCTGCTATCTCGCCTATGATTTAGGCGTCAATATTATGTACTGTTTATAGGTATGTATCTTTATTTGTTCGCATGTAGATATCTTCGAGTCTTCACGGCGATGAGATAAATTCATCCATCGAATATCTATTTATATGGGTACGTGTTAAGAAATATGATCAAATAAATCTTATATTTCTTTAATAACCGCTGTTTATGTCAGTACGCAATACTAAACGGAGAGTATTTCAGTTTTTGTGGCAACAATAAATACTATATGTTTACGTTAGTTATTATTATTCAATGTTATACCTGAAAAAGGTACAGAAACCTTTGTACAAAATCCGACCTGTAATTTTTAATATCGAATGAGTTACAACTCAGTTCAGGTGAACATAAATGGTACAAAAATATAACGGATATATAAATAGGCCGACATTTATTTAATTAAATATTACTACCATTTCCATCTAGTTTTCTGCCGCCCTAAGTAATCTTTCCCGGCGTGGAAATATTTCTTGTGCTCATTACTCGATCTCTGTGTCTTTGCTATATTCTTAGAACCCTCTATCTTATTAAAAAATATATAATATACATCTGACATTTAGATCCAACGTTATTTATATCTTTAAAATACTGAATAATGCAAACCTAATAACACGACCTTTAAGAGACATTTTCAAGAGTTCAGCTCGTTTAAATGCACTTCATTTATAGAAGCTCCTCGTTTAAGCGTTAACCCGTTTACGGTTGACCTTCACTGAAATGCGCAATAGAAAATAAGTCGCAATTAGCCCTTTCCATGAGTAGAATCTGTGCTTCTTTTTATGGGTTACTTACTTGCTTGCTGTGAGAGAAGATATTTACCTATATTAGTTTAAGGGAATTCCTTTCTGTTCAAACCGCAAGTAATAGAAGATCTGCTTCTTGGACTGAAAGTTGTTAGTTTGTCCCTCAGGAGACAGTTTGCTCCCTGATTACATAAAGAAGATCTAAATAATATAATTCTCATCCAAGAAATCCAAAGCAAGATAGCTTTCACAACATTATTTACAACCGAGAACTGCGATCTCGGTTTGTAATGTTATGAATGAGATTTGATTGTAGTTTTATTTGTTACTCGATCCGGTCCCGAAGGACCAATGGTTGGCGATGAAACTTTGCAGGGAAAGTTGCCTTCGCGCAGAGGGATATAGGCTACTTGTTTACCCGATTGGATCGCTAGTTCCATAGATATCAACAGTGAAATATGATTTCTTTTAGATATTAAGTTAAGATTTCTTTACCCTAAAGTTTTCCGGATTATTGCAGAAGTTCGTCTTGTTATATGGACCGTTTTAGAAATAAAATAAAGTTAGAAATAATATATGATTAAAAAAGTAAAAAGAAAGAGAAAATAAGTGTTAAGATATTATATTTTTAATTAAGTTATTTTAATCATTTGTATGACCAAGTGGCAGATCATGGAATGGACATTATTTGTATGTAATTATGTAATGAACACCTGCATGTAACCCATGTATCACAAATAAACGATTTGATTTGATTTGAGATATTTTTGTATCGATATATTTTTTCAGGAAATTAGTTTGTTAATCACGGTAATTATCATTACTGTTACTGAGCAACTAACTAGTAGGCTATGTTGTAGAGTTAGACGTGAACCGATTGTCAAAATTATTGTTACTTAAATATAACTAAGTTCATAAAAGTTAATTTCATCATAATTTTAGAAACATAGCACGTGTCTCTCAGTTGCCGCATAACGACCAGTAACATAAACATCTTAAATCAGTATGTAAAGAAAAAGAACGTGACGAAACATATATTGGATCAACTTCCGAAAACGGGCACAAACTACTAAAACGTGGCAGTGAAACGACATCATTTATATACGCTCCATTTCGCATCTTGTATCATTTGTTAGTTGAGGCAGTATTAAGCAAATGTTTGTTTACATAATACAACACGGCAGTACTAGGTACTAGTGCCGGTGGTCAGCCGGTCATCTGAACGCCACACAGCGCTCCGTAATCCTGCAGTGCATCTATCATTCGGTAAGCCCGGCTCTAGCTCACAACCGCTCAAAACGGCTATAAAGGGGCTTTAAACGATTACGTGCGTAAACGCTCCTTATATCGTTCAGTGTTCATTAAAAGTGATAATTAAAAGAATGGTACTGTAGTGATGAAGGTAGGGGATTTATTATGCACGGGAATTGTGGCCGTTTAACGTGTTTGAGGAACGTGAGAAAATCCGTAAATAAGCTGCTACTTGCGTTGTCTGTCGCCCCTAAGTTGTGGTTGATTCAAGTAGAGAAAAGGTTTCATTGTGGCTTACTTATTGGTGGGCTAGGAAATGTTAGAACTCGGCCAACGCTTTTTGCAAACATATTTAACAAAAAATCGCTGCTATAAATGGTTTATTAGCACAATTTGATTAAGTTAGTAGTTCCGATCAAGTTCCTTCTTGTTTGGAGGACTTGCTTTTCATCAATTTGACGGGAATAAATCAGTAAAAAATAAAGTAATTGGACTTGTACGAATTCCTGACCGAAATTTTGATTTTACTGAAGAAAAGTAAAGCTAGCACTGTCCTTCAAGGAACCTATCTATTTACATTATGATAGACGGAATATTTTTATGTCATTCATAAGAAAACTCAAAACAGAAAGGTCAAAACACAAATAAAAATAAATGTTGCCTGAATTGTTTGAATTCACGCTTATTTTCATAATGTTTGAATTATTACATTACTTAGTACTTAAACGTAATGTATACTTTGTGACTTTAGAAAGCAACGTTTTAATGGTTTCTTTGTTATTAATTAATTATGAAGTATCTTAACATAACTCTGATTACCTATGTGTATTGTGTAGGTAGGGACCTTATCTCAGTTATTGTTGGAAAACAGTGACTGGCACTCCATTAACTAATTTCAGATTAGTGCTCGGTACAAGCCATAATTATTGAACTAAGCCTACACACGTTACGCCTGTATTACTCCAAGGAGTAAGCAGAATCGCTCTGTTGCTCCCGTGAATATATAATTGTACAGATGATACTGAAATGAAGGAGCTCGTGGCTAAATAAAAACAGCCGCTAGGGCCGATCTTTAGGTTAAGCAAGATACCAAGTTTCCTTCGTGCTTCGGAAAGCAAGATAATGATGAAAGAGAATCATTTCCATCGGAATTGAACGTATGAAAAAAAAATCGAACATAAAATAAAATTGATAACCGTAGATTCAACACACACCTATGCATTTTTCAATAACTGTTATAATTTAATATTCTAAACCGTTTTGTGATAGGTCATTCGGAATACCGGATTCAGTATTGAATTGGCATAAAATAACGACCAACGGAAATAGGAGTCATAAAATTCATTGTTTTACTAATAACGTACCGTTGTGGGCGAGCTTTTTACGTAGATAATTTGGAATAAAATAAGAGGAAATCTCAAATACTCGCAGCACGTATATTTAGCATCAAAAGGTCAGGTTTCTATAAACCTGACATTTTTTGCTTGACAGCCGCGTATGCAACAACTTTCAAGACATGTTTTTACAATATTGCTTCCTTGAATCGCTCATTAGTTTTATTTAATATTTTTCTCGACCGTTGGTTCTCTTCACATGGAGGGCGCGCGTGGAGTTCGATAATTGTCCCACGGGATTATACTACGAGGATTAAAAGTATCCTATGTGTTAATAAAGCACACACATATGTGTGTGTGTGTGCTAAATTTCATCCAAATCCGTACAGTAGTTTTTGCGTGAAAGAGTAACAAACATCCATCCATCCATCCTAACATACTTTCGCATTCATAATATTAGTAGGATAATTCAATAATTAATAATAGTAGAATTCATGAACAGCTAATACTAAAATAATTACCATTATATAATGTTTAAGTTGCTTGTGAAGGAAGCCTGAACAAATTAAAACTGAGTAGGTAATGCTAAGCCCTTACTCACACGAGTAAGGGCTTAGCATTACCTCCTTAGTTTTTGTTCCTATAGCTATACTTAAACCCAATTTTGTGAATAGCCTCATTCACTACAAAATTAATTTGCTCGTCCAAGTAATTAATACTGAATGAGATGGTGTTCGTGTGGGTAAAATTATCAATGTGTTCATATATAACCAACCTAATTTTAGCGTTTTGTATTTCATAAAGTTAAGTGTCCGACAACAATAGAGTTATCCACCAGTGTCCAGTCCACCACCATACTATTTTCTTAATGTATCAACCAGATCTACTTAAATAATTAAATTGATTAAACAGAAACAGAAATGTTTCCTTGGTAACAGATAGATTTAAATTGTAAGTGTATTAACAGCTTTATATTCGAATCAACTTAGGGTAATCTGATCATTTCTTTCTATTATCCTTATAAATTATTCAAGTGAATCTGAACAACTTTACGTCTATATTCGTATTAACTCAAAAAGTACGCTTGAAGGCGAATCACTGAACGTAATCTGCTCATCAGACATTCTGCGTTATCTTTACAAATCGTCTCTGGGCATGCAATAACGCGAATGTACTTTTTTGAATGAAGCTTCCTCTGCGACAGTTCATGTTTCTTATTCAACTGAAGTCGGATCACGCTTTTAGTCGCCGTAGGTGTTCAAAAAAAGAAAGAAAAAGTATTTATTTGACTCGCACAAGACAAAACAAAAAAACAAAAGTAAATTAAACTAAAGTGGTCCACAGTGCGAGGCAAAAAACTGGTATTGAAACATTAAAAAAAATGTCACAGCGCTGGTATTCCAGCCTGGGCCTGTTGTATGTTTACCGACCAAATTTATAATGAAATGTTAAAATCTGTTCATATTAAAACATTTCATAAACTGATTTACACGACCTCATTAAGCTACTTTGAGGAATATTATTTATCAACAAAAAATAATTTCGTCGCATCAATACCAATTGTATGGCGAGCAACGAAATTAAACACAAGTACCAGCCAATAAATTGACAAATTTCACTCGTATAACCCTCTTTTAGGCTTGTTGAAATCACAAATGAATATTCAAATTTTACATTGACTAGCTTACGAGCTTTAATTTATAATTGAAAGTGTTGCCTTTCCTGACGTTTTCACAATTCGGATGTGGCTAATTGCGATTCTGAATGGAACTTTGAGTTGGGACTTAAACTGGTTATAATGTCCGCCGTACCCAGGTCACGTAACGTTTTAAGCCCTAGGGTTGCGCCTTCCACTTCGCACATCTATTTGTTGTTCACTGTTTTTGACGTTTCACGCCTTTGGAACTGGATTATAATACGCTAATTTAATATTTAGGTCACGTACTGCAGGTACAAAATTCGTAAATTTCATTAATTATAAGCTTAAACTAGATTAATTTACAAAGAATGTTGAATGTATTGTGCGCATTTAACAAAGCGATTTATGCAAATAAAGTAAACAAACTAATTTACCTTATGTGCCACGCGTAGTATTATTGGTATATTTTATACACTGCTTGTGTTTACAGAAACACTATTGCACATGTATAAATTGGAACTAATTTAATTTTGATGTAATAAAATTTAAATAGGGGTTAAATCTGAATCTCGATTTAAATTTTCGAAACTAATTTCAGATTTCAGTACATTTTAATGACTTCAGTAATTTTAAGTTTAGAATGCAATGAGAGCAGCTGTACCTAGTTGTTAATGGAAGTTATGTATAGCCCTAGTGTTGGAACTGTGTTGAGTGTTGGTACTTTTCTGACTTAGAGTTACGGTTCTACAAAGAAACAAAGAAGATTCGAAAAAGTTCACACACGATATGAATTCCCGGGAGAGGAAACGAGACGTGGTCGGAGAGAGTGGGCCGACGCGCACCGCGTCTTGCCGCTCCGCCCGACGCCCGCGCGCCCGCCCGGTATTACAAACGTGCCCGCTTCAAAAGTCTAACAAGAATTGTGTATTTCAAAAATAAAACTTAACGCAACGCTGTGCACCCTCGACTTTTTAAAAGCCCAGGGCTGTCTCGACAGAGATAGCGACAACATCGCTAACTTTTGATTGCTAATTACTAACGAATAAATTCGGTTGCAATAACGATGCTTGCAAGAAACGCATCTTGGATGTAGAGACATGCATTTCTCGCTAGCATCGGTTTTACAGCCGAATTCTTTCGTGAGTACTTAGCAATCGAAAGTTAGCGATTTTGTCGTTATCTCTGTCGAGACTGCCAGCCCTGGTAATCTAGGGTTGGTGCCGATTTGAGTAGAGACAGCATATTAGGCAATCATAATCAGGGTTTTCATGTCAGGCAACTGAATAATCTGAAACTAGTAAGGCACTTTAATACAGGGATTTAAGTAGGTAGGTACACAAAACATATTTCTACACACAATGTGTATCAGCAACATCCAAAAAACCAACCAACCATACATAAATAAACAAAACAACCAACCAACCAACAACAAACCAACCACCCATAAACAAACCAACCATAAACAAATAAAGCAAAAAAAAATATAAACAATACCAACCAACAAACAACCAACCAACAACCAACCATAAATAAAACCAACCATAAATAAATTAACAATTTACGTAGCAAGGAAACTTATCTGATATCTGGGCATGATGTAAGGAAAAATCAAACATAACTTTTCAGGTATTTAGAAAAACCATACGTAATGAAATTATAACAGGTGCGATGTAAGCTTTTTTGGGTTAAGCTCGTTCCATCGTCGACCTAGACAATTTTGAGGTCAAGAGTAGGCCAATTTAATAAAAAAAAACCTAGGTATAGTAGGTAGGTTTCCACATAGGTCCTGCCTGCTGTGTTTAAGTACTCACAGGACCTAGTGAAAAGTCACGCTGATATACACGGTGTAATAGACCTCATCACGAAGCCGTCAACCAAGCATTCTGTACATCAAACTAAGTAACTTTACGCAAAAATTATTGTTGGGAAACGACTTGGTTTTTTGGGGTGAAAAATCATGTTTTGTGGTAGAACTCAATGTAACGCACTCAAAACGTTGTGCTGATGGATGGATTGAATAGTACGGGGGTCGTGGAGGTGTTTAAAGTAAAAATCTTACATTAAAAACTTGTATTTAAAAAAAAACTTGTCATAATGTTGGAACTTTGACCCCCAATATTTCCGTAACTAGAAGGTTCCCAGGTATTGTGTAGAACAAAAAAATGATCGCAATGACAAGGAGAACAAGTGCCTTTCGGCTTCGTTAAGAGGTGTTTTACACCCTTTATAGCATGCTAACAGAGTTAACGATTGATACTCAACGTAACTCAACACATATGATGGACCTAAAAAGAAAGTATTACAGAACCTTATAAATATTTGTAGAAAAATATAATGTAACCTCAGAATGAAAGGAAATCAGATAAGAAATCATACAGTCCGAAAATAATCGGCAAGTTAATTTTATCCTTATAATACAGGACAATTATACAGAAAATAAAACATTTAGTCTGCTCACGTTAATTCTTCTCCCAAAAATAACATCTGTTATTGGGTAAAAATGAAAAAGATGAAAGTTGCTTATCACAGCTTAGGTTTATAGGCATACAGGCTTTTTCGTTATTACAAAAGACAGATTAAGCAAAGAAAATCTAAAGCTGCTACATATGAGGTTTAGTCCAAAGCTGGGGGCTTTCCGGCCGATGGCTTTCTTTACAATAAATAGAAACACATATAATAATATAAAATGCATTCTGGCTTATTTTCAGTAGTGGACGATAAAATAGCACGCGAGCCCGACTCGCCGATAGCCAGCGTGAGTTTACACACGAGCGATTGCGCAGCAGTGTAGGACAAATGAACATATACATTATCATTTGATTATATTACTACTAGCCAGTAGGAATACGACATTAAGTTGCAAACACTGAACTTATTTGTCCTCGTATTAGTGGTAGTTTAGCCACCAGTCACGATGTTATTCGGAAGAAAATTCTCGTTTTTCTTATACATTTCCTGTATTAGATATTTGGGTACACTTACTTAAAACAGTTCGACAGCTTTGGGCAAATCATATTTTAATCAGCATTAGCACCACCCGACACTGACCTGTAAATTGCGAAAAGCGTAAGAAAATTTGAAATTCGCGGACTATCCTTGCGTTTTCACCTTATGGAAAGTTTCTTATGAACAACAATTAAGTTCTAGGAGCGAATGGTAAAGCTCGAACCCGTGCACGTATTCAAAAACAAAATTAGATATTCTTTCGTTGATATCTGAATAGTAACGGCCTATGAAAGCCCCTAGTGGAAGAAAGCTCCTTTGTTACGGTTATCATCACAACGAGAGGCAATTGACATAAACGCCAAGCTCCCCACAGAATGTTACTGGTCCTTGGTTTACTTTTGCTAAACCATGCCCACGTTAAAGGCACAATTCTACCAGGTGGCCTACCATGACGTCTTAAAACAGGATCGTTTTAATCTTGTTCCAGTGTGGGTAAGAGACAGAGCTATAGAGGACGTCTAGCGCCATCTCTTTCCCACACTGGAAGAAGATTAAAACGATCCTGCTTTAAGACGTCATGGTAGGCCATCAGATACGTGTATAGAGAAGTATGGAAGAAGAAGACATGCTGTGCCGACCCCAAATGAATTGATATAAGGGCAAGACAATGATGATGACGTGTATAGGGAGGGTTCCTAACATTGAACAGCGCAGCTCTGGTGGAAAAGAGGTCTAGCGGTCTACTAGCGGACCTCAAGCGGTTTCACCCGCATAGTTCCCGTCCCCGTGGGAGTACGGGGATAGATTATAGCTTATGTTACTCGCTGACAATGTAGCTATCCATTGCTGAAAGAATTGTTCAAATCGGTCCACTAGTTTTTAAGTTTATTCGTTACATACAAGAATACAAATCTTTTCTCTTTATAATATTAAAGTATAGATATACAAGAGTTCCACTAAGCCCCTTTCTTTCGACTGCGCGGTCCTAAGAAAATAAAATAATCTTATTGGTGTGATATCCATCACACAAATATCTCGTTATTCCTTCTTACATATCCCTGCTCGACCTTACTTGCCTTCTCCAGATTCGCACTAATCTGCTTCCTCTTACAGCTTTGGTTTTGAAATAAAAGTGACGCAGTTCCTCAGCTCGGCTACGCCTCCTCGCACCACTCATTTTCCTGACACATCTTTGGTGGAAACGCACACTAACACACTATATTCTAAGACTTATCAATCTTTCGCAATCAACTGGAAAAAGTGTCATGAAAGGCATGAAATAAATAAGTAAGTCTTATTAGTCTCCTGCCACGTATCGGCAGTATTCTTGCAGCCGAAAGTTGGTGAAATAAAGCTATTCTAAACATCTTCCATAGTAATCTGGGTGAGCCTATGTTTCGTCATAACGTTTGCCGCGGTACGCTCCTTGACGATAGCTAACAAGCCAGTAAATAAGGAGTTTCAAGCTCTAATGGATCCCTCCGTCGCATGCCGTCTCAATCTCGCAGCCCTTAGGGAAACTAGATGCGCAATATTAAGTTACCTGTGTACCGATATGTACGATTGTATAACATCTTATATATACAACCTGTTTTTTTTGATATCCCATAACTCTAGGGTTATATTCTGTAGGTAAAAATTATACTAAAACTCCTAGAATAGGTGGTCTAAAACTGCATAGTTTCGGAGATATCATCAATCATAATTATAAAATATGTATCTAAGTTTCATTGATAAATACGAGTAATTCATTTGAATTCAAACCAATCATTCTTAACCTGTAAGTTACCCGCAATTACAGACACAATTAAAATAACAATGTTCTGTTCCCTTTCGGGAACGGCTGGGGACATACTGGTATATAAAGCTAAGAAAATGCGACTTTGTCATATTTCACGTAAGGGTGTTTTACGTTAATAATCGTGACTTTGCTGAATTATTTAGTATGAATAATAATAAAAAAAGGATGTTTGAAACAAATTCATATGCCAGTTGATTCTTTGATATGGTCTCAATCATACCCTAGAGTTATGGGATATCAAAAAAAAAAGGTTGAATATAACGAAGTATAAATTGATTCGCAAGTGAATCATGAAAATTGTTATGACGTTAACTGCCTCGTTGGTCTAGTACTGCTGCGCATGCGCGCACTGCTGAACATGAGGTCCTCTGGTCATCGAGAATTTGAATCCTTCTTCAACCTTTGGTCACCCAATGCTAGGTATCTTCCAAATGTCTCCTTTGAATCCAGAATTTGAATTGGATGATGGCAATATGCTGCCCCCTACTACATGGGTCTTAAACATTACTAGCGAAACATGGGTAAAGTTAGAGTTATTCCTCTGCCTAACCATTCGGGGATTGTATAGGCGTGATGTGATGTATATACCGGGTGTAAAAGACCTCATCACAAAGCCGTCAACCAAGCATTCTGTACATCAAACTAAGTAACTTTACGTAAAAATTATTGCTGGGAAACAACTTTTTTTTTTGGGGTGAAAAATCACGTTTTGTGGTAGAACTCAATGTAACGCACTCAACACATTGTGCAAAAATCTTACATTAAAAAGTTATATTAAAAAAAAAACTTGTCAAAAAGTTGGAACTTTGACCCCCAATATCTCCGTAACTAGAAGGTTCCCAGGTATGGTCTAGAACAAAAAAATGATCGCAATGACGGGGAGAACAAGTGCCTTTCGGCTTCGTTAAGAGGTGTTTTACACCCTTTATGTAGGTTTTCTGGCAGTTAAAAAAAAGAATCGGCCACGATTCATTCTCTGTTTGCAGTCCATTTTTTAAGCCAGCTCAAAGACAGCAAAATCTATGAGCCACATTGCTGTACTTATAATAACCAGATTTGTGTGTTCGCAGTACGACCGAGCTCTTAACAATCACTTACGTGCCTTCTATGAAGATCTTAAAAAGAGGAGAAAATGATATATTCTTCACAAAAAGCGCTCTTACTTTACAGAATCCCACAAACTAACAAAATAATATCAACTTTTATATGATGTTGTAACTGGAGCATATATGAGTGCCAAAGTTATTGGATATGTGGTGTACGCCGAAAGTTATAACGGAATTCTATTGTAAATTCCAACATAAAATAGAAAATATTGGATGTAGTAATATCCTCGATGGTCTCAATATGTTGTACTTCAAGTATATTTAAAGCATTATTTGTTATACTCACCAACAATCTTATAAAGAGATACTTGACGTTTTTGAAATACTTCGTACATTCTTCAGACGGCAGCGGCGATTATATTCTGCAGATCCGTTTAAAGGGCGGAAACATTTTCATGAAAAAGATGGCTACCACGCTGTATGGCCTTTATATATGGATATTTAAAGGTTAACTTTAATTACCTATACATTATTTAAGGCTCGTTAAAGCATTTGTGAGAGCAGCGGTGGCCCAGTGGTGGCGGCCCTGACTTACGAACAGTAAGTCCTGCGAACCCAGACAGGCACATTACTTTGTGTAATTTATTTCATCACCACTGCTCTCAAAACGGTGAAGGAAAACATCGAGAGGAAACCGGCATGTCCTAGAACCAGAAATTCAAAGACATGTGACATCTACCAATCCGCACTGGGCCCGCGTGGTGGATTATAGCCCATTCCCTCTCATTGAGAGGAGGCAGTGTCCCAGCAGTGGGAACATTATAGGCTGATGATGATGATGATGATGAAATCTGATCTCAGTTTAGATACCTACGTAAAGTAAACACACATTACAAGCTTCATTTGCCTAAAAATTATAACCATCATTAAAATAAATGATGTTCGGTAATGGCTGATTTATGACATCTACCCAAGCAGAAGCAACCAAGCACAGACCCCCCGTCCCTTTGCCTTCTATTCTAATAAAATCACTAGTCATCATTTTGCCACTTCTAAAAATTAATGGATGCGTTACGCAACTCGTAACTCATCGATATTAGAAATATTGAACATTATAGATAGTGCCCATTTGTAAAATGGTCTGTTAACTTGATTAATATTCCAACTATTATTGAAATATGTTTTGATTTGAAGACGATTTTCTGAACATTATTAAAGAATAAAAATACAATTTATTGGTGACCAAAATAACGTAGTGGTGCCAATAATTTGATCAGAACATCGTGGTGTGGTGGACATTTTTTAAAACTTGGACATGAATGTATGACCATAAAATCGTGGAAAATAGGCAATTGGCGTAAACCATGCTTGGGTTTTTTTATCCTATGGAACAGAAGCCAAGAAAATATGAGAATATTATCGAAACGGTAAAGTTTTGTACCTATCTACATCCGAATAATTATGTAAGAAAAATCAACATTTGATTCGGGGTCCAGATACCGTTACTAATATAAAAATACCTATAATATTTGAATGTTACGCTTGATTAGCTTAAGGCAAATAACATGTAAGGAAAATGTATGAACGTGTAAAATGTGCGAGAAAGATTTCCCTCAGCCAGTGAAAGTGAGGTGAAACCTCCAACCATCGTCAACGTCACCTCCCTGCGATTTTTCAAACGGTAATACCACTTGATGTATCTGTTCGTCGAACTTGATCGAAGGTTTATACATACCTACATATTTTACGTAAATACTGTAATAACCTTTCAGGTAGATTTTATAGGCATTTTACACGCACTCGAGTGTTCGATTTTATAATTTTACTAGCGTGTTCGGTTTTTGCTTCAATGTGTCGTTTGGTGGTTCTAGCACCGTATTATACTTAGCAATATACTAAGTTGGACATAGTTATAGTATGGATCATAAGTATAGGTACATAATAAAAGGCAGTTTCTTGTAATTATTATTTATGTTGAGTCCAAATGACAAATCTCAGAAATGAAAACAAATGGTATTATGTATTGTGAAGTCAAAAGACAGTACGTAGGTAACTTCGATAGTTTCCTTTTGGAACATTTCTGAACCGTGGAGCGGTCCAAGTAATATTATTTCAAAAACATTTGCACAATATTCTCCCGATTCTCCCACATCATTTGTCAACAGCTTCGGGACGGAAAATGTAGTGAGAAAAGCCACGTTTCTGCAATATTCTAAGGAGTGTAATACCCTACGGACGGCGATAGGGGCACCTGTCATGATAGGCACGATATACCTGCGCGACCAGTATAATACTTACATATATTATTATGTCACAGGGTTAACATTAAATCGAGGTTACGCTGGAATTCTTAGAAGTTCGCTCTTTCAGGCAATATCAAACCAGTATCTATGTGGAAAAAATCTTATAGAGTCAAACCTAAAAGGTTAGGTTAGCCTGTATCGCCCGACTTTTTACAAAACGAATCTGCTAAAATGCTAAAACATTCGATATTTCAGACGTTTTACGTTCCTAATCTGTTTTATTCGTACTTATAGAATTACAGATATAATCATAACATTTGAAGCCGTACCTATTACATAAAACAGAATTGTTCGCAAACGGAAGACCATATTTCTTAATCGGCTTAAATGAAATTCAGCATATGGGTACTTTGGGGTCGGTTAAATTCGCGAATGAACCAAATCGACTCATTAGAATTAAAATGGTGCGGTTTGAAATTGCCATAAAAATTACACGCCACCCCACCACATACGCATACGAGAAAGAATTGGCTAAAAAGCTTAGCATTCGAGTGCCATTCTAATATAGACCTTACGAGTTCGTCATGAAGTGCACGGTTGTTCGAGATTCGCGATACAATATGAGCGAAATTTTGCGACGATGTGACCTCGTGTCCCGTCTTTGCTAAATCCCGATCCCGAATTGTATCATATTAGATCTGACAAAAATAGATCTTATGTTATATGTTGGAGATACTGTTCTTATTAGGACTAGGACTTTCGACGTAGCCTCTACTGATGAAAATGTAATCTTATTGAACAATGGCCATTAGCAAAGTGTTAATTTTCCGAGTACTTAGTGCAATACAACTAGCAAATCCTAAACTAGGAACATAGCCAGCTACCCAATTAAGTAAACTGCGTGCAAACTCTGATATAGCAATTTACAACGTTGAACTAAATGCGCCTTTTACAATAAATCTATTTAGGAAGACTAACGCGGTCATTAGTATGGGCAACAATTTGGCTGCGGGTGTAGTGGTACTGTGGTAGGTACATCATTAAGGTTAAGACTAAATGGGACAGTGTTATAGAAACGGTTGTGCAATCCATCACGCGTAAGCGAGGCCCGACAGACCACTTAGCCACTGTCCGCCGGCATCGGACGTACCCCTCCGCACAACATCCGCCACGGCCGGGCCGGGCGCCCGCGCCGGGCGGCACACTCACACGCCACACTACGCGAGTCGTGCCGTCGTGCGTACTCACGAGTACGTGTGTAACGACCACGAAGCGAACAAATGGAATGCTTCAATCTTGTGCGACTGCCCGAAAAACTCTTTTCGATTCGGACAGCTTTATTTTTAACAGTTAAATACTCGCCCATTTTCAGTGGATTCTATAAATACTTTGAACTTATTAGGTACACGTAAAATAAACAACATTTGTTTAGAACGTAATTCTCAAATTGTTTTACCTATTTATAAACACAATATAAGTTAATGTACCTTAACAATACTGCTTATGGAATTCAAATAGATTATAGGGATAGCCCAAGGTGTGTTTGCTCTTGGAACCCCAACAAACACAATTGTTTACGTTACAATATTTCGTTGAGAAACAATCAATCAAAAGATGCCTCCGATAAAGGAATTGAGTGTTTAACTTGTGCTTTAATCTTGGACATTTTGCAAATTATTTAATGCTTCTTCATTGTGTTGTGTAAATATTAAAGCGTATTTATAGCAATACCTACCGACCTATTCCTATAAATACGCGCCACGTACTATTATCTAACAGATGTAATGAAATATCATATTATGTCGGTCGACACAATATTTTGTTTTTCTTGTGAGTGTTGCAAAGCAACCGGGATTGGCCTAGATATTTATGTGTGTTACTATTATTTTCTGAATTTGTTTTGGCTGATCTATTATTGGGTCTTCATTTGGGACTTGAGGTACTGCTGTTATTGTTTGAAGAAACGTGAACCGCAAGCAACACTTTTACTTACAATATTCGCAAAATATTTTCGCAGCCCTGAGACACACAATATTATCTCTTTTTTTTTGACGACCCGAATGGCGCAGCGGTAGTGAGGCTGCCTTACGTTCGTTGGGTCCCGGGTTCGAATCCTGGTAGGAGAAAATGTTTATGTGATGAGCATGGATATTTGTTTCCGAGTCATGGATTATATGTAAAATAAGTATGTACACACATCAAAAATGTCTAGGGATCAAGCATTTTTATGCGGATTTCTTGAGATTGAGATGTGGCTTTGTAATAAATTTATGATTTTATAAATTTATATGGATCCTTTTTGGTGCATTTCATAATTTGAATCAGGAACTCTCAATCAAATTCGAGTAAAAGATGAAAATAAGCTGTCAATATTTTCCCTATAAAAACATACAACGCATTGAAGACATTATTAGTGCTACTGTTTCCCTACTACTGATTAAAACCAACGTTATTATGGAGCGGCGACGTCATTTAAGCAGGGAAGAAATGCTCAGAGCCGTGGGAATGATAGAAGCTGGTTCCCGGCAACGTACTGTAGCTTTAGCTCTGAATACAAGTCAGAGTGTTATCAGTCGACTTTGGACACGTTACCGAAGCACTGGTACCGTGGCTGAGCGCCATGGAGGACGGTATCGCTGCACCACACGGAGACAAGACCGATACATTCAAATCTTAACTCGAAGAGCTCCAACAATAACCGCCATGATGTTAGCCGTGAGGCTTCATCACTCTTCAAGGAACTTAATTAGCGACCAAACAGTCAGAAACCGCTTGCATGAAGTGAACCTTCATTCCCGAAGACCGCTACGGGTACCACCTATAGCAATGCACAATCGTAGGATTCGATATCAATGGGCTCTTGAACACAGAAATTGGGCAGAAGAACAATGGCGTTTCGTGTGCTTTTCTGATGAGTCTCGTTTTGGTATGAGACCGGATACAAGACGTATACGACACTGGAGAACCCCTGGATGCCAACAGCGATTAAAATCCTGCCAGGAAGTCCATCCTTATAGTGGTGGAACCATCATGGTATGGGCGGGTATTTGGATCGGCGGAAGAACTGAGTTGATTTGGATCAGAGGCAACCTCAACGCTCAAATTTATGCTGAGACGATTGTATCAGACGTCATCGTTCCTCTACAAGTGCAAATCGGTCCCTTATTTCAGTTAATGCATGATAATGCACGACCGCACACCGCAAGAGTTGTAAGACAGACTCTCGCCGCAGCTAACATCAATGTCCTGCCCTGGCCTGCTCAGTCGCCAGACTTGAACCCGATTGAGCATGCATGGGATATGCTACAGAGAAGAGCTCTGCCGAATATGGAGGGTATCCAGTCGCAAGAAGACCTTTTTTTGTTGTTGCAACGAACATGGGCGGCCATTCCACAGCGTGATTTGGATGAACTCATTTTGAGTATGCCAAACCGATGTTCTTGTGTTGTTAGTGTTCGCGGTAGAAACACGGATTATTAATTGTTTAAGTTACCCAATAAAATTTTAAAGAAAACTGTTATTTCAGTCTTTTTTTCGAACTTTAATGTTAGTGGTTCAAATGTCAAAAATCCCTTTATTAGGAAAATGGCAAATTTCTTTATTAATGCAAAGGTGACTTGGTTTATCGTTACTGTGACAAACGAAAACACTTTATTTGATGAATCCTTAAAGAAAATTTTAATTAATATCAATCAGGAGAAAAGTTATTGCAAAAATATATGTTGATCCCTAGATACTTTTGATGTGTGTATTTACAAACAAAAAGTATCTATGTAGTATATCAACTATCTGGTGTCCACAACACAAGCCTCGTTGTTTAGTGTGGCGCTAGATGGCGCTGTGTGTAATGTCCAGCGATATTTATATTTATATTATGTCTCGATTTAAGTTTTTATTGTTTAGATTTAAGTTTACTCTTTTTTTTACTTTATTTTTTTGTTGTGTGCACTTACGGCATGTGCCGGATAAATATGTTTTCTTGCTTTAAAAAAAACTGTTTGTTTTTTTTTTGCGCATATTATAAGTAAAAGTACTTATAAGTACCTACTGGATATTATGATTTAGAAATATAACCTTAGAAGTCATTTGATGATTTGCCATACGAAAAAAAAAAAAAAAAAGGTTACCTAACTGTAACACATAAACATAGGTTTTTTTTGTGTTTTTTTACAACAATATAGTAGATACCCAAAAGTGAAACGTGTAGCGATAACACAAATTAACTTATACAAAAAAAAACCCAATGGTCTGTACGTGAATTGACCCCTGTTTGATTTTATTTCATTGGTGATATACCTGTCAATTTATACAAAATGCCAACATTTTTCGGTATTACTATTATGTTTTTAAACTGTTCAAGTCAAGATACGAAATTTTTCACTAGTTTTGTAACGTATCGTGTTCGTCTGCTGAAACTTTTCAATTTTTCAAAACTGTCTCCGAAGAAGTGACAAAGTGAAAATACATTCATGTCGTCACGGAAAATCGTATCGATAAACATGGTTTCAAGTAATAGGATTTTCAACAACACTTTACCCGAACTTGCTTTTTTTTTTCTATTCGCTAGGTACCGTTAACCAGAGCTCACTAAACCATAGTGAGTATTTCAGTAAAACACCTACCTTGTCCTCCTTTGCCCAGCCATTCCTAAGTGTGTTGGGGTAGACTTCCAGTCTAACCGGATGCAGCTGAATACCAGTATTTTTACACGACTGCCCAAAAAAAGGAGTGTAATGTTTTCAGGGTTCATGTATGTATGTATGTATATATGTATGTATGTATGTTTGTGAGTTTCTTTACTGCACCTTAACTTCTAAACGCCTAAACCTATTTTGTTGTCGTATGTACGTGGTATCGTTAGAATCCTTGTGTTACCCCAGGTAACATAGGCGGTATCAAATTAAAGGGCTCATCATGATGATTTTAAAATGGTATATCATATATCATATTTTAATTAAAACAAAATTGTTATTTATTTATTTGTAAAAGGTAGCTTCACAGCTGACAGTACATTAACATAAAAAAATAATCGAAAATTACGCCAATTAGGAAGTACACAGAAAAAACATTTGATTAGCCGAGATTCGATTATTTATCTATACAAGATACGCGCGGATGACTAGGTAGTTTTGTGAACTTTTAAGTGATAAATGTACACCAAAATAAATAAAATGCAAATTCTCCATCTTATTATAATCGTAACTATAAAGAGTAAAATGAAAAAAAATAACAAATCCGACTGCGTAAAAAATAACTAATAACTTTAAATAAAAACTGAAAAGAAAAAAAACAAGAACAAACAAAAAATAAAATGAAAAATTCTAATACGGAACATATTGACTGCAACAGTCGGGACCCATTAAATAATCTAGACTAAAATCATTACATCTAAAACGGGTTTTAATTTTTTTAATACATGGAGCGACTGCCTATTTGACCCCAACCCAGTTTTAGTAAAACACCTACTTGTGTAAGATTTAAATGAAGACAGAAAATAGGTGCCGATATAAGAACCCTGCTAGGCTCAAAATGATAGATAAGGTCTATTATGTTCACGACAATACTTATATGTAAAACAGTGGTAATATCTTACTTCTGTCCTACTCTAATCCGGGGGATGGTTTACTCTTGTGGGGAAAATGTTCAATATTAACAGATTAACTCGGTCGGGGATCTCGCTTCATAAAAATAAATTCCAATATTCCCCTCGTTGCTCTCATAACTCGTAAGAAACGGCTCTCGCTGGAAAGTTTAAGGCGGACGATTGGAGAATAAAAATTGCATTTTTACTATGTTAAATTAAGTTTTTATTGTGAAATTTACGGGGTGTAGTAAAAAGAATGTTACGTTATAGCAATTAGATATTTTTTACGGGTTCCGCGACGATATAAATGTTACTCTGTGAAGAAATTACAAGGTCTTAATACTTTGTATCAGAATCAAATCAGAAGGCTTAAAGTCACCCAAAGGGCAATGGAGAGGGCTATGCTCGGAGTTTCCTTGCGTGATCGAATCAGAAATGAAGACATCCGCAAGAGAACCAGGGTCACCGACGTAGCCCGAAGAATTGCCAAACTTAAGTGGCAGTGGGCAGGGCACATTGCTCGCAGAACGGATGGCCGATGGGGCCGAAAAGTTCTGGAGTGGCGACCGCGAACCGGAAGACGTTGCGTTGGAAGGCCTCCCACTAGGTGGACCGATGACCTGGTGAAGGTTGCGGGAATCCGCTGGATGCGAGTCGCACGGGACCGGTCAATGTGGCGACACTTGGGGGAGGCCTATGTCCAGCAGTGGACGTCTTTCGGCTGAAATGATGATGATGAATACTTTGTAGTCTCAGTTATGATTTGTTTATTTTTCTCTTCAGACAAATATTTAGGATAGCGTCATAGTATGCTGCTCTTCAGGAGCGGACTCCTCAGCACCTAACCGTAACATTGTGATTTAGGAAGATCAAGTTATTATTTGTAAAAATAGCCAAAGGTGCAATAATATGTAAAATACCTTTTACTAAACACGCCTTTGGCAAAAACTATGACCCTCTCTTTAAAAGGAAACGTAAAAATATAATTATTTGGAAAGGGGCATACAAACAAATTGACAAGCTTTTCATATTCGTCATAAAATATGCATCGCTTAACATAAAACAGTTTAATCATTTCCAAATAATGTTACCGCTTTGACAGCTGCTCATGAACACATACAAAGAGGATAATTACACCAATGTTTTGATAATTTACTCACCTCATTTTACCTCTATTACACATATTATTTTGAATATAGTTACAGTAAAAATAACAGTCGTATTTATTATATTTGTCGGGTTCTCTCCCGCAAATACACTGGCCTGCAAAACTAAGTATCACACTTTTAAAATCCCAATACCTTTTTAAGTGCAGAAGATATACTTTCGAAACAAAAAGGAATCGAAAAAGAGTTTAATTTTGTACATAAAATCTTCATAGTCGGTAACCTAAATTGCCATAAAGCGTTTTTTATTTTAAATATCTTACTTCTTTAATTTAGAAAATTTTAAAAGTGTAGTACTTAGTTTTGCAGGCCAGTGTATTATCCAAGGGAGCGTAGACAATTTGCTAGTTAGAGAGTAACTAGTATAACCTTGCTGTGACAATGACTGTCTGGAGTCTCGAAGGAGACAAACATATTATAATTAGCTATAAACTTTTGTGATAATGTTGTCTGTATTATAAATGTGGCAATATTAAACTATTGCTGTGGTTATATATTTCAAAATTTCCATGTAATAATGGGACGGCACTTTGACGGTTTCTTAACGTTAACAAAGAAACCTCTTTAAAAATAAATTGAAAGGTTTGCCTCTATATTTTTGTAGTTTTTATGAAATATTAGAGGCTGGTGGTTAAAGGTCTATGCACTACGTATAAGGGCATGTTAAAAACATGTTTTTACCAACCAACAGCATTATTATTTTAGCACGTGAGTTTGATGCACATGAGTTACGTATTTTTATTAATTATAAATTACATTATTCAAAAAAGATATTGACCTAGTCTATATTATTTTTATTAATTATAAATAACATTATTCAAAAAGCATATTGACGTGGTCAATATTCTTTTTTGGTTTTAAATTTAAGATGGTAGGTAAGATCATCGTCTGAACTGAACCATACAAAAATCTTAAAATACCAGTTATCCTTGGCACGCGCCCCAATTTCAGGAACTTGCGAAAGTAGTGTAATTACAGCTTGGCATATGTGACAATAACAACTAAAGTACCTACATTTGCCATCAATCTAGTCGTCAGGTAATAAATCCAAACCCTGCGGATTTAACAAATGTGGTTACGAAACTGGTCAAATTAATAATTATTCTTTAAAAATACCAATTTGTTTAAGCCCTTTTTGCCTAGAAACAGAATCCCAACTGAAACAAAATACTGATAATTTGAATAACAGAACAGAGAATTTGCGATGTATTACTATTTGCCTTTACTTATCAATTACATGCCTTTTTATTAATTTCGTACTGTATTTAACGCAAAATAAGGACTTTACCTCTTTATCAAAGCATATGAATCGATGATCACTTTGGCTGTTCACGATGAAGTTAGCTTGCCTTACTAATCTAAAGGTGAATACAGTGACTTCGTTCGGAAGTTCAACTTTTGTATGCTTAAATTTTAAGTAACTAATGTTGGGGAACTTTCGTACTTGCTCTTGGTCTTACATCGGTTGTTCTCAGCCCCTTCTACATAAGTACGTAAGTAAGTACTTGAACAGGATCACTTCATTTTAAATCATTTGACTTGTCACTCATTTATTTTCATTCCTTTGTTTGAAGGAGATCTATAGAGGCATTGGACTGGGAAATCAGCCTTAACTTATTAAAAATATTTAATTTTGATTTAAATGTTATTAGAATGACTTTCAATACAACAAATTACCATCACTTATTCGTATTTAATCAATTCTGATCGAGAAATACAAATTAACCAGACGAATTCCTGTAAGGAAAATACATACCTACTACCTAGCTAATCAATATTAAGACGGGAATAGTATTTAGTAAATACTCGACAACATTTCCGCCGCTATTTACATATTCCTTTGGCACCGAAATCAAGCTAATATCAGCCATATACTATCAGCGAATGGGACCTCGAGTAGACAGCAAGCGATTCTGAGAGAATAATGAGATAATCATCGCGTTTGGCAGCCGGATTGATCACGGCATAATATGTCGGGAGCTCCCGCCCGCGCCCGTTCCCATGACTTAATCCCTCAGTCGTCGCTTACAAAATCCACGGCAAAAATACCGACATATACTTAGATAGTACATTTGTCCCGTATCGGTTTTTTTTTTGTTTAAAAATCCCACCTGTGTGACTGTGTGATTTTATTTTCACATGATATGCTATTGGTAATTTTACAGATATAGCTGTACATATCTACCTATAGAGTACCTACACAATAAGGCGTGTAGGAGAATGCCAATATTTCCTTTCTGACTAAGCCGGTTATTGATAAATTTTTGATGAAACAAGTTATTAAAGTACTATGTTGGTCATCATCATTATCATCAGCCTATAATGTTCCCACTGCTGGGACACGGCCTCCTCTCAATGAGAGGGAATGGGCTCTATAATCCATCTCGCGAGCCCAGTGCGGATTGATGTCACATGTCTTCGAGTTTTTGGTTCTAGGACATGCCGGTTTTCTCACGATGTTCCTTTACCGTTTTGAGAGCAGTGGTGATGAAAGCCTGTCTGGGATCGAACTCACGACTTACTGTTCGTGAGTTGGGGCCGCCACCACTGGGCCACCGCCGCTCTCCAAGGCCACAATGTATTTGTAGGTACTTGATATTTAACTTACTCAACTATCACGACAAGGGGCTCTGATTGCCGCATAGAGTCGAGTACCTACACCCACCCACGTAGGATCTGAAACTATTTTCAATGTTATTTAGGCAGGTAGGTATAGGTCCTCGTGAATCTAGTTCAAGGAAATTATTCCGGCTTTGGAAATAGGTCACTAACAAAACGTCATCATCATCATCATCAGCCTATAATGTTCCCACTGCTGGGACACAGGCCTCCTCTCAATGAGAGGGAATGGGCTATAATCCACCACGCGGGCCCAGTGCGGATTGGTAGATGTCACATGTCTTCGAATTATTGGTTCTAGAACATGCCGGTTTCCTCACGATGTTTTTCTTCACCGTTTTGAGATCAGTGGTGATGAAATAAATTACACAAAGTAATGCGCCTGTCTGGGTTCGAACCCACAACTTACTGTTCGTAAGTCGGGGCCGCGACCACTGGGCCACCGCTGCTCTCCTCTCTAACAATACGTAAATACCTTTAAATATGTATATTATATTGAATAACAGTTCCAAACGAGTTCCGTTTGAAAAATAAAATCTGAAATTCGTTTATACGTTACATTGGTCAAACATAGCTGAGCCGTCCACCAACAAAATAAAACAATAGGCGTGAATTTTAAATTGTTAATCTTCATTTTCAAACAAAAAACAATTTTGTTTAGCTACCTACCCTTGAAAGTAAATATTATTCAGAATAACGCTTTTGTGTACCATTTTAACTAAGCTTACGACTACAGAATATTGTAAGTGTCGTCTAGGTTAGTAATAAACGCCGCTATTGACGTGATATATTTCAATATCTTCGGTGTTGATTCTAATATCTATATTAGAAATGCTGGCTGGCTTTTTAGTAATGCAGATAACCCGCAAAGAATGGGAGGGTCAGGGGGGGGGGCGCCCCCTTTACTGTTCAGGCCTAATGGCCCTGTCGCAAGTCAACAAGCCGACCGACGTGCTCAGCGTCCCCAATTAACACGTACCACCTACTGAAAATAAACATGACGAACGATTGACTTTTCCATACTCGTATTAATCAATTTTTAACTTCGTTGCGCGTGGTTTTGCAGATACGGCAATAGAGTTAGTAGCCGTGCAGCAAGGGACGGTAAATTTATGTTTAACCTCACAAAATGTATCTTATTATTATTTTATCTTGTTAAACAAAATCTTCGTGCCCAAACTGACAATGTTAAAAGACCCACGTTCAATAGCATATTTAGTGTGTCTTTCATCAACTTATAATATTACACTAGCTCGTTTAAGTACCATTATGCGGGTCTCCTGTGCCGCCTGTGGGTACAGGCCAGACCAGAGACATACCAGACCAGAGACTGACTAGAGGATACTGACCAAAGACAGACTAGTTATACGTATACCTTTACCTAGACTGCCTCTAGTCAGTATGTTAGTAGCTATTGAAAATGCTTGACAAGCGGTTCAATGACCTCAATAATAATTTGCCTGTGTTTTGAGGTATTTTTGTAAATAGTACAATAATCCAACAAGAGTCATAAATATATTCACTTTGAAAACTATATTGTACGTTAACAATTTGTCGTTTTATTTCTATTAAAATACAGTATCTATGCGCCACAGATCGATGGCAAATCGTTAGCACTGGGTATTCGAGTCGATTGAGATAGAGCAGGCACAAGTGGCCACATCCATCACATGCCGGTCACACGCTCGGACACTCCATTTAAATGTCTGTTTTCACGTGTTTAGCAAACTTCAACTAAGTTTGCACTTTGTGAACGTCCAAAAATATCGTTCTATACTTATCTCAGGAAAGTTACGAGTTTCATAAATAATTCCATTGTGTGTCAAAAGTTATTTTATAAAATAAAATAAAATATATAGACAACATATTATTATCTAAGCTTGTAAAAATAATAATACCTTTTAAGCCCAATAAAGAGTAAGTAGGCCAGGGGCTGAGGAAAATTGCAAAGTAGCTGTAAAAAGACGAAATAAACATTTAAATCCAGCAATTACCTACAGATTTATAATTTCATCAACTTTAGTTATAGCAGTTTAATTTTAAAGATCTTGTCTTTCTCTTTAAAAATCTTGTATTTTATTTAGATTTATTTCATTTGATTGCAGACAGATTGTAAATCGAATCGAGTAGTCTGAATTCACCTTCAGCTGCATATTTAGTTGATTGACATCGATCTACAGACAGATTATCTGAATAGTGTAGCGTACCAGCGTAACGGCAAATGCGTTATCCCGATCCATTTAACACTTGGATTTAGGATTCGGCGAGCCAATAAAACAGCAGTCGCGCGTCACCGTCACCTCCATTCCTATGTACGTGGATTACATAAAGCTCAGACACTACGTACATAATTAAATTAAATCACTTGGGTGTACTAACACTACCTACTTCATATTTGATTACTTTTCCAATAAAATTACTTAGAGTTAAAATTGTTGTATTTAATCTACTTAGTCAGTACGTGCAACTTTGCTCATTGTTCACAAAAAAATGGCCAAGTGCGAGTCGAATTCGCGCGTGACTGGTTCCGTACCATCGTAGTAAGGTATTGTTGTTATTTTTTTTATTTGTTTTTATAGCGGCGACAGAAATACACATTCTGTGAAAATTTGAACTGGCTACCTATAACACACACACAGACGGACGAACGGACGGACTGACGGACGGCCCTCGGCGGCTTAGTAATAGGGTCCCGTTACCCTTCGAGTACGGAACCTTTAAAATAATTACGTCACTTTTGACAACAATGCGGGTCAAGGGCGTTCCAAGCATGCATTATTGAGCAGATCTGCAGCTGTTACAGTATCTTCACAACATTTCTCCAGTATATTGTCAGACCTGCTAAATTTATAAAGGTTCCCGCTTCGCGGTGTCCAGTTGTGTCCTAAAGTCTTGTTCAAACAACAAACATGGCTTTGTTGACTGCGCAACTCAGGAATATCTCACAACAATACCATACAACTTCCATTGCTTGGCAACTAATTATTTCGATACGTTACCTGAAATAGCAAACCCCAATTTCATCGAGCACATTATGTCATCACGGAATTAATTATAATGGTTGTGAATAATTTATTCAAGCTAAGCCCTAAACCGAATCATCCAACCATTATACGGTTCCGTTTGATGCATTAAACAAATAAAGATTTAATATTATTGACTAACTATATGCTGATTATAATTACAGGGAAACCGCAATGTTTCAACGGATTCGACTACAATACAGATTGCTATCTCACTAGTCCATAATCTCGAACTGCCAAACAATCAGAATCAGCGACGTTATGTATTTTTTAACACCCTTGCTCGTAAAGCTGATGTAATTCCACCGGTTTTAAATATGTAAAGCGGGTCATAAAAAACGCGTGTGTTACCAAAGCAAATAGTTAAGTTATAGTCCATACAAATTCCATAACAGTATTATTTGCCATTTCAAATATGGAACTGATCGCCGCCGCACGACTCCAGCTAGTGAGCAGCGCGCTGCTGCTATTCAAATTTCGAACTAATCGCCGCGCGGCGCCAGTGAATAGGCAGCGCTAGCGCGCCGTTAAAATGGTGGGAAAGCAACAGTGTGCATTCACAGATTGAGTTTATTTAAAAAAAAAAAAAAACAGTTTATTCGGTAATTTAAAAACTTGGCTGCATGCTCTAGCGTCTTTGCCAACATTTTCACGCAGCCACGGCAGAAAATAATCCTCGCGCCATTTTTCTCATATTTTTTTTCTTTGTATTTGTATTGTAAATATCTTTTTTTTTCTGTTTCCTCGCAAATGTGTTAAAAAACGTCGTACGATATACGTGCGTATTGGTTATAACATGCTCGGCTCAATTACGCCCTCGCCTTCGGCTCGGGCTGAAATTCCGCCTCGCATGTTATAACCATCTTAACGCACTAATATCGTAATGTACTATTATCTACACCCATGCTATAAATCCTCTATAAAAGTATCTGAAACAGTTAGCTTATGGCCAACATTAAAACAGCCAGTGTCATAATAATCATTATAACACCCAAACGGGTGTTATAATGTTGTACTCAATTTCATTATGCAACTCGTTTTAAAAAAAGAACATTGTCTAGCACGTGCGATTCACTACCACAGCGCCGTAATTAAAAAAAAACTTATAGGTTAATTCGAATTCAAGTCGAATCCCGCCATTTTTGTTCGATATTAGTATTGCATTACTTTGTTGTTTACAAAAATGAGTGATGTAAGCTTTGTGTATTTTAATAATTGTACAATCCAAAATGTAAATAATTATATTATTACCTATACATAGTTTGTTTGTATTAAATACTCAGCAATTCAACTTTCCATGACTTTACATAGACTTCTTACAACACTCTACAACAACCTATGGTTTTAGAACCTTTTATGGAGGATTCATATCATGGATGTAGATAAAGTCTTGTATGCAACTGTACATAATTAGGTATTAAAACACTCATGTGATACTATTATCACACGAGGCGAAGCCGAGTGTGATAAAGCCACATTCGTGTTTTAATACCCCTCATTATACAACAATTGCATAAATAACTATTATGTGTTGATCGTTTATAATCACATTAATGTTGCTATAGTATTACCTTTTTGAATATTAGAACCATAGAACATCATATTTATACGGGTAGTCAGAACATCGGGCGTGTCGGAAATATCGGACGTGTTGGACGTATCGGAAATGTGACAGTCATTATTCCGAACTGGGACGAATACAATCGAATTTTCAAACAAAAATCAACGAGTTTCTGAGTGAAAAATTACGTATGCCACATTGGGCACCCGCTTTAACGGCACCTGAGGTATTCCACATACAGCACCTATCGCTATTTTTTGCCTAGTTTATTATGATACACAAAACAACAACAAAACAAAATCGCAAAACAAAAACAACAAGATACTGTATCACAATGCTGTTTTATTTGACCCAAAGGTTTACTGGTAGAGAATGCCTTGTGGCCTATGTAACACTCTTGTACATGAAGTTTAAAAAAAAAAACAAGTGTGGTTTTTTTCCCGTAACGAATAAAACCAAAATAATCCAATCATACTCTGACGATGCGGCCACTTGCACACAATTAGCGCTGTTTCCGAGAAATTTCGCCATACGCTTGGCTCGATTCCCATACGAAACCAATATTTATATGGCCTACAGATATTTGTTCCGGGAAATGCTGTTTCTGTATCTGACACAGCGCCACAGACGCGACGATACAGGAGATATTCCAGCGAATGGCAATATTTTTAAAGTCTGTAACAAAGATTTGTTGAATATAAAATTCTAATATGATACCTTTCCCCCGCAGTCCACTGCAATGTAAACATAGGCTTCTCCCAAGTTGCGCCACGACAATGTGTTTCGCCTTCCCCTAAAATATGTATAGGTTGGGTTACTATTTTCCTGACACGGGTACACCAGAATAGCCTCTTATAACTGATTAAGATGCTGCATGCAAACGTATTTTATACTGCAATGTTGTCTCTACTCGAACTAGCCGCAAAATTACATACCTAATCAAATTACCTCTAGAAGGCACTAATACGTATTGAATAGGACGGGAATTTATTAATTTAAGCATGCAGGCATTCTATCACACGTTATAAACCTTACATTAGTCAGTAGAAAGATTATTTTGGCATGACAATTCATTTTCACAAATACCTCTATCCAAGTGGAGTTGCGGACACCAGCCCGGTATACAATACAATACCTCTATACAAATAAAGGGTCGTCAAAGAGAAAAGTTATATCAGGACAGCTTTATCCCTCTATAAGTCGACTCAAAACATGGTAACGTGTTAGTTGAGTTTTAAGCTCCCATTGCTTTGAGGGACACTTTGAATGTTAACAGGCTAACCGAAGTTTTAAAACGAGCTTATGACAGTTGCTGTGACTGAGGAACAGGGAAGGTTATGACTGCTGCCTGGAACAATTTGTTGATTCGTCATAATCCCTAATGCAAAGCTCTGGCAGAATTTCACCGTTCTACTTTTGAAATGTTCCTCCTTTTGCATATAAATCATTTAATCATCATCTAAAGTAAGTTCTAAGAAAAGCTATTCTCAGACTTCAAAAGGACCATAAAAAGATTTAACGTTATCGGCCACTACCTCACTTAAATTTTCAACCAGTTTTAATCTAAAAAGAAATGTAACGTATGTTTTAATGCAACTTTTACCCTACAGAACGGTCTATTACGAATAACAGAATTCTTGCACAGAAAGGCTTTTGTTAAACCCGTTGCAGAAAACTTTGGACACACATTTTGGTTTGCGGCAAAACTATAATACACTTTATTTTTTACAAGAAAACTTTAACAGGTGAATATTCATATTATGCACAAAACGATAGTTAATCGTAAATATGACAAGTAATCACTACTAATAATATGTATATTTTGAATGCTCATGTGGTTAAAATAACAATTGCTTTAGATTAATTTCAAAATATGTTTTGAAACTTAATTGCTATTGTGTTTTTCATTGATAGCATGTTATCTCATGCAATATTGAGTATTATGGAAAGAATATTGTGATATTTTGTCATAATTCATTAAATATCTAATGTTTTTATCATTTTATAACCTCAAAGTGCTTCCACAAGCGCCATAATGGATCCAACCAGTGGTTCTGAGATAGCTTTTAAGCTGAGATCCGGGTAAACCTTTATGGTTTACCGAGACCTGCGAAAATCTAAGGTACACCCCAGTAAACCCCTGGGATCTTCGTCTTGTGTACCCAAAAGTTAATTAAAAGGGCCTTTTTTCTCACGTCAGTTACATTCTTGCTGGTACCACTAGATGTGTTTTATTTTAGGACCATTTTATTATTGTAGTTTAAAATACTTTTACAAACAATGGACTTTACTGAAATGCAAAATACAGCTCACTGTATTTTGCATTTCAGTAAAGTACTTTTGAAAATACCTAATTACCTATTCTGCGTAATTACGATTTGCAATTATTGCAATGTCTTAAGGACATTCCTACAAAACGAATTACCAACTTCAAAATTAAATATTGAGTTATTAATTTGGCATTAATGATCAAATCAAATCCAATAAGCGAGTGGGTCGTTTTGTCGCCTTGCGAAATTCGGAGAGGCCTAGATTCAAGGAAAATGCGTATCGTTTTAGAACAACCATTTAAATAAACCATGATTAGTATTTGCCTTTTGTTAAGGTAGCAGGGTAAATTATGCTATGAGTTTAAAATGGCGATGGGCAGGCCATGTGGCAAGAATGAGCGATGATAGATGGACTTCTCGGCTGACATCATGGCCAGGCCCCCAAGGAATTAGAAAAAAGGGAAGACCTAGAAGCAGATGGGCTGACGACATTGAGGGGACGGCTGGTAAACTATGGAAAGAAATCGCCACAGATAGACGTCTGGATATCTTTGGAGGAGGCCTTTACCCTCAAATAGAGGGGTTCACGCTAATTAATTCAATTCAAAGTAATTTAATTTAATAATAATATTTTAATTTTAATTAATAATATTTTAAAATCTTTAAAATGTATAATATATTATTGCATGTTGATTTTCTTTTACATATTGATTGATTATATAATATTATTTGTATACAAAAACTAAATCTGTAAAAGATATTAATTAACTTAGGTGTGAAATAAAAGGCTTTTTTTATTTTTTTATTTTATTTATTTAAGGTAGCAGGAAAGATTACATTATGACTAACGCTATATTATTTTATTTTTTTCAATATTGACAATTAACATTAAAAGTATATTTTTTTATGACTTTCTAGATTTTCCTTGTTAACGTTACACGTGTCTACGCTCGATTTCCGGGCACACTGTGAATGTAATTTGACCATCTTGTGGCCAACCATTAATTAATTTAAGAAAATGTTATGTTAACTTGTTATAATATACGCGTCTCTCCGTAGTAATTAATTTACATCTAAGCTGGCTGAATGTTCTAGGAAGTTGTCCAAGGCCTCTTTAGCTCCTCTGCAGCTTGCTCTTATTGTCCAACCCAAGATCTGCGTAACCCTGTGGAGATTAACATAGTTGTAAGTGTTATATATTCGCCACATGCTAATCATTTTATTGTAACAGAGCTCGCCAGAATAATTATCACACTCATCCATAAAATAAAACGTATTAGTTAATTATCTTATTAAAATTATAACCATAATTACATGTGCTGAACATGACAATTTCTTCCATTGAAAACATGCCTTAAAACTGTTAACCTATATAGGGTACGTAGGGAGGGTGGGGTATCTACATTTTAGTAGGTAGTGTAGGTACTATTATTAATAATATTGTCCTATTACAAATTACGGTAAATTGCTGGAGTTTAGTCGCACTAAATTAATTACAGGCCATAAATAATGAGAATCATCTTGTTAGATCACAGATAACTAAAGCTTAGCCTCAGTCCATACATATGTATTAGGTTATATCTTACGTATTTACATATTCATGTTAACCCTAAGATATATTAATTAAGAATTTGCCTTTTATTTAGTTCGGACACACATGAAAAAAGCAATTATTGCTAATAAAATCAATCTTACTAAATGGTGACCACTTTGTATGCCATGGCTGGTTTTTAGATATAAGAGCGTTTAACCTAAACGAGGAAATTTAATGCTTTTTTTGTAGCTTAAACTTTCAGGTTGGTGTTATTAAAATGGTAGTAAAGGTACAAGTTGGTGCCAATCTGTCAGGCCAGAAAACTTTTTATCCCCCTATAATGCCGACCGAGAACGATTCCGTAAAGTAACAATAAAAAAATAACGATAAACGCTATGAGGTCTAAATTTGAAGAAAATTACCCAAGACCTCCATTGTTTGTAATGGCTTTCTTTGTGCTTTAAAATTAAATTTGTTTGTTGTTTGTTGTACGGAACGCCAAGGTGGCTGCGACTCGCACTAGATACACGAATTTTATATTTTGAGCTTTGACTTGAGGAAACTACGTCAGCAGGAGCGTAATATTTACTTCAAAGTTCAGAATTGCTATGTATGTACATTTACACTGTTCTAGAACCAACCATAATATAGAACTTGTGGTTTCCTTAGAGAGTGGTCTTGCCCTATTATTTTCACTCAGAATTGAGCTAAGGTTTCGTGAATCTCGTTTTCTGTCATGTTTTTTTTTGACTCATGACTCAATTTTTAATGCAGTCGAGTTCACGCACTGCAGGCAGATTAAAACATAGCTTTGCCCAATAGTGGGACAAAAGACTATTTATAATAAAATATAACTGCACTGTTTACCTTGCTGATGCTGTGTTGTGATGTGCTACGCCGTAGGCGATGCTTAGTACTGCTACGCAAGCTACGACGTCGGCGTCATCGTAGCAGTTGCTCTTTTAACGATTTGGACAGAATTTTATACTTTGTATTATATTCTAAAGAGGCATTTAAATTAGCAAACGATTCTACGCTTTCAAACGAAGCCACACCAATCGAATGGAAGAAGTTCCGTCGCTTAACTTACCCAAATCCTGTTTGTAATTACTTTGACTGATGCTAATCTGTTTAATTGCACCTCCACAAATATAAGGTTCTCTCAATACTGCTCGAAGTTTCAGAAGATATTCAGAATTTATAAATAAAGGTTTATGTTAAAAAGCATATTAATTTAGCTTGGCAAATAAATTTAGCAACAATGATGATAAGATATTTTATTTATAAAACCATCTAATTCTATGGCATCCTAAAAATACAACATCAAGTAATGGTTTAGTTAGATGTTACACTGACTCTCATATTTGCATCTGCTTTCAATTTCATCTCGTCAGCCATCAAATTCTGAATATGCAGTCGGTGTTTACGTAAATTTACATTTGCTGAAATATTGTATTTAGTTAGAGTTTACTTGTGTTGCGTATCTAGCTCGTATTTAAATAGCAGCCGTGTCTAGCCGAGATTGCGGTCATATTTACGTTACGAATAACGATGAAGTTAAATAGACTTGTAAAACATAGGCTGGTAGACGTCGGCAGTAGGTTCACCCGCTCACCGCAAGCAGACGTGGAGCCTGTGTAATGAAAGGTTTCATTATAATCAAGGGCCGTAAGTATGACTATTTCAGAGAAGCGAGCTAATCACGGCGGCACTTAAAGCCTTTCCACGCCCTAAGTGATGCAAACGAGGAAACTTGGGGATCGCAAACGGCTTAGACTTCATCGCATAACTTTGATCGACACTTCAAAGTCAAAAGTCAATTAACTGCAGTGAAAACAGCAAATGTTTCTTTGACGCCGTCTATTTGTTATGACAACATTTTCTGTTTGGTAAACTAAGATAGTTGACGGATTATTTATCGAGTTTATAGTATCTTTGGTTTGCGCTAATTTGTTTTGTTCTGAAGAAAACTTTTACAAAGGTTAATGAAGCGCCATTATGAAGTGGGAAAAGGGAAAGTTTAAACTCATTTGTTTCTATTGGAAAGTTATGGGTATTAATGCTTTAGCGTAAATATTATGGAAGTAAACCTTACGGAAAAGATAAGAAGATGGTTTTATGTGTTGATAAAATTACGTAGCTACTATGATACTGACCATCAGTTATGTGCTTAACTTGTATTACCATGCCTTTAATGTCAACTGTATTAAGCCTCATAGGATCCTCCAACACTACGGTGACCGCTTGGCAGACGGATAATGATCGCAATTAGTTGTTATTAACTAACAGTTGGTCGCTATTGCCCATCTTCTTAAAGTATTTGGCGAGTCACCTTTTACGATGGCTACAAGAATGGAATGCTTGGGTAGTTGCTAAGGAAATGGTTATAGTAAGGTTTTGTGCAGTTGACTTTCGGGGAAATAGGATTTAGGGGTACATGAGGATCAGGGTGTAACGTTTCTCACCCTCCGGTGTCATCCGCGTTGGGCAACTGTCCGACGGTAGTTGTCGCTGTTGAGGCTTAACTTGCATATCTTTGATAGCATATTTGTGAAGTCGAACCGAAATCGTTTTAAACGCCTGGTTGACACAGTTCCACGTATATAGACGCGACAATAATCTAGTATGTTCCCACCCCGCCAAAACGGCACTAATGCGCAAGAGTGTCTATGGCATAGCTTCGGTCATTTATAATAAATTATCTAAGAAGTGGAGAGAATTGCCGCTATCTTTATTTAAAAGCAGACTCCGAAGCTTTTTAACTCATAAAGCATACTATACTGTCAGTGGATTCATAACTGAGAAAGAATTTGGGTAACTTATTTGACATTGATATTATTTAATTGACATTGTAAATTTTATTCTATTACATTCTATTATTGACACTGTATTTTTAACTTTATTTCCATTCATTATTTATAATTATGTATAGGTACTCAATTTTTAATGTTTTGCTTGTTTTTTCTGTACTAAGTTATTATGTGTTTTATTGTAATTATTTTATCGATATATTAAATCGATTGGTATAGGTGTACAAGTGTGTACAAGGATGTTTTGTTGCGTGACCATAATCGGTTCTTTTTTTCAAAACAAGTTTTTCCACTAAAGACCATTTTACAAATGTTTACTAACAGCGCTCTCCTGAATGCCCAATGCCACTGAAGCGCTAAGATCCATCCAGCGTTGTAGGAATCTTTTCAAACTTAATCATCTGCCTAGCCTTTTTCTCAACTATGTTGGGGTCGGCTTCCAGTCTTAACCGGATACAGTTCACTTAGAGTTAGAGTGACTGCCTGTCTGACCTCCACAACCCAATTACGTACTGGGTAATACGATACCCTTTGGTAAGATCGGCTGTCAGACTTTCGAGCCACTGACTACTTGATAACGACTTTTCATACATACTATCTAAAACGATGTACGATACCTTCTTATTAAACTCTTTGAATGTTTCAGTCTGAACCGTCCATTCCTATCGCGTGCGAGAAACGTGTTAAATTAGTAAAATAATAAAGAGGCCCTTGCCTAAATTTAGCGGTAATAGTAAGATAATAATAGCCACGTTTTCAAGTAATAACACATTTTTAAAATTGGTCCTTTATTTGATGTGTACTTGGAATTTTTGTCAAAGGTAGACCGTACTAAAACAGAAAGTGAAGTAAGGTCTTCAAGGTACTAAATTCGTCATATTTATGACAGATCTCCATTTTTATTTTCACACTTGTGGGTGGAGCCTGGTATACTTATTTATATCTATACTAAGTAGTTCAATATAACATAAAACAGCTGGGAGATGCTGTATTAAAAAATACGAAACAAACTAAATTCAAGGGATAGTGATAGTGAATATTTATCCTTAGAATGAACTAAAACAATTTAAAAATATATCTTGTTAAAGCTTTCTAACTTTGCCCAACAGATTCGTCGAAAATGTTAATTGTGGCACAGTAGTGTTCGCTCGCCGCACCCCATATTTATGTTCTACCTCCACAACCCGCGAAAAAGCTTTTTAACCGTGACCGACATACAACACAAAACAGAAGCCCGATAAAGGTATTCTCTTTTGTTGTTTTAGGTTCAAAATCAGATTTACAATCAACTCGTTCAGGCTCGCCCGGGATCCAATACAAGCCGTATAAAAGCCAATAAAATAAACTTCCCAAATATTTTAGTTATAGAGGTGGATCGTAGATAAGACAGCAGATATCATCTATCGCTCCAATGTAATGATAATCCTAGTCGGCTCTGATTCCGTAATGAAATTGGCGGCAGTCGAGAGCGATCTCAGTTGATTAATGTCAGCCTCTTTCGGGCTCCGACGGAAATTAAGCTTCCTTAACCAAGTTTATTGCACTTTTTGTTAACTTGTTTCCTAATTAATTTGCAGCAACAAGTGCTCTCCCAATGTTCTAGCAGATTAATCAACACGGAGAGATGACCACGTATTTATATAATACTCCTACAAAAATTCTTAAGAGGATTCTTTATTTTTTCAAAATTTCAAGAATAACGCGTTAATGCTTGTTCAGCGCTGTAGCGAAACTTTTCTAAAGATAAATGTGCCTATTGTTGCGATTGTGGAACTTTGCAAATCACTCTGTGAGCTTACTCCAATGGAATAATCGGCTAAACTTTTTGTAAATGCTGGCTAACCAATTAAACGAGTTACTGTAGAAAATTGTTACAGTGGCGAAACAAAAAATCATTTTCATCGAAGTCCTGCAAACTTCGATGGCTGTCGTAATGTCGTGTTTCGAAATATGAAACAATCCAGTTGAAATACCTATTCCACGGCCTTCAGCCTCATAAAAACCAATATTGTAACAAATATTTAATATGTGATGAATAGTGAGGACGTGAATGTGAATAGGAAATGCGTAGGCATCAACCACAGCGTACCGGAGCTAAATTCTTTAAGATAAGTTAGAGATGTATACGAAAGAATCTCATAAGCTGTGCTCATAAATCACGTACATACATTTCACGTGGCTTAGTATGTTTTAGCTTGTAGCTGACAATTGTAAATCTTACAGGCTCTTATTATTGTGTTTATTCGGGAGCATCGTTCGGGAACAGGAACGTTATAGATAGAAGTTGAAAGCTCGCCGATCACGGCCCATTACACAGGTCCTGGCTCCGGCTAATAGCCGACCGCTAACTTCTGCTCAAGTATAAATCAGGATAATGGGTAACACTTATAACCTTAATTCAATATATTGTTTCAATGTTCTACGTAGGTACATGGATAGGCATTAGGTAAGTCGTTTAGCCCTACACTTTAGCCGGACCATTTTGTTCGTAAGGCTGGGTAGATACTACCTTTTAATAAATACTATGCGCACTTACTGTGTAGGTTTACTCGCGTTATAAAAATCATTTGATAGAACCGTGTAGAATAAAGGCCAGTTCTGTTTATCAGAAGATTTTCAGAGAGTAAATTCTCAGAATCATAAGGAAAATCCTATTTTTTGTTACTAAACCGACCAAATTAAAAACCTATTAAAGATTAATTGAATTTTTACTGATCAATAAAATAACCATTATGTGAAAATGTAGGTACCTCCTCTCCTACCGGCCCGCCATTGATACAGCCTGAATAATTAATCGGCCTTTCAATACATTGAGTAATTAAGGATAGGGAAGGATACGTCCCGCCGCCACCGTCGCCACCGCCGCCGGTACAATATACGGTGTGCGGTTGAGTTTTATTCTATTTCACAGCTAAACTCCACCGGGCTCTACAATTCTATTTTCGTCATTAAATTTCAATTAGAATAGCCATTGAATCCAAAAGGCTAAATAATACCATTTATTTAAATTGAAAACATGCTTAAACAAATTTAAATATCAAAGTTAATTAGTGTTGTTCTTTAACGATTTGTAAATTATTAATTTATCGAGATTTCATAAAAGAAAACAGTTCAAAAGTGGAGTGGGTAATACATGTATTACTTATTCACGGCGGATCCCCCTCGTATAGGCTGGATGTGGCTGGTGAAAGCTCGTAGACCATTAACGCGTCCTCACACATCCCCCGCAAGCTTATGCGGCTGAAATCACTGTTATAAGTAATATCAAAGGAATGGATTGCGATGTCGGCGCCGGATCAAATATTTGGCGAACAACAAAGAACTTGCCGCGTGTATCGCCTGAGCCATTAATCACCCTATTATTGTACGCAGTGGCACAAAACGCAATATTGCCCTTCGACCGACGTCGCCGCGGCGCTCATAAACACACTGCCGTAATGACCTATTTAAGAAGAGTTAAATGAAAATCGATAACCACAAACTGTTTAACCGGGGTGAAATTTAATTAAAATCAAATATAACTTTTGCATTTTTATGACAATGGCGCGCTGATATTTCAATATATTCAGCAACAGACATTATATTATCTATAAATTGTTTTTATACGATTGTAAAGCGAGAGCCAGCGGCGCTTGTGGTGCGTATATAAAGCACGTTGACACTCCGTACAGTAATATTTCAGAACAGGCTGTCGGGTGGAATTCGGTTTTTATTTTTAACGGCAAAATCCTCCGAACGACGCCGCTATTAATTAACCAGAGTGTGACGTTAACAAGTACTTGAATGCAACCCATATTGCATTCAAATCACAACATCAGAGAATCTAAAAAGATCCAGTCAAAATACACAACATTAATTACTGTAGTTGCAATGTAACCATTGAAAATATGAATATGTCACAAAGGAAATTCTTTGCAACTCTGAAGCTTTGACATCCTTCTAAATAAGTACATTTAAAGGTATGGAAATTGGATGCAATTCAAATGTTTTGCAAACTGGTTCGGTGAAACAAATGTATCAATTTAAATAATGTCTCCATTGGATTGAAGAGATCGGAAAGGGAGGGATCGGATACGGGCTTTAGGCATTTACTTGCTTGTATATTGTAGCTCATGTTTGTATATCCAGGGCGGTTTTATACATACAACGTTGAAATCTTTCTTGGCTCACGGAATATAGATCAGCTAACTTCTACATAAAAACGTAATTCAATTTATAACTAAACAGTAAACACAGATTAAGGTATTGATCAGTATTTTATCATGTATTAACTACCAAGTTATTATGACCTTGGGCATGAGGGAAAGGTCAAGTCATTATTTGACATTTTAATTACCGGCTAAGTTTTACAAAATTATTACAGGTGGAAACAGAGACTAATTGCCTTGGCGCTATTAACAGTCTTTAGTGAAACATAACGAATACTTCCCGTTACTTTTCAATAGCTGTTCTTCTTAATTAATCATTTTAGAAACTAATTAATTCACCACACTGAATTTTGTCCCTCGTCAAGCTAGCGCCTGAAAAAAATAATAGCTACCTGCCGCGGAGCCGCGGTACACTAGCTTGCTACGATTAATTTATAAGATAGTGTCTCTAGCATGGCTACAGGGCGTAGACCTGACGTAAGGCAGTTAAAAACGATACTGCAATTAGATTATTTTTGTAGCGATACAAAGAGCTACACACGTTCTATATCAATATGGTAGAACGACGTTTAAGTTGAGTGATTTAGGTACCTAGTCGGTATGTACGCAGTAGTGTACACACCTAAGTTACCTTTGCCGAGTAATGACACTTGTAACAAAGTTCCTTGGAAGTACTTAGCAACATAAATTATATCCATGACTCAGCATTGGCAAGCAACGTTTGATTTTGGGGTTATTTGCAAAGCAGCCGGCACTAGCATATATGGACGTGCTCTCTTTTACCAGAGCCCCTTGAAAAGGTCTTTATCGGTCCATAAAACTTCTTTTATGCCACGCGAAGTTTCTGTAGTGAACGGTAAGTTGTTTGATGGTCACCCTCGAAAATAATTTTCGTAGCCCTCCTTCAGCGACGCGATCGATTTACAAGTTACTGCCGATAAAATAAATTCTATATAAAATAAATTCTGTTATGATCCCTTTTACTTTTTACTGAAAGCTCGCCGAACGAGTAATAATAGGATGATCCAAGAATGAATGTTTTCAATAAGTCGTCCTTTTTGAACTTAGTTTAAAAGATTTTCTTTTTGAATATGACTAAAAGGAAATGTTTGGTATTTCAGTAATACGTTTAGCTTTCTCTAATTTTGTAACATGTGTATTTTACTTGGATAGGCTGATAGACTCAATCATTTCCACATCAACTTTTTATTATTTACCGCACCGAATATTTAAATATATTCCCGGCTTAAAAACGTTGCAAATTGTTATAATTTTACACAACAACCTTAAGTTAAGCTTCCATTTAAGGGTTCCGTACGCGCAGGTGCAACGGAACTCTATTACTCTAACTAAGCCTGCGACCATCGTCTACCTGGCTGTCGCAGAGATGTATCGATAATCCGTATTAGGCAGCAAATTAATCGCTCTAAATATAATTTCTTTTTTAAAACCCCATAAAGTCTAACTCGCGCTTGGCCAGTTTTACAAAATTATTCAGACTTAATTGGCACTCAATCATAAACCTCACGGGGACCCGATAAGTGGCCAACCCACAACTGACATCTCAAAAAAACCCGAACATGTACCCTTATCAATACGTTTCCCAGGTACAGTCGTGGTTTTATCCGCCTGATCAGTTAAAATTTGTTTAGCTTAAATCATGCGGAGGCGCCGAGCCACGCCCCCTTAAAGTTTAGGCCTATTAGAAAAGCGTCAACTTTGGCGCGTAAAATAACAATAACTCTCGTTTGGCGTGCGTCGTAAGTGCGCTCGGCCGATCAGTATCTTTTCATTCATTATATCTATACAAGTCAACGGGGTGGGGCTTGAGAGCGTTTCAATGTTGAAAGTGCAAGCAAAGATTAGCTTAGTGGTGATCAGGCGGGAGTGTCCTCGATAGTACATTCAAACCGCGATTATGAATATTTTCACCTTCATAGTAATTGGCTACCTGTAAAGGCTGATTATGCTTGTTTATGTTGACCATGAATGGAACGGGTGCTATAGACATTTATGTACCCATACATAAAGGTACTTACCTACCTACGTCATATCTGTGAGCGGTCCCGGTAATGACAATAATCGACTCGTCCTCTATGACATTGATATGGGAAAGCTATTGCTGTGCGAGTACTTACCTACGACAGTATGGGTAGATTATCTGCCTACCCCTTTCGCAAGCGATATTTCTACGCAGATTATTCAAAAACGTTGTTTTTGATATAATAACATTTTGAATAATATAGCTCATTCGATTAATAAAACCTTTGTCACTCGATATTCCTCTAAAATATACAGGAACAAAGTCCCGGGTGCACACTGTTTGTTTTATTTACGTTCGGCAAACACATCGCGTCAAATTTTATTTCGGCCGTTTATTGTCAGCGTCAATATTATCGGCTCTACTCGGGACCACTCCACAAAACTACGAAGTAGGTACAATGACTACATTTTTCATTTTTACTTACCAACTTATACTCGAATGTCCTTTGCTAGTCAATGGGCTTCTAAATCCGTACTACCACAGTCATAATTACATGGTATAAAAAGATTATGTACAAATAAAATCCTTTCTATTTTTAAAACTCAATGCGAACCCAAATGAAATTTTATATTACACACTGGGGCTTAAAAAAGCTCCCTTTGTTTCATTTATTATTGATATTTGATTTGATTTCAGCGAATTAAGTTACGGTTGAAGGTGTCATTCGGTTAGGTCACGTCCGGGAACATAAAACGACACTGGTTGCGCGGCTGTAAAGGCGTCATATCATTGAACGTGTGTCGTAACGTGGACAAGGCGTGGTGTGGCCTGATGCCTGATACCAATTGTGTGACTCCGTCAGGTCGATAAGGGGCCTTTCACTTTCTTCCAAAAAATTCTAAGAAATCGTTCTTAGCAAAAATTCTTATCCTAAGTATGTGTGCAGGGTACCAACAGCGGGCTTATCCACCTTTTTGTTTATGTTTCTGATATTGAGGAGTGGCACTGTGCTCCATAATAGGCTGAGTTTTATTGTAGTAGTGCTGGGCTCCGGAGGCGCAGTGCGACGCGCGGCTGGGACCGATTTCGTGGTCCGCTGGCCGCCACACACCGGTGACCAGAGACAATGGCAGCCGGAGCACTGCCCTCGCGTCTCGTCGCACCGACACACAAACTTCTCATTGTTTCTGATTAATCACGCATAGCAGTTTAGATGATCCGCTTTATCAACAACACCAAGTAATTGAGAACCATTAATTGGAGCGAAACCTCGTGATAAGTATGTTTTGTAGGAGTGAGCAATTAGGCCGCTTTGGGTGTCAAGCAAAGCGGATATAGAAACGGAATCGGAGATCTAAAAGATAAATGAAACGGAGGCGATCAGGGAGTGAACGGGCAACCTATTACGGGAGGTATCTATAGCGTAGTAAAATCTGAATACTTACCTGTTGTTTATCCGGTTGAGCAGAGGGATTGAGGCTCGATGGACGTTTCGTTTCCGCTCGATGTTCACTCCACATTTATTACAGTGTTCATTCTTGCGCATCGCATCGCACTTTATTGCCGCTTTGCCAAGTTGTTTGAATCCAATTATTAGAAAAGTTTTATACATTTTCCCTCTAGTATTGTGCTGATATTGTGTTCATATTTCCGTCAGTTTAGACATAATGAGAGTAGGGTATGGCATTGTTTATTGACTTTGCATTTTATAAGCTTTATAGAGTAGGCATTTGCACTCCTCGTAGCTTTGCGGTAAGACGAGGTACCTATCCAGGTCGCACATAGAGTTAATACAATTATATAACCTCATCATGAATCTCAAAATAACTACCGAAATTGGTCAGAGACAAAGTAAATTGAAACTAGGAGTAGAATAGCTCGGTTGATAGGTGGAGAGCTAGAGGGTAGCACAGGCGGTGTCATTGTCTATGGTAGCTGAAACAATTAATTACTTTTTGGTTGCGGCGAGCGCCACTAGCGAGTTGAGCAACTAAAGTGAAATGTATACACTTGAAAACAACAGAAACTGCTTTAATTTATTTAATTAATTTTCACTTATTTAGTATACTGAAGATCTAGTATGAACGTCAAAATGTGTATGGTTAAAAAAGAGATGAGTTAAAATGTGTTTGGGTCCAATCGAACAAGTGTCATAAAGTAAATAGCCAACGTTAACACGCGTTTAGTGGTTATATGGACCGGCTGTCTATGTGGATAAGGATAAGCATGTCATTATTAATTTGCCATTGTTACCAGCTAATCTAATTATTACAACGATGGACCGAAATTATGACTAGTGTGTCTTTCAGATCCACTGCAATAGATAAATTCGAAGAGTATTTTAGACATCGACTGACTGATATTACACGAATCACCTGGCTCCCGATTGTGACTACAGGGAAAGTGCAAAAATGGTCCTTGTCTTTAACATTACTGTAGGTGTAGTGAGTGTACTCAATACTCAATACGTTTATTGCATTCCACAATGTGAACTTAGGTGGTAGGTACATCCGGGGTTGCGGGACTATTCGAAAGAGATACCGTGGCCCCGGAACACAAAGGGCGATGAAGGAACATGGATGGGTTTTAGTCAGTAAAAGTCTGACTCTCCCTCCTGCTCCGCCCAGAGCGGGAGAAGTCATTTGATGATTTCCCACCCGAAAAAAAAAAAAAAAAAAAAAAAAAGTGGTAGGTACATTCACCGGACACGGTGTTTACGGGAGGTTCCTGCACCGAATCGGGCGGGAGGAAACGCCCGGGTGTTTCCACTGCGAGGATCGACCGGAGGACACGGTGGAGCACACGGTGGAGGTGTGCCCCGCGTGGGCGGAGCACCGCCGTGTTCTCGAAGCGGCGATTGGCGGCGGCGACCTCTCGCGTCCGGCCCTGGTGCAAGCCATGGTCCGGAGCGAGTCGGAATGGGACGCCGTCACCTCCTTCTGCGAAGCAGTAATGCTAGAGAAGGAGGTGGCGGAACGTGAGAGGGAGAGAACCTCACAGCGTCTCGGCCGCCGCGGGAGACGCCCCGGGCGTCGGGGGCCACCGCGTGGCCCCCGGCCACCGTAGGCGCGAGCCTGTGGATTGTGGGCTATGGGCTAGCTCGCCGTCCGTCCGTCTCATGACGACAGGCCGTGTCGACGGCGCGTTCGTGTTCCACGCGCGCCTCAAAGAGAGTCAGCAATAGGAAGGGGTCCGCAAGGACCGATGCTTGCCGAGGTTGCGGGACTTTTCGAAAGAGATACCGTGGCCCCGGAACACAAAGGGCGATGAAGGAACATGGATGGGTTTTAGTCAGTAAAAGTCTGACACTCCCTCCTGCTCCGCCCAGAGCGGGAGAAGTCATTTGATGATTTCCCATCCGAAAAAAAAAAAAAAAAAAAAGGTGGTAGGTACATAAAGACATACATTCGTTTTGGAGCATTGTGGGTCCTGTCGGGCATAACAACATAAAAATTAGGAGGAGGGCTATTATAGATATTTGTTAACAATTTTAATATTAATCTACTCTTTCGTTTTGTGTAGTCTGATAACTAATTGTGTACATATTTTTACTACTCATATATTGGATATATACATTAATATTTATTTAAATTATACATATATTATTATTATCATTGGTAATTATAAATAAATTATTATTGCGTTTTTTTTTGTATTATTGTTTATTTATTAAATTTATCATTTAAATATTCATGTACATTATAATAACATTTACAGATTAGAAATTGTTTTAATTTATTTATAAAGATATTAAATTTTTGTTCATTTTTAATTTCATCAGGTAGTTTATTATATATTTTAACTGACATTACTAAAGTGCTTGTGGAGTGTATTTTGTGTGTAGTGTGTGTGTAGGTGTAAAGTGTAAGAGTGAAGCAATGGATTACGAATATCGTTTAAAACCAAAGAGATTTAGAATTAGATATAGAATGGACATTGGGAATAATGTCATACAAATTGTTGATCCCGAACATTTTCGATTTTGACACAAGAATGCTATACCTGACAAGCGGGCGTAAGACACTAGACAGAACGATTTGTTACTAAGTAGTAACAAATATTGGGTTACGATTTTGTTCGTCTTGACCCGTATATCGCTCGTAAATATTTGAATGTCTTTGTTTAAAACCTTCGAATTGTGATTGAAAGTTTGTTACGCAATTAGGCAGTTGGTCTTCTAGCTTGGTTAGAATAATCATTTGAATCACTATACCGTCCGCGTCTCAGTTAAATCTAAAAAGATCAATCGTGAGTCAGTACAGCACATGAAGGGTTCCGTACAACGTAGAATTTTTAATCACCGATACAAGTTTCTTGTATGACCTCCCTTTCATTGTTAACTTTACAGCTTACAATCCCAGAAGCGTTTTTATTATTTTTGTTAAAGCGGCGATACTAATATCAAGTTTTTTATCTATTCATGTTCAAAAGAAACATCCCTATGACAGATGGACAGACGAATAGCTGAGCCTTAGTAATAGGGTACCGTTGGTACTCCTTGGGTACCTAAGGAACTCTGAAATTGGATTTCACCGAAGAAACAATCAATACCATGCATGTGGGTAAGTGCTCTAACAGCCAATATTAACATTCTTGCCAGCAGTTTATAATAGAATAGTTTTCAATCGATAGGAACAAAATAACGAAAACAAATTGCTTTTCAACTTGTTTATAAAATATATAAATAGAATGGTAACAATAAAATACCTAGTTCCCGGAAACTGTTCTATTGTATTCCCGGAATTCAATGAATCCAATATAACGATAAAAAAATTGTAGAATATTTGATGAAGTGAAATAACGGGCTTTTGAAATGTAAATAATCTGTTTTATATCTCATGCCTGACCACATAGGTAGGTACTGGCTAACGTATTTTGGCTATGTTATCACAACATTAATTTGTAACTAACAGATTATAAGTTCAACTTACATTGTAGCGTTATCAGTATCCTCAACTTATCAAATCAAATCAATTTATTTGCTAGAATATGGTACATTTAGGGTGATTCAGTACATTGTAGTTTCATCATATCCTGTCATTACATGACGTGCAAATACATTCACAATAAGCGATGTCAATTAGTCTAACTTACAAATAACAGATTCTATTGACTTGTCCTCTCAGTAGTCCCTACCGGTATAATATCTTTTAGCTAGTAAGAGTTGGAAAAGTCTTTTTTGAAATATTGTGAGCGGTAGGTCTTGAAAACTATTTGGTAAATTTATATTGTCACTTACGGGATATCTTCCGTGACACAATCGCGGAAGATATCCCGTAAGTGACAATATAAGTTTAGTTGTAAACCGTGAAAGCTTAAAACAGTATTTGGTAAATGATTGAAAATAATAATCGACATGCAGTATATATACATTTTTCTTAAATTATTTTAGTTTTATTCGGGGCAACCGAAGTCTATCTTAATGCCGTGTTCGGCTATTTGGTCTGACAGTGCTAGTTTCAAATAAATTGTAGTTTCTCCTAACAAAAATACATATTCAAAAATATATAGACATGGCAAAGGTAGAATTTTCAGTTTATGAAATAGTGGCTTACAGCTGTCTAAAAAAAAAGTAAGCTCCACAAATTGCTCGGATACATTTTTTTGGAGCTTTAAAAACTGTCAAAATCTACTGAGTTACCCCATATTACAATGCCGTATCTAAGTACGGATGATACATAACCATGGTAAACCAGCATTGCCCTGTCACTGTTTACTGTTTGTCTAATTCGTTTCAGGACATATATAAAACGATATATTTTTGCAATAATCTTATCTATACAGGGTGTAAAAGACCTCATCACGAAGCCGTCAACCAAGCATTCTGTACATCAAACTAAGTAACTTTACGCAAAAAATATTGCTGGGAAACGACTTTTTTTTTGGGTGAAAAGTCATGTTTTGTGGTAGAACTCAATGTGACCCACTCAAAACATTGTGCTGATGGATGGATTGAATAGTACGGGGATCGTGGAGGTGTTTAAAGTAATAATCTTACATTAAAAACTTGTATTTAAAAAAAAACTTGTCAAAAAGTTGGAACTTGGACCCCCAATATCTCCGTAACTAGAGGGTTCCCAGGTATGGTGTAGAACAAAAAAATGATCGCAATGACGAAGAGAACAAGTGTCTTTCGGCTTCGTTAAGAGGTGTTTTACACCCTTTATGTGTTTTCCAATTGCAATTTTTATCGACCGTTATACCTAAGAATACACAATGATCGACAGTGGTCAGGTGAGAATCTTTAGAATGAATGTCTGATTTATTTATGTTTGCGTTGTATGTTTGAAATTGTATTATGTTTGTTTTAGTCATATTTATTTAAAGTTATTTTTTTCTAGCCATACGATTGCATTATCCAGAGCTTCGACGGTTTCCTTTTCTATGTTTTTGTTATTGTCACTCTTAATCATTATTGTAGTGTCATCAGCGAATAGTAAACCATCTTTGCCTATCGCCTCTGTAATGTCGTTGATGTAAACTAGAAAGAGTATTGGGTATATTATACCTCCCTGTGGCGTGCCATAATTATTTTGTTTATATTCCGACCTGTGTTTTTGTTATGTACACACATGTTGTACTCTTTCAGAAAGGTAACTTTTGTTCCAGTCAGTCGTTGGCCTTACCTCGGATTCCATAATGCTGAAGCTTTGAGAGTAGTGTTTTATGGCAAACAAAATCAAAAGCTTTTGTCATGTCTAGAAACACACAGCTTACCTTAGATTTTTGATTCAGACTTTCAGTTATGTATTGTACTAGCGCAAAACAAGCTAGGTAGCTTACGTAGTGAGTACCTAAGTTGAGGATACTGATAACGCTATAGTCTACCGTAATACCTTAATTTTGATCTTTTTTAGGGTTCCGTACCTCAAAAGGTGAAAAAGGAACCCATAGAAGATCACTTTCTTCTCCGTCTGTCCGTCCGTCTGTCACCACCGATTTTCTCAGGAACAGGTGGACCTAGCAAGTTGAAATTTATACCAGATACTGAGGTTTATAGTCCCTATTAGGTGAACAAAAATCAAGGTCCTGAATCAACATGATAAAAAGATATGGGCCAATTTAGTTTTTCGCGAAAACTTGTAAGTACCAAAATAAATTTACCTTAATTTTCAACTTTTTTTTTCTGAATTTTTCCTTTTTTTGTGCTGTAAGGCCTTACTTTTAACCAAAATTGACATTTCTAGGTCAACCTGTAGTACCCTATAGGTTTTGGGTCGAAAACCTATAGGGTACTACTATATGGTAGTTCCCGTTGACCTAGAATCTCGAAATTTGGCGAGAAGCAATGTCTTACAGCACATGTAAAGGGAAAAATCTAAAAACCGTAAATATGTATATAATAACAAAAAAAAAGCGATTTTACTATTACAAACTGATTATTTGCGGTTGGTGCAATAGCCGTGTCATGAGATCGAACAGCAAAGTTAAGTTAGTCCTTTAAAAAGTTTGTACGGAACCCTCGGTGCGCGAGTCCGACTCGCTCTTGGCCGGTTTTTTTTTTATTGAAAAAGAGGACATCACAGGCAGTATTTTGGTCTTTTTAAGGTAAAACATATCCATATTTTAATACTCAGTCAGCAAAATAAATTACCTACGTTGAAATCCTATATACTGTAAACTGAAAAATCAAAGGGTGGAAAGCTCGTTTATAATAAAATTGTATTAATAACACAGCATAATAAATGCTTGCAGTGTTACGTTACTAACAATTCCAGTTTTAACGAGTATCTTCCTGTATTCGGCCATGGGTCCACATAATCTCTTGCCCCGATTTCATAAAAAAATAACGGAAAAAGCCAGATCCCTGGTCGTTATTATTTTGTTGTCGGACAAGGATTGTTTTTCCTGGAATTTTCTGTGATACTATGACACCCCTAATTATCTTCTGTACGTATCGCTCGTGGCACGTGTATGTACTTCTGAGAAATTATTTCAGCTGAAAAAGACGAGAGCTCACTTGTAACAGAACATGGGGAGAGCTCGCTGTTCGCAGTTGTGGACAGCTGAAAGAATCAAATATTAATGGCGTTGTTTAGTATTTTTTACAGTTTCATTTTTTTTTTAATACAGTTCAAAGTCTTCAAAAGCCAATGGCAATCAATATCCTTGAAATATGTAGGGTAGCATAATTTAAAATGTTATATCTTGGGTGATTTTTTTACAGATTGCAGCATATTTTATATACTTACACACATAACCCGAAACTAATCAATAATCAATCATGTTTTCAAACCAATGTTAGTAAAATTCCTTTAATAAACAATTTAAAAGTTCATAAATAATAAAACTGCTAAACTGTTTTAAACTACACGCAGATAAAACTACGAAAACACTCAATATATCGTTCTACATAACGAAAGGTTTGGTAGTACGAATACTCTGAAACCATTTAACCGATTTTGCGACTGTACCCAGTGAAGTGTAAGGCATTTATCACGAAAGGTCGTATATCTTTGCATAACGATACAAAGGAAAAGCAAATAAAAAATAAGCTTTGAAAAAATGTGTTAATATTTTTTGCGGAACACATTTGTTAGACAGATGTAGAAATTTTATGATTTATCGTATCTTACACTGTATCTGGTTAAAAATAGGAGTTAGAGTAGTAAATTAATTATAATTATATTCTTATTAATCATGATTTGTTCTAAATCTAAGTGCACCATATTTGTCGTTACAAGATATCAATGTACACCCATGGGTTACTTTGATTATGTACATACTATAAAGGGTGTAAAACACCTCTTAACGAAGCCGAAACACACTTGTTCTTCCCGTCATTGCGATCATTTTTTTGTTCTACACGATACCTGGGAACCATCTAGTTACGGAGATATTGGGGGTCAAAGTTCCAACTTTTTGACAAGTTTTTTTTTAGATACAAGTTTTTAATGTAAGATTTTTAACACCTTCACGACCCCCGTACTATTCAATCCATCCATCAGCACAATGTTTTGAGTGCGTTACATTGATTTCTACCATAAAACATGATTTTTCACCCCAAAAAAAAAAGTCGTTTCCCAGCAATAATTTTTGCTTAAAGTTACTTAGTTTGATGTACAGAATGCTCGGTTGACGGCTTCGTGATGAGGTCTTTTACACCCTGTATACATACAATACATACTATTTCTATCAACACTTCAGGTACACGAAATTTTAGCTCCGCCTCAGATGATCTCAGCTAAAATTGCGCGCAAAGGTAAGCTGTGCAAAACACAGCGTAGGACTTGAAGTTTAACAACCGTGACATAAATGACAGTTTCACTAATATTTTGTAAAACTTTATTCTATTATGAAACTTTCAATTACATTCCAGCGATGATCAAAGAAATACCTTTGTCTAAAACTATGTAACACGCACACCTAAGTATCAATTTAATTTATTCTGTACCTACAACATGTGTAGTCTGATAGTCTCCATCGCTTCAAATTTGTAACACTTTGGGAAGACAAACTACTTGACTTTTGCTATAACACTTCACATACACAGTGGTGTCTGTGGCACTCTATTAACTACAGTTCATTACCGAATGTCTTCAACTGTAAATGTTCAGATAGGTGTGTAGGTATTACTGCTGTGACGTCGTAGTCTCTTTTTAATTGGAAGAAAAACAAAGCTTCTTACTTTCGTTAAAACAATTTACTTGAGTTCTTCATACTGCGATCAATATTAATGAACGGCAGTATTAAACTCACTGCTCATTTAAGAAACTGAACGTCTACCTACATCAAAAGCCATATTCAAAATGGCTTTATAATAAATCACTAAACAACAGTTCCCTTAATGTATTCAAATCCACAAAGGTGCTGTCTATTATCCTTGACTTACCTTAAGAGCCACGTTGCTTGAAAGTTTGATTACCCTGCGAAATTAAGCGATGAGCGTTATTAAATTGTCATTAGAAAAGCATCCCGCGGATGAGTCATTAAGTATGGTTCTAATGAGTGATTTATGTGAACTGGAGTGTGCGATGTCACACTCGCTACGGAGGTGATGTATGCCCGCTACGTTACACGATTAATGCTTCGGCTCGCACGGAACTGAGCAACCTGTTATAAGAGAGCTTTCAGGCGTGAAGTTCGGCTACACGTCCCCGTTACCAACATTGACGCCTTACGCGACAACCGCACAGCTCGCGGTAATGTACTTGCCAGAACACTCCATTTATTTAAATAACCTTGTGCCTTAGGGCGTCACTTAAAAGCCAATCACCTACAATTTCATTTTTTTTATTATGCTTTTGGTATAACAAGTGGTAATAATACCTATTGAACTCCATTATACTAATAGAGCGATACGTTACAACAGTAAGGTAATCAAGTTTAGTAAGACAAACAAAATGATAATGCAAAACCCGTAACAATTCTTAATAATATGACTTGCGAGTGAATACGTATATCACAGTAATTTTCAGATAATTAACAAATTGCCGCATTTCAGACATAGTCACAACATGAATGTGGTTATTTAAGATGTGAATCAAACACAGGCATTATCGAATCATACGCAGTGGGATTTGGATCGTGAATCACGAGTCGTCAAGTAGAATTCGATTGTAATAGCGGCACGGCTGAGCGCGTCAGCGGCGGCGCGCGGCGCCCCGCCTGCCGATAATGAGCCGAGATACGACGGAATCACACGACACGCCGCTTACCTCGCCACCGCCGGAATAATTCACCGTGCACTCGGTAAAAAATATGTGAACCGAATTTGTCTCAGTTACGATAAAATCTGATTTCACCGGAACGGAAGTTTATCGGTCTGGTGAAGCTGCTTAAACCTCGCCTGCACAGTACACACACTCACAGTCGCAGCGCGCTGTGCTCCGTAATGTGATGCAATCGATTTTATTCATTACGGGTGTATTAACAGAAGCACACAATCATAACAAACAATTGGTATTGATACTGAAATGAAAAAAAACGGAAGAGAAATGTTATTTATGTCAATTACACTTGACACCAACACGCGCAGGGTACGAGACTCAATCAAATTCAAGTCCCAGGTACTTTGATCGACCTTGCGACAAGGTCAAGTGCGTGGCACTCGCAATCGGCACGTGTATGGGCTGAACTCGGACGAAGCACAAGAAGTGGGGCAGGATCGAAGCTATGATGTTCCGTGGTTTCTGTCACCTCTCAGGGCAAAATCCAGTAATATCTTGCATATTTCTATGAGTTAAGGCCAATTAATCAATTGATACAAATGAAATCAAGTTTCCACAGTGAGCAAATTCGTCGATGTTAATTAAAAATTCGTATTAGCCCGCTTGCTAAACACAAGCTTAACACCAATAATCGTGAAGTAGCAAACAAAATCAAATCAAACTTCGAAAATCGAATCACATTCAAAGTGAAATTTTATTTAGACCAGAACCATAGTAACACTAGGCGGGGTACATAATAAGTTTATAGTGGGTAACATAAGGCTTAGTTCACATTAGGCGAGGGGCTGACATCGCTCCAATTACCAGGCGATGCGTTTTCCGATAAAATATATATTATACTTAAAAGCGAAACAGCATAAAACCTCCGTTGTGTTTGCCAATGTTAGGAAAACTGATATTATTACTGACATTTTGTATCACTAATGCGCAACTACTTAATGTAAAAAAACAGCAAAAGACATAACAATCGACTGAAAAGATATTTCAAGACTCTTGTTGTATCATGTCTTATTTATTAAGATTTTGACACATACAAAGCTTTAGGTAAAGTACTGGAATACAGCAGCATCTGATATATGTGTAGTTGAGAATAAGTGGATGATAATAACATGAAAAATAATATAGTGCCTGCTACCTTTTAATTCAGATGATATACTGATGTCGGAATCATAGTCGAACCGGATTAAATTGATCGGCTCCCCACTACGATCATTGGCGGACAGTAGATGTACAATATTATACTTCTTACCCTTTCGGGTGGTAGGCTTACTCCTTGGATTAGGAACGTAAGCGGTAAAGCCGGGTTATAAAATAATTATTATAAGTAAGCCTTCGTAAGTTAGGGTGGACAGAAGACGGCGCCGTCGGGCGGCTGTTTCTTTAACAAGATAACCACAACTTGATATACTTATCAATCGTATTAAAGTTAACTCTGCTGATCAGTAGATCAGCAGAGTTAACTTTAATACGATTGAACAAAATTCTAAAAAAAATACTTTGATAAAATTGATAATTATAATTTATATCCACCTCTAATCTAACTCATCCCGTGATTAAAGTGGCTAAGACATTAACTATTGTACTTCGTAAGGAAAGAAACAAAGACAAGAAGTCTAAATCCGTACTTTACTTAGTGACCAAGCGCCGCGCTTGAACTAATCGATACAAATGTCGACCTTATTGTTTCTTATGCTTCACTACATATTATAAGGCAAAGTCCTCCGCCACGTCTGTCTGTCTGTTCGCGATAAAATCAATAACTACTGCACCGATTTTCATGGTGTTTTCACCAATGGATAGAGTAAAGTTTTAGTATATAATTTATCGTCTCGAGTATTCGTAGTAGTAGTAGTAGTAGTCTCGAGTATTTATTGTCTCGAGGAAAGTTTTAGTAAACTCTTTTGCAAAAAATACACTTTAGATTTTTTTCTCTACTTCAATGAAGAAGAACAAGAAAGAGGTTTTATTAATTTGACGATGTATTGCCATGTTATTTGAAGCATCCTGGCATGTTTTTTTAAACCAAACTTGAATGTTCAAATGAACAAAAGAAAATTAATAAGTATTGTGGATTATTGTAAATTTGCTTTACTAATGGCGCGAATTGCTGAAACGATTTTTTTACTGGTTACTAAAATTTTAAAACTTTTTGGATATTTTCTGCAAATTAAACAATTTAATCTTTCTTTTAACTTTAAATACCACTTTTTGATATGAGTGATAAAGCTATAGGGCCGGCAAAATTATAGCCCTATTTGAAGAAGGTTGTTCGCAAAGTTACGTGTCTCAGCGGCTAAATGTGAGTCGTTCTACTGTCCAGAGGACTTGGCAACGGTATCAAGAGACCGGTTCGGTCAAAAGAAGACCTGGTTCGGGAAGAAAACGATGCACAGAACCAAGAGATGACCACTTTTTGGTGAGTCAGGCGTTGCAGAATCGTAAGGCTTCAAGTGTGGACCTAAAGAAATAAGAGGAGTAGAAGTTAGCTTGTGGATGGTCAGGAGAAGGCTTTTGGCTGCCAATATCATGCATTACCGCCCGGCTCCGGGCCCTAAATTACTCCGTGAGCACAGTGTTGCTCGACTTCAGTTTGCTCGAAACTGTGTTTCATGGACCTTGGGCGAAATCGAATAAAATATTGTTTTCTGATGAAGCTAGAATCTCTTTGTGTGAAGAGGACCGACACTGGCGAGTGCTGCGAAGACCACGGAAACACTATGCGGAAGTGTGTTTCGAAAAAATCACTCCTTATGGCGGAGGCTCCGTTACGTTTTGGGCAGCAATGAATTCGAAGGAGCGTATGGAGTTAGTTTTCATAGAAAATGGAACATTAAATGCACACCGGTACATAATGCGAGTCCTAATTCCATATGCACAACCCGCATTGACTGCACTTGGGGAAGATTCCATTTTTATGGACGACAATGCTCGCCCGCACCCTTCTGGCGACGTGGAAGCGTACATGCAAGAAGTTGGTATCCGTCGTTTAGATTGGCCAGCTCGAAGTTCTGACCTCAATCCAATTAAGAATATCTGTGATGTTCTAAAGAGACGGGTAAGATCAGTACAACCTGCTCCACATAACATCAGGGAGCTAAAAAGAGTCATTGCAGTAGAGTGGGAACGTATTTCTAAAAACGTGATTAAAAACATCGTGGCAAGCATGCCCAGAAGAATTCAAGCAATAATTTTGGCAAGAGTCACACTCGTTATTAGGTTTTTACATTTGTAACTTTATTTAATTAAATAAAGAAAAAAAAACTTTTGATCTTTATTGCCGACCACTTATTGTTTGGCCGTGTACATCGGTTTTAAAGAATTCATCGAATATTAAAAAAAAAATGCCAGAATTCACTTCACGCGTATTAATTTACACGATTACAAGCATACATACTACGGCAAACAATTAAATTCCATTTAATTAACTCAAATCGACCTTATAACGTAAATTTTCTTAGGTGCCCGTTTTTTTTGCAAAAGTGTGTATATAATTTGTAAAGTTTTTGTATACATTGGCTAAAATATAATGATATTTGTTGGAGGTGTCGGGAAAAGATATGCCGTCTGGGAGCTTTACTTTTGGTTGCGATAACCGACATCCACGCGGGCGAAGCCGCGGACTTCAGCTAGTATTATATAATACGAGTTTATTAACTTCTTTGTTGTAGCGAGGTTTTTTCTTAAAAATTATATAAACGAATTATTTATTCCAAAGTACTTCCAGCTCATAATTGTGGTGTCTTTCGTAGTCCAAACGAATAATTTACAAGTAGCGTGAACAAGGGGTGCCTACTCATATACTCGTAAACATATTATTATGTGAAGTAAAATTTTAGCTACTTTGCACTCCGCTTTGCTCTCCCAAATAACTGTGAGGGAAATATTTCTTTTATGGATACCCAGGAACGTTATATCCGCATTTTCTCTTAGAGTTCCACGTAGGCCCGAAAAATATTCTGGAATTATAATGTCGCTTCATTGTCAACATACCCGACATACCCACGTTAAAGCGCTCACATCAAACAACGAGTTCCAATAAAGGACTAACTCCAATCATACAGAATGAAACGATCTGAAGTGATCAAACAGGATTTTCTCAATTTATCATCTTTTAAATAACGGCCAATGTCCTCTACGTCCTCTTTCTCGTCAAATCTCAACAGATTACAGCATATGGTGAGACGAGAGCTTACGTCGGGGATTAGGTTCAAAAGCGAGGGTAAGCTTAATGCCTAATATTCTTGAACATTTTATGATCTGTTTTAATAAAATATAAATCTTTGTCTAATATTCTCAATTTAAGCGCTTTCTATGTACTCTATGACATAAAATATAAAAACCTTAGCTTTTCCGATATAATTTAATTCATAATTATGAAATAGTTTCTAGGCGATCTAACGACAAGGGTGTCGATAAGCCCTTAAAAAATAAATGTTAAGCTCTAGAATATCGTACACTGTTTAAACATGACGTATAATTTTATTCAACTTGCATGTTTTAATATACATACGAATTAAAAACTGGGGGCTCATCGCGAGGGTTCAAGCGTCCCTGCGAGTGGGAAAATTAAGGTAAGTGCCAATAAACGTGCGGAACCCGCGATACGTGTGAACATGGCGTTGTTGTCATTTTTTTATTTAGCAACCCGGTCACGATGAAGACTATAAAAGTAACTGTTGATTTCTGTGAACATCTTTCTCTATTAAAGGGTAGTTTAGACGCGTGCGCCCTCCGCGCGTCTAGCAATCTATTTATCTAACTACTCTTTTTATGGTTTTCCTCGCAGTGGGTAACATTTGTGGATGTATTCCTTAAATCTTAAAACGTAGCTAACGTAAGCGATAAACGTAGAGAGAACACCCCGGGGACTCAATTCCTTGTATATTGCACGCGAAAAATCTGTCTGTCAGCTTGTTACCTGAGGATTTGACGTAAAGTGTTATTTCTACGGTAGCTAGCAACACTCCAGAGCATTAACCCGTGAGAAGGCGCGCTATGAGCAATTTACTCACACAAAAATTTAAAGCAAAATTTTTTGGCGATACTGACGCCCTAACGTCTCGAGCGCCTAGGTACCTTCCTAACTATTCATCCCCTCCCCCGTGACGCAACTCTCGTGCCGGTCAGTTCTGTTGCGACCGCGCAGCTAAGTGTTTGTGGAGGCCGCGTACCATCGTGCGGCAATTTGCTCATCACGCGCCCATCCGTGTAAGTATTTATTTTTCCAATTAAAAAAGTATAATTGTGTTTTCTAGATTATATTATTTTATTTATTTATATTAAATTGGTTAATTATTACGTAAATACTCTATATTAATATTTTAATAAGTAATAATATTTTTTGTTTTTAGCTACAACACACATGTAAAATGGGCGAATATATATATATATATAAAATGGCTGGTAAAACCACATATTTCACGCCGAATTTGCATGGAGAACATATCTTCAGATCTCAAGTTTCTAATGAAGCGATTTGTGTCGGCTCCTAGACCTATTTCAGAGCCTAGGCCAAGCCGATTCTGTTCTATATGTCCTAGACGTAAGAATAGACGGTCAAAAAAAGCTTGCACTTTGTGCAAGCAATTACTCTGCACCGAACATATTACATATATGTATTTAATGTGTTTCGAGAGGCACACTTGTCCAGATCTCATGGAAGAGTAATTTTTTAAAGTTTTTGTTATGTAAGATTTTTTATTGTGATTTATATGAAGACTGTCATAACTAGAAAATAAAAATTTGTTGATTTGTTATTTGTTTTAGAAGTTGCATTTATGTTTCATATTTTTAATAAAAATACTTATTTTCTTACTTATTAAACATTGTTTTATTCATATAAATCCATTATAGGTCAATAAGTACTATAAAAGTAGAAATATGAGCATTTAAAGTAGTGTGAGTAATTTGCTCGCGCGCGCCTTTCCATGTAACAAACAGAGGCGCGCCTTCTCACGGGTTAAGTATGATGATATTTCCAACTTCTTTTTGTTTTGTTAACTCCACCTAAACCAAAAGTTTGCTGGCTTCCACTTTGTATTTTTCTCATTGGGTGACTTTGGTGTCTGTGATACAATTCTCAAATAGACTTACCAAAATAACCTCCCGAATAGGGATGGTAACCTGGTAATATCCGAAACTAATAGTCAAGCAGCTAGCTAACCTGATAAAGAAATCGACGAGTCAAAAATTGGATTAGGTGGTACATACCTACAACGATGATCCTTTTTCGACATTAAACCCAATCTACACAAGAGCAAAGTACCTGTATCAGTCGCTCCTACTAATAAGCCGAAAGTTCGAACAATTACTCTTCAATTTAGCCTTTGACTTGTCAATCTTGGCTCGCGTTGAAATTAAGTCGATTGAACCTTGATATGCAGAGACAGAGCGTATCTCGATTCATTACGTCAACGCTTACTCATTAGTGTCTGGGAAATTTGCACTAAATGACAAAGGCAAAAGGTTTCATATCCGGTTCCAGTTACTTACCGATCGCTTTGTGTAAACATCGTGTATGTAGGTATGCACCGTACCAATATGATGCCAATACCGTAATCTTAGTAGCTTAGCATACGAGACCCTCATCCGCTATAAGCCTTTTACTGGTATAGTAAAATTAGCCTACGGGTAGGGGACAGGAGCACCATGACACCATTTTCTAACGAAATTTTACAATTGATGAATGAATCCATCGTTTTTGGGATATTAATGCTGACCTCATCAGACCGAGGTGAAAAAAACATTAGTAGAGATGCAACGAATAGTGATTTGGCCGAATACCGAATATTCGGTGGCGCTCTCAGCCGAATACAGAATATTCGGCCACCGAATATTTGGCAGGAGATCCAGTACACTTCACGCGAACAAGTTACGAGACGTTTTGTTGCGGTGCGTGCGGAAAAATACCTTTTCATCCCTTCTATTCGAAAAGTGTCGTTTTGTTCCCCTTTAAGCGGGAGCAAAGTAGCTCTTTACTAGACTTTTTAGCGGGCAGTAATGAGATTTGAATTTGGAACATGAATCGTTCATTGAAATCGAACGAAAATTGTATAAATTACTGGCTGTAAGTGTTTGCTGTACGGTGCGGGGGTCAGCACCCACATTGTAGAAAATATTAAATTAAGAGCTCGCCCACACCATTGTCGCCACGCCCTTCTACATATACTGAGATTCTTCTTCTTATTCGGTACGCTCTTGACAGAGCGGTCGTGATCATTAAGTACTCGTAGCAGTATTGGAAGGGGCTGATGTGATGCACTTCACGACATTTCGCCACCGCTGCCTGCTAGAGGTCATCCTGCTGCATTCGTTAATTGAACCCCCAATGGCAGACTTGATCTGGTCAGTCCAACGCGTAGGTGACCTTCCGCGCGGTCTAGTGCCTTCTACTTTCCCTTGGACGACAAGGCGTTCTATGGACTGATTGTCGCGCCGGGAAACATGCCCGAAAAATGTCAGGATGCGAGATTGTACTATCGAGAATAGACGCTGCCTGATACCGAGTTAATGAAGTATCGAGACGTTCGTGCGAAACTCGTCCACGAAACCCCAAGCATTCTTCTCCAGCACCACATTTCCAGAGCATCTATTTTCTGCCTTTCCACATCTCGCAAGGTCCAGGTTTCAGCTGCGTAAAGAAATATGGGAAATACAAGCGTCCTCACGAGCCTGGTATTCGTGGCTTTAGTTATACTGAGATTACAAACACTCAAAATACCGGATGACTTTTTTATCACTTTCCAAAAAATAAGTCCACAACTATATCAATCCCAAATAAAACACACACACAGTGACAATAAATTTTCAAAATTTCGCCGGTGTATTAGATATAAATATAAATTTGTAATTGACCTTTTTTTACATTCATGTAATTTTCTTATTTATTTTCTCATAGAACGAGATGAAAAGTAGAGTATATGACTCGAGAGCAAACATATTTTTCCCTCAGGCGATGTACTTTGAATCCAGAGCGAAGCGAAGGAATCTAGAATAGAATTCTTCGCTTCGCTCTGGATTCAAAATAGCGCCCTCGCCGTAAAAATACTATTTTGCTCCCTTGTCATACAATCTACTATTCCTCACCGTGCAGTAGTGTTTATAGTGAGAGACTATTCTCAGAAGCAGGTATTGTGTATAAAGAAAAGCGCAATCGTCTTTTACCAACAAATGCCGAAAAACTACTTGTTTCTATTCATCACAATTTGCCTTTAATAAATTTTAAATACTAAAAAAAACATTAAATGTAAATATTTATATAAGTGTAGTATGTTTTATGTATGTATGGTTTTTTTTTATATATATGTAAATGGTACACAGGCTACCTGCAGTATTGCCTGTCCTTTCCCCCTTAAATCCATCCAAAGGTTGTCTTTAAAAGACCCCTTGTATGTTTTACTTTATTTTGTATCTGTAATTTTAATGGTGTACATAATAAAGAGTATTCTATTCTATTCTAATATTATTGTTTTCACAATTAATGATTACTTGATAAATAAATGTTTTGATTAAATTTCTTTTTTATTTCCTTTTAAGGTATTCGGTATTCGGCCGAATAGTAAGTAGTATTCGCCCTAATACCGAATACTGAAAAAAATTGTCCGAATAGGCCGAATACCGAATAGTTGCTGAATATTCGTTGCACCTCTAATAATTAGCCTATAATGTTCCCACTGCTGGGACTCAGGCCACCTCTCTATAAAGAGGAGAATTTCATTCACAGAATGAAGTGTATTTTAGTTAAGGGTCATAACACATTGATCGACGGCGTTTGATAGATTGGTCGTGCAAAAGAGTACAAACTATGTGCCCCTTTTGTAAGGAATACCTAATAATAAAAAGTAATAATAAAAAGGAATAGTCAATGTTTTGTGACCCTTAATTTGCTATCTTCATTAAAACCTGTTTTTTAAAGTTTAAGATACCTATTCAAGTCCGATGATAAAAGCTAACATTAAAATTAATTACTCGTACCATATTTAGGTTTAACGTGCAGGTTACTTAAAGAGAATTACGTTAAATTTTCATTGAAATCGGAGTTTACATTTAATTTATGCAATTCAATAAATCAGTTCACAATGGAATACTAGCAATTTTAGTTATCGAGTTGAGAAATATAACGATTATTAAATAAAAAAGACACTTAACTATCCTACATTGTTAAAGACTGACAACCTGCCCCTGCTTGGCTCGTATTTTACGCTAAAATGATTCCTTTAAACTAAGTATATTATTATTGAAGAACTTATAGACATAAATACCTTCCGAAAACCGCAGTAAAATCCATGCCTTGTTTTGTCAAGAAGAACAACGCGGTCACACAGACAGACACGACAAACGACTGTATTAAATAATACGTATTCAATATAGAATAAAAGTGGCAAGAAGTGTGTTGTAATCACAGAATAGATAAAAATATTCATTGTAGTACTCGTACTAGTAATCACAAAGCTTTCGATTTACTGAAAACTCTTCTCACAACTTTATGATTTTTTTTCTATCACACAGATATTTAAGTTTTGTATTTTATGATTGTTGCAAAGCCAATTAGTGACACTATTCATATTAATTTTTGAAAAAAAATCTGTACACCATTTTTCAAATTGATTTCATTTGTTTCATGAGTAATTGTAGTAATCCTAGTTTCTGTGATCCCTTACAATATAAAGTGAATAACAAATGCCTAAACCGTAAGTATTGTTTTTTTTCTCATTACATAATATAATAAATGAATACATAAAGTATCGTGTAAACATAATTTACAATAAAAATAACTTATAGTTAGATTACTACAAACTGAAAATATGCCGTCTCACCTGTGGGTGACACTGGGCATAATAATTGATATGCACTCCTGTGAAGTTTCGAATAAAATAGTCTAACTAATCTTGTTTCCCCATACATTCTTTGGAGCCCCGTTTAACCCCTTAGGGGGTGAATTTTGAAAAATCCTTTCTTAGTGCACCCCTAGACCACATAAGGAACCTACTTGCTAAATTTGGAATCTGTAGACCCAGCAGTTTGGGCTGTGCGTTGATAGATGAGTCAGTCAGTCAGTCAGTCAGTTTCTTCTTTTATATATTTAAGATAATATTTGAATTGAAGTTTAAAATTAATATCATTATTGAATAAAAACGATTAATTACCATTTTCATGCATAATATAAATCATCAATCATAACCTAGCATAAACAGTAGATTAAAAATTAACAATAAAAAAAATACATTTACCTGCAGTCCAAATATTACAGATTTAGTATTTTTAGCCCTCTATTCATCGTGTTTTTTTTCCTTTTAAGCAACTAAGGATTTGATTTAACTTAATTATTTTATTTAATATATAAATATTTTAGACGTCCTAGTTTCTGAATGAAAATCAAAAGTAGGTAACTAACATTACGTAACAAATTCTAGAACGTCACTGTCAACTGCTGTGTTAATTAACTGAATTATCAACAGCATTTTGACATGACTATTATTTCATCCCAAAACCGGATAAACTAAGGTAAAGTATTGTATAGATAACGTAATAAAATAAAATAAATTAAAGCTTAGTAAGTATAAGGTTTTTTTCTAATAAACTCTTGCCAACAGCTGCTTACTTTCCCGCACACGTAACACGTATAATGAAACAATGGTCTACTAATTGTCATTCATTTTATTTCGTTTTCAGATAATTTTTCCTTTCTTATATTTAATACAAATGAAAGCTAATTCGACACAGACTTAAAATAGAAGTAATATAGGTAGGTACTGATTTCATTGGAAAGGTAGCGGAAAATATTTATTTTTATTATTATTTTGTTGTTTTTTATGTTTCTGCTCATTTAAGAGAGCTTAAGAAACCTTACACGCGGTTCGGAACCAAGGATGTAAGGCGAAATTTAAATAGAGAAAGTCGATGATAATTTAGATGAAGTCAGAAACTTTCGGGTGATTCGACAGGTGTTGAGAATAGTGGCTTTTTGCAGCATGTAAAGTGTGTGATTAGGCATCTGTAGAGTGTTGAGGCTTTGTATCATTATTATTATTATTTTTGTGGTACCGACTTGGTTTTTGCCTCCACTCCTAACTTAGGTACGGATAGATTATTCGGCATTTAGAAATTCAAATAACGTGTGTTCTCATGTGAAACGGCGAATTATCTCAGAAAATACTTGTAAACCAAGAAGACTACAACTTCCGGAATTTTGCAGACTATATATTTCTGAACAAACAGTCGACAACACACTTACCAAATCAATTTACGCCTCTGTAATCGAGATTTTTCCAATAGACAGAGCTTTCAACAAAACACAGTGTGAGTGTGTTATGGCAGTCAACACAATGAATAGAGCACTTGTTTTATTGCACATGTCACACATTCATTATATTAATGCACACATTATTTAAAATACCACACACGCCGCCACCCTTAATATTTTAACGCCAATATAATAGCATGTCGGTATCAGTCAATCAGATGGATGGAACTTTGAACATAGAAAGCTTACATGAGAAAACAGGCTACTTTTTATCCCGTTTCGTAATCCCCGTGGGTTCCGCGAGCAGAAAGAAATATTATTTCTCTTTGTTGTTCCGTCTCAACGGATTAATAATTTTACGAGAACTTAAAATCTACGTGTTGCTGCTGATAAAAGCTTGTACAATAACGTGCAATATTCTTGTTTCCTCTATCGCATTGCGATTTATGGAAAGCTTTGACAGATTTTTTGTAATGTTGGTAGATAATGTCTTTATTGTTATCATATGACAGCAATAACCTAGTTTTTCTTCCTTGTTGACCCAGTTTGAGGAAGGAAAGAGAGTATCGGATAAACATTCGCTCCAAAGTTAACTTTTAATTAACGAAAATTAAGATTCCTTAGAAAGCTTTGCTTGCATGAACTCTAATTTAAGTTCATCATCTACCTAGCCTGTTCCCAACTATGTTGGAGTCGATTCCAATCTAACCGGATGCAGTTGAATACCAGTATTTTACATGAAGCGACTGTTTTTCTGACCACCACAACCCAGCTAGTACTGGGTAATACGATACGCCTTGGGTGAATGATTAGGTAGTCGTCACAGGTGTAACGACTGTCAAAGATCTACAAATGACAACCGGGACCAACGCCTTAACGTACTTTCCGATGCGAGGAGGAAACTCGGTATGATGGTCACCCACCTACAGATCAACCTAGGCAAGCGTGGCTTTACGTGAAGATTGATCCAAACGGCTGTTATTATGGAGATACGAGCTCCTCTGATTTAAGATAAAAACTGTAAATCTTCATTGAGAAAAATATCATGAAATCTAGGTCAAAAGTATTTAGTTTTACGCAGACCTATAAACTGTCAAACTACGTTACGTTACTATGCTAAGGGCTGTTGTAGTAAACTGTCAAAATCCTTTTTATTCATTTAAATCTTCCTTGTGTCATACCCTAAAAAAACTTAACAAAAGCCGAATAACATTAAAATAAAAGCGCATGTAACTGTTTGAAAACGAGAAGTGCTTCACAAAAGTGCTAAGTGGCGTTCTCTTCATGCTGACCCTTTAGGGAAATGTTATATCACATGCACATAACAAAACTACCTACGTATTTACTATTTTTATATGTTTATTTTAGACGATAAAACTGGCGTCGCAAATGTTAAGTTGAACTTTAAAAGAGTATATTTAACGGCGAGTTTTGCCTCGTGCCGCAATTTATTGCTTCGCCAAGCCGATTCATGTTTGAACACTCGCTTTTATTTTTAAAGTGTATTGCTTTACAATTGCTGGATAAAATGGTGTAGCGTTGAAAATAGACTTCTGATTGCTTATTTTTTCTACGCTGCTAACTCAATTGTTTATTGACAATTGATCGTGGTTTTATTTATTGTCCTTTAACTTTTTTGAGGCGGGAGCGTTCGATTTGCATGAAAGCCTTTGAAAAGGGAGAAAGCTATAGTCTTGATTTTTATGGTTGACTGTGCCTATTTACCGCGCTAGGGAGCCGGTGTATGGGCTTAGTCAATAAAGCTGTAAAGTAAACATCGGCAGTGGTTAAATCATTTGATGAACACCGCGAGCGCCACATTCACGCAAGCCCCTAATCAAAATTAAGAATCTTCCGACGTCACGCAACTGTTGCAGTGAGGCAACGCCGGGCGCCTCGCTAGGCGCCTGCCACGTCATTACTTTAGTCCACTACAGGATCGATAAAAATTTACTTATGCATACTGGGTCTACCCCAATGCCACTTGCAATGATGGATGGAACATTACTTTGGGCTTCGCAGAAAACTAATACTAAAATGGCGCAAGTTTTAACCTCTCTAACTTATTTTATATGGAAAGTTTTAGTTTTGGGTGTTCTTAAGTGAATATGATGTTTACGCACACATTTATACACATTTATGCTCGATTTTATACATGTTTACTCATTAATTTAAATCACCAGTTCGCCACATTTCCTGAATTAAATTAGAAAACCTACTAATTAGTAAAGTACTTATAAACTGGAGCTGGTGGGTGTGCCAACATAAATTCACAAAGAATGTGAATAACTGAGACATCACAACTTTGGTAGAGCGTGTCGAAAATTGTATGTACGGTCATTACACTTTTAACTTTATTTTATTTGTTTCACAGCCATAACAGTTTGCACACAATAGTAAATACACCTAATGTTGTGAATTCATAACTTTTTTGAAAACCGTAAAGAATCTTACTTTATGAAATCTGTCGGTAATGGTTAAAGTTTTGATGATTTATAAAATTGAAAAGATCTATCTATATTATCGCAGCAGCTAAAGGGAAAATTCATATTAGAGAAGCTTTCACAACATGTAACATAAAGTAACATAAAGTAACATAAAGCTACTATACTTATACTTTAACAAAGCATAGCAGATTGCTTCATAATATTAATGTAACTTTTATAGCATCATGAACAAGAATGTCATACAGAGGCTAAGTCTTTTCTTATTTTTTAACGTTGATCGTAAACAATAAAAGCGAAATTTAAAAAATCACTTTACACTCATACTCGTAAAACGCGACTTACACAGACGAGTTTAGATCCAAATGTCAAGGGGAATGAAACGTACACGCGGCCAATAAAATTATTCTGTTTCTTACGTTTTTATTGCTGAACAATTTTCACGACCATTTTTTCCCTGGTGCCTAGTAGAATAAATTAGACTGATATAAACTCATGAATCAATCAACAGCCTTCCTCAGCTCACTGGTGGAAACAAAGTTATCCTAACAACAGAAGAAATCCGATCCGTAAAATAAATATTGTATCAGTTGTTACCATTAAAGAAAGAAATGTTTGTGAAGTATGAAGAAGGGATTTATAAGTCGGACATAAAGCCTAAATAGTTGGCGCGGTGTTTACCTACAACCATTAAACCTCGATCGAAGTTAGATTTCTCCAATAGCAAGCGACAGCGGTTACAGGTCGAATATTACAGTATGAAGATCCCTACAAAGCGCTAGTTTTCCGTTATTTTTCTCGAATTGTGGCCATAGCTAGCTACTCGTATGCTGGAAGCTTTACAAAGAGCGAAATGTCGTCGTCGATTTGGTACAAAAGTTGTAAGTGTAGGAGTCGTTCGTAGGCCGATATCTGGAGCGTCGGCGTCGGCCCACCACTCGCGAGCAATCTGTTTACGTAACAGCCCCGTTATGTTCGGAGAGGGTTCCGTAGTAGACGTTAAACATATTGCCTCATAAATCGTGAGAATCCCGGCAAGCGCTGTACACCCGTACCGGTGTCGATTTGACTACGTTTCCTTTACGATTCCACCATATTGAGCGATCGGGCTCAACATTTAAATATCACTACATAAATCTACGTGACATATAAGCCGTTAAAGCTCAGTCATGACGAAATATCAAATAGTCGCGTTAACTTATGCGAGCCATAATGCGAAATAAACAACATTTACATAGACTAACTTCGTAATAAAATTATAATTTAACATTTTGTTATATTCAGTTATCAAACACGAAACCCAGATTTCAATGGGTTTCACTTACCTAATGGCTGGCTAACAACATTACTGTTTGAATTAATAATTACATGTGGGTTTAGTAGTTTCGAAATTGTGCTCTCCTTTAATAAACTTCTTTCATATAAATTTATATTTAACTCGAAACATTTATCGAACTGTGGGTATATCAAAGCTCAAGTTTGCAAGCAAATGTTACAGTTTGCTAAAGTTGAACAAAAACAGGAACACCTACAAGGAAGTTTACAATTAAAATCTAATTAAGTATTTTTACAAACATTTTTATCAGGAATGTTCAAAAGGCCGTTACACCGCGAAGTAGGTTAAACTTAGTTTTGTGGCTAAGTTGGTTCAAGATTAGACATCTACACGAACACGCGAGCGGACGCGGTGGCGAAGGCGGACGCGGGCGCGAGCGCGACAGCGGGCCCCGAGACATGCTCGCCATCACACGATGCTACGACTGTTGCAAAATTGCTTTTGTTGTTCGATAAATTAGAAATGCTTCCATTCAGGGTCGTTGAAGTTTTCTTTAGAGGCCGAGCACCATATTTCCTGTTCACCGGCTTTTCATTGGCATGTAAACAAACGATACAAGGGATAAAGGGTAATTATTTCGTTGTAATGACTCGTTTGTGTTACCGATTAGTCTTCGTGTGGGCACGATTTAATGTACTGTGAACTGATTGAACATAAAAGGATTTTAATTGGTGACTGGTTCATGATAAAGACGTATAGGAGAATGTGGGAGGCCAATGTTAAGTAGTAGAAGTCTCGAATGAAGATGAGAGCAAAATGAACCGATGAGTCGAGTAACGCGATGCTTTTGCTAGAGTCAGTGGACAGAGCTTAAAGAAGGTGTAAAATGACCCTTCACGAAGCCGTCAACCAAGCAAATATATTGCTGGGAAACAACGTGTTTTGTAGTGTTTTAAATCACGATAGACGGTAAGTCTCGATGTAACGACCTCAAAATATTGTGTTGATGGATGTATTGAGTAGTACAGGGGGTCACGGATGTGTTTTAAGTAAAATTAAAACGTTAATTACTTGTTTTTTTTTTCAACTTTTAAAAAAGGTAGAACTTACCTGCCTCTCCGTAACTACAAGGTTCCCAGTTATGGTCTAAAACAAAAAAAAACAAGTGCCCTTCGGCTTTGTTAGGGTCTTTTTACACCTATTCCACCGGTTTCAACTATTGCATATAACATCCGCTTTTTAATATTCCTACGGCCTGTGCCTACGAGCACTTATTTTGATTTGGGGCAGTTTGTGATAAACTGATCAAATTATATAGAAATTCAACTGTATGTATACTTCTCCGTAGGCACTTAAGCGTTAACTATTAATAAAACCTTTATTTATTCCATAAAAATCTGCGTCTTCCTGCAAATAAAGGGAAAAAGAGCGGAATGTACCAACTGCTCGTTTTATCATCCCACAAATCGTAAAGCTCTATGAGAAAGGTTTACTGGTGTGCTGGTAGATAGCCGACGTGTTGGCATACTGTCACTACACACTGCGGTTTTTCTACTTTTACCAACGATAGTCATGCCAAAAGTGGTTTTACGTAAATAAGCTTATATAGGCAATTATGCACCACAATTTTTAATTAGTACAAATAAAAATGGGGCTCTATCCGTACACTTTACTAATCATATATGTGTAGTCAAAAGTCAAAAAAACGAAATCCCAAAATTGTCTACAAAAATTGACATAATTGGAAAACTTATAACTGAATCAATCATTCATAACAATTGCTACTAGAAAATGACCACGCGAACGCGAGAGCGAGAGAAAACGATTAATGAATACTATTATGAATGCCCTGTACAATAATTCCATAAATTGAGTGACATTTTGGGATATAAACAAACGCTAATAACTTTTCTGTTTATCAATATTATGTATTAAGACTTTACATATTTAGTAAAAATACCTTCATTAATAAGCCCTTTAAGTATTTGTAGTAATTAAAAATTAGTGGTGTATACAGGAATCAATAACGTAGGCGTAAAACAGATAATCTTTGGACCCTTTCATAATTGACCTATAAATGAATATTATGCACCAGCACGTTATGAGCTCCATATTAGTAAAATATTGCAGAAATCAAATACTTTCAGTACCTTACGTACCTATACATGTAAAGGTATTGCTGAACCAGTTTAATATTACCTCGGAACTCGCGAGCTTTTCGCAAAATTCACTTTGTTGCGTCCAATACTCGCGCAAATCTTGTCACCCTGTCCAGCTCTATATTAAATAGCTGCAAACTGGCATTAATACCAAAAAGCTCACGTATTTTATTACCAAAATAAAAGCTACAGATAAGAAATACATAATCTGTTGAAGCAATAGACCAGCAACAAGCACTGACAGATTGTTAGGCTTCCTCTAAAACATTCAGACAACCCTTTTCACTAACGTGACTGTAACAAATGGCTCCGGATTTCTCGTTCGTTCCCAAAGCTGCGCAAAAACCAATAAGTACCTCCTTGGCAAGATATAAAAATTATGGCTACGAAACATTCATCATGCAAAGTTGACTTGCGTTCCTCGCGTTTTATTTTATCTAATTTGAGCATTTGTGAAAGCAAATATTTAACTAATTTTTTGTTCACTAAAATATTCAACGTTTTCATCGCGCGTACGTTTCCGCCGCAATTGGGTTGATTCGTTTAACTTAGTAAATATTGCCTGCCTAGTTCACTACGTACTCGTATTATACTTTATATTTATGGGCCCCAGTATTACATAACCTAGAAACATTGTTCTTTTTTCTGCCTCTTTCCTCTTGAGCACCTACTTAGGCTTTATTCAATAAACATTTTTTCATCGCTTCAAGTTTTAAAAATACAAAGCGTTAAATGTACTCACTATTGCGATGCAGATTAAGGGATTCGTATATTTCCAGGGAAATAGGTATTTTATCTGGAATCGGTTCACGCCTAGCTCGTCTGCGCGACCATTACGAAGGCAGTATGTATGTAAAGTAGGTGTGTAGGCTCATTGAGATGGTTTCCCGGCGCGGGAACATCAATAGACCGCTTTCGAGTGTTGAGTCCTCGCGGCCTAACCTGCGGCTAGATTCCAATCCACTAACATTTTATTTCACTTACCCACTCTTTCGATAGCCAATACCGGCTCACATGTTACGTTCCTTCACAGGTTTGATCTTGAGTTTTATCGTTAGCTACGCAGCTCAGCCGGTAAAGGTTAAAGTGGGCCTTTAACTTCAATCCTTTCTTTGTTAAATATACCTGTTTAACAATAATATATTTCTAAAGGACTTTCTTGAAAAATATAAGTAATTTAGTAGGCTAAAGATTTCTGCTTTCAATATTAGTTGTTTGAAAGTTAGCTAATCGGAAATGTCAGGGTTTATCTCAAACTTTTCAAAAGAAACTGTCAAGTTAAGGTTTTATGCTTGTTAAATAAAGATTATTTGCGCCCCAATTTCACGATTATGAATTTTTCGTGCTTTTATTTTTATGTATTTCATTATCAGTATGTGTCGAAATGTATTTTATATATTAGTAAACTCCCAAGTACATATCCAAACTTTAGGTTCGAGGGGGAAAAGCATTGAAACAACCATATGAACTGTGTCCAAATCGCTGTAACCACTGTACTATAATTTACGCACTTTGCAGTGGTTCTGATCCCGTTTATTTTCAGTCAGATTTCAGGGTGGGGCGGGATAAATCCCAACTATCCCCCCATCTGTATTTGTTTTAGCTGTCAAAGTGCGCTGTGAGTTTGACCCAATATACTTGTCCACATACACGTCACAATCACATCAATCACATTTCCCGAGCAAATACCAACCAGTCAATCACTTTTCCATTTTATGTCGTAACCCAAAAATTAGTATTTACTAATAAATACGGAACTAGCGGAACATATATTTGTCTCCGTCTATCTACGCTAGATACAACTGTGTAGAATATCGATATCTTCGATAGACGTATGAATGGAAAGAGCACAGCAGACTTGTCGCCGTGGGTTCTCAGGCAGAGGTAAGTAAACTCAGATAAGGGCGGAAGCGAGGGCAACGTTCCCGTCCGCTGATAAAACAACACCTGCCTTATACTCACTCACTGCACACCTATCTAATGGAGCAAAAACTATGTCGATGCGATTTACTCAGTGCGTCTGCGAACAACTATAAACATCGATTTCTTTTTTTATCGATCTTCAATGTAGAGCGTACATGATGACTAGTTTTATTTTTATTTCATTAACTTTGCTCGCACGGTGGAAAAACAGTATAACAGAGGAAGCTGTAGCGATAAAGTCTTAAGTATTTCCTGCTTTATGTTGGAATTAGTCTCAGTTCCCAATTATGTGGTAATTATTATTACAATCACTACAGTGATCTAGTAGAAGGCTCTATGGAACAGCTAACGTAAGTAGGTTGAGTTATAGAGTACTTATCATTGTACAACTTTCTTTTCCGGGTGAACAAAGCTCCTAATGATATGCCAGACATGCCGTGATATCAGCACACGCCGCTAAGTACAGCAAATTAGGTTCAAAGAACGCAACGATGCATACTTAATAATCACTGCCCACTGAGTTGATTTAGTGCAAAATATAAGTACCAGTTTAAGGCAACGCTCCAGTTAATTAGTACGAATATAGGTTTGCTAGTTTATAGACACTCGTTTAAAGGAAACTACCTCAATCTTATGCAAATTAGAAAAAGTTACAATACCTGTTATTTTTGTTACAGATACCGAGGCCACAGAATAGCCCTTCGACGGCAAAATCTAATCTCCGAAGTGGCATTACAAAAATATCACAAGAACCACTAACGTCCGTCTCACTGTCGCACGGCATTTTTTCCCCGAGAGGAAATGGCGTGCAGTACAAAAAGGCGTTGAATGGAAGGCGCGATCGACTTGAGAGCCCTCTGAGTGAGCGCCGTAAGAAGCCACCGAACTCACGATTGATTTACCTGCAGAGAACATTGTGTGCACAGTCTTGCATCACTCGCATGTCACACGAGTCACCGGTTTACGAGCACACTCTCATCTGGACGTAATCGTCTTGTCAGCTCGTATAATGAAAATGTGCTGCACGTTCATGAAATCACATATTTGATCGTTGTTTTGATTTCAGGTTTTATCTTAGAAGGACGACGTAATTATTATTTTATCTTTGGCTACTTCATTGTAAATTAATGTTGTATTGTACGTTTTGCTACAAATATTGGTAAAGGTACCAAACTTTGTGCTTTTGATATTTTCAAGTGCCTATCTACCTATTTAACGGACCAGCAAGAAACTCTGGTATTGTCATGCTGCAATGACGGTTTGCCCACAAAAACCCAAGTCCGAACGAATTTTCCCCACAAAAAACGCGTAATCACGGAATCCACGCAAAACCACAAAATGGTGACTATTCTTTGAACAGGGTAAAATTACGATACCTACCTTAGTATCTTGGACATTAATCATTATTTACAAATAAGATACCTAATCCTCATAAGGAATACCGAATTAGAATTATATCAGCTTGTTTTACTCAAAGAAGCAATTCCTATGTTAAGGTCCAAGTTTCACGCTCTATTGTTTTGAGGTTTCAAGTGACATAGACGACACCATCAATTCACGGTGCACCGTTCTAACAAAGAGTCAATGGACTAGACTATACATTCATTTTTCACTACGTCAAATACTCCTTATTAGGCAAAAAAAAAAAACGTGCAGACTGGCTATTTTTAATTACAATAATCATTGTGACCATTTTTATGTAAGTATGGAAGAAGAAGAAATGCTGCGCCGACCCCAAATCGGTTATGGGCCATTTTTAATTTAAAAATAGTTAGAATAGTTTTCTTCCCTATCTTTTATATAGAAACGGCCAATGTTAAAGCTTTGGTAATGTTGCATGAACGAAATAATTAGATGTCATTCAGTAAGACGTAATTTCCATATTTGAGATTGTTGTATGTGAAAAAAAGTCTTTAATCTCTAACTGGGTGAAATAATAGGGGGTTAAAGCATTGATATTCTAATAAACAGATGTGTTATACACCTACAAACCTCCGAAAAAACTGTTCCGCGGGGCAGAGCCAGCTCGAGCTCACATACACGCAGCGACGCAGATTATAGGCAAAACGAGCCAATTGGCCCGTTTTTGAGTCTTCACGATTGCGCGCTCACAACATATCTGTTTATTAGAATATCATTGGGTTAAAATATAAAATTGCCGTTGTATAGTAATAGACACTTCGAATTGACATATTATAATAAAATCTTCATGGTGTGAGATTTTCGTGTGAACCTTTTTTCACGTGTTACCTATGAGGTTCTTCTTTTAAAAAATGTGCAACATTCGATTTTCAACTTTCATTGTTTTTTTTATTCAGCTTAGACGTAAAGATTCGCAAATCCGAGTTAATTTTGCCGGCTCGCAATATAAACGTTGGTTGCGTTTGGAGAGGAGACTGCTAATGAAAGCACCATGCGTTTTCTGTTTTTAAACGGTTTCGTAATGGAAACTTCGACTTGAAGAACGAACCACGTAGTAGACCGCTCACACAGGTGAATAACGCTGAATTGAAGGAGATGGTAGAAACCGATCCGAGTCAAACTACCCAGGAATTAGCGGCATGGTTTAACGTTACCCTACCTACAATATTGACTCATTTGCATCAAATCAATAAGATAAAAAAAAAAATGGGTGCCTCATGATTTGACTGATCTGCAGAAAAAAATGCGTGTTGAAACTTCTTGCCTTGTTGAATCGGTACAGAAATGAAGGAATATTGGATCGAATTGTGACATGTGACGAAAAGTGGATTGTTTACGATAACCGTAAGCGAAAAATGCAATGGCTGACCCCAGGTCAAACGCCGCAACAGTGCCCTAAAGCAAAGCTTACCAATAAAAAGGTAATGGTAACTGTTTGGTGGTCATGGTGTTATTCACTATAGCTTTCTCAGGTCTGGTCAGGCAATAACAGCAGATGTTTACTGTGCCCAACTTCGAACAATGATGGTGAAACTGGCAGTGAAACAGCCCCGACTCTTGAATCGATCTTCACCATTATTGCTCCATGATAACGCAAGACCTCACACTGCACGAGATACCGTTGTAACTCTACAGGAGCTGCAGTTAGAAACTATACGTCATCCTCCGTACTTCCTTCCTTCCTCCTTTGTACCCTATCACTATGTTTTCCTATTTAACCCAAAGGTTGACTGGTAGAGAATGCCTTGTGGCATTAAGTCCGCCTATGTACCACTATTGTACATGAAGTTTAAATAAATAAATAAATAAACAGACTACCATTTGTTTCGTGATTTGGACAATTTTCTACGTGATAAAAAATTTCTTCCCAGGAGGCAGTACAAAATGCTTTGACACAGTTTTTCGAATCTAGATCCTCAGAGTTCTATCGTAAAGGCATAAATGAACTTCCGTTTAGATGGCAGCAATGTATTGATAATGAGGGTAAATATTTTGATTAAATATTTACCCACATTTATCTTAGAAAAAAACGAGTTTCAATTTTTCAGTACAAATCGGCAATTTCATACTTTAACCCCTAATATTTCTTTATTAAATTGGATTTATAGACTATTAATATTATACATACTTGCTTCTCATACCAAACTTACCAGACTTTCACAGTTTTAGAAGGAAAAATGAAAGACACCATTTGTAAATTAAAAAAATAACTAGGTTTTTTTTTTGCATTGAATTTTTTGTGTAGGAAAGGCCAGTATAGGTACTGCTTTAAAAAAAAGTCTTCTGAAACCTGCTTACTGAACTTTGATGTACCTAGATTGAATTTTTATGTAGATTTTACTTTTATTAAATAATTTACGTTTCTTGGAGCTCAAACATTAATGCAATGTGTGAAAAACCTATTTTTTGGCATATTGCAGTTAAATAGATCTCCTACTCACTCGCAGATAATTGCCTAGTATGAGAAAAATAATTTTAAAAGGGTTATAGGTAATAATATTTTTATATCAGTTTAAGGCGAACTTTTTCTCACATACATATGAAACGAACATGAATCGCCACTCCTGCTCAGTATACTCCTAAGGTTCTGACTCTCTTAAGTCTACATTTTGATCCTGATGTTTTTCTCATCTTTAAACAAAATAGTCTAAGGCCGAGTTCGTACTATGTCGTGACGATTAATTTATCGTTGGTTTTTAATTCGCGTGGACGACAGTTATCGCGTCGTTCTATATGTGAACACCTCCATTTAAATACACAACCACGACACTTAAAACTACACGATTATCTGTCGTCACGACAAAGTGGGAACGCGGCCTTAAGATTAACATGACTAAAGTCACAATAACGTTGACGACACGTGTTAGTTAAAATATTTTAGATAGTTACTTCTTTATTCATTACATTAAAAGCCTTCACGGACACGGACTAAAGCGTAGACTAGACAGTCCGAATATACATTCATTATATATCTGCTTATTATGTAATCATATAATAGATGTTTTTATCTAAAACCAAGAGCAATATAACGAAACTTAAAATAGAACTCCTTCAATTAATAGAAATAGCTCCTAAAGACCATCTTCCAGCCTTTGAATTGAATTGGTATGTTTTGAGTTAAGATATTCCTGAAATTTATGGACACCCCGGGGACGAAATGAACAAAATGATTGGTATCCAATAAATTGTCGGTGTGCGTACAGGAAAATTACTCATGATAATTTATTGTATTGTGAATTGCCTCTCCATACAGATTTAACATTTTGGTTTTGCTACATTTATTAACTAGTTAAAGAGATCATCGACAAAGAACATATTAAAAAGGTCAATAGTGACAAAGACCCTAGTCCCTATGACTAAGATGATAACGAAATGTTATTCAAGAGTTATAAAACACATTTGACTAATAAGATTTAGGAGGCTTACTCAATAAAACGCCATCTGGGTGAGTCAAGATATTCCGCCTAAGAGCTAGGACATAACGTGCAAATGACGTGCAGTGCAACCTCACAAATTAGTCATAGGCTTGTGTATAGAAGTGGGAAGTGAATACTCATTACAATTTAATAATATGACTAATTATTTTTATTCAAACAAAACCGGTTTGAGGTTAACACCTGAAGCTAACGAACGAGGTAGTAACAATAATATGTCTTTCATAGAAAAATAAACTTCAAATAAAATTCTGAACCATGAAAAATTAAACTTCCCCTAATCAAATTTTCGTAACAGTTTTTTGTAACAACCGACTAAAGGATAGAAAACACTTCCCAGACTATATTTTCGCTGAAAATAATTACAATACCAAGAGTACGAAAGTAACGAAACGCAGGAAAAAGTTATTAACTCAGTTACACCTAACACCGTTAGTGCACCAATTTTAGTGTTAAAGCGATATTTTTAAACGGAAAAAAGATATAAAGAATACATGAGAACCTTTCGATACACAGCCGAGTACTTGCAAATGTATCGACGCTAGTTCGTCTGTACATAAAACTGTGACAAACTTTTCAGTCTACTGTTTACTGGAGAATACATATCAGAGACGAAAAGTTTCGCCGTTGAGTCCGATCCGGCGATAGATGTGTGTTCGCCGGGAGCCTCCTACAGATTACGGGGCCATTTACATATGAAACGTTTCACTGAACGCCTGCACTCGACTTGTACTTTTATCCCACTGTACCCATATCCTACTTATTCTGCTAAATTCGTCTTTATGTAAAACGAATGTGGATACTTAAAAGACCATTCGGAAGATAAGTAGGATCATTTCCTTTGCCATTTTTTGCAGTCGAACTCAATTTATGGCGCTGTGTTTGTACGGTATGATCGTCGAGATTGTCTTACTATTACGTACATCCTGTTGTTTTTTTTTGTATAAAAAGTTTTATAAAATCTTGTATAAAATACCGGTATCTGATAAATGGACCGCTATTTATATTTTGTTCAATAATGACATAATGATCGTAAACAGGTAGATTTCTTATAATGTGAGTTGGTATTTACGTAATATTTTATGGTATTTACGCTATGTACCTATTGTATTGTTCAAATAAAGACAATGACGTATCTCCATTAATGCCTTTCACACCTACGTTAATGTGGCACACAAGCAAAGGGAATTTTTCAATGTCCAAACATAAAAAATACTTCCTCTTATTATTTAAATAAAACTTACTAACTATAATCAGAATTTCCTGGAAATCTTGCACCTGAAGTCGTTAATTAGTCATGGATCTATATAACGTCACATGCAGTTATGTTTTTATCAATAGCGAGATTTAATTAAATTCGTCAAAAAAACTTTAATTCTACAAATTCTCTTATACCTATCTATTATCAAATTGATATGGTACAAAACCGGCTGTCAAAGTTCGTGCCAGTAATTGTTTAGTTCCAAATACGCCTACACGGTCCTGTCCGTTCTTATACAAATTTTATCAATGGCAAAATGATAGCAGCGACTGTACGGTCGAACAAGCTATTTAGTTTACAGTTTAACCAGCAAATTACATTGTAAAATGTAAACCAAATAGCTTGTTCGACCGTACGTATATCACCAGAAGTTCTTACCTACATAAATTCTATACATTTTATACTCCGACAAAATATCAGAGCTTTATAATAGCTGTCGATCTAATAACTTCTGTCATACGCAACCGAACCGATAAATCGATGAAGCCATATGTCGGAATTTATAGCCCCTGGCACCTCCGCATCTTATTTTATATCACACTTTAATCTTGTCCATTTTTGTACCAAAAAACATTTATTCTTTTATTAGGTGGAACCGAGACGTTTTCCTCGAACAAACTTTGTAACCAAACCTCCCATTTGAGCATGTTACATGAAAAGTTGATGCTATATTTTATTTCTACCCTAATAAATAAGGACTCGTTACTGATTTGTGGTCGGAGGGATCCGAATTTAATCTTAGAATGATTTTCTAAACATAGTCTCGTGCTATTGATGGTGTCCTTTAGTTGCGATCACCCAAAGCAGTTCGATTCTAAAATAGGAACAGTTTGATGCTATTTTTTACGATTTCACCGCCTATGTAGGCGTGTATTTATACTTTCCCAGTTTAATAAAATGGCTTGTTTACTTCATTAAGTTATATTTTTCTATTGATGTGACTGTACAGCACGTTTATATTGTTGTTGTCAGCTTCTCACCTCCATGTTTTTTTAAGTGCGACATCCGATCGATATTTAGTCTGGCACAGTCCGGTACAGTCATACAGGAAAGACGAACGGACGAGCACCATTTACGTAACGTTCTGTAGGTAGTAAACACAATCAGTCGGTCGGGTGTCCAATTCCCGACCGTCAGCTATCAAAGTTATCGCAACTGGCGGAGTACTCGGCCGGGTACCGAGGCAGCCGGGTATAAGGAAGTGCGGAGCCGTGAGGGGAGTGTTGCTAGGGTGCCAGGAACGTGCGTGGTAACGGACGCCCGACCACCCCACGTACAAATCAGACGGCCTCTATTAACTTTGAGACTTTACCTACATACATTTCCAATTGTAACAGTTGTAACTGGTTGCGCGATCACATTTCTTTTGGAAAAATATCCGAATTGTGGAAGAAAGTTTGAGAGGAAATGTAAGGGCCAACTTTCATGAAGGTCAGTAGGCCCACTTCAAAACATTTGGCCGAATATGTTACCTACTTTAACTTTAGGAATTTTGATTTTCTACAACCATCACATAGCAAGCCAGATTTTTAATTAAGTTCGCGCATACCTTCCGTGTACCTACAGCCCTGCTTTCCCATCCTGCTTGTTTACCAAATGACCGCTCCTCAGCCCACACGCCTTTGATGACTCCCGGTGGCAACATGGGTGGTGACATTCTGTTAGTTTTGTAGAAATTCCATCTGCTGCTGTCTACATGCTTCAATGATGTTTTTAATCCTGAAGAGTTGTGAAACATCAAGATCTGTGCTTAGAACACTACATTAAACAATTCCTAGGAGAGATCAAATGGTAGAATATTTACTCTTTATTGTGCACACCATTTATTCATACCAATTCACAGTCACAAGATTTACTTTACTTGAATTATTGTTCCCCTCTCCTTGTCACAGCTAGTCACATTTCTCCCTCCCCTGTCTAGTTTGACGTCACATATTTTGCAATTTTACATGTTCATACATCGATTGATAGAATTAGTAATATTTTTAAGGTTTTCGCTAACAACTTCCATACGGCATGCCGTAATGCAATACGGTTTCTCGTTGAAATCCTCTTGAATGTTCGACTCACAATAGCTTAGATTTCCATTTCTACGTAAAGCGGACACCTTTACATTATATTGAGGCGATCCACAAAATATGATGCACTATTCAGGCTTGGCCTTTATGCTTAGTACTTGCACACAATGTAGCGTGTACCTGCTTTCTGGGTTATATTTTACGCGGGGATGCAACAAAGGGGTCGTTTATATAGACATTTTCATCCATCGCTCATATACAAAGCATTATTATCACATGCTACGATGTCAGATTGCAGTAATAACTGGAGTGAATATTTGTAGTCGTTTAGTAAGTAAAATATAGTACTGGTAGTCGTATGTAGTCAACTATACTCACGTACTAGTAAGTATTCAATGTTTAAAGGTTTGTTTGCACGTCATACCCACGTCATCGTTAAAAATTCTTAGTAAATTAATCATTACTTCATTACATTATTAGTAATTTAATATATTGGCGAACAGTGGGTGTCTTTACGGACATGTGTTGTACAAAACACCCACATTACACCTAAGCACCATGATAATAGGGGACGAACCTAATGTCATCAACTGGACATCAATCTAAGCTACCGAGAAATACGTAGTAGAAAATCAAATGCTAATAATGACTTTTTTCCCTAAAAGTAAGCATCACCTAATGCGCAGCATGTCTTCTTCTTCCATACTTCTCTATCACTCGTCACTTCATCAGACACCTCCTTTCTAGCCATATCAGCCTTCACACAATCCATCCATCCATCGTTTCTTTAGACTTCCTCTACTCTTATGCCTGAAATAAAAACGCTGTATCGTCTAAAGTTGGAATCCCGACAATGCAATAGTATTTTGGAATTCATTTAGTTGTTATAGATTTCGTGAAAAATAACGGTCAAATCTAGAGACCAATGAGGGAATCACAAACACGTTACTTACTTCCAATATAATACTTACATTGTCAACATTACATCTAAGTTCTGCCCCCTCACCGTATCACAACAAACGGTCGAAACCTGCTCAGTACAAATACGCCCAAACAACGTATTGTTATTGGAAAGGATAGATAAACACGTCGTGGAGCGCCTGAAACACTTCCCAGCACTCTATGAACAGGGGTCAACGAAGTTAGGCGTGTATTGAGGTAATCCTGATCATGTTTCAGGCATAGGTGATCCGGCTTTTCTATTTTCATGTTAGTTCATGGCAGCTTAGAGATTTTGTCAGCCTCTATGCTTTCATAAGACCTCAATATAGTCATAAACAGTAGGAATCACATGAAGTACATTGTCTTCTAAGTACCTTTACTGAAGGTACAGGCACGTCGATTGATTATGAAAGGTCACTGATGTGCTTCACTCCCATCAAATCAGTCTGTACTAGACTCAACAAAAGAAAAAGTATTGTTACATAACTGAACTACACATTGCGTAGCATCATAGAGCGCGTATTTATAGGCACACTGCTACATAATTTGGCTAAGTACTGTACTGGAAGAGATAAAAAGTCCCTCATACAACATTAGACTTCTTATACCGAAGTGGATTTTATATATTATTTGAGTCTTAGGCTGAAACTTGGCGGTTTATCGTGAAAGTTTCGTGAGACCCATTCTTCGGTGACGAAAACTTTCAGAAAAATATCAGCCTAGGTAGGTTCTCCTTGAAAGTGACACCAAAAGACTGTTATGTAAAATTTGTGCAATCAGATATGCAAATTTGAGACATCTTTAAAACCTTAATAACACAACCAGAATTTACTTATTGAAAAATTTACACTAACTGAATTTACATTGAAATGGTCAATATAAAATTGGTTGATATTCAAATCAACTCCATGAATTGCAAAGATCAATTAAACCAGATTCAATTAGAAGTTAAAATCTACAAATGGAAACAAAGTTAGTTGAAATTATGGAGATATCTTAAGATTTAAAACAATACATATCTATGTATTCTAAATATTGTTTGAAAATCTGGAGGTTACCATATTATTGTTAGGTACTTCCACCTGTTTTATCTGTAACACATTTGGCAACTCTCACTCTCAAAATTGTTATTTAATCATTAAGCAGGATTTTGATTTAGTCTTTGTAATCAATTTTCATACGAATGGCCCTGTACCTGGCGGTAAATTTATCAAAGTGAGAGAAAATGTCCAAGCGTACGTTACGTACTCGTACTAAATCCACAAAATGTCCAAGCGTACGTTACGTACTCGTACTAAATCCACAAAAGTTAATGGAAAAATTGAATAAACCGTTGCGAGCACCATCTGCCAAAATGTGTAATAGAATTAATTCCAAAAATGATTTGTCTGAGTCTGCATGTTTTTCAACGTATGGAGAGGAGCACAGGCTCATATTTTAGCCGTCGCTACTCCATTAGTGACGCGGGAACCCCAACCAATATGGCGGGGTGAATCTGCAGTGACAGGGGCATTCACCCCGCGTGCAACCATCCCCTCGTTTTTGTTATAAAATCAATATATTTGGAGCAGGGTTTCCTAGTTGCAACAAGATACAGACGTATGCGTAGAGCATCGTCGATAATCCCTCGCCAACATGAAATTTTCCATTTTGTTGAACACTGTTAGTTGAGAGTTTATTATTTAAAGCAATAGATCATAATTTTTATTAAACCAGTACCTAAAAAAATATAAAGTTATTTCGAAATCCGTTTTATCTAAACGAGGTAAAATGTTGGTTCGCTACTGCCAAACAGTATTCAAATGAAGTGGTCACACCGTCACATCGACTTCGGTGCCTCGGTAATGAACTCGCCGGGATCAGATGCAGTCACTTGTCACGGTGAGTAATCTTTCATTGGGTGTACTTACGCAGACGCCAACAGACCGAATCTACATGATGCCTTTCTCTGCCTACATATCTAATTTCAAGTAACATAAACCTAACAATAAATAAAAACTAATTACATCGCCGTGGAACAAACTAAACTCGTATTATTACAAAACTGGGCTGGTTTTGTTTTCATATTCCGATAATTTGATTTCCAAAATGGAAACTAGCCAGACTGGCTAGTTAGTGACGATTTAAATCGCGAGCGTAACGAAGGACTCGAGGTTTACTCCCGAGCATAGCGAGGGTGTTAAAAACTTAAATCACGAGCGAAGCGAGGGATTTGTGAAGAGTCCTGAGTGTAGCGAGGGATTTAATTTCACCCAAGACTAAGACAGCTTTATCACCGACGAAAATACTCTACTTTTCGTACCATTTGCGAAAAAATTAACACAATAATAATATGAGATAAGCATTTTAGAACATTAACTTATTTATAAAAATAAATTAAAATAAACTTAATGTTTATGTATTTGAAGAAAACAAAAACGCGGCAAATTCCTAGACTAATATTTTTTTGTCGGAAAAGCAAAGGCATCAAGCTCATACGGCCTCGTCGGTTTTCGTAATTTTATTTAATAATCGTAACTGCATAATAAATGCGTATTCCTTTTTCAAAAAGATGTAAAATGCTTTATATACAAACTCAAAGGTGTAAACACAGATGTAGTTCAGTATAAATTTCGTTAAGTATTCCAAATTTAAATCACATTCGGGCCCTAGAGGATGAATGAAATTCAGTACAATATTCTTTCCCTGTTTTTAACAGATTAAAAATGACTATTGTTATGTTCGCATTTTGTGGCATAGAATGTCACTTTTTTGAGCAAGTGGTATGAAAAATTTAAATTCATCACTGCTCATGTTTACAACATTCAGTTTACAGATACTTCATCAATCATAAATCAGTGCGTATCAGATCTGAGTCCTCGATCGATCGGTTAAAACAAAGTCTAGGGAAGTGAAGCGATCCAAAACGAAACAAAAAACTGGGAATCCAACGCTTCAGAAGTTATAAAGGAAGAGGCGAAGAGCCAGAGACGTAGTTGGTTTTTATATCAGAGGTAGTATATAGTGTGCCCGCTGCGTGACTGAACAGGGAAGCAAAAACTCGCCGTGACAATCGTAGCCTCGTGTTTTTAACGTTCCATTAAGAAAGGATTGCTCTCTCTTTGTGGCTTTGGCTTTACAGATCTCAAGCCTTAACCGCGCACGTTTTATAGGGATCCGTGTCAATAACGTGAAAATGGATCCCTTACGGTGGTTTAATGTATTTCTCCCTGACACGCCCGATTATCTATAAACGACCCAATATGCTTTCGTTGTGGTTTATGTTAGGTTTCTGAGTCTAGGTGTCGGTCTGCGCCTATACCTAAGTGGGAACCGGTATTGGCGAAATTAAAGATTTTCGGTATTCGGTAGTCTTCTAGACTCGGTAGAGTTTTATCCTCACAACATGTTGGGTTACACTAGTGTTGCCAGGTGTCCCGATTTGCGCGGGACGTCCCGATTTTTAGGGGTCTGAGGCCGCGTCCCGATTTGCACCTGATCGGGACGCTAAATGTCCCGATAAATCAATAACTTTAATAAAACCATAATTATTACCAAAAAATAAAATGTAATTATGTATTACATCAGTCGCATCCGAATCACCATGTCGAGAGCGACAATGCGTACAAAATCGCATCACTAGCTTGTTCTCTCTCTCTCGCTCAGAACCGAAACCTTTGCTGACGACGTCGACATTTGAACATGTCAAAACGGAAATTAAAATTAAAACTATCTTTAGCATGACGTGCAGTGAATTATATAACTACGTTATATATAAAAAAACAAGGCAATCCTAAAGGCAGCAAAAAGGAAAGAAAACTATAATTCTAATAAAAAATAAGTTATATAAACATCTATGACAGCGTCAATAATAATACCTACATAACTACCATTTTATATTGTAGTATGTTGTCTATTCTTCTGTCTATTCGTCCAGCACGTAATTGTACAATTGAAATATGATTTACTAAATTAATAGTAATATTAGTATAGTTGCTGCCAGTTAAGATGGCAATAGCGGTCATTGCCCTTTCCCTAATATCACTTCGTACGAACCAAAACAAATGAACCATGTATCGTTTTTCATTAGAAGAATGTTGAAGATTACGATAGATGACGATTCAAGACTTGAACAGGCTTATTCTTGGTTTTCAAAGTTAAGAACTTTAAAAAAATATAGGTGGGTCAATGACTGCTATTGTCATCTTAACTGGCAGCAACTATAATAATAGTAGTAGAAAAGCTATAAATTAGACAGTTACTTGAAATAAAAAGTATTTTTTGTTTGTCCCGATTTAAAATCCTAAATCCCGATTTAAAATCCTAAATCCCGATTTCTTTTACCATCTGCCCCGATTTTAATACAATCGGACCTGGCAACACTAGGTTACACACAATATACATAAATGTATTACCTACTTTACGGTATTAAAAACACATTCACTGGTGTCGATTCTGTTGTGCACAAACTAAACTTAATTTAGGCTATTGCTATCTTTTTCTCTATAATAAAACGAGAAAGAGACGGACGTAATTTAGAGCTGTCAAATTTAATTGGAACTAATATACAAATGAAGGGTGCACGTAAAAACATGTCGACTAAAAACACGGTGAAGCGCAAGGCATAAACTAGTTTGACATCTCTAAGTTAGTTCATAGCTATAGCCGTCCTTTTCTCGCACTGTCTTTCAGTAAAAGGTAGCAATAGCCTAAATTAAGTTTAGTTTGTGCACAACAGAATCGACACCACTGTAAGTCTTCTGAATTCTTCTTCTCTTCTCCTACACTCGCGACAATTAGCTCCATGTTCAGTACACCGTTATATACGTGAAAACGTTCCACTATAACTATATTAGTGTTCGAAACTAATATAAATACAAGTGTCATAAATCTTATAATAGAAGGTAATATTCACTTTACAGTTATTGTGTTTCGTGTAATTGGCGCCGTTTGACAAAGGAATTAGGTGCCGTACTGAAAACTGGCTATATATGTTTGTTTTCATTACATTATATTGCTTCCCTGGTATAATAATTTATCCATCCATCGCCTGTCTTACTTACCGTTGCCCTCAGTCACTTTTATGACTTGCGTCCAATGATAGGCGATAACACTTGTTCTGTTTTTATTTTACTTGCACAGTGTTGGGGGATAACGACACAGTGAATCCTTATAGAACAGGTCAATATCCTTCTATGTGATCAAAATGTTACCTTGGATCTTTAATCAGCGTGGTGATCATTTATGACAATGTTGCCCCAAGCATCATGAGAGCTTTTAATACAAACTACAGGTTTAGCAATATCCTGCCACAGGTTAAAAAATCAACGGCAAAAATATTCAACAAAAATCCCACGTACAAAATGAAATTGCATTGCAATTTATGCTGAAAATAATGTCACAATCGAACCGTTATATTTGGAACGCAAATAACGGGTAGTTTTGTTAATATTTACGTTTCCACACCACAGTGGTTAATCAGAATGGCATAAAACTTTCATTAATGGTCCTCTGATGGACGCAGGATGTCAATAATGAGTACTTATGTCGATAACGTTGCTGTAGATTGCGTCGGAAGCGATCGATATTAATGATAGTTGTAAATAAAAAGTTGTCGGTCTGAACCGGATTTTATTTAATCGTAGGGTTTCATTGACCTCTTTCATAAATGCTTAGAAATAAAATTTAATTGATCAGAGACTTAAATTGACTCAAAACTGTTAGACTTGCAAAGGTTGGAAAACAAGAAAAAAAATATTTTCCCGATGTTATAAGCGTTTACATTTGAAATTTATAGTTCCAATAATCGTGTGTTCAGTAGAAAACAGCTTTAGCATAAAAACAAAACATGCTAATTCGTTCGTCGACAGTTTTGTAATTTCGATACGGGTGCGTTTATGGCGCATTTGTTCGCGGTAGCACGAGATCTCATCTGCCAAATTATTTTATAAAAATTGACTAAGTGTGAACATCATTCCGTGTAGAAAAACGGATGTAGTTAGTAATAATAAACGAGCTAAATAATGAGCAAGGAGGGAGTATTTAAAACGTACAAGGGCGATTATACATGCTAACGGCCTTCTGCACGCCATCGAGAAGCCCGAAAAGGTTCAATATTGACTTACTATAAGTTCGAGCCCTGCTATTTGTGTAACTGCAATCAGTTTTTGGAAACTGCCAATCATAGTTCACGAAAGCTACCAACTGTTTTTAATTTGCCGATTCAATAGACCAGTACATTGAATTGTAAAGTCTACAGAGTTTTATTTAAATTAGCTAATCCAAATAGTACAAAACCAATAATTTTAAACATAAATGTTCTGTTTGTCCATCCGCCTAGGCTCCTAGCGCTATCGCCTCCGTCTAGTTGTTAAGTTGTATCAATACAAATCAGAACTAACATTTGCATTTCAACTTCAACGGTTTGTGCTTAGGTTTGGATCCCGAATTATAATTATCAATGTATAGGTAGTCCATGGACTTGGAATCGGATACCAGTTTATCTTCGAATTCGTTCTTATTCTGTATGTCTTCCAGGAATTTGGGTTTTCAAATTGAAATGTCATGAAATTCTTAAATTACATTTTGATTTCATCGTTTCCTTTACGAATTATGCTCTCCTTTTGTCTCTTTTGCCATGTGTTTAAACTCGATAATATTAGTAAATTAGACTCAAATAAAACAGACATGAAACCTTATGCAAAGTTAAGGGTTTCAAAGCAACACCGATTTCAAATGAAATAATACTGGAATAAGAAGATACTGTTACATAATACCTAATATAATCGGAAACACCCCCTGGAGTCGATATTATAGTCAATAGTGACCTTCTGGGATAATTAACTCGAGGTCAATTAAGATAACGCATGAGACCAATATAAGCAATATAATTATGACGATTCGTTCAAACTTGTACTTACTAACTAAGTTATTGCTGAAATCTAGGATTTGAATAATTTAGATCCTGTTTATCACAAGCCTTCAACGTAATAATATAATTAGTGATGGTCGAATTAATCTGTCTAAAATCTTTTAGCTCATTAGGATCCCTCACTTTTCCCGCGCCAACTCGAAATAAACAAAAGAATGGCGACTAAAAGATTTTTTGTTTTTTCCTTTTGTTCTCTTAATGAAGATCGCGTTTGTCCCCTTTTAATAAAATATATTAATAATTTGTATCTGCGTGCTTCTATACCAAAAAAGGAATAAAAAAAAAAATTACCTTGTTTATTTCTGCAAGCCCCGAGATGCAAATGTATGCAAAACAAAATTTTCTATTTCTACGAACGCGGTCGAGCTTGATACATAAAAAGATAAAAAGCCTTTTATCTAAACAAAGCGTTGGATACTTGGATCAGTTAAGATAGCAAAGTCCAAGACACAGTGCTAATTGATGTTAAGGCGTCGGCCAAACTGACCACGGGCCAACGGGATAAGGAAATCCCGGTATTAGCCTTAAGGTGGTTAAGCTTAGCCCCGGACTTAGCGGTAAACACAACACAACCAAAAGGTCGGTCGGATATATGTGTAGTTAGTACACTTACAGTCTTACACTTTATTTGTGAAAGTAGCTATTATTTTTTCTGTTGTTTTTTTTGCCAGCTTCCCGGCTGAGGTCGGTTTAAAAGGCAATGGTTTTTACCACAACGAACAACAATATTAAAAAGGAGTTAAAGTGGAAGGGAAGGTACTAAATGGAAGTTAAAAGAGACCGACATAAAAATAACCAAATATAACCAACACTGTACAGTAATATTATAATAGGAAGGTCCCATAACTGCTCCACATAATTATATTGGGGATACTCAGCGAGGGATACTCGGTATTGTCTTTTTGGGTCATAGGACGCGTGGGGAGTCTTATTGAGCAGGAAACATTTTATAATTATCGAGGCCCTTAATAAGTTGACCAAAGAACTTGGGTACTCAAGTTGTGTTCAACCTACTATTTCGAGAGTCCAGGACATTTTAGCATCTGTAGACAGCCAAACTGGATCATAAAATTATTTCAGAGCATATTACGTTAACCACTACTTTCTCGTTTAAATAAAAATAATAACCCAATTAAACGTTTTGAGCTCCTGAGCTAATAACTCGAGGAAACCTACTTTAATTTCGTTTTCCTTTCGCCTTGTAACAAGTAAGAAAATGTTAGAGTGCTTACCTTTTCCGTAGAATTATGTAAGTGCTAGTGTAACAAATGGAACACTTGGAATACATATGCCCGATTTCTCTAACACTAAGCGACACCAAAATAAATGTCTCAGAGCAAACTGTACGCTCGCCCCTGCACCGACAGTTGAAATCCAAGCCGTAAGATAATATTTAGGATTTGGATTTTAGGTATTGGTTAGTGTTAGTACATATGAGCAACATACTGATTACATAATATGTATGTAGATACATACGAACGATGATAAACATAGATCTTCTATGCCACTGTGGACAGATGACGCTCAGTTTGCTAACTGAGCAATGCTGCAATGCTCCTTTACGAAATCGGGCAAGCTTCGCAAATAACCAAAACAATGGAACATCACCCACCGCTCCTTTAGTGAAGTCCGCTCTGCACATCATAAACCAAGAGGATCCTGAGCTAATAATATGATCTTTGCTAACGATGCCCACAGGCTATGTGCAAAGTCAAATCTGCCCGAGCTGTGCTAACTTTGAACCCCGAGAGGTAGGTATACACGTAGCATCGTAAAACTATACAGGTATCCATATACTCCTTGGGGCATCAGTCCTGTGAGTTTAGTCAAGTGAGTAGGTATATAAATAAATAAACAGTGAAAGAAAAAGTTCAAATATCAAATTCAAGGCTTTTCTAAAATCAGACTCTCCAGAACCTGGCGGGCAATAAGGAAATGTAATTGTCATTTAATTAATATCAAATGTAATTAAATCTACAATTAGACGCCATATCAATTGTGGCAGCAGGCTATATGGCTACAAAACTCCATAGATACACCAAAATGTGTTTTCGTTCGTTAAAAGAGTCATCAAACACATTTATGTCGATTTTATCATTCCATGAAATCACAGTGTTCTGTAGTACAAAAACTCCAACCATAATAATTGTACAATATAGAAGTAAAAACGGCCAGGCTGGATGTTAATCGCTGTTGTTGAACAAGCTCATGCAATATTATCTATCGAAGTGACCACACATATCGTTGATTTCGGCACAAACCAAAACACATGCCAAACTTATTTATGAGTGTGCAAGAACATTCGTCGGTGTGGAGCGGTCAGCGGCGGCACTCCGCCGATTTACCAAATTGCTTTGGGAGCCGATTGGTACCCGATGGAATTAATCATTAATTCAATTATTAATCACATGCCCAACAACAGTTCCATGTTTGCATTAATGTCGGTATGAGATACCTTTGTAACGTTCATGTCCAACTCATCACGCGTCAAACCACAAGCGTGGGCCTCTGAAAATTACTCTTTGAATTCCCCTTTGTGACCCACAGAACATTTCAACGGGTTTACTAAACCATAAGCCAGATTAATGTAGCTCGCAAGATCTTCAATAGATTCAAGCCTCATTTAGCCAGCTTGCATTCTTCAAAGAAAAGAAGTTGTAGCAAAACTTTTATATTTTCACAAGCTTTTTTGTTCTGATTAAGTTAGTCGCGGATTGCTCAGCTCTCGGGAAAGCCTTGTGCATCACTTACTCGGGACTATCGTGGGTGACCCCTTTAGCAAATGCAATACCACCACAAGCCGTATTTACCTAGCGAGAATTAAAAAAGAAAACATATAGTGTTAACTTTAGTATAATTTTATTTTTTCATTCGTAGTTGTTAGAATTATAGAAGCCATAGAACCATAAAAAGTTTACGTCATACTCTGAAATCTGGTTTTGGATTTTATAGCGTGGCCTTGGGGCATGGCTGACATTGTTAATTGAATGTTTTTCGAAGAAGAGTTGTTTATCGGTACCTACTAGACGATTGAATGGCGGTGTTTTTCATTAATCATATTGATTAAGTTTTAGTGCTTTATGTTGTTATTCTAGTTCGCGAAGGACTTTTTTGTCGTTTTTTCTAATGTCATTATGATACTTTATTATTGTCTGGATATGCAAGCGCAAGTGCCTTATCGGTTAGTATTTCTACCAATATCGTATTGAATTTGCCTGTAACCTAGATACTATGTTCCAAAATTGACCTTTTTGAGATAAATAAATTACTAAGTATTGTATTGTATTATGATAGGTCGCCCACCAAACAAAAGGTCATTATGTTAATATTTATAATGGAATTGGATAACTTTTCAGTTCTACCTTGTAAAAGGTCATATAACATGACTCACTTAACACAATAAAATATAGACCATTTAATCACGAACCAACACAACACACACAACACGTCTCTTTTCCAGATTTGAGTAAGATAAACATCAGTTGTCTGATGTTTATCTTACTCAAATCTGGAAAAGAGATTTTTCATCAAAAGTGGAATGGAATTGCCCCTTTTAATTATGCCACCACGTGTCAATAACGAAAAATAAAATCAATTTTTATTGGCATTGGCAACATCATGCGCCGGTGGCTTCACAGCCGCCGCCGCCGCCCGGCCAGCCAGTTCGTCTGAATATAGTTTATTTTTTGTATTTTGCTTCACAATGTTCACACCAATATTAATCGATCACGATTCAATCAAAATTGAATGACATGGTGCACGTCGGTAAAGTTGTCGCAGCTGATAAAAGAAATCAGAAAAATAGTGCTTTATCTAATTAGCGGGCTGCTAACTGAATTGTGAAGAAAAATAAAAACTGTGGCAAAAGAATACTTCGTGGTCTGAAATCCTTACAGTGCAATTTTAAATTCGCTTGCTTCATTCAGAAGCTGTTAAATGTGCTTTATTTCAGATTAACATTATACATCGTTTATCGACTGGCATTAATGTATGACAATGTATTATGTGTACATGTACTAGGTCTTACTCTTTCAGCTCTAACCGAACTGTTACAATGTATGTCTCTGTATTCCAGCAAGATCCACAGATGATAACAGCTACAACTCTATTTTTAGGGTTCCGTACCTCAAAAGGTAAAACAGGAACCCTTATAAGATCACTTTCTTGTCCTTCTGTCCGTCTGTCACTACCGATTTTTTCAGGAACGGGTGGACCTAGCAAGTTGAAAATTATACCAGATACTCAGGTCTATAGTCTAGGGACTATCTGTGTACTATAGGTGTATAGTAGTAAAATCAAGGTCCTGAGTCAATACGATAAAAATATTTGGACAAAGGAAAGAATTTGTTTAAGGCCCACTTGGATGTTGCATTTATTATTCATAATTATTGCACCAAAAAAAGGTAACCATTTTGTTATAGTTTAATACGAAATATTACATAGAAACGAACCCGGAATCTTAAAATCATAATAAATAAGTTACGATATTTTTTTGCGAGTCAAATCATTCCTGTTGTGGTCAATGTCATTTGACAGAAAATACTTACGTGAATAGGGGCATTTTTTCCGTTTACAAAAAAAAGTACGGTGCCTACGCAGTGGTAACGTGAGCTGTAGAAATGCTACAAGTGGGAAGAAATCAGTCCCAGGTATCTCGGCATTTTGGTGTCAATAGGAGATTTGTCGTCTTTGGCAGCAGTACGTTAATACAGGGGATCCTGCTGAGCAGCACCCAGGACGTGGAAGGAGAACGACTGTTCGACAGGACCGATACATACAACTGACTGCAAGACGTCAGCCGATGTTAACCGCCCGGGAGATAGGTTTAAAGCTACAATTCTTAAGCGGCGTTGTTGTTAGTCACCAAACAGTGAGAAATAGGCTGCATGAATACGGCCTACGAGCACGACGACCAATTAGGTGCCTACCTATACGCCATAGGAATCGCGCCCATCGAAACGAATGGTGTAGGGAACACTTGACATTGACCCAGGAGCAATGGTATAAAATTTTATTTTGCGATGAGTCCCGGTTTGGATTTAGGCCTGATACGAGAAGGGTAAGAGTGTATCGTCGTCCCGGAAATGCTGAACGTCTGAGATGCGTCCAGGAAGTGCACCCTTACAGTAGTTCCACAGTGATGGTATGGGCGGGTATTATGAAGAACAGACGAACTGAGCTCGTTTTTGTAGATGGCAATATGAACGCTGAAAGTTATGTTGAAGATGTTCTCGGGCCTTATGTTCACCCATTTGCACAAAGTCTTGGCTCAGATTTCACGCTGATGCATGACAATGCGCGTTCGCACACAGCTCGGAGGAGCAGAGAGTACTTAGCAATTGAAAACATTCGGGTATTGCCGTGGCCAGCACAATCGCCAGACCTCAATCCCTCGATGGGATTGAGGTTTGGCGATTGTGCTGGCACGCATGGGACGCATGGGACATGCTCCAGAGACGTGTTCGAGAACCTGGACGGAGTGTCGACAAACCAACAACTGAAAGACTTGTTAAAATTCCACTGGGAGCGATTGCCGCAGGATCAAATAAACAATCTTATAAATTCAATGAAAAATCGTTGCCGACAAGTTCTAAACAACAGAAGCGGTCACACTTTGTATTGAATTAAAAAAAAAAAAGTCGGTATTCAATTTTGTACCTAAAACGTGTAAAAATTAATTTCATTTTATCTTTACTTTATACAACTTACGTATGTAACCTACACAATTGTTAACTATTGTGATTAAATTAACAATTGAATGAAGCATTTTGTTGCTTTAATCACTAATACCTATATCAAAAAATGCTTAGTATTATTTGTAAAAGAAATATAAATATATTACAATACTTGGTAAAAATTGTTTTAAAAATCAAAACCGAACATGTTGCTTAGACTTTTTGATGTGTGTATGTATACCTATTACTTATACAAAATAAATAATCGCAGCTAAGAGCCTCACGAGTGGCGTCCAAGAACTGGCAAAAGGAACGTGGGTCGTCCGGCGGCGAGATGGGCAGACGACAAAGTTGCCGTCGGGGGAAAAACCTGGACGAGGCTGGCACAGGACCGTGGAGATTGGCACAAGAAAAGAGAGGCCTGTACCCAGCAGTGAGTTCGGCCTGTGGATGATGATCATGATGAAAAGCCTCACAGTCTGTGGCAGCAATTTCATTTGGATTTCAGAAAAAAAACAACCGTTGTACTATGTTGATTTCAACGTATAATATGATATGTTATATGAAATAACTTACCTACTTATTCCTTTACAAATATGCAAAGAGAAAAGAAAAACAACAGAAACATAACTTCAAATAAGAAGTATCTGAAGTTATGATCCGAACACAAAATCTAATAACATTGTCTCCAAAACCGAGCCTAAATTCAAACAAACTAGATAGCCGAACGTAAAAACCACTAAGACAGCGAAAGCTAACAAACGATAAAATAACAAACGTTACACGACAAAATATGATAGCAATGAATATACAAAGAGCGAGTCTCGAAAGCAGTACACAATTGAAATATTCAGGCGAACAATCAAGATCGCTCTGCCTGAGTTCCCATTGTTGCCAGGGCCGAAACATCATTATTGTCAGCGAAAGTCTCCGCTTTTACGAGAAGAAAGCGCAAAGCCATTGATGGTAGGTAAATAAGGTTGTCGTTCTACAAAATTTTGCTTATTTCAATACCATTGTTTCTCTTATCAAAGTTTTGGAGTTGCCTATCTTATAGTATTCGAGATGTTAATAGACAAGAAAGTTTGGATACTTGTCGACTCGCAATTAATTGTTGCGGATTTGTGGTTTCTAGTCTGTGCCTCTGAATCAACGTATCTTTGACTTCAGGAGAGACGGGAATACTATACTCGTATTTCAAGGTTGCAGCATTTTGTGTTGAGTAACTGTAACGAGCATGTCTAGGTACGTTTTATTTCTAAGGTTGTAACCATTTTAAAGGTTTGTGTAGAATAAACCCGTGGGAAGAGTGACTAAATTCTTCAGCAAGACTTTAGACTAGAGATCCGAGGCTTGCCTGAGCCAGCGGTACCTACAATGTGCGATAACTTTCAGTTTTTAAACTTTAAAGTCTGGTTCTAGAAACAATTTATTAGAATGCTATTCCAACAGCGTTTTTGAATTTAACATTTAAATGCAATTGACCTGCGTTACCAAGTAGTTATCTGCTAAATGTATGAACACTAGAGTATCTATAAAAAAAACTTTGAAACTCTTATTCACAATGGAATAATAGTTAGCAGTGAGAAAATCTGATTATTGTGAGACAGGATGTGAACTTCCATGAATATTAAAACAAAACATGAATTAATAACTACTGCAGTGGCTAAAGAAATATAAAGTATATTTTGAGAATCTGTTAACAATAAAATCAAATTGTCTCTCTTGTTATGTGTACTAATTCAAGATAAATAGATTTGAAGCCTTGTTCAAGTTTGGCTTGCTACAAACGTCTACATGTTGAAACGTGTTTCGACAAGTGTTACCTACATCGATATTACAGAACGATAAAACTACAAATATAGTAGCCACGTTCTTGACTTACGTGTATAAACCTATTCAAAAATAAACCTTATGAACACCTTCGACTACTTCTCCCTATAAAGTGGTAAACCCTCAGAATGCAATTTAACTACACCTAACCTACCTACAGTAATATCCTACTATTGGCGAAACCCATGAAATCATTCACCTTAACACTATCCCTGTTTGATTTTTATCCGGTAGACTTATACCGGATGACGTTTTTATCACTTTCCAAAAAAAATGGGTACATTGGGTGAACGGAGTAGAAGCTTATAAATCATACCTAGTTTTTTTTTTCTTTTTTTCAACGCTTAGAAAAAAACTGATCTATCATCAAAAAACGCTACAAATTTCAAGTAAACTTTTCATATTAGAACAAAGAAAGAGAAATTTAAAAAAAACATAATAATGAAAAATATTGTTTTTTTTTGTTTTTTTTTTGCAAAAAAATAATTAAAAAACTAAGTATGCCATTTGCTTCTACTCTGTTCACCGATGATACCCATTTTTTTTGGAAAGTGATAAAAAAGTCACCTGTATATTCCTATTGCAAATGAGTTTAGAGATAGATTTTCAGAATCAAACCTAATCTTCCATGTTTTAAACCAACTTATACTACACTAAGCTATACTACTAAGCTATACATTTTTTTAAACAAATGCTAAAATCCACAATGGGTTATGGCTTTCGCCTTTTATATTTAGCACTTCTGAATATTTATGAACAATAAGTAATTCTGAAGTTTTATATTTAAAGAAAAAATGCCAGTTTGTCAAATCGAAAGCGATGAAAACATAATTTCATTTAGCCTTTTAACCTAGAACAACTTGTTAGTTTTTTTTATTTATGTCGGTCAAAGTTAAAAAGTCTAGGGTAGCTTGTCATAAAAGTGAGAGCATAAAAACGAGATTTATTTTAAAAAAAATTGAAATAATTGATGACTACGAAACTAAAGAATTTCATATTCGAATAATTTATTGACAATAAAATATAACAATCAGTTCCTTCTTTCGCTCAATAATTGCCAATCGTACATCACACCTTAGTGAGTTCCATTAAGTTGGATGATATGTTTAAAATATACCTTTCAGGTATTAAGCACTTAAGGGGCTCCCCCACGCACACTAGCGCCACTTTAGTAAAAAAAACACAAAACTCGTTAAATACACAATTAATATAAAATCTGATTGACAAAATCAATCATTTGATCTTCTAAATTAGTTATGTCATAGCATTATGTTCACAAGATACTGAAGTAGGTAATTTTATTAAATAGTCCATATTAGTCCCAATATTTCGGCTGTGCCAAAAGTAATAACTACGCAGTACCAAAATAGTGGCACTAAAGTATTAAAACACGCTATTAAAGTAACAGACGATATCTCTGATAAAACGACACGATTCGCCCTATTTATGTAAATTTCAAATTCGTTGTAATTCAATACTTTGCCTTAAAAATCTTGTTTCGAAATTCTTACCTCCATTGAACCCGTTTAGACTTTGATTCTAATAAAAAACTGAATCGAACGGAAATGAAATAACGTTAACCGGTTTTTCTCTGGCGGGTTGGAAGGTGCGCTTCAAACTTTTTTCCCTTTTTTGTCGCCATGACACTGGCTCTCTATAGAAAATATTTCAAGTCGATTTCATTCTTGTATTGACTTCTAATGGCACGTATATTAAATCTAGTTTCCTTCTCAATTGTTTATTCAGATTGTGATAAACCTTTCGATGCTATGAATGAACAAGTTAGCTCCAACCGGTTTGTCCGGATACGACGGCTATAAAAGTAAAATAACCTTGTCTGGAAGGAAATTAGCCATCTGTCTGCAAATTTTAACTAAAATAAATGTCAATGTCTGAGGCAGGTTTGTAAGAATGAAGTACATACAATTACATACACTACCTTACATTAGATACCAAAAAAGCAGGTGTACGACCTAAAATATTCATGTATACTGTAGGGTACCTAATGATATTTAAATATATTTAAAGTTGCTTACAACATAATATCCCGACAAGTAAAGAAGTTTGGTCACTTGTTCAAGTTTGGTTCCATTAGCATGGTCATGGTAACTCTCTAGCGGGCCTTCGACGAACATGCTGCCCACGCCATCCTGTCTCAGTACGTGGAGGTTCTTTATGCATGAGACTAAGATAAATCATCATGTCCATAAGAATGTCTTTGATATTTACGACAAATATTAGTACCTATTATTTCAACCGCCACTTCATGTCATTTTTACAGACGGAAATGACATTCAATCTTTGAGTCATTCAGGGTATATATGTACAGTGCGAACCGATCAGGTGGAACTAGGTGAAACTAAGTCAAACAAAGTGTACATTTTACAATCGCCTGATTTATTTTTTTCCATTTTACTGCTAAAACTCTTATTCCTTTTCAACATAAAATTTACACATTCATTATCGTACATTGATTAACATTCATCGTGAATTACAATAATAGTAATATCTTTCATTGATATATTACTGTCAGGGGGAGTTCAATATCTTTGGATAGTTCGTGTATGTCTTACACTGTATAGTTATTATTAATATTCATGTAACATCTTATTTGAGTTTCAACAATCAAGATATATTTATATTCAGTATTTTAATTATTTGGCGATCATAGACGATACCATTCCATATCACGTAATAATTTACACTTACATTCTTCAACTAATCAGTCGCGGACCCGTCGCACTTGGATCCAATGTAACTTTCCATTAATTATCTAAATAAATTATATGATACAAAAAATATTACACTAACAACCTGTTTAAGTATAAATTACACATACCTTACGTATAAGATGATTTCTAGCTTAGGATACAAATTTACAATTTCTGACATGTCATCTAGATATGCAAACAATGCGTTCTTCTATCAGATTATACATCAGTAGCACAGCCATCCTGAAAGTGATCGTCGGCCGAGGGCCGGGTGATGGTGAGCACGCGCTTGAGCGCGGCCACGGGTGGCAGCACCGGGGGCGCGCGCTGCCACACACGCAGCGTGCGCGCGCCGGAGACGGGCAGCCCGTAGTCAGGCGGGTAGGGCGCGTCGGCCGCCGGCGCCGCGCTGGCCGCGCTGCCTGCGCTCACCGCGTGCGACCGCGGGAACGTGCGGCTCATGTAGCCCAGCTCCTCCTGCGAGCCGTCCACGCTGCAGTTCTCTATTATAGGCGTTCTATCATTATAGTACGTGGGAATTGCCGTGCTGACCGCACGAGCCAAATTACTGGCCTGGGTCATTTTCATTTGATCCCAAAGGCCGGATGGGTATAACGATTCTGAGGTCTCGCGGGCGTACTCGCCACTTCCTGGTCTTGCAGCACTTTCCGGCCTCGTATCATTTATAAGATCGGGATCGATAGTGCCAGAAACTGTGGGAGACACTACTACAGGTCCACCAGCAGTCACAACGCTTCCTCTTCCCTCGTAGTGATTCGTGGTGTAAGGTATATCATTCGCTCTCGGAGGTTTTAGAACAGGATTACATTTCGGGTCATTGTAATTCGGCGAATCTTGTCTGTTTGCCAGAACAGCGACGTGAGGTCGATCTGTCGAGGTTGGATGAACTTCATTTCCAGAAACAACCCTATCAATGGTATTCGGTGTTTTACTCTCACAAGCCGGTGTTGGACGAAACCGAACAAAAGTAATCAGTAGAGCTAAGGATATCACGACTACGATTAGGAATAACGCAGCTCCTAGGCTCGCTATCTGTGCGCTTCCCAAAGAGGCCATCCCTACTGGCAGTTGTGTCACATTTACTGTAAAGTTAACCTCGGCATTCCCGCCTTTATTTTCAGCCACACAATAAAACTCGCTAGAATCTGATTCTTGTGTATTCGTCAATACTAAAGAAGACTTCTTTTTAGAATCCCCTTCTTCAAATATATAAATTTTCTGATGCGAATTGAAGTGGCTTCCATTTTGTAGCAACCTCCCATTCCAGTACCAATTGATAGTGGCACTCGGTACGGCTTCCGTCCGACATGTAATGGTAGCATTGGAACCTACTGATGCCACGATACGCTGGCTCGCTGGTAATATCTCCGGTTTACATGCAAACTCTTCAATAGGTAACTCTGAAAATGGTCGGTTAGCGAGACGTGTCGGCGCATAACAGCTGGGAGTTGATAGCAATTTATGTTTCGCTAACCATAATTTGAGATCTCTTAGCCGGCAGTCACAAGTCCACGGATTATCCGATAAGTCTATCGCTCGCAGTTTCTCTATCTTCTCTAATGAGCTCAGTGGTATGTCGCGTAACTTATTTTTGTTTAATTTTAAAGATTCCAGCGAGCGCAACGTTCTAAACGCGTCCGGAGCTATTTCTCTAATCTCGCACTCGGATAGATCAAGTTTAACGACGCTGCCAAGATTGTTCAAAGCATCAGAATTAACTTTTAATACTGGGTTGTGATGCAACGTAAGATCCCTTAGGAAGGGCGCATCCTTGAAGCTATTTGAAGGGATCGCTGTGAGTAAATTTAAAGACAGATCTAATTCGACTAAGTTAGTTAAGCCTTTAAAAGCTCTATCATGTATTTGGCCAATGTTGCATTTGCGTAAATAAACCCTCTGTAAGTTGAGCAGCCCTGTCTTGGCGAAAGCTTCCTGTGGAAGTATTTGAAGATTATTCCCAGAAAGGTCCAATACTTGAGTAGCAGGATCTACTGGCTCGGGCACTGTGATAAGAGATTTGTCCACACACTCCACAGTCTGCTTGCCTCCTTTCCACTTACACGCACACACAGCAGGGCACGAGCCTGGGGGTGCGATACCGGCTAAAATTGTTTCCCACACCATCACGCTCATTGTCACTATAAACCACCTCATTTTGTTTCCAAATCCAATTTATTTTAAGTCACTGTAACATTTCTTTCACTTAAATCCACACGTTTAACTCGTGTCAGAATAAACATAAAGTTTACAAAAATTCAATATCTAATGATAAGTCGCGTTTGATCGTCGGTATCGTATCACATCACTACTCGAGAAAGTTGGCAAACGGTACATGGCGGCACGGAGTGCTCGCGCGACGACTCGGACTCAACTGAGAGGGAGGGATCGTCTGCTCGTCTCGGTAACAGAACTCGACGCATGCGTGCTGACGGCGCCCCGCGCCCCGCTCTGCGGCTCTCCTCGACCACCGAGTTGAGTAGCCCTACTCGACGCGAACTGTTGAAAGAATTCCAAAAGTGTAATTTTCTACCTGTGACCGCGGCCGATCATCCCACTCGCTAGCTCGTCACGTTCATTCATAAATACCTGAGTCACTAGCGGCAGCGGCGGCGGCGGGGCGCTAGTTTCAATGGCCATGCCGGTCGGCGATGCAACAAACAATACTGGGCCCGTTGAACTGCGGCACGCAAACCGCTCCGATTGTTATACAATACGCATCCTTTTGTTGAGAGCACGTCGGGCATCGCATCAGGTAGAGGACTAATTATAAATAGCAGTTCGAAGGGATGGCAGGTATACAGCAACAATAACACAGGATGTGTCGCACAATGGATGCGACGGATTCATTCATCTCTTCGTTGAACGAGCTTAAGTCGCAACAACTGACTGGTTTTAAGGCGATTTGGCGAAAAGCTTTTTGTTGCCCCACTGGATGCACCGATGTCAAATAACTAGCTAACCGTAAAAGCTTTGGTAGTAAATGCTAGTTCATTCGAGACATGCGTTACACAACTATTCAGAATATTTCATGTTTCGATTCTTAGTAACACAATATCTTTGGGGATGATTAGTATGGAAAATTCGCATCGAGTTTTGTTTAGAATTACTCCGAGCTTTCACTAATTCTACTAGATAATAAGTACCTAGCTATATTGGTTGGACTCGCAATACATCCGCAGTTCAGAAGCTACGACCTACTTACGGTACACGGTCATTAATTAAATAACATAACCCCTACTCCAAAAATCGACCTTTCGTTACCTACTGATAGAAACTTAAAACCTCACGACGAAACGAACCAAGCTTTTTTTTCCTTCTAATAATAGGACTGGAGACTTCCATCAATAAGAAATGGATTCAAGCTTTCAAGTAAAAAAAACCCTTCAGAATATTATTACTAATTAGACACATCGCAGAGTTCTGACTTATGATTACAAAGGATAACCAGAAACACCCGTCTTCTAACTTTAGAAACTGCATTATTCATAGTCAGTAATTATTATTCCAAACCAAAACAAAAAAGGAAAATAATTATCATCTAAGAATAAAGCGAGCCGCAAGCCATAATTTAGGCATGGCTTACAAGCAGGATCCTATAAGTGGGGTGTAAAGCTGCGATAAATTACAGCAACTGTTCAAGTGTACGTATGTTCGCGAGGATCGACAAAGGTTCAAAGGAAGCTAATAAAACGAAATTAGTGATGTGGCACGCGGCACGCGGCTGGCACGCTCCGCCATATGCGCGGGCGCTGCGCCGGGGACATCTTCTGCACAGTCAGCTGCGCCTCACCTGGCGGGCGCGTGGAGGCGCCCCGACACATGCCGCCCCTTGCAAGGCTTCTCACAGCTTTTAATAAAATTAACAGCGCCACTCAACAAGTAATGGTCCTACAATCTATTTATAGAATGTAATATACGCGAACCTTCATTTTGTTAACATCTGAAGCAAGTTCACTGATGTAAAGACAAGTAGAACAGTGAGTAACCTATTTAGGTTATCAAAATAAAAGAAAATTTCTCCGTCTACTGAAATCAGTAGATGTTACTTTTCACGAAAACGTTAACGAAAACATACGCCCCTATATACACATTAAATATATCCATACTTATCTAACTTGATTACCATAAATAACGTTTATTTCAGCATAAACAATCTTTCTTTAATCTCATGTATCGTACCATAAAAACTAATGTCTATGAAAATATTACCAACATTTTAAACTCTGCTAAAAACAGTGCAAAAAAGCTGCTTGTACGCTCCATATAAAGTAATGCTTATCGCTCTTTGTGCAGTTACTCGGACAACACTTGGTTTTGTTTTGAGTCATACATTATAATGCATCCTTTTTCATCCACTTACATTCACTGGCCTTGTATAACCTAAGTGTGGAATGACAATAGAACTTATTGTCTGATATATAGGTAGTTTATTGAAGAACCATTTATTTAATGCAAACACTTTGTTTTTCTCAACCTACGCCGAAGTAAAACATAGCCCGTCTATATACGCAAGAGCAGAAACCTGTAATTTAATTTATTAGGTGTCTTTCATGGTCTCTACATAAAGTTGGCCAACATTAGCTCCTCATTAAATTCAACAATACACCTATGACCTGCAAACGACAACACCCGCCATTCATCGCCGCTGTAATAATAAACATGGCCGAGTGCATGTCAAACAATCTCAGCAGAAGAATGAATTGTGAAATCATATAATAATGTTTCCGTTAACGTCTATACATAAACAAAAAATGTTTAATGATCATTGATCCCATACCTGGGGATTGTATATTTATATGAACAATATTCTTCCTGAAAACTGCAGCTGTATCAAGCTGGTTCCAACAAAAACGTTCTCATTGAAGAAATAGAAGCACATTTGACTTGAAACAATAATTCAACATTCAACAGTCGGGTGATATCAAAACAGTTTGGAAAGTTATTATGATAACATCTGTATAAAAGTAAACGGAAGCTAAAAATAATGTAAACGGTAAATTCTGATTTTAATCATTTTTCCTTCAGAGAAGATTGGGGTAAGTAATACAGTTGCAGACATGATTCAGGATTTTGAAATTGTTTTAAAGATTTCTGTAAGTCTTACCGTATCATTAGCCCAAACAATATAATAATAAATGTTTTATTAGCAACCCTTCTTACAATTGGTCTTATTCTAAGGTGTACATCATAGTGACTTGAAATAGGAGAATGGACATTGGAATACAATTTCATTGGGTACTGTAGCTAGGGCTTATATTAGGCAAAATAAGTCATAAGTATCCCTGACTCCGAAACTAGGCATAACCTGTATCTTCAGAGTCAGAAATGTAAATATAACATTACGTGTATGCTGCCAGTTCCTAGACAAATAGCAATACTTTTCAAGGCGTATTGGCAGATATTTTTACAACACAGACAAAAGTTTAGGTAGCTTTTGTAAATTCAATACGTTTTTGACTTTGACGACCGTCATCATTATTATCGTTTATTGAATTCCAAGTTGTCTTGAAAACCTTAGTTTTCCCAAGGACGTGTCTTAGTGCAGACAATTTCCACAATTTTAACATAATTTTATAAAAGCCATTTAATAACAGATTCAGCAACACCTGTAGCAGCGTGGTAAAAAGGCGTAGTGAATATAAAGTGAGCATTTTATTTTATTTTTGTTGCGAACTCACTTGCCTTTATGATTCCGCGTCCTAAAATATCTTGATAAAAAACTGAGGTGTTCTCAAGTTCTTATAACGCACGTATAATTTTGATTTCATTGTATTTTAAAATGCTTAATTTCCGTGTAACGCGAAATGAGAAAGGTAAACTGAAGCTATTATTTTGATATCAAAATAATGGGGCGCTCAATCCACGTAAAAACACAGAAACATAACAATTCATAAGGAACTGATTGCTACTTAATTCAATCAGAATTATAAAAAAGCTTCGTATGGTTCTTTCATGCAGATCCTCAAATCTACTTGTATATGTATAAACATTTGTTAAATAAAGCATAGTCCTCTAAACTACGTAATTACTCAATACTGTTCATTAATTTTAATTAGAATTAAGACTCGCTTTAATTCATTAGTATTCATGGCCGGTTGAAAACAAACTTCAAACAAAAAAACACTGTTTTTTCACTAAAGGATATAAATTAGTTGAGCCGCTAAAGGATTTAAAGAGATTACAGCGCGCTTACAGTTCATTATGTATGGCGTTCCTAACAATGCATGATGCTCTCCTATTCCCGCTAACTCCACCAATTAAGGCAAGTGGGCTTGTGCTACTACTGAGTTACTTCACTACTTTGATAGGGTCAGGTTTCTACTAAGGATTATATTTGGATAAACCGTTTTATCCGTTGTTCTTTCTTATTTTTGTTCTTTAATTGATTAGTTGTAGTACATTTTATTACAAACTAGCTGTTACCCGCGACATCGTCCGTATGGAATTTAATAAGAAAAAATGTTTTAATTACTATGTTACGATTTTTTTTCTAAAATAAAAGTACTATGTTACTCCTTATAACATCAGCTATCTACCACTAAAAGTCCCGTGAAAAATTGGTCCAGCTGATTGGGAGATAGTCGGAACCAACAGACAGACAAAAATTACAAGTACCGTATATACTTTCATATTCATTCAGTAAAAAGCTGTTATTTTGAAAGTACAAACAGACACTTCACTTTTATTTATTTGTATGTATGTACATTTGTATAGATAAATTACACTAAATGCGAAAAGGTGTCGGAACTCAGCAGTCTTCTGATAAAAATGCAAATTAAAATTCAACAAAGCAGTCGAAAAAACGCGGTCATTAAAATCAGAACCCGTTTGACATTTGCTGGCTTCTACCTAAATACCTAATTGCATTTAAAATGTCGCTTGTATTCACATCTGTGCGTTTCTTTTTTCTGGAGCCCCTTAATGACCAAACCGTCGGCAATAATTAACAGTTAAACGAGCGTCCCAATTTAATGATTATGAGCTAGTTCCGGTGGTCAGCGACCGACAACACTTCACTGTGCGAAAACTCCACTTCACTCATTTCGGAGCTCTTAAGTGAAGGATAAAATAATTAAAGATATATGACGAGTGTTCAGCCTCACACGGTTTTAAATGCCAAGTGCCATGAGTCAGTCTATTATACCATACCATATATTCCTAGCTTGTGTAGTTTGCTTTTAAATTATACAGTAGCGCGGTCTCAGTCAGGACAATTACATTTTACACAAATGCCAGATATAATTCCTTTGGTAAACTGTTCTATTCCTTCATGGAATGACTAATTACTTTATCGAATGCGTGACAAGACAAGCTAGCGGCATTTCATTTTAAATCTTCAGTTTTGTAAAAATGTTTTGTCACGAATAACTTTTGAAATAATCCCGATACTGAGAGGGAACAAGTAACTATCTAAATATTTCCCTAAGTCGAGTGTAATTAGACAAAACGAAGTTTATAGTGGTCGGATTTTCATGGGACTTTTTTATTGAGTTTTTAGAGGTGTGGAGAAGAAAGTAAAAAATATGTTGTGATGTGAAATTATATTGTGACACGTGTGCATCCATTCATCAATGAGTTTTTAATTTATAGGAGGTCAAATAGTTTCGTGTATGAGTAAATTCCAATAGTTACTTGAATGATATTTGATTTTACTCATTTTAAAGGTATAAGGAGAAATTTAACTAATACTTCATATTAAGTTATTGCTGGATTCCAAAAACCACGTCAAGACGTTCGGCAACTGCAAGTATCCAAACTTCGACGATGTAGAATTGTATTCTCATGACACTTCAGTAAGTTTAAAATCAATACGACATATTCGGAGAAATGGGTCAAAACGGAGTTGCAAGATTTGACGTTGTAGTTTCATAAGTAGTACACACAAAGTCTTACTGGTGAAACTTAATTGTCACACTAGAGCTCCCACATCTTCACACATATCAAAACTAACCTAATTTTCCTAGCTTAACATAAGAGATTTCCCTCCTTTAAAGAGCTTACAGTACAAATTGCCTTAAGAGTATTTTCAAAGAACCGATGAGGTATTGCAAAAATCTGCGATCGGCAATACAAACGGTCTATTTTTGGGCATACGATCCGGGCCAACAATTTCAGTATGCTCCAATTAAAGCAGATTATTCTATGTATTTCTCATTTCCAGCCGCTATAACTCGGATCGGTTGGTTAGTGGTGGGTTAAACCGCACGCCTGCAGCGTATTATCGCTTCAACGCTTCCTGTCTAACTCAGATCTGTCCCGATATCAGAAATTCGGATTAACCAGTATAATGTGACTTTTATTATTTTATGCGTACAAACGATATGGACGCATAAAATCCCGTTTGATCAAATAATATAAAACAATCGTGAAACAAATAAAGTCGCTAATTATTGGAAAACTAATTTTCAATCTCAGAATATTGAGACAGATCCGACTTGAATCGATTTAAGTTTAAAGGCCTTTAAAATGTTTGATTCACTACAATACATAATGAAGAGCTCCCTGAGCGCCCGGGGAGGTTCTTTCAACCCAACCTTGTAATTTTGCTTTTTCCGGCAGCAAGGACAATTCTTTTTGGGTACCTTTTTATAGAAATTATTAAACTGCCTTTTGATAAGTTTCCTTTTTCAGCGCGTTTATTAGATCCTGTTGCTACTTTTACAATAACCTATGTGTTATTAATACATTGGTTTTATTTAAAAATAGTGTTTATTAATTTCCTCCCAAGATTAGGTAATATAATCCTGCTCATCTAATACGTTAATCCGTTACTCCGTTACTCTTGAAAACAGAAAGTGGCAGATTTTGAAATGATCTTCATTCAACGTGTTTGTAATTTTGTCTTCACAAGAATTTTGTGATGTTCAATTGTACTGATATTCCTATTTCATTTCAGTAATGACGTAACAAAATTCATTTCATTGTTTTTAACGACACGGACGCGAGCAAATAACGCTAGAGAGACCGTCCCGGGCCCATTAAGGCTCAATAACTGTCGTTCGACGCACAACATTCTAAATTTCGACATCGGCGCATGCTGAGGATAATCTGAATAAGGAGGCAATTTTAGAGCACCCTATTTCAGATCTGAGGGCAACTGGCGCGATAAGGTCGGTAATGGCGGCACTCGGTAAATTAAAAACCATGGTCTAAGTTCGGCCTCGCCCGCTGAGGAATTGTGCCGGATATTTGCATTTTATTCGACGACAGTCGCCATTATACACTGACAGTTACTAACAATAGTGGCCGTGTAGCATTTCCCAATCGGGAAACTACAAGGTGTTGTTAAGATATGCTGGCTAAGCTATGCTAATGAAGTGTGTAGATTACTTTATGCCCCGTCCGGGACGTGGGACAGCTTGTGTACGAATATTACCGCTCGTCTGTGATCGACCTAAATTAAGAAAATTAATATCCGGCATGCGAAATTTCTTAACAACAGATCTCGGCTCATGCCGTCTAAGAAAAGTTACATTTATCATTTACAAGCGCTATGAATATCATAAGCATAGACTGACTAAACAAATTATTTCACATCAGAAACCATTTCAGGATAAAATACACGTACTTACGTACCTGGCTCCCACCTCGAAACATTGAAGCGGACCTTTTCAGGGATTGTGCGTGCGTAACGCAATCTCGGAGGTATTTTTAATTTGTAACAGCGCGCCGCGTGGAGTGTGTTATCGTTACATAACAACAATATGGTGACGCCTGACTGCCAACGTTTGTTGGACATCAGCCTTCTTGACTTTATATTAGACCGTTTGAAAAACGGTTTGATGGGAACGCTCAAGAAGGTAATGGACAAAAATAACAACGGACTACCTTTTTTTATCATCGCATCAGGTCGTAAATGTCCACTTCTAAACATGGCCGTCCCTATAGACCGCTACAACTTCGTCCTTTTTAATGTTTTAAATGTGTACCACTCTGTAAATTATGAGTAAAACTAAAGCTGTTTACGTAACAACGTAAACAGCAAACAATGATGACTTAGCGTAGACTGTGTCGGGAAATAAATCTCATTATGCTGTCAAAGTATCGTATATTAAAAAGGTATATTTTATTTTCTTAATGTCCTCATCAGAGTTTCGTATATGTCTGGACGTCTCTACAATAGGAAATAAAAGCAGTACCATGAAATGTCTTGGTTCGAAACATATTTGTACATTCCCTCCTACCATAAACCCATCAGGAACAGTGACGAGGTCGCTGTTTAGCCTTTTATTCCAATATTCAATACTGTTCCGCCCCAGAATCATTATTAGCTCCCAAGCGGTTCTGTAGTGTAAATAAAAGAGGCTTTATTACCTTATGCTATTAAAAGTCGGCGCAGCTTTATGTCTGTGCCTGTTGGGTTTTGGGTTAGTATTATTAACTATGCTATAATACCTACTGAAGGCCTTTGAACCCTTAAGTACGTATAATATATAGGTATTATGTGGCCTGTAGGCACGTACTCCGTATGAAGACGTAGAAAAATATATCTTTTTATGTACAATTTATCTAGTCAAAGGAAGTTATTACTTATTTCTTTTTACTTTGCTCGTCAGAACATGAAATCGTAGCATCAAGATAAGTTTATCGTTTGTAATTTATTATTTAAGCCTTTAAATCGATTTGAGAACGGCTCTTTTACTTCTTTACAATAGTACGAGTAGGTGCTTGGATTTAACGCTACTCACATCCGCTACTTCAATTAGAAATAGTTTGCTCCCTAATTGGTTATTTTTGCTGAATGTCAATTTCCAAGTAACAGAAATTCGTGACATCCGTTAAAGCTTTTAGTCCGCAACAACATAGAAACATTTCCTGCTAAAACCGGCAAAGCAAAAAATATAAAAATTGCGAACTGTTGTTGTTACGATAATTGAATGAGATGCCTGTCAGTGACAGATTTGACAACCGTTTTACGCCTTATTTTTATTTCTTTTTTCCCGTTTTCGATTCGAATGGCGGATGAAATAACTCTTTGTTTTAATTTCACTCGAACATCCGACTCCCGACCCGGAATCTGATTAATCAGACCTTAGTCAGCTTTTACTGCGATATACTTAGATATCATACCGATAGGGAAAAGGTAAACAATGCGTTTATTTCTCGGAAATCTTGGACCTCTGGGGAATGTTATAGTGTAACTTATACGAAGGCAAGTAGACTACATATTGACGTTTATAATATTGGGTTTATGAAAAGGTCGGTCTCGAGGTTACGATGCATACAAAACAAGAAATCTTAAATGGCAGAATGTTTTTGGTCAGAGAGTAATAATTTGTGAATTTAAACATGCCATTTCGATGAATACCGTTGCACCATTTCGAATCATTTTCCAGATAAATCTCGAAGGAGAAAAAAGCTAGACCGCAAAATGACGTCAGTTACATTTAAATAGCTTGCAAGGGACCTGCTTGCCTGCTATTATACTTAGATATAATTTATTGTAGCGTTCTTTTACCTATTCTGTATCACTGCGTAGTTCGCGCATCGTTATCAAGCACCCAGCTCCTTTTGTACCCAATTCACCCATTCCTATACCATTAACTTGGGTAGTTGGGTCATCCGCTCACCTTTTTCTCTCTGATTATGCTCGAGTATCACGTGCATTTTATTATCACACTTACTAAATTCCTTAAACTTTCAATCGGGCCCTCAGAAACGAAATTCTAGTTTTCATTTTTCTACAATGTTTTATCCAGTAATTGCTGTTTATTGGTAACAAAACTCGTATTCACTGAAAGTCATTTCATTGACACCGATGTTCAATAACCAGCTTCAAACGAGGCGGAAACAAGATATGTAGGTACCGTACTTAAAATGACATATTTATAAAATCTTGACGTGAAAGGAAGGGCTCGATAGCGGAACGTTTCTATGCTCTGCAGTCACCAAATACGTCACGACTGTTTGCCATTCTCATTGTGAACAAAAGCGACGCACACCAGGCAGCAGGCGCGGACGGCGGCGGCGGCGGCGGCGGCGGCGGCGCGGCGGACAGGGGGACAAAACCAACATCCTTCACATCACCTCACGTATTTATAATCCCACATTCGCTTCCTGCTTTTTGTTGAATGTTATTCTAAGGAATTTAAAATTTGCAAAGGAATCGTTTCAACGAACAGTGTTTAATTTAAAAGAATTAGTAGACATACCTGCCTGGCGCCTGCTTTTCAAGTATTCCTCATAATACAACATAATTATTTAATTTACATTGCTAACTAGCTGGTGTGGGGGCTAAAGCAGTGTTTACATTGTGTGGAAGTTTGTAGTTATGGTTACTCTAGCTAATTAGACTGGCAGACTTAATGTAAATATGAAGTGCCTAGCCTCCTGTACTAGTGCCTGGTGTCAGGTGTCATAACTTAGTTAAAGCTCCAACTAATGACAAAATAAGACCCCACGAGTTGCCAGAAAGTCATCTTTATATTTTGCACATACCGTACCACATCCCAAAATAAAAGTTGAGAGCGGCGCAACTGGACAGCAAAACATAGTGCACTTTGTAACCCGCTAGAGCCGCTAGACAGATGCCTACAGTGTGCATATTTAACAAATACTTCACGCGTGGTCAGTGTCGGATAGTTCACAAATTTCACGTAAGTGAACTTCCAGGCGGGCCGCAACTGTCCCGGGTCCGCTCCCGGAGTCCGCAGGCCGAAGTCCGGAGTCCGGAGTCCCGGCTCACCGCCAACAAACAATGTGCCGCCGGGAAATGTGTTGCATTCCCACTCTATGACATAATAGCTTTTTTATACCAAGTTATAAAAACTTTGTACTTTATAAGCAATATTACCTTCCTGCGCTTGGTTTCATAGGTACATAATGTTAAGTTTTTACGTACTTAGACTTACTATTAAGCTGATTGAACTGAATTGCATTTATGAATTTGATTTCGTTTTCTTTTACCTACTGAAAGACCGACTCTGAACTTCAAATAGTAAATGTAACAACTGCATACGTAAAGTTTTTCCTTCTAACGTTATACCCGGTGTGGGAATGCAGGAAATTCGCTACGAACAAGCTTCGGTTAGAAAACTTAAACGTAGTAAATGTTAGCGTCTGCAAACCAACTAACGCCTTATTCGTAACGCTATCCTGTTATAAAAATGTGATACAAATAAATAGCGATTTAATTCTATAATGTTACAGACTAACAAGTTTAATCAGATTATGAACAGGCAGGTACTTCGGGTTAAATCTGCGTGAAATCAACTTCGGAAACTCTTGTTTGAGCAATAATTCAATCAAATTAAGTCATAATTCGCATTCGTCAAGAGTCGGCAAGTCTACACGGGTTCGGGCGGACTACTAGCTCTCTCGCAAATTGACTTTAGGCACAAGTTCAACAGAGTAAATGATACCTCGACATGATAGCACGAGTCACGAGCCATCAGCGTCATACAGGTGCTCAAAGTACAGTTTCATTACGATAGTCACGGATTAAAACTCGGAGTAATCTAAATTGGCTTAGTGCTACGAAATTTAGCTACGCTTTTACTAATGGGAAAATGCAATCAAGAGTTATTTTTTTATTCTGAATCAAAGCTCTATCAAGGTTCATTTTTAAGTCATGCATTAATGTGAAACGTTTTTAATTAATAAAATTTTGAATAGTAAATAATCAAAGAAATATCAAAGGCTGCATTTCAATTTTCTCTGATGTACGATTATTGAGCTGTTTTATTTTCAAAATTATAACATAGTAATTCATAAAACAAAAACTTGCTTTGAAAAGAAAAGAAGTAGGTACACTTTGTTTTAAACGTTTTCATAATCTCTACATAAACACTTCTATCTAAACTAAACAATGTCATTTCCGGCACATCGGTGCCGGTGGATGTAGGCTGTTGTACGTTTTTAACATATCGTATTTACGAATGCTATGACTCAGTGATATCGCCACAAAAGCTCGTTTGCATAGCGATAAACCACGGCGACAAAGGAACAAGCTTGAATCGACAGGTTAATACATGTCTCGGAATACCGCTGTGTGGGTGATACGTGTAGTGTGACTGAGTGACTCACACGAGCACACCGCACGTTAATACAGGATGTGTCGCACACAATAAGGCCCATAGAACACGTTGCTGACTGAATTGTGTGCTCATTCGTAAGGTGGTCGGTACCGAATGTCTCTATGTTGTTATTTGTTAACTCCAAAATAACATTCTGTCGGAATATCCAACGTTCAATATTCCACCCAAACGTTGAGCAGCACAGATACTGGCTATTGAATCTGTTGCGTCTGTTATTGAAAAGCTATATTATAACACTTCAAAGGTGAAGAGGTGGTTTTATAACTAAAAGGAATAAATAATTTTGTAGAAGTCTGTTATGGAGTTAGCTTAGTTATTTTTAGCTTCGGTAAATTGAGTAATATACCCAGTAGACATTTGGCTTCGTATGTACGGCACTATATTATGACGAAGCATTTGAATAGTGACATTATTTTATTATTTTGTGTCATCATGTCTACCGAAAGACGCTCACAGATCGACGTGAACCTTCCCCAACCATATCACTCGCCCGCCACACGATTAATTTGTATAGATAGGTACATTTATTTACATTTACAAAGAAGACTTACATCAAACCACTTTTTCAGCTCTGTCCTAAACAGTTTGGGCTCTTTCAAAACTTGAACGTGACTTAAACCGACAAGAATCATAGACATAATTGTTTTCCGCGAAAGATGCCATGTAAAAATTTGTAATAGATCAATAAAACGACAAATAATATACAGACATATTGGATCTCATTCAAAATCCATCCAAATAAAATATCAAACTGGATTTCCTTAACTACAGCATCCTCCAATAAATTGTTTTCAAAAAAAGGTCTAATTCCTAAATAATGGTACAAATAAAGTAACAGGACGCCTGACGGGTTACGAGTACCTGTCGAATGAATATGCTAAATAAATAAACTACTCGTGTGAGCCCGGGCCGTGAGATCATTCCATTGATAAATACTGGCCGCAGAGTCCGAGTTAAAAGGGAAATTGTGTAGGAATGTCTGCTGCGGTTAGGGCTGCTCGCTGCCCACCCTCTGTCCCCCACCACTCGGGGATGGCATGCTTTAACCAAATGTATTAACAGCGACCGCCAAGGGTTTGTTCTATAGCAGCAATTATTATCTTAACAGACCTGCCGTTATCAGGCTTATTGTAGCGGGCACACTTGGAATTCAAGCCACGTGTTACTATCGAGCAATGTTCCGCAGTTTGACGGGCAACGTGCCGTGCCGCGGGATAAAATGCTCCACATAAACAATGTTACCAAGAGAAAATGTTTCTTGTGACCCATATATCGTACAGTTACATATAGCCGGCGGCATATTGTGCACCTAGACTTTTGACCTGGTTATGTTAAATCCTTTATTCTGAAAGGTTTAGACAACAATTAGAAAATACCTTTAATACTGTCACGTGTATTCAAATAAACAATCAAGAGATGTGCAGATTATACCAAACCCAAAAAAGTCCGGAAATCAATTTTACTTTAATAGTATTTTAATTTAGCTTCGTGAGTCAGCCCTACGCCGCGGTGTGAATGTGAACTCCCACTGGCAGGCGAGTGTCGTCGCCGGTCGCCGCCACACTACCTCCACTCTATAATAATGCCAGACTTACCAATGGCCCCAATAGGTGACAATAAAGATTGAGGAATTGTTACTCGCACTACATGACACGGACTGGTTCCTGTTACTCCAGCTTTGTGTGTGGCTTCATCTTATTTATTCATGTTTTGTATTGTTATAGACGTAAGGAATTTTATTTGTCATACAATGTAGATTATCATTTTGATGGGACAACATAACGGTATAACCTACCTATCCGTATCAGAGCATAACGTTGTCACCAAGAATACAATCACTTGACTCTATATCTCACAGAAATCATAAGCGTAACCTTCTCAATGAGCACCTCTACAAACAATACTTTGCCGACCAAAAAAAAACCATGTCAAGTTTAATATTAAGGTGGATGCTCCAGGGTAGCCCGCGAAATTCAAATTTTCTTACGTTTTTTTTGCAATTTGCAGGCCAGGACTAGGGTTAATGTTGTTTACAATATTATTTGCGGCTGCAAGACGTATGTAGTTACAGAATTATAATCATAAAAATCATCAATACGGGTTGATTCAAGTTCAAGTTCATAAAGGTGTAGAAATGACTTTTTCTGCTTTTTTTTTGTTTCCTACACCTTTATGAACTTAGAGGGTTGTATTGATGATTTTGATGATAATAATTCTATAACTACATACTTACGTCTTACAACCGCGAATAATATTTTAATCAACATACAACCTAGCACTGGCCTGAAAATTGACAAAAACGTAAGAAATTTTGAATTTCGCGGGCTACACTGGAGCATCAGCCTTAAAGCTAAATTAAAATAAAATCATGCATCCGGCGCGAGTTGTCGTCTCACAGTAACGGAAATAACTTATCAGATACGCTGCCGGCTCGCACACGGCCGCGGCCGTCTTGCCAGTGCATTTATATTCACCGGTGCCGTCTGCTGCAATAAAAAATACTTAGGTACAGCTGACTCGGCCATACCAAAGTCGTTATACAAGCTATGAGGCTTTCTGTCGTCCGTGCAACATACAATGACGACCAACCCGGATTATTCTTTATGCTAGGAACAGGTAATATTGATAGTGATGTGCTAGTGCGAGCCTTTTGTTGAAAGTATCGATAGCCGAGCATTGTTATAATACTGATTTGTAGTTGGAAAACTAATTACGTGCGACTTGTGAGTTTTTTTTTTGTAAAACTATACGTTTTCTTAAATGAGAAGCACTCATTTTTAAATGATTCTTGAAATTAACAAAATTGGGTAAGCTCATTCAAACAGCGCTACAAGATACATGATCATACTTGTCGAGTACTAGATACGCTTTATGTCAAAAATACAACTAATATTGATCGAAGTTACTTACGGTATTTTTAGTTTTGAGGTAGTAATGCTATTATTATGACGTGTAAAAGTGTTTGTAAAATCAATTAACAAAATAAACATCATTAAAAAGTATACTCGCGTTAGCAAATACTTAAACAATTATCTACTTTTTATGAAAATTACAGGTAACCCTAAAAACTACAGATGCATGAAAGCAAAGGTAAGCATTTTACATTATTCCAGTATTGGACGGTTGTTCCACGTAAAAGCACGAATGTTTTCGATACATTCCGGACATTCCGGTCACAGCGTTTTCATTTACGCAAAACCATACGCATATAAGAAATCTGCGCTACGCCTTTGCGGCGTTGTTACGAGAATTCTATGTAATATCATACTACACCACTGGTATATGGTGTAATATGGGACTGGTGGTAGCTTTAACCTACCGGGTTTACACTGCTGCTACGTCACCGCTACGCCACGCAACGCTTCTAACGTCTGGGTTGAGTGCTACGCTGCTGCTACGTCACCGCTACGCCGCGCGCCGCGCAACGCTGGACACACACCCAGAGCAAAACTCATAGACGAAGACTCTCTAATTATCTTCCTCTTCAGGCATAAGAGATAAAACTATAAAAGGATTAACTTCTTTGAACACGAATTACTTGAACAGATATTCTAGTTCAGTGCTAGTGTAAAGGTCAAACTGGCAAAATGACTTGTACAAGGCTTTAAATTGTTAGACAATATTTGTAATTTATATATATATATACGTAACCCAAGAATCTGTTATGCATGCGAACTAAGGAACTAAACAACCATATTCCAAGTAATCGACAAACATCGTTGAAATCCCTAGCGAGACGGCAATATCGCTGCGATGCTATGTGATTGGCGCGCGGCGTGGGCGGCTGCATAATGAACCGCCGAGCCGGTGGGTGGGGCAGGTGGCGCGCGGGCGAGGGGGGACCCGGCGGCGTGCCCGCGTCTCGTCCCGTTTGACGCTAGATTGGAATCCGCACGATCCAGCACCTCCTGCCGTCAAATCCGTCAACATCTCTATCCCGGATATCTGAACCTTGATCTGTTATTAGAGGATCTGTTTCTGTTAATTCCATTAAGTCCAGATTGTATGCCGCCATCAACAGCTTTCCAGTTAAAGCCTTTAGAACGTCGAATTGAATATTCCAACATTAAGGAAAATGTTTCTCACAAAAGAAGCAGAAGGAATTGGCATTTCAACCAACAACATCTGACAACTTGGCGTAGCGTAGTACAAGAAATGTTTACGATTGAAAAAACTTTTTAAACAGAAAATCTCTGAAAGGCAGTAGTACGAATGACCGGTCAAAGCGTCCCGGAGCGAGCTACTTTTCCCCTCGATTGCGGCAACCGCTTCCGGTAGCCTTCCGGTAAAATTCCACACTCAGTTCGAATTTTCTTCGAGTTACTTCTCTTTTTAATTCCTCGACTGATTGCGAGGTTTAGGGATTCAACCACGAAGCTCCCGTCCATTTATTTGCCTGTCATTTATTTATTTTACACTTTCAATTCGAAATATTTTTACGTTTTGAGTAATAAAATTCGACTGCTCTTTGAATGTCAGCTACGGCTCAATAAAATAGATTAATAAAGTTGAAAGAACAAAAAGAAAAACATCGGTAAATGCGGTCCAATTAAACCTTGAGTCCAAATATTTACATTATTACATAATGTTTCATGATAACGAGGGTTATATTTCTGGCCGTATATTAATTAACAGTCGTTACACAAATATTAAAGAAGTACAAACAAGTACTGTAAAGAAGGCAGAGGTTACACTGGGTACCTGGGTGGCAGTAACCACTAGCTGGATAATACGTGATACGTTTTGTGGTTACCTACATAGCTACGTACCTGTTATATAGCTCTTTTAATTTGGTGGTCGAAAGAGGTTTGCCAACATCGTAGCTTGGGGAATCTACCGGGAACATTAGGTATTCTGTGAATCCACCCACCGAGAGACAGGCGTGAATTTACTATACAAATACAAATTACACTCACATATATTTATGTACTTACTAAATAGGTACCTTTACGTGACATTTTGTGGATTAAGGGGCTCTAAAACTGTCGGCTATCAATGTATTTAATTTCATAATTTTAATTGAACATAGTTTATTTTTGTACTAGGTAATGGCAAAAGCTACTACAATTTATTTGGAGTCACCTCTTGCCATATCATCCTTCACACAGTCCATCCATCGTTTCTTTTTTCTTCCTCTACTCTTATATTATTATTATTGCCACTCCTATAACAAACATCTACAAAGACAACCCGGAACACATGTCAAGAAGATATTATGTAGGTGTAACAGTTCATTCTACACGAAATCGTAAAAAAACGGTGCTATCAGCAAAGAGCAGTCACAGAAAGTCCCACAATATAGCGTCAGTCACTCAGCAAACATTGCGTTAGAATTTTATTAAAAGTGTCATATCAGCCTCGTGTACAACAATTTCTACCCTTGACAAGTTAAATACATGGTAAGTAAGCTTTACAAAAAGTTAATATGCAATTCTGACGCTGTTGGGGTACCGAAGGGGATTGCAATATCAGCGCAATGCCCCGCCCGCTGCGAATGACAAACAAGCCGTGTACTCTGCAAGTTTAATGATTTTTTTATCTTCAGCTTCACTAAACTTAATAAATGAGTTTTTGAATGAAAACGAGGTTAAAAAGGGCCTCAAGTTTAATGTGTCCTAAAATAATAAAATATTCAAGTACTGTGTCAGGCTTTACATTATGTACGAACTTTTTATAAGCTGTATATTTTTATATAGTCTTCATCGCCGCGTTTTCTCGGCGTTTTGCCAGAATTTGCTTTAGTTAAAAGAAAGGAAGCTCAATTTTTTGATCGCTCATCCGTGTTAATGTCATCACTGCAAACTGGCAAACGCCAAATATGCGAGTGATTTTGATCTGTTACCTCATTGTACATCTAGAAAAATTATACATAATTTCCCTGTTATTATACAGGGTGTAAAAGACCTCATCACGAAGCCGTCAACCAAGCATTCTGTACATCAAATTAAGTAACTTTACGCAAAAATTATTGCTGGGTAACTTTTTTTTTTGGGGAGAAAAAACATGTTTTGTGGTAGAACTCAATGTAACGCACTCAAAACATTGTGCTGATGGATGGATTGAATAGTACGGGAATCGTGGAGGTGTTTAAAGTAAAAATCTTACATCAAAAACTTGTATTTAAAAAAAAATGGTCAAAAAGTTGGAACTTTACCCCCAATATCTCCGTAACTAGAAGGTTCCCAGCTATGGATGGTGTAGAACAAAAAAATGATCGCAATGACGGGGAGAATAAGTACCTTTCGGCTTCGTTAAGAGGTATTTTACACCCTTTATACCTATTATATTACTTTAATTCATTCTAATCATATCTCCATATTTCATGATCTAGTGTACAAGGCTTCTCAACTCCAGGCCCGCGGGCCATAAAGCATTTGAATTGGCCTGCCAAAATGTCTTTTAAAAGCAGATTTCATCTCGAAAAATAATTATTTTTTCCATAACAACCCATTCTCAGTAAGCCAATATTCAGCAAATAATGAGCAACTAACTGAAGTTTAATGTTAAAAGGTAGGTAGATACCGTTACTAAAGTAAGCTTTATTTACTAGACTGCCCGTCGCCACCACTGGGCCACCGCTGCTTTCTATTGCCTGCCGGTTGACACGAAATCAAAATATTGGCCCACCCTTAAAAATTAGTAGAGCAGCCTTGATCTGCAGGTGTCAAAGCAACATTCCGGGATCAAATGTACTAAAGGAGTAATTAACGGGGAACATTAATTGTGGTTAATATAATTATTACTACTTCATGTAAGGAAATACACGTGAAGAGATGGCACATGCAGGGTGGAAAGGGTGGCAGCCAGTTTATGCGTCAATATTTCAGACAAGTTTAGTTAAAACTTAAACTTAATTCCATTACTAAAGCTGAAACTTTAGTTTTTCTTAGTGCTCATTTCTAGAGACGCAGCGCGTCGGGCTGCACGTTTCTTCCGTTTTATACGGAGAGGCGGCGCGTGCAGCGGTCCGCGTTATCACACGCCCAAACACAAACATTATGGCAAAGTACGATGTTGTTTATTTATTTTTGTTTATTGCGTATTTGTCCGCGTTATCCCACGCCGCGTTATGTCATCATGTCACGTCATGACGGATGTCAAACAGCCAGCTTTTTGTGTTCTTCTTCTCGCGAATAAATAAAAATACCAGTCTAATTCGCGTAAGTTTATTGAATAAATACTTCTGTCAGTGCAACTTAAGAATAACATTGTTATCTAGTGTTTACGTGTTTGTGTTTATGCCCGCCGCGGTGGACGCCGCGTTGGACGCCGCGTGCACCGCTCCGACGCAGCATTCGACGCTGCATGTCAAGCAAACCCGCGTAAAAACGCTTCTCCATAAACGCTCTCATACATTGCCATATATTGTTTGAATTTTAAGCGGCCCGCGCCGCACGACACGACGCGCGACGCGCCGCGTCTCTGTAAATGAGCCCTTACTGTTTCGTCTTCACCCTTAACTGAGTTTTTAAACTTGTAAATAAGAGTCATAACACAAAGCTATTCACTAATATTTTCCGATCGATCATCTTATTTTAAAACCCTTTGATAGCCTGTTGTATTGTATTGTAAACCAAGCTGACATTTAGAAAGGTCATCCTACATAGGAAAACTGTTTGAACAAAGTTCAAAATTAATTTTCATTAAGAAAAGCTCCACCCTTAGTCAAGAGTTGTTACACTGATTACAACGCTTTTATTTTTTAATATTCTGGACAACATCAAAGTGAAGTCAAGATTCCATAATTTTCTCCACTCGATTTAACAAAAAGCCACGTAGTTAAAAGTTAAAAATAGGCCGGGACTTTTCCTGTACGAAAGTAATAATAAAAAGAAGTGTGAAGCTCTACCGAGAATATTTTTACGCAGTAATTAACTTCATTTTAAAAGAAAATATTTTTTAAGAGTCAACAGAGAGAAGTAAAACATAAATTATTAATTTAGCAGCAATGCTATTCTGAGTATACTGTCATATTCTTTGAATTCTTATTAATGGAAGAGAAGTAAGTCCAAACGTTTAAAATTACGTTGGAGCTCTATACATTATGGTCTCTTCTTTATCGACCTGGTGTCAAAGTTTTTATGCCGCCCATGGGCTTGAATTAACATGCCACCGAGAAATATCTCTCAGGCATGCTGGTTTCGCGGGCCTGTGGACGGAGAGCTATGGACTAGCTCGCCGTCCGTCCGTCTCGTGACGACAGGCCGTCGACGGCGCAGGAGTGTTCCACGCGCGCCTCAAAGAGAGTCAGCAAAAGGAAGGAGTCCGCAAAAGCCCATGCCTGCCGGGGCGGGGCTGCGGGACTGTTCGAAAGAGATACCGTGGCCCCGGAACACAAAGGGCGATGAAGGAACATGGATGGGTTTTAGTCAGTAAATGTCAGACACTCCCCTTGCTCTGCCCAGGGTCTTAGATTACCCATCCAAAGCAAAAAAAAAAGCCATGCTGGTTATTTCACGATGTTTTCCTTCACCGTAGCAAGTGATAATGATATACAATACGCACATAAATCCTATGACTTGGCAGTCCCACGGTCACACGACTAGGCTATCACTGATATCATGCTGCATTATGGTGAAGAAGATTTTTTTCATTTCAATACTTAAATAAATGGCAATCCTGAATCCTCGCCGTCAGAAATTAAAATGTTAACCAACCTTTTGCAAAATCCACCCATAACATTTCTTTATTTGTGTGTGTAAACGAAAACACATATCGCCTCACTTTAACCTCATATATAACATAAATGAGGATTTATAATGCAAATTTATAAGTGGGGTGAACATAATGCTACATCATTATGTATTATCTCTCAACCATTCGAATAAAACACGCAGCCGTGGCGCGCGTCTTTTCACACAGTTTTTATTTTATTTTCATAATGATAATGACGTGCAATATGCAACAAACTGTATCAAATAGAACGGTGCACACAGTGTTCACAAAGTGGACGACGTAAAGAGTTCAAGCTGGTTCAAGCCTTAGAGATCATAAAGGCTTGAGAAAAATCTCAGTGATATTTAACCATGTGCAGTAGGTATGTATTACGGTCATGCAACATTTTACGTGGGAACGAAGCCAAAAACTGACGACACTGCTCAGACTGCAGACTGTTAGCCTTTTTTCTTTCATCCTAGGTAATGTATGCTCAATTTACTTGGAATCTCTAGTAACAGCACAGAGCGTACAATGTGAAAATTTTAAACAATAGTAAAAAATAGAGCCATTGGATGCCAAGGCGTTAAATCAATACTTTAATTTAAAAGGCATTGGGGTGCATTAAAACAGCCTAGGCGATACTTAAATGTGCTACTTGCGCACCCCGGGTAGCCCCGTAACTACCTCGCTTACTGACTAATATATATTTTTCAACACACTTGCTCATAAAATGGCTCTAATTTCACCGCAATTAGGCACATAATGACACCTGTAATCAAACTGTGACTTTTTCATTGCTATTATTTACAAGTGAGTTATTAGTTATTTATGCAACTGTTATATAATGAGGGGTATTAAAACACGAATGTGGGCTTATCACACGAGGCGAAGCCGAGTGTGATAATAGTATCACATGACTGTTTTAATACCTAATTATGTACAGTTGCATACAAGACTTTATCTACATCCATGATATGAATCCTCCATAAAAGGTTCTGAAACCATAGGGTGTTGTAGTGTTGTAAGAAGTCTATGGAAATTCATGGAAAGTTTAATTGCTGAGTGTTTAATACAAACAAACCATGTATAGGTAATAATATAATTATTTACATTTTGGATTGTACAATTATTAAAATGCAAAAAGCTTGAATCATTCATTTTTGTAAACAACAAAGTATACGTACATAATGCAATACTAATATCGAACAAAAATGGCGGGATACGACGTGAATACGAATTAAGCTATATAAGTTTTTTTTTATTACAGCGCTGTGGTAGTGAATCGCACGTGCTAGACAATGTTGTTTTTTTAAAACGAGTTGCATAATGAAATTTAGTACAACAATGGTGTCGATTCTGTTGTGCACAAACTAAACTTAATTTAAGCTATTACTATCTTTTTCTCCCTAATAAAACAAGAAAGAGACGGACGTAATTTAGAGCTGTCAAATTTAGTTGGAACTAATATTTCTATACAAATGAAGGGTGCACGTAAAAACATGTCGACTAAAAACACGGTGAAGCGCAAGGCATAAACTAGTTTGACATCTCTAACTTAGTTCATAGCTATAGCCGTCCTTTTCTCGCACTGCCTTTTAGTAAAAGATAGCAATAGCCTAAAATAAGTTAAATTTGTGCACAACAGAATCGACACCATTATAACACTCGTTTGGATGTTATAATGGTTATTATGACACTGGCTGTTTTAATGTGCGCCATAAGCTAACTGTTTCAGATACTTTTATAGAGGATTTATAGCATGGGTGTAGATAAGCTAACTGTTTCAGATACTTTTATAGAGGATTTATAGCATGGGTGTAGATTACCGCTGAGGCGCGATTGAGACCCGAGCCGTCACGCGAGGGTCTTAAGAGAGCCGAGGACGTTAATCATCAATACACACGTGTGTCATACGACGTTTTTCAACACACTTGTGAAGAAAATAATACCAAAAAATCATTTAGATAATAGATATTTGTCCTTGGAGTTTTCAGGTAGTAAACTTTCCATAACGTTAAGGGCTTCACATCTTATATCGGGCGGTGTACAACATAAATCATTTTTTTCATAACTAGTACTTGCAGACATTTTTTAGTCATAAATAACTATAATTTCAACAGTGAAAACGAGTAATGAAAAGTTTTTCGCAATGGCGTGAAAATTTAATCAGTTTTCCTATGCGCGCGCATCTAACAATGGCGATCGGCCATAGACTAAAATAATGAGGTTTGTTTTTTTGGCTTTTCGCGGATAGCGAATCCACGTACAAAATGGGGAATTCAAAGTTTTCTTTATTACAGAGAAAACAAAAGTTACATTTCAGTGAAATGAGCAAGCAATAGGTACATTAATTTATTTGTACTATTGAACACGATTTTTTTTATATAGAAACTTTTGTAGGAACAAAGCAACAAGCACCTCAACCAAAAAAAAAAACCCTATAACTCACTTGTGAATAATAGTAATGAAAAAGTCACAGTTTGATTATAGGTGTCATTATGTGCCTAATTACGGTGAAATTAGAGCCATTTTATGAGCAAGTGTGTTGAAAAGGTTTTTTATTTTATTGGTTGAGGTGCTTGTTGCTTTGTTCTTAAAAAAGTTTCGATACAAAAAAGATCGTGTTCAACAGTACAAATAAATTAATGTACCCATTGCTTGCTTATTTCATGCAACTTCGTATTTAAATAGATAATTTCAACTTGTACGTTTTTTAATAAATAAAACTTTCACTCAAATATAACTTTTGTTTCTTCTCTGTAATAAAGAAAGCTTTGAATTCCCCATTTTAGTACGTAGCTAAAACGCTATCCGCGAAAACCTAAAAAAAAAGAAACCTCATTCTTTTAATAGACTAAAAGAATGAGGTTTCTTTTTTTTTTAGCTTTCTGCCGATCGCCGTTGTTAGATGCGCGCGCGTAGGAAAACTAATAATTTTTTGCCTCCATTCCGAAAAAAATTTCACAACTCGTTTTCACTGTTGAAATTATAGTTATTTATTAATTAAAATGTCTACAAGTACTAGTTATGAAGAAAATGATTTATGTTGTACACCGCCCGATATAAAATGTGAAACCCTTAACGTTATGGACAGTTTACAACCTGAAACCTCCAAGTACAAATATCTATTATCAACTAAATAAAAAGATTTTTTAGTATTATTTTCTTCACAAGTGTGTTGAAAAACGTCGTATGATACACGTGTGTATTGATGATTACCGTTCTCGGTTCTCGTAGGACTCTCACCTGACGGCTCGGGCCTCAATGGTGCCTCAGCGGTAATCAAAAACATTACACACTTTTACCATAATGTACTATTACTTTTTACTACTGAACTGTTTTAAATATTTGAACCGTTCTGAAACGAGACCAATGCTCCTTTCCACTAGCTATAGGCGACAGAGACAAAAGTGAAATTCGAACGAGGCGATAATATTTTGGGTTTTCATTTAGGTGTCGCTTAGCGTTAGTTAAAACGGCAGTTTATAGTTATAGAAGTATAAGTTGTTGTGGAGATTTGTGAGATTACAAGACAAAAAAATCTTAATATTTTAAAGCTATTTAAACTTTTGCAGACAGATTCTCAGCACAAACATTACAGTGGACAAACCTTTGTCTACATTTAGTGCTCATACAACCATGAATACGTAGGTATACGTTATATGGATACAGACATCATCAATAAATATGGATTATTCTGTCGGACGAAGCAAAACTGTGGTTTATTTGTGAAGCAAGTAGAACAGTTGGCGCGAAAGCAATTATGCTCACTGTCGGCCACCTAGTCCAAATTGGATGGTGTTGTCGGATACTCGTTAGATATGAGTACCTACATTATTGAATGCACTCGAGCGGGAATAAAAAGTAACAGTGCAAAATATAAATGTTTCGAAAAGATTTATTAAGTACAAAATAGTTATTTTACATTTCGGGAATATCTGAAAAACATCCACTCTGTCTTTCTACGTCATCGTCAGAAAAATTAACATTCATTAGCTCATCATTTATCTTACAATTTTAATTAGTAAACTTGTGTTTACTAAGAGAAAATATTCGGCTTTAGGGTTGAAGCTAGTAATAAGATTTTCATAAAAAATTAGGTCAAAGTTGATACCTACTCAGGGTCGGTTGGTTTTAATCCTTTAAAAACCTCTAGGAACTGTAAGCGTTGCCGTCTCCGCGGGCCGTAATAACACTAACTCTTATAAACTGGGATTATACCACTCTCGTAACACGACTTAAATTCAAATATGCACTTGCTTAAAAATGCTGCATATTTCGAGAATATTCAAATATGAGAGACTCATAGTTCTAATCTAAACTATCTTATAATACAGCTTGTTTACGAAAAGAGTTGACTTTTCGAAAGCTCGTGAGAATATAGAAATATGATGCTTGATAACGATAAGGTCCTTTATCTTACACGTGCTTATAGATCAGATATTATTGACTGCCTCGTTGTTCTACTAGTTGTAAGTCATACTGCTGAGCATGAGTTTTGGTTTTAGAAAGTTCTCAGTAGCAGCCATGGGGTGTAAATTTATGCCCGGTTCGTTGCACTTGAACATAACTGACAAAATATGGGTGCACTATTGGGTACACCTCTGTAACCTACCAAACCCTACGGGGATTGCAGGTATAGTATAATTTTATGCTATATATTATTACTAATAAAAACGGCAACACATGGTTAGATTTGCACGGGACAAAAGATATAGGGTACAAACTTACAAAGATGCGGCTTGTTAGAGAAAACAAGCGATTTTTTTTCACCAGTCTTGTTACGTGGATCATAGAATACTTTTAATTCAAATGATTTACCAACTTTGTTCTACTTACGACGACGCTATTCACTAAAACAATGTAAAAAGATGAATATTTTGTCGCCTTTCGTATTTCTGAAATTGCTTTTCTTATTGGAAGCTTACGTTTTGAGCCTCTTACACTTGCGAATTTAAAGTTCTGGTTTTTGGAAAACACTCGACTTTTTGTAATATTGTTTGAAATAAATAATTGTTTTATTAGAAGTATTTTTTTCAATCCTCACTGTAAAATATGGGAATAAATTGCAAGTAGGTACGCAAAAATGACCACATCATCAATCTGACAATCGACAATGTAATAAGCAAGACAAAATTCCATAAATTCGCAATTTTTAACAGTTTAAATCAAAAGCCGTTGTTTAATTAGTTTTTTTTAAATACGTATATACTAAATGCATCTAAAAACTTAAACCAAACTCACATTATTTTATTTCAACAACAAAAGAGCAACAAAGTTAGCGACCATGTTTCGGTCCCGTATGTAATCACTCGTGTGATTACATACGGGACTGAAACATGGTCGCTCACAATGGGCCTCATCAGAAGGCTTGAAGTCACCCAAAGGGCAATGGAGAGAGCTATGCTCGGAGTTTCCTTGCGTGATCGAATCAGAAATGAAGACATCCGCAAGAGAACCAAGGTTACCGACGTAGCCCGAAGAATTGCCAAACTTAAGTGGCAGTGGCCAGGGCACATTGTTCGCAGAACGGATGGCCGATGGGGCCGAAAAGTTCTGGAGTGGCGACCGCGAACCGGAAGACGTTGCGTTGGAAGGCCTCCTACTATGTGGACCGATGACCTGGTGAAGGCTGCGGGAATCCGCTGAATGCGAGTCGCACGGGACCGGTCAATGTGGCGACACTTGGGGGAGGCCTATGTCCAGCAGTGGACGTCTTGCGGCTGAAATGATGATGATGATGATGATGAACAACAAAAATGTTCACCAATACACAGCGCCACTCCAACATTTACTTGCAGCTGATAAATACTTGTGCAAAAAAAGCTTGGATTGCAATATTAAACAGATAGTAAAGTCGAGAGTACGAATTTGCATAAACATGCAATTAGAGCTTGGAAAGGGACGTCCTCGCAGTGATAATATTGAAGAAGAAACTCCGGTCATTCATAATATTAACATCAATATTAACATAGACATTAGTCATGCATTTACGCAAAGCTTGACATATATTCTGAAAGGTTGAATTGTTAATCAACCCCCTTGTTAATGAGAGTACCTTATCATTATTATTAGAAGTAATATATTCAGACATTAGCGCCACGAAACACGTAAGTTTGTACTTTAACTAATTGACTTCCGGAGGAGTGCTTCCTTCCTTTTAAGTTTTAGAACTCTGTTGTGAATTTCCTCCTTCTTTTCGTTCTAGTTAAATTACGGTTAAACCCTTTACCTACATCGTTACTTATTTATTTGTTTTTCTACTTTTAGCTAATTTTAGAAAGTAGAGCATGTACTTATTCAGAGCGAAAGCAAAACGAATCAAAATGTTACGTGTTCCACATTCAACAAAAAAGTTAAACATTACATTTGCAGTCGAGTACATGTTTAACTTCAAGAGTTAACGTTTAAATCCGTACTTTGACTTAACCTACCTTGTTTTACGTAAATTCAAAGCTACGAGTTTGCTTATTTCCCTTTCCGGCTTCACCCCCTTCCTACCCCTTTTTCATTTAAGGAGCCACCGACCCCCAGGAGCTTACTTGCAAGTCTGTTATCTAATAATATTAGGTAGCAGTTTAACCGTGTGTGCCCAGTTAAGAATAGGTCAGCTCGCCTGCGCCTGTGGGGATTGTAAGACACGGCTAAGGGCCGCCTGCATATAAATCAGGTCAGATGGCCAGCGGCATCCACATACCCAGCAATAATACTAAAAACTCCAAATTGCACCTTAATCACAACGCCACAAGGGTAGAAGATCATCACCCAAACCTCCTATAGAAACCTCGTTTAAAAATACAGATAAAATTACAAAATCTTATAATTGGATAGCCACAAATCACATCGGAGGCGTCTTTTTTGACGGCTTGATTTATAACGCCAAACCCTAAACACAGAACAGCTATAGCCTAGTAATGAATCTAGTTCATTTCTCAAGGTTTCAATAATTGGACAAAACATTTCATAATACATAGTAAACCCACGTTTGTATATTGAAACCAAAGTTTTTCAGTTTCAGTTTTATGTACTTTAAAAGCTGAACAGTAAATTGATAAAAAAAAAATAAAGTAGTTAGCCGTTTGAAAGTACCTAAAATGGCGAATGCATTTGACATGGTTAAATCGATATAAAGTGAACACTTAATTGTAAGCAAGACAAGAAATACTCTACGACAATAAATCCTGAGAGTAAGATGCAACAAAGAAAGTCATTGACAATAAAAAGCTACGTGGTCTTGCTACTCTAAGTCACGACTATTGCCGGACAAAACCGGTGAAGAGTGAGGCTCGCATCTAAACTAACATAGTGGACACCTCCGAACGATTTGCTAAGAGTGGCTAGCAAAGATTGGATGCTTAAAGCTGGAAGCGAGCTCAGGGGCGCTTTTTGGAAGAACCCCATAATACTAGATACACATTGACTAACACGTATAATACTGCTGCTGTGATTTTTATATTTTGTTCAGTGTAAATCGAATTGAATTGAATTTTAAACTTTTAACTCTTTATCTTATTCGATAACTTGAAATAAACATGTAGGATCATTTTAGACTACTTTGGTAAACAAACAATATAAAAAAAAACCGGCCAAGAGCGAGTCGGACTCGCACACCGAGGGTTCCGTCCAAACTTTTTAAAGGACAAACTTAACTTTGCTGTTCGATCCCATTAAACGGCTATTTCACCAACCGCAAATAATAAGTTTGTGATAGTAAAATCGCTTTTCACTATACCTCTGCATCTGGTATAAATTTCAAATTGCTAGGTCCACTCGTTCCTGAGAAAATCGGTGGTGACAGACGGATAGACGGACAAGAAAGTGATCTAATAAGGGTTCCGTTTTTTCCTTTTGAGGTACGGAACCCTAAAAAGATCTGCATAATGCTGAAGTTATTACGGCTTTCTTATAATAAAAACAAATGAATTTGCCTTTAGAAAAATTAAAGGCATAATTCCGCACAATTTCTACATTTTCCCTTCATTTTATCACAAGAAAGAACTTACCTATACAATACAAAGCTTATACTGTTGTATTTCCAAAGCGAAACGCTTTTAAAATCGAAACTACATAATATTGAGCAGCACTACAACCCCAAACCACCCCGAGGGACTTATTTGCAACAATCTGTGTTCACAAATAATATTACCAGAGCTGCTTTGTGTTATATTAACTTTAGATTTATACAGATTGAAACGTCTATGAATATTTCTGTTGTTTACCAGATATTGCTGCGTTGTGGGCTAGTAAACAAGTCTTATGAAATAGAACATTATGGAACGGTAAATGACATGTTAAACAAAATAAAGTTAATGAGAAGTTCGTAAGTGTTGTACAAAGTGAAAGTCTTTAATCCTTCCAAGAAAAAAATAAGTAGAATACTTATTAAAAATAATAATTAAAATACCTTTTAAAAAAGCTTTTTTATTAATGCACTTAAAAGAAAAAATAAACCTTTTAGTAAATGAAAACGAAAAGCTTTCATAAAAGCTTGTCGCGTATAGTGTTTCTTTTGCCTTTATCATTCGCGCGACAAGCTTTTATGAAAGCTTTTCGTTTTCATTTACTAAAAGGTTTATTTTCTTCTTTTCAGTGCATTTATAAAAAAAGGTTTTATTAAAAAAAAATTAAGTAATAATTTTATTTAAAATTTTTAGTTTGTCGTAATCATTGAACTCGTATAAAAAAATTCGTGTCCGCGTCATTAACCGTTGAGGAGTTTCCTCGTGAGAAGACAATCCTGGCTGTAGGATCAGGTAGTGACCTAAATCATGTTTATCCATCAAATATAAACACGTCTACAAATTTTCGTTTTCGTGCTGTTTACCGCTGAGGAGTTCCCTCGTGAGAAGACAATCCTGGCTGTAGGATCAGGTCATGATAGAAATCATTTTTATCTATCAAATATAAACGCGTCTACAAATTAACATATCCGTGACTCGTGTGGAGACGATCCTGGCTGCAGAATTAAGTCATGTCTATCATAAAAATATATTGTCACCAGAACCAAAGGTGTTTGCAAAATTTCAGCTCAATCGGTTATGGGGAACTGGTCTGAAATTTAGTTCCAATATTTGTCTAACAGACAAGACAACTTAAATAAAAGCATATAATAATGTGAAAACATTACTTTTTTTTGTGAGCCAGTGTTCACAGAAAAACAGAATATGATATCGTTTACTCCCAATAGGGTAGACGACAAAAAAATCTAATTAGTCCGTCAGATAGATTTCGAAAAAACATTGGACACATTTTTTATTTTTTCACGTAAACAAAAATTGAAGACGATACAGTGCGTCGAAAACTCGTGTGACGGTAATTTTTTTACCAGAAAGTGACGTCACAAGCCCACACTTATGATCTTTGATGCGTTTTATCTTCGTATTTTTTTAATAATTTGATAAAACACAAACACGTATTCAATATTTTTCGATAATCTAACTGACGGACTAAACAGAATCATATTTTTTAGTCAGTCGTCATCCCTATTGTATTTCCTGTACAACAACATGTTAATACGAAATTCAACCTCAAATAAGTTGTTTTCATATTCCATTTCCCCGGTAAACATATACAAGAAAGCTACATACATAACTAAACATACAAACCCGGTTAAGTTTTATCCGGTCCATATCTTCCGTAATTCATGTAAACAACATGGAACAAGCACCTTGTATCGAACGAGTGACATCGAAAGCGGGTTACCACTCATCCTCGACGTTAGAGACGATCAGCCGCCACGAAATAGACCAATACAGTCCATTCCCGTAATGTAAAAGGGCAATGAACGTAACAATATCGTAAAAGCGATGTAGTCAGGTCACAAACGGTGGGGACACGTGAACGCAGGAATTTTCGTCATAATTCCGAGGAGTTAACGGGCTCCCGGGAATCACTTTCATTTTCACTTAGCGCCACCGACTACTCCATAACCATTAAATCCTCTTGTTTACTACTGCTCTTCTCCGGTTCAAAGGTACTGGCCCTCTCGCCACTCATCTAACTTATTCACAGCGCTAACTAAACAGCAAACAGAAACGAACCCATTTCAGTAGGTACGTATATACAGTCATCCCCAAACAAGATACAATTTTAAATCGCCGCCTGCACGAATTTTAAGCTCGGTATAAATTAAATATTCAAATTCAAAAGTACGAGACTCAAATTCCTTTTGTTATCGTTCTTCTTGCGCCTGTTTATTTATATTCTGTGCTGAAATGAAAAATAGAGCACTTGTTACGTAAGTTTGTGTGATGAGCTTGAGGCGGCAGGCTGCTAGGCGGCTCAACTTTACATTCATTCTGCAATCCGTTATGATACGTGAATAATTCAGTGGTGGAGTAAATACATACCTACTCATTTAATTCTTCTTGTTTAACGTTTGGTCTAAATTGCTTGTCTGTTCCCTTATGAAATTCCGGTTCTCAGTAATATCTTGAGACGAGGCGACGAAATTACAGCTTTTTGATTTAATATTGTACAAAGAAATAAAAAAGGTGTTAGAGTGTTATAGGCAGTGGAAAACTTTCCATTGCTGTCAACAGTTTGTGCTTCCGTCATAACTTTAATATTGTGAAAGTTTGTTAATGTTACCGGTATAATTTCTTTATCAGTAATCTGATCTATCCTTGACTGTGCAGAGGCTAAACTAAAACCTTACCCACGTTAGTTTTAAGTTTAATGAACAGCTTCCTTTACTACAGCGAGAATATTTCTGTAAAAGTTACTGTGGTAACCGTGTTTTTGAAATGCAGATACCACATATCCATCCAGCAGAATATCAGCGTCAGGTGCATGCCTGACACATGCTGAGCTGGACTCCCATTTGGTGCAACCTTGAGACGCACACCGCACCTTGTAACTTGTTATTTTAGTTTAATTGAAGTATGTCATAGTGTTCCTATAGGTAGGTACTAATTTCGTAAATATGTTTTTCTTTTTGTAAATTGGCACCTTGTTTTTTATAAACATGTCTAATGTACTGCTGTGTATTGTGCTATGTCTTTTGTGTGCATTAAATAAATGGTTTTATCTATCTATCTATCTACATACATGGTGACACCAAAAACGAAAGCGATTTCGGAAAGTCAATCTATCTTTGGAAATAAACATGTCTTACGTACTTACCTACTTCTACTTGTGTTTATAAGGCGCGTCTGGTCTTTAGACTTCATTAATTTCAGTCACATATCGTCATCAAAGAAATAACTATTTCATTTCAGATTTCAGCTCACAAAGAGTACCTACTACACTATCAACGTATAAGTTATAACTTTATTCTTACACTCATTTTCCTCACAGCTATTCGCGTCGAGACTTCTCAAAGCAATGTTCTCCAGTAATATGTTGAGTTTAAAGATAGCCTGCAACTGCATGCACAAGCAGAACATCTCCACATCTTATAGTCATCTGTAAACTTAATACGGCTTGCGACATGGGAGACGTGTATCGATAACGGCAGACGACTCCCCAAACTGGTGTTTAGGTAATAGGTCGATATTATTTTTAATTGAATAATGAAAACTACCAGAGGAATACGAAGTAAAACTACCAGAGGAATACGAAGTAAAACTATCAGAGGAATACGAAGTAAAACTATCAGAGGAATACGAAGTAAAACTACCAGAGGAATACGAAGTAAAACTACCAGAGGAATACGAAGTAAAACTATCAGAGGAATACGAAGTAAAACTATCAGAGGAATACGAAGTAAAACTACCAGAGGAATACGAAGTAAAACTATCAGAGGAATACGAAGTAAAACTATCAGAGGAATACGAAGTAAAACTACCAGAGGAATACGAAGTAAAACTATCAGAGGAATACGAAGTAAAACTATCAGAGGAATACGAAGTAAAACTACCAGAGGAATACGAAGTAAAACCTACAGTTTTAATTGTAACCGGCCACTAAAAATGCAACAACAAATATTTCAGTCAGTCATCAACTAATCGCTACATACTAATGAGAGCTAGCTCTAAATATTTATTAGATTCAGTGTTGTATAGTAACCACATATTCAATTAAGCTTTACCTAGGACACCGCTATTATATGTACCGTTTAGTAGCCCTTAATAGATTGTTACTTAATGAGTCAATAATTTTCGATCAAATTACATGGGAAATTGCTCCAATGAATAGCTAATACGTCCCAACAGTAAGATTAACATCTGAAAGTGTCTCGATAACCCCGTCACGTCAAAAGTGTTACTGTCCTAAAGGGGAGCATAAATAGGTACCTTGTCGACTGGACCTCCCCTGAGGTCTGAACTTCGGAGGGTTAAGTTAGTTAACTCATTAAAAACTGGTTAACTGCGAGGTCGTAGATGAAAGCGATGTTCGCCGCTTACCGTTCGATACTAGGAATTATTTTACAGGACTAAATAGTGTCCAACGTTCCGTAATAGAATCTAATATCGTTTGAACAGTTAGTATCAACTTGTTTCACGTTTTACCCACACAATAACATTTGAATTCAATGGCTTATTGTTATTTGTGGCTTTCTGTATCAATGCACCATTTAAAGCTCTCCACACTACTATAGTTTGTAGAAGCACAAAGGATTTTTTTTTTTCAATACAGGAGGTATTGGGTATTGGCTGGGAAGGACTTATTATGACATTCAAATTTAATTTAGCATTGGAAAGTAGCATAATATTAGTTGTAATGGATTAAACTGGCCTTTTGTTAATACTTTTCACAGAACTATTAAATAATATCCGCAAATGACGCAATACTCACGTTCTCTTACTCACTTTTCACACTTGTGTTTTTAATTCGTGGCTAACGCGTTAATTAAGCATTTAGTTTGTGAAAGTTGGGCGCGTAAATTGTTTAAAGTTGTTGGTGTTTTTATTGCATACGTTTGGCCAAAGTTGGACATTCAGCGGTATGCTATAAACTACATTATTCACAGTAATTTGGTCTGCTGTGACACGAATACACATAAAACGGTATTCTTATCTCATCCGAAATATCGGGCACGTACCAAAGTCATAATTCCACGATGAAGTACCGCATGGGCAGGGAGCGCGCCCTTTGCAGTGGCGAGAGTGGTGATTCAGTGTTACGATTACCCGCATACACCGGAAACTGTGCGCCGTTTTTTTCTTTAGGAAACAATGTAACAGCACCACCTGAGAACCGAAACGGGAGAAAACAAAAAAGCCCATTACGCGGAACCTACCTGAACAGTGTACGTACACGATTACAACTCCCCTCATGAGGAAAACGTGGATTGATATTACACAAAATATTTATGTTCACTTTATGTAACTAGTTTTCTTTAGCGCGGCATGATACAAAAATTACAATAAAAAGTTTTATTGCAATTCATGTTCGAGTTTTTTTTTTTTTCATTTCTGATTTTGTCGAACATTATCGGTTACAGGGTTGACTGCAACAATCCTTCGCTCTTTTGTAGTTAGAAATTTAGGTATGTGATAGGTATGTATACGTATAATTATTTACAATTAAAAGACTCATACTACCAATCATAACCTTCTGGCTAACAACAAACAGTATCTCTTCACATATTTGTAGCCGAAATTACCTAAAGGATTCCCTAGATGTTAAGTATAATAACATGTAAGCAATATAATTCACAATAATCTATGAGCTTAACCTCGACCAATTTCCAAGTCAGGAACATACGTAGTTAAGTAAAACACACTTACAAAAAGTAACTAGGTACGTTTTGAGTCCTAATAGACTGAGAAACACAAAATAAATATATCACCAGATTTAATAAAATAGCTACAAACAAAAATACTTTCGTTGGTAAAGATAAAGACGTTCAAAAAAAGGAACTTTTACAACTAAATTCTAGATTAGTGTGGAACTGCTTCGACGATGTCGTTTGCACTGAACTGTTTATCATGTCGCAGTACCTCGTTCAACTACGATCCAGACGAGTAGAGTGAGCATCACCTTTGATCGCTCTCTTGATAGGGCTGCACCTGCAGCTGCCACCCGATGCATACCAATAGAAAAGAGCAATCTACACTAGATTCGAATCCTAGTGTTTATACACGATTTGTGTGGAATTAATCCCTTTGATCGTGTTTGAAGTTGGAACGTCTGATGTATTCGTTCCTGATGATGATGATCGGTCTTCATCCTTTTTGAAGTTATTTTTTTTGTTTTGGCAATACCCATGGCCCAATGACATGACATGACATGACATTTTATTATTACGAGGTTAATGACACAATACATATTTTTAAACAAGCTTTTATTCCCAACATGATCTATCGAAAATAATTCTAGCAGAATTTTCATATTCACATATTTAAAATTCATTTTTAAGAAGTAAGTATAGAACAATGTCTGGGTCTAAAGTGTCCATAAATTAAAACGTTCTCGGGGGCGAGTCTCAGTTTCCTGTCTCGGTATAAATAATTGGCGAACGATGAAATTTATTACGCAGACAAATTTTGACAAATCTTCTTTGGGCCGAGTGGCTGAGAAAAATCTTCGATCAGTAACAACAATTTATTTGCGTCGTTTACCTGTCCCTTTCCTTTACTCCGCATTTCATATTAATATTGAAAATAATATGTATTTTACCGATGTTTCGCGAAAATCTACATTAGTCACGTGTAAATTAATGAGGTACCTACTTATGTCTTATTAATTTATTTCATTTTAACATTGTTCACTTTCCTTGAAATAAGATACTTGCGAGATTTTCCCTGATTACCTCATTAAAATACAAATCGATTAAACTTTGCTGGAAAAATTGCTTAGATTACTTTAGTTGAATGTAGGTATGTATCCCATGAAAAATATGAAAATATCTATTGACAAATCGCCAAACAATTATAGAGAAATGTTTTCCTACAAATTCTGAGTTACGATCAGGTATGTATGGAATACTTAAAACCCAGTTACAAGCCGAATTAAGACAACAGAAAAAAATATATATATATAAGAATGTTGCCAACATCAACACAGTCTCCAGTGCCAAAAAAAAATTATGAATAAAACCCAAGTATCGTTTTATAACACAAACCTACTAATATTATCTAGACAAAACTTGAACCACAAAACCCACAAAGAATACTTACATAACCTAATTCTTCAAATATGAGATCGACACAAAGCATAATTTACTACATTTATTCAGACTTAACCTACTTTCCCAACTTTTACCTACAAGTAAGAATAAATGAGTATGAAGGTTCGCGCCAAAATATAGCGTTATATCACTCACGCTCATTACTTGGGATTTTTTCCGCAATTTGCCAACTCAAGACATTTGACACTAATGACCTCTGCCAACTACCTGAACGCGAGATAGTTCTCATTTATTAAAACAACGAAGCGTAAAACTGATATCTCTATGATTTATATTCAGCTACGTCGTAAATTAATAACTTGGAGACATCATTAGGATATTTTAGTCGTTCGTTCGGAATCGTAACGATATTTTAAAAATAGAATATATGAATCGTTCTGTGTAACGTGTATTTAATGATCACCAAGTCCTAGGTACCTATCCTTAACAAGATGACTGTATATCATTCCAATGTATATAGGGTTTATTTATTTATTACGATTTTAGTACCTTCACATATTAGTAATACATAAGAAAACCGCACTTAGGGTTCAAATATAATGTTATTTTTTTTGAGAAATTTGATGAATAAGAATATGAATCTGAAAATTAGTTGCCTTTAAGTAACATCGAAACAGATTTAAACTTATTATAAAACATATGTAAACGGGTATTTTCGCGAATTTTACCTTTAATATAAGCCCGACGTTTCGACCGGATTGCACCAGCCGTGGTCGCGGGGCGATTTAAACTTATTTAACACGTTAAGGGCCTAATACTACTTCAAATGGCTTAGCATGATCCTCCGTTACGCCTAAAATACTGCAGCATTTATTTTAAAATAAATATATGGTAAAGTTGAGGATTAATGTTAAGTCCTATATTTGGCGAAAACACGATTCCATAAAATTTTCTCGATAGAAAAAAATCCCAAAGTTACCTCTAAACTGAACAATAAACCGCTAGCAATCATAAAATACTTCAAATTAGATCATCAAACTTTTTATACTAACTGAACTAACTATAAACCAGGTCTTATATTTTTTTTTTTTTTAGTCCAATGAATATTTTTTTTGTAAATCGCAAAAAACCACAAATTTCGCACTATTCGGCCCGCAGTGACTGACGTAACAACCACTTTGTAGTGCAAGCTGATTAGAACTTTATTCTAACAGTATTTCAAAGAAGTTTGAACTACCAAACACAGAGTTGCTAATTTGAGGTAGTATAGGCTCATAAGACAATAATAAATTTTTCATAGTTTTGTAGCCCAACGGAAACCACTATAAGGCTTCTATGAAATCCAATGTTGGCACATAGTTCAACACCAGACTTCAGTCGCTTCTCGGCGTCTTGGAGCAAAGCAAACTCTATGAAGGAAACTGAAAATGGTAATCCCGCTGTAAACAAAAAGTCAGTTGGCGATCACTTGGAAACTGTTTAATTTAAATCGTCCGTAGTTTATTAGATCAATTTGATTGTGCAATAAAATATAAACCCGTCACTTTCTTCCTGAAAATGGAAAAGTAGCTTTAAAAATTATCAACTTGAACGAAAGATATAGCTAATAATAAAAATAAAAATATATATCTAAACTTAAACTCTAAACTTGGCTTGGAGGAAATTGACAGAGATGAAAATAAAAACCACTACGCTTTTATTCAATTAAACTTATGTGTTCAATTACTAATGTTATCTGTAACCTACAACACTTACGTTTTGTTTCCTTTTTAGTGATAATATGAATTGCCAATGTCAGGCTAGAACACGCAAATCAAAAAAAGTTTTATTTTATAATTACAATTATCACTGAATTAAAAAACGAATAGTTACATCCATTACTGTCCAGAAACACGATACATCGAGCGACACATCCGAAGCATCCACATTCAAAGACTGATTGCGGTAGTCGAGCCCTTAATGAAAACCGGCACGTATTTTGTTTATTTTGTCATTCTATTAATTAGGGACCTTGTTTACTGTTTCAATACGACAAGTCTTAAATAAGCTTCGCACGAATGAACTTTTATCAGTTTAATTTATTTATGTATCCTCGCAGAAAGTAAATTGCTTTGCCAACAAATTTTCTCTACCTATACGCACAAAACATTTAATTTTCTGGTTCAGAATTTACTTATATAAAAATTATTAAATCACTTAACTGAAACAAATTGCGAAAGAAAATTAATCTAAGTAAAATGCTTGATCCATAGAAAAATATGAAGTGAGCCGAGGGAAATAATTTTCTTGGGAGTATAAATTAAATCAAGTAGGTACCTTAATGGTAAAGTGCGAGCCAAGTGCTTTTAAAAACAGTGCTGACTGGTAGCCTTGCTTTTTGTTGTTTAGGATTGGTAGGAAAATTTTTAACCATTTTGTTAGGTGCACCGTCCGGTTCCACCCGTATGAAATGCTTCTAATTTTTTCGAATGAAAAGTAAGTGCCCTGGTCGTTTGAATGTCCGTTTTGCAGCATAGTCGTATATCCAAACAAATGAGCAGACCAACACTTGCTTTGTTCCCGATATATTTCTTATCGAAAAGAAAAAAACGGGCATCAATAACACAATAACGTAATGGCCTCCTATCTAATTACATCGATCCTCAAACGCTCCCCCAGGAGATCACATATTGTGCGGGTACAAATGAGGCCAGTCCTTCACGAGTTTATTTGTTTTATATTGCATCTCAAACGCAATTTCCTCAAGTACTTCCCCCATTTTTCCGCTCAATAGACAATAGAAACAGAGCTGAAGATGGGTCGTAACCATCAAACAATGATTGATATATAGAGAGGTTGGTTTTATCTTGGCACACATAAATCATTTTAGGCTCATTTAATGTCACAGTGAGTTCTTACCGATGTGATAGGCGTTTCAGTATTGATTGATAACACTGCAAAATACTTCAAACAATATTAATTCCGGAGGAAAGCTCAGCTTATAAACATTCCTTCTTATCTCCCAATCTCTTAATAATTTTCTCGTGTAACGTATGTAGGTGTAGGTACATTGCTGCGTTACGTAGTTGCCAATTATTTCAATTATTATTGTAGCTAATAAAATACACCTTACTACAACTACTACTACAACAGCCCATAACGTCCACTGCTGGACATAGGCCTCTCCCATGATGGGAGAAATTTGCCGTAATCTCCACGCTTGGCAGGCGGATTGGAGATCGCAGTAATGAAAGACTAACAGAAAACGCTGCTGCCCATTCTCTGGTCTACGGAGGCGCAAGGTGTTCTGCCTCAGACATAAGTCGCCTTATACGACACCCGTGAGTGTAATGGGTTGGTTCTATTCTACTCTGCCGGATACCCCACGGCTAATAAAAATACACCTTAATAAGTACCAATTACTACGTCAGATATTTATTCAAAATACCTATACCAAGAAATTTCTCCCTTTCACACCAAATTAAACTCCATAGTTATTCTATCTTAGAAATAAATAGGCACAAGCTAGGCCAGACTTGACAGTATATTCGGGAGATCCAGTAGGTACTGCTCCTTAGCAGATATGTATCTAGATAAATACGAATACTATCTAGTCTTACTTTGTTCAATATGTACTATGAACGAAGGCTTTTTGCTTCCGTTCGTACAGTCATGGCAGCACGATTCTCGCATGGGAAATATGTTTGCAGAGCTAACAGACAATTATTCCGGCCTAGATGTTCGAAAATGTGATTTGTGTGTAATTGTCCTCATTAATCAAACGTTCATAGCTGTGCGGTAGGAATCCTTGCAAGCGTATTACGCTACATGGCCTGTGAATATGTATATCTAAGCACGTAAAAGTCTGTAAAAAAAAACCCGTAATTTTAATCACCCAAATTGATCAGTTCAGCTACAGCATATAGCACTATGCATTCGAAGAAAAAATAAGCTAAACGGGCATGGGTATCCAAATTTTATTTCAGTTTGTTAATTAAAACAACCTAAATTGAAGACAAAGTTTATTTAATAGCCTGAAAATAGAGAAACGTAAATCCAAATAAACGTACATTTATATTCATTTATTAAATATGAAAAGGAATTCTACTAATAATATTATAAATGCAAACGTTTGTGAGTATGGATGTACGGATGGATGTTTGTTAGTCTTTACAGCAAAAACTCCTGAACGGATTTGGATGAAATTTTGCACACAGATAGTTTATAGCCTGGAATAACTCATAGGATACTTTTTATCCCTGTAATAAGTTCCCATGGGACAATTATCAAACTTCACGCGGGCGAAGCCTATTAAGATAGAAGATTATTAAGATATTTTGCATAATTGATTCCCTAATTCATAATAATTTATTAATATAGTAGTTTATTAATTTAGTAATGGTTTTGACTTTCAAATTGATTTAACAACATTTTAATTAACATTATCTCCTATTTTTTTATGTTTTGACATCTATAATTTTTGTTATTTTATAAATTTTATTGTTGACATTTTGAGAAAATTAATGGATCAAGTTGCTTTGACATTATTGTTTTGATGGTGTACCATTATTGTGATAATGGTATTTTCTGCACGTTTAACTTAATTTAAATTTATGATAAAATTCATATACGCCATCTCAAACACTCTGTAACACCTACTTAAACAAATAAACATTCTGATTCTGGGTTAGTGACATAAGCTTTGTTTTTGTATAAAAATATTTGTACGCCATATTATGGCAGGATATGCTGGAACCACTATTGTAACATCTATTTGTACCATATTCTAACAAATAAACATTTTTGATTTTGATTTGATTTGATATACTCGTAGCAAAGCCCAAACTATTTATACATCCTATAAGCATTCTGATACGTATTCACATCAACATAATAACGAAAATGGATCCAAGTTTACGTCAGTTGGGAAAATCGGAACTGCTTTTAATTTTATTATGTGCTTTCACTTTCCAGCAACACCGGGAAATGTCCTGACAGGATCTGATGTGAACCAAAATTGTGGGAAAACGTCGTGGTTGTCAGATTGATGCATGAGTTCGTGTTTTTCTTTGTGCTCGCACCATCAATCTTACAGATCTATTAACGTCGTCTTTAGCGCTCCTCCTAATTATCCGAGCAAGCTCTCTAAAATCCCCGGAGCTTATATGGAGCAAGGATACACAACATCATATTAAATTGTTTTCTTAATCGTTCACACAACAGCAGTACTGCGAGCTAATTAGATTTTTATTTAAGAAGAAAATAAGCTTTTTTATTTCCTACTTTTATCGTTGACAGTTTATTTCTCTTTTCTTTCTAAAAATAAATTCTAAGGATCAATTATTTTGTCAGTTACAGTTGTGGGACTTGTTCAAAGTTTATCAAAATAAATATCAAACATTTTTACCAACCTACCGCTGCTTTTTTTCTAAACCGTTTTCGGTGTTAATGGAATATGATTCGATTAACCAACAGTATTCCACATGCAGCAATACAACTTATCATGTGCCTATGTAAGTATCATACTACACATAATGACGTTATGACACTTGTAATAAGTAGCAACTAGTTTGCTGGAACACATTGTTTCAGTAGATTGTATATATAACTCGTCGCGTGCTGTGTGATAACGTTCGTCATAACAGTCTTTCTTTTCAGACGCATAACATTTTGGAAAGATTTATCTACATTTTGTAGCAGTGTTTACGCAACATTATATATTCCCTCTGCTTGTACGGGGAGCTGTAATGTTACATTGGTGGGATAAGAAGAATCCATTTTGTGAAACCCTAAAATCTTTGTTGCAATTGCGGGGGTTTGTCGCGTAAACAGGCAATAAATGCTGGCAGAATAAGCCAAGCTGGGATCGTCGTGGTACCTACTGTCGATATTGTTGTATGGGCTTGAAACAATGTGTTTTTCTTTAAATAAAAACATTCGCTTGAATGTACAGGAACATTTACATCGTATAAATTAATGGTCTTAGAAAGCAGAAAAGAAAAGGCTGTATCTGTTACTCAAAATTTACTCCAAGAGCTGTCTGTGAAGCAATCTGAAAATATAAGAAAATTCTGTGGGTAACAGACAAGCAACCGAGTATCACATTAAGTAACATCTACCTACTTAAGGTTGGCACAGAACAGAGAAAAAAACATAAAGTCCTTATATAATTGTTTTTTCTTTAAGTGATGTATCATGTCAAGTAAGGGATAGATATAGGTGTCCTTTATGTACATTATGTGAGTACTCTAGCACGCGTTGTTTGGCACATACCGTATACATAAGACCTACGTATAGGTACACCTACAATTTAATAACAAGTAATACACTTTTAACACTCTCATGGGTGGTATAACTGATAAGTTTCAGGCTAAAGCAAAACACTTACATCGTACATATACGATACGGTTACGGTCATACTATCTAAACCTTTTTTCGTCGCAGCTCGATCTCTCAAGACTCTAATAAATTAAATTAAACAATTCAGTATCCTTATCTGCGAGAGAAATAGTGTCTGTAATATTCCAACTTAATGTCACTCTTAAGATTATATCACAGCTTAAGCCCCTTTGTGCTGGCTACTTTAGCAACCGCGTTACTTAAATCACAACAATTAGGTTACAAAACAAATCTGAGACACAACTCCACTTGGCTCCGCACTGAGTAACCGAAATGAGCATGAGAAGGAGGAAGTTATTAATAAAACCTCATAAATATTCTCTTTATCCGAGTGGATTACCGGCCTATTGTGTAATTGCTTTGCTAAAAATACAAGAAACAAGAGATCGTGACCAAAAAAGTCGTGGTGAGGTTTTTTTATTCACGTAGTTACATTCAACTGTTCTGTTCAGTGGAAAGAAGAAAGAAACCTATCGCTCCATTTGACAAAATCCCTCCATCACCCATAACGACACCCTGGGGAAGGGAAACGACCTATATATTTGAGATTAACCTTGCAACTCAAAAGTAACATTGTACTTAGAATACCCATTATATTATTTCTTTGCTAATCGCTAATTCACAACTTACTCAAAGAGAACACAGTTCAATAAAAAAGCGCTTGGCCGTTCGCCAATACTTGTGAGACAATTCATTTGTTTTGTCGAAGTACGCTCGTTTTGAACAAAACAGTGTAATTGCTTGCCTTGCTAAAGAGAACCTTTGAGTTTCGCAAGTATTCAACGTCAAAATAAATCAAGTCCTAATTTTAATTAATCAAGTCTTTGTTTCTGGGACGCAACATAATGTCAATACTCTTGCACCATCCCATCTTCCTAGCTCATCGTGCTGTTCTGGCACTGCCGCTGCGGCTGCGGATAACCTCAAGCGGCGTAAATATAGTAACCTTATTGGTAACTTTATTTTCAAGCCGTTTGGGATTGAAAGTCTATGGACGTACCTTACGTCCATAGACTTTCTTACAGCCTTTTCAAGAAAACTTACAAACGCTTAGTTGTCTTTTCCCGTGACCCGAGGGCTGGCTTTTACCTTGGCCAGAGGCTAAGCGTAGCCATAGAACGCCTCGAGTCTCTTGGGGACATTACCAGTTGACAGCGTTGACACAATTTATAAATGTATAAAATATTGTACGCACAGTCTTTTAACACAAGTAAGTCTTAAAAGAAGATATTTTTAGTTGCATTAGGTATTATTCCTGAATAATCTCATGATTTTGATACCGTTTCGTTACCTTGTACACGTACACAAGTTACACAGTTATGCATAATATTATAACACGTGTAGGTACCTAACCGTAATGCCCATATTATATGTATGACAACCTACCTTTAACGTATGCTGCGACATACTCCGCTAATCACGGCAATATATCAAAAAGGTCACTCATTAGTTTTTATGGACATTATGAAAACATGAACCATATATTAACCCTTCACCAAAGAATAAATACAAACAGGAAGTTTACACACGAATTCCCGAAAGAAACGTTCTACGACTTTCAGGAAGATTCCCGTTAAGCCGAGCGTTATTCCAAATAAAAATAAATTATATACGTCAGTGCCAAATATAGCAAAAAGGGATTATGGAGAAGCCTCACTAATTATATTGCCTTTGCGGAAAAATTCGTAGCATCCACTAAAGGAATTTTCCATCGCCTGATTCAAAATAGCTTCACAGTGGTGCGGTCCAACAGAACATAATTCATGCCGCTCAGTGAAATATAATGCGGATGTTCTCATAATGTACGACGCGCAACTTAATCCGGCCGCGACTTTTTCCACCACAGATATTTATACAAATGGCCACCAGCGTAATGATCTCACTAGAACGCTCGTTGCGGACCGTTTTCGCCACTTTACTCACTACTTAGTCTTGTGTAACAGTACCGTTTTTATAAAACTACAAGAAAACTGTGTACCTATTTGTCACTGGTCGAAGTAGAGCCCTGATACTCCTCGGTTTTATAATGGTTTTTGTTCTAGCACAAATAAAACAGCAATTATAACTTACAATTTCGCTTAAACTCGATAATACAGATATAATTAGGTACGAAAATATTTTTAGCCAACAATGCTTTGGAAATTATAATGTTGCGGCATTATAATTTTCAATGTATTTTAATTAATATAATCTATCCGTATACCAGACTATCATTTGGGCTACTAAATGCAATCATAAATCATAGAATAAAAAACTGCTACATTCTACATACTTACAATGGTAAAATTATTTCGATTTTGTGTTTGCTTGCAAATTATTCTGACAAAAACCACAGTTGAATTCAGTAGATGCGACTACATTATGACATACTAGACACTATTATTCTATTCTAAAAGAAAGAAGACAAAAAAATATATTGTCAGTAGCATTTATTACCTAAGGAATCTTATCTAGTCTAGTCTAATCTTACACAGATAGGCGAACGTCTTATAGACAGAATCCCATAAAACGTTTTGACCTCTTTCGGCTATTGAAACTTTGTCCACCACGAAATACCTTCATGTATGTTAAATAATAAAAGGCTGGGGCTACCGGATACGGCGGCCTCAGTAACTCATACACAGTTCCGGCGCAAAAACGACACTGCCGGACAGAGCGGGCGACGATAGCGCAGTTATATGTGTGTGCGCTGCCTTATTTACAACTAGTCCGTTTCCGAGGTTTCACTCCAAGCCAAGTCTGCACAGTTTACTATGAGCCATCAAGTCTTTCAGTAAACTAAATAATGTACGCAAGTTTGTGTGAAAGAACTTTTAACAATTCCCGTCTACGCTGCAACATGTTTACAAAGGTTTTGTTGATGGGTTCTTACAATAATGAAGCCTATCAGTGAAGACTGTGTGTGTATTATTTTACCCATTGCAGCATAAAAGCATTTCACCAATATTTCTTAGTAGGCAGCACTCATAATTTGCATACTTTCCTAAACTGAAACATTTACATATTGAATTTCAAGTACTATTTCATGTATACCTCCTTTATTTCAAGTAACTTTTTCACCTCAATTTGAACCTACTGAGCATAGCTGTAAGCTTGTTGTTGGTGCCACTGGAACACGTCCAGGTCACCACAGGGTCGGCAGCGTTCATTGCAAGCACCCCTCGACAGCGGCATGCGTGACCTCGCATCAACATTTTCTCAAGTGCTCCTGAAAATCTCGAGGAATAGTTGTACGTATACACGGCTAGGCAATCACTTACGTGGTTATATCGCCGACAGAATCGTACATGCCATACCGAATACTTGCTCCACATAAAAGTATCTTTGCTAAACGGGAAATGACCGATAGTGTACTATATTAGATGCACTATTTAATATTTATTGCATGCGGTTACATGGTTCCATATATTACAGTTAGTTTTTCAGTTTAACTAAACTACACACGACAAAATTCATTAACAAAAAACATACTCAGCATACATTAGTACTAAGTTACCATATTTATCACATAGGTAGATATACAGGGTGTTAAAGTAGTCGCGTGCCATAGCTTAGGGGTGAGTTCAGTATCGATAAAGGAACACATAAAAAATAAAAATATAAGTACCTACTAACTTAAAATAGCAATCGTTTAGAATTAAAATTATTTTATATTACTATTTGAAGTACTAAATTAGGTTGATCTTGCAATATGTTTTATGTTTTTTTTTTTAATAATTTATTTTTTATTTATTTTTTACGGGTTCTTTTATCAAAATCAAAATCAATCAAAATCAAAGCATTTATTTCAAGTAGGCCAGTTACAGGCACTTTTGAATTGTCGAAACAAAGATGAAAATTAAATGTAGCTACAGTCCCAGTCACAAGACATAAAAACTGTGAAAGTACTGTAGTTGCCCATTCCCTAGCGTAGATCTCTATGGAGAAGAACGGGCAAGAAACTCCATGGACACTCTTTTAAATCAAAATATTGTTACAAAATCTTGGTTACATCATTCATGTTGAGATGGTATATTATGTGAGAACAATGTAGCAAGATGTGCACGTTAAAAGTGTCCATAGTAAAAACAAAAAATACAATTAAAAAATAAACATTCAAATAAGCCATGGCAACTAAGAGATGACCAGTCACAACTGACAACGCCCGTTCACGAACATGACGCATGGACCAGCACCATTCAACTCAACCATTTTGAAGGGAACTAAATGATCCGACATACGCGCCACCATCAGCGAGACATTAGAGTAAGCATGACATACTCTCAACCGCCAGGGCACATTCAAGTCAAGAAAAGACGTAGGTTTTCAGTGAATGATAGCTTTCTTAGTACATAGTACTCACACAATATGGGCTAAGCGATTATATAATACTAGAGATTGATTCTATACAATGCAAAGATAGTTGTACAATCTTCAGCAGCTCCAACAATTCAATAAAATGCTATCAATTTATGCGTCCCTGTCCATGTGGAGCAGGACCAGCATTGAGCCACGCATTTTTATCAGTGAAATAATCGCATAACTTGTAATAAGCTTGCTTACATAGTGTGCGTTTGATGCATGTTTTAAATTTCGTCTCATTCAGTTCAAGAATACTTTGTGGATTTTTATTATAGCATCTCAAACAGTACCCCATGAAAGATGAGTCTACTTTAGCGAGTCTGAAGCCTGGCTCAACTAATTTGTCCCTATTTCTAGTACTGTAATTATGTCTGTCACCTCTTTTACCAAAAAGATGCAGATTTTTTCTGACGTATATTATGTTTTCGTAGATGTACTGACAATGCACCGTCATGATGCTAATATCCTTAAACAGTTCCCTTTGAGAATCGCGCCTACGAAGATTATAATATATGACTCTGATGGCTCTTTTTTGCAAAATAAATATAGACTCAATATCTGCAGCCCGTCCCCATAGCAAAATGCCATAAGACATTATACTATGAAAGTAACTAAAATAGACCAGTCTAGCGGTTTCTACATCAGTAAATTGACGAATTTTTCTAATAGCATATGCTGCTGAACTTAGCTGCGCCGCAAGGGATGTTAAATGAGAACCCCATTGTAGCCTTGAATCGTAATCCCCAGGAAAACCGTTTTATCTACAAATTCAAGTTTTTATTTGCCGGAAAGCTTTAATAACTATCATAGGGTTTATGTGTTTAAATTTAAATTCAACCGTGCAGCCAGATACATTTGCCTTTAATAAACCAATTGAGACTTCAGGTGAGGAATTAAGAGCTTCCGTAGTTTTTAATGGTATATCGGTAAAGAAATTTACAAATTCTTGAGCTATTTCCAGATTAGAGCTTTTAGGACCACATGTTGAATCTAATGTGTTGAATCTAGTGTTACGTATTTTCTTCCTGTTAGTCTCATTATTTATCACTTTCCAAACTGTCTTTATTTTGTTTTCTGCTGTTTTGATCTTGTTGCTAATGTGCAACGCTTTAACAACCTTGCATGTATTTCTAAAAATTCTTGATTCTCTTATCGATACTGAACCCCTAAGTACCCTGATACCCCTAAGTTATGGCATGCGACTACTTTAACACCCTGTATATCCGAAACAAAACTAACGAAACTACAGTGCATGAGGCCATGAGCACGAGGAGTTTCAGCACTGCCCGGCCCGGAGAATGATCTCTCAGCGTAATTACGTGTATGACGTCAAGGGTATGATCTCTGACACGGTTACAGCTAGTGCTGCCAAATGCTTGAAACCGTTCCATACAATATAACATACCTACGGATATTCCAGCAAAATAACATTACAATTTATTGAGAATAAACTTAACTTCTTACTTTCTTACTACCATTAGATTTTCAACTCCACGTTTAGTTGATTGCCTAAATATAAAGTATTTCCGTTAAAATTCTTTAAACGTATTGCTCGGTAGAACTAAGTAAACAGAAAGACTGCTGTCCCTTTAAAACGAGCTATTTCGTAAAAGATACTTCAACGTAACGTAAAACTATTTACTGGGGCGTATATTTCGTATAAACATGATATAAATTACGTTAATTGGGTGTATCTTCCCAGTTTCATACAGTTTATCTACGTTACTCCGGAATTTCAATGAATTTTTCCCCCGTGGCCATAAAAGCGCAAAAGAGTAAAAACACTCGTTCTTGAGCACTGCAGCGTTCCCTATAAATTACAGCACGTTAAGAACGTACAGAACACTATTGAATGTTCTAAACTGGGAAACTTCAGCCCGTATCGTCATTTATTTAACACTCTGCAGTGATGACGACACCAACACGTGTAAGGTAATCTATTACAATAGTAGGTTCGGCAATAGTATGGCAGTATGGATATCTACTTATCGTAAACTACCGTCATATGTCAAAACACGACGTGGGACGAATTTATTACGAGAATTAAACGGTGAAATTCTCCACACCGATCCGTTGGAATTTAATGTTTTCAAAGCAACAAGAGCGTACTAACAAGCTGCGGAAGCTGGTAGATTCGTGACGTTTTCAACGAATTATTTTAATTAATTTGAGGCAAGGTGAGGGTGGTTCCGCCTGCGCTGAGTCTCCCCAGTCGTACCGTCCACGTCGCGGCCCGCACACCATCCTATGCAAAAACTAATTCAACTTGTGCGCCATGTGGCCCCGTGTGCCTACCAATTACCACTTTGTAAGCTAACTATTCGCTTGCCGCTCGAAAAAAACACAGGTACACGAAGCGCTGACTGACCACTTGGCCATACAAGCGGTTTAATAAATAATCATTTACAGACCATATTTGGTTGTTTTACAACTCAAGAAACAGTAGGTAAATGAGATTGTTGTTTACTGATTGTAGGTACATACATACATAGTACAAGTTTCCTTGAGTTTGGTCAGGGTTTCTGTGAGGGTTGCACAAGAGCTTTACGAGGAAAATCTGAGCACGAATCCCGAATATCCGTTCTCAGTTTAACAACGTTGAACCAGAGTAAGTACATGCTTAATTGGAGTTTCTTTGAAATCTTTTTTCGTTTGGAAATCCTACAAAGTTAGGAATTATATTTAAAAATTTGATTGATATCAAAACATACATCTTCTTATGAAATATGGGTCCCTGTTTTACGAAGTCTCGAAAAATCATTAACGAAACGAAATGGTAGAAACCTACCAAAATACTGAACAAAGATAACTTCTGAATCAAAACTCAACATGATGCTATAAAAAGCCATATTGAAGACTTTTAAAAAGATGCCCGAAATCCTGATACAAAATTCTTGGTAGCCGAATAGTAATTTAATAATCTTCGGGGATCCGCAACGAATTGTAGAAGAATAGATACCTACAGCATAAGTTAATTACACTAATGAAGAAGGGAAGGTACGCTCAAAAAATCCACCCCAAGATCACTCCAAAGTCTTTAGTACGATGTTCTTCGCGCGGTTCATTAGCGCCTTGACTTACGGCCGGGCTTACATGTCACCTACTATTGTAACTTTTACGACGTAACGTGCTTTCGGTATACGGGAGCGGAACCGGATTGTAATTAAACCTGAAATTGTTTTTAGGGTATTTCGTCTTTGTCGTACTTGGTTGTATGGTACACACACAGCAGCTTTAGGATTACACAGCTACCTTCTTCTCGTTTTCTTTACGTTTTTCTTTGTTTTATAGTTCTTGGAATAAGTTAAATCAGTTTCCCATAGCTTAAGCAAGTCTTTTACAAGTTTTATTTCCCATTTCAGCGCTTAACCTTGGTTTTTCCAAACTTATTGCAATCCGTGGAATTATTTATAGCGTGATCACAGCATTTGCTTATTGGATATAGTGTTTCACACAATCCTGCTTGCCAGCTAAACTATCAGGGTACATTAGACACCATAAAGCCTACAGTACACATAATAAACTTTAGCATTCTGAACCTTTAAGCTACGGCGAGACATTAGGAGGTCACCCTCGCTCTCGATTATGGCCTTCATGTCTATTCTGAGGGTGTTAGATAAACGACACTCTGTTCAGAATGTGGTGTTACATTTTCGATTTACAGGAACTGCCAAATAGAATTAATGTATGTTTCTGATAACTTAAAGGTCCAAACCTTCTCTCTTTTATGGGAAATGAGAGATAATTTACGGCAAATTAAAGACAAGACGTTCATTTAACTTCATTTAGATGTCTTCCATCTAGGGAGGCCAAAGTACAGTGTAAAAAGCCGATGCTTCATTTTATGTCACTTACCACCTCCGACTACCGTCCAATTCTAATTCGCTTTACGGTGTATTCGTGGAATCGGTATCCAGCTACTACTCTGAAAGTCTCATATCCATGATACAAGCAAGAACAGTAAAAGTTGTTCAGCCAAATATTACCATCACAATATCACTACTTCACTTCACACCCAAATTAGTATTTTGCAAAGTTATTATTACCATATTGATTTTTCTATACCCTGATTAGAATTTACTGAGATTGTCTAAAATAAAGAATCACCCCGTTTTACTTTTATAATCAAATCACATAGACCGTACCCTCTTAAGAAAAAAAAAGCGGCATGTAATTCGATGCTAGCGACGCAGTAGCTCCTTCATTAGTGGGCCAGTACGGGGCGGTGGGGTCTCAAGTATAGACCACATTTTTTGTCCCGCTACCAGAGAATTTCCTTATAAATTATCGCCGTGGATACCGTAATTTACTACAATGCTGGAAAAAGACTTTACTTTTACCCTAAGCATCAGTTTTATGGAACCTACTTTGTTTTTGAAATAGTTATTATTTATATATTGACATACAGTACCATGGAATGGACTGCGTTTTTGGTAAATATCAGACATACCTACATATACTAATTGTATAACTCAAAGTTGTTTACACACATAACATGACATCACGCCTGTAATCCCCAAAGGATTAGGCAGAGGTGAACCTAATGGTACACCCACATTTCACCAGTTAAGTTTAAGTCCCATGTAATAGGGGGCGAGCCTATTGCCATCAACCGGGCGCATATCCAGACTCCGTGGCTGCTGCTGAGAAATTCCTGATTTCAAAACCCAATAACGCTTTACCCGACCTGGGAATTGAACCCAGGACCTCGTGCTCAGCAGTCGCGCTTACGATCACTAGACAACGAGGCAGTTTAAAAGAAATTCATAGTAAAGTATTACGACTCTTGTTTTTATGCACTTACGGAAACTAAATGCGCGATGCGCGATTTATTGGACTTCCATCAATTCGTTTCACGGAACCGTTACGTTCACGAGCAGGAGCGATGCTAATAAAAATAAAACTCTCTCGATGCATATGCATCGCAATAATAAAAAATAAGTAGACAACTACTTAGAAAAGGCAAAATCGTGATTACTATAACAGCACTCTATTTCCTGAGCTATTTGTCCCGACAAAGGGACGAGTACGGCACCGTGTCATCCGTCCATCGTACCATGCAAATTGAACCACGTCTCTCATCTGCTCACATGAGTGTCTTTCTCTCTAGAAAAGCGTTGCTTTACACTCAACATAAAATCGTACCGTAGATCTACATTACTACATACATATGTATGAAATTGTGGTAATTTTTACATAAAATAGGCCCATCTATTTAAGTCACCAAATGTGATGCCTGCAAGTTGCAGCTGTTTTAAGTGAGTATATGTAAATAATATAACAAGGTCAGTGATTTCTAAGATATGATTGTTTGAGAACTACTTATTTCAGCAGAAAATATTAATTTATATTTCGGTGAAAAAGTATCAGTAGTCAAGCAAGTCATTGAATGTGAACCGAAGCGAGCATTCGGTTCATTTAAAAGAAAACTTTGAACTTGCTTGAAAAAATGTCAAAGAAATTAATTGGAATAGTGTCCAAGTTTTTTAATTTGAAGTCTTAGTCTTATTATAGTTCTTAGTCAGTCTTATTATAGTCAAAGGTCAAAAGCTTTAATTGCACCGATCTTTAATACGTTTTATATAAAGATTCAATGGTTAAACTAAGGTCCCAACCCAATCCAACGTATCTAAAAGTATAGGCTTTTAGATTGGGATTTAGGATTAGGTACCGCATGACTTATAATAAGCATATCGCCTTATTTTACGAGTCGTATTAATAAACAATATTCATAGCTTGTGTTCAACAAACCATTTTCCAATAAGTTTGAAAATAGCAGCAATATAACGATCCGTTTCGTCAGTAGAAAAAGCTAATAACACTCACAAGTTAACGGGTGTTTAAGCTTGCTTCGTTTAAATTTAAAAACAAGCAAACATGTTTTCAGTCAATTCTTCTCAGCACTCAATAATATATATTGCATTGCCGACCGCCGCCGTGACGGTAGGGTGTCACGCCGCCCAGGGACTCACGCCACCGCGTGCCTCCTCAGGCGAATCATTGTGCAACTACCTATAAGTTAAAACTTGCTCCTAATATGTTAGCTTCTTTCATTATTTCCACACTGATGTAGAAACAAAGGATTCTTAATGCACCTTAGCACACTCTAACAAAAGCGCAACGCAACTTAAGTGGTGGTGAAACTTTATTCAGCATATGTTTTTTTAACTGACTTCTGAATGACGCGATTCGTTTCGGTTCGCAGACATTTAGTCATTGTTACTGTGCCTAAGCAGGTCATTACAATATTACTTTGTTTGATAATAATTCAAATACCCAGATAAGTACTTAACATGTGTTTGACCGACCCTTATTGCACTACTATTCGGAGTGCAATAAGAGTCGGTTTCCGAGAAAGTAAATTAAAAAATTCAGTATGCACACTCGTGGTTTTTTTTCATTTATCTCTACTAATGTTTTATTTCCACAGTTAACTATAAACTAAGCTCAACATATGGTTCAATTCGTATTGTCAACGTTGATTATTTTTGTTCGCAGCCAAGAGAAGCATAAAAGGCAAAGTGCGGTGAAAAATAAGAAATAAAATCATGTTTCATATTCACAGTTATCAATGACAAAAAAAAATTTTTCACTTCAGTAGCTCAAACATGTAGGTTTTGCTGCCTGCAATCAGTGAGCAAAATGCGATTTTGCTCACTGAGAGAGACAAAGTAACTTTTTAATTGTTGTTTTCAGAAAGCTGCGAATATTTTATTCAGCCTTGGGTTATCTTTCCCGCCACTAGAAAGAGAGAGAGAAAAAGACCTTTCGAAGTTCCGATTTTGAATTCGACCTCAAAGACAAACACGTTCGGAATTTCGTACTAACTAAAGAAATTTTGCAAAAAGATAATACTGCAAATAAAACTGATATTTAACCTGTAAATATTTAATTCTAGTTTCAATAATGTTACGTAATATATTTTGAATAATAAAATATCATGGGTGCTATTTCCGAACACGTCTTAATTTTAATACAAGAGCGGGAATAAAATTTCGTGGCTGGCGAGTTGAATAAGTTAAAAAATATTAAAATAATCGTAAAATATTAGTGAAACTAGCGACGAGAACAGTATTTTAACACCGGAAGAGTTAAAACAACAAGTTATTAATGCAGAATTAAGTTTCCTACCTGAGAAGTCTCGCAAGAAATATCTGAAATATACCATGTCTTCAATGAATGGAGACTTACAAAGGGCGCAACAGTTTTTCGGAGACGGAGTGGCTATTTTATTTTTTACATTTATCACAGACGAGGCGATCATCTACAATGTGGAGTATTTACTCAATGTTGAAAGCTACTTTAAAAACAAAACATAACGTGCATATTGAAACATACGCAAAACTCGTATCTTTTCTAAAAATAATGTCAGCATTTTCACGGCACTTAAGATAGAAAAATTTCTTAATGAAGCTCCGGACTGCAATTTTCTTGCCGCTAAAGTGGTACCTATGAATCTATGTTGTTAGTTATTAAAATTTGTGTGTAGACTGTTATGTATAAAGGTAGTTACTGCCTACTACTAATTTTTGGAGGGGCAACCAATCCTAGTCTGGCTTAGCAATACTGTTAAAATGTTTATTACGATATGTTAAAGATGCTGTAAATGTTAAATTATGCATATTAATTATGTAATATTTTCATTACAGGTTGTACTGATCATAGGAATTAGTGGAGCGTGTCGCAATAACGAGCTATTACAGCTAACAAGTTAATAATATCGAAAAACATTCAGATAAATTACTGTTAGTAAAATTGAAAAATACGAAAACTAACCTTGACAGGTCTTTTGTCGTACGCGAAGAATATGTAACTATTGTAGAAAAATATCAAAATTTACGTCCAGCCAATATAAAAACCGACCGATTTTTCATACAATACCATAATAATAAATGCTCAAGACAGCCTATGGGAGTAAATAAAATAGGTGCTATACCGCGAGAAATTGCCACTTTCTTAAAACTGGAAGAGCCTCACGGGTCACTGCTTTCGGAGCACTTTTTTCATTTAGCGATTCCGGAGCCGATCTCACCACTTTAAAACGTCACGGCGGCGGGTGGAAGTCCAAAACGGTTGCAGAAGGCTATATTAAAGACTCAATAGAAAATAAGTTGAAAATCTGTAAGCGTATTGTGGAAACAACTACAACAATTCGACCTCGGATCCTTGGTCTCACCCACGCCCATCCACTTCCAACGACGCACAGTGTACTTATACAGAAAGCCGATCAGAGTCACCAACGTTCACCGTTGTTCCTTCTCAATCCGTCACCAAAACAGAAACCCCAGATAATCAAACTCAACTCAATGCAACTATAACGTTGCCAAATAAATCTTATAGGTACTTTTAATTTGCTGAATTGCAGTAATTTTACTTTTACCTTTTAAAATGTTCCATTTTATTGAATTACAATGTTAATTATTTTGATTCAATTAAATTGAATCCCTCGCCACACTGATTTAAAATCAGCACTCGCAGCAAAAAACGACCTTGCTCTCTCGTTGCACAAATAACTATTGTTTTATTATTTTATTTCTTCGTAAAAACGTCGTTTGAGACATGTGGGCAATCGTCACTGCTGTTCTCGGCTCCATAACACTATCGCCTTCGGCTCGGGTGTTAGTGCCGCAACAAGGACAAAGTTTCCTCACTTGTATCAAACCGTAATATTCCTCAGATCAAATTCATATCAGAGATAAGACGAAACACGAAAGGAGGACAGGTACAAACTGTAGAAGCGTTACTGCGAGACGACGTTCGGCGACGCCCAACACCAACTCGTACCTGTAAGGCGGAGCGCAGCGGACGCCGGAGTTTCATCAAGCATCAATAGTTGGCGGAACAAAGACGGATAAGTTGGACGCGAATGGCGGACTCGATCCGCGCTCGTATCGGAAACTGAACGAGATCTCGCTTTGTTCGTAAACAATGTGCAGCGGACAAGGTTTCCCATAAAACTTTGAAACTCAAAAATAGAGTCCGACGAGGCTACGCGAACTTAACCAAGAATAAAATTTATTAGTTATAGGTTATTAACTGAAGTTTTGAATGGATTTCCACGTTCGTAACCAGGAACTAAGGACTGAGATCTAAGGCAACAATGAGCGGTGCGGCTTTTCAATTAAAAGAACAGATTGTTTATGGAACACTGTTATTATGTTATACGTATAAGCAAACAAGCCGGGGCTGCCCACCTGATTGGAAGTGTTTACCGACGGCAATGCCAAGGAGATTGTCGATGGACGATGGGGGTTGGCCGACCTTAGTGACAAAGTTCAAGAGTCTCATATGAACTTGTAGACAATCGTACGGTGGTACGGTTCAGTACCTCTACTTAGGTAAGACCGAATACAGTTAAAGGACCATGTTTGGAACGGTTTTGACAAAAGTGTTATTTTCAAAATTGATAACCTATATTCAATCGGGATATCAGAAGTCCCATCACCTGATCTTAACTAAAGATGTCTATCTATACTTCTATACATACAAACAGGGCAATACAAACGTTCGTAAGCAAAATAAAATCGAAAAGCGAGAACAAATGGTCTCAGTTAAGTGAAATTAACTGCGAGGAATCGGCTTAAGAAGTGACAAAGCCCTAGCCAAGCTATCTATTTCCCAACCCCACTAATATTCGATTCCACAGTGGATTCATTGTGTTTCACCGACTTGTAACACACTAGTTCACTTGATCTACTCTTATTATATTTATTTATTCCATAAAGTAGAACTGTTGAAGCTCCAAAAACATTGTCAATAAAATTAATCAAAATAATTGGCCTCAACCGCTTGTACCTATAATAACAAAATAAAAGAAGCTCTTACAATAATTCTAGCTATGTAATGAAAATCTCAATAGAAAAGCGTTCTTCAGCAAATTCTTATTTTTATTGTTGAGCATTGACATTCGACAACATTTGTGTATTGTCGATTATGTATCTCAATTTCTTCGAAAACGATTTTTATCAAAATAGGTAGGTACGTTAGTTTATTAAACGAATGCTACTGTTACATGGGTTGTTTATCTTACTAAAAGAAAATATATTATAAAAACGTTATTTAATTAAATAGTGGTGGCTCAGATAATCACTTGACTTTATTTTGGTATTCTCGTAATCCGAGTCATGCAATTTACTACATAGTTACTACTGGGCAACACTTACTAACGAAGATTACATAGACTGGGCAGAGGTAGATAGGTGTACGTTACGTAGTAAGGTAGGTAGGTATACACAAAACGAGATTGAGTCAACCTCATTGAATAAAAACTTCGCTGAGTTTGTAATCGCAGCCGCTTCCTCGTTTAATTTAGTTCAGTAACGTTGGAATAAAATCAGTGCGTCTTAGTAGGTACCTTCTCTAACTCTCGATTAAAGCTTTTATCGGAGGACTGATTAAGTGTCGAGACCAGGATGGATTTATTGTAAAAGTTGGCCGTTCGCTGAGGTTAGTGATTCAAGCCCGCACACTTTAGTCGAATAATTGTCTACGTGATCGGAATGGAGGCTTCCTGCCGCCTTTAATAAGATCAGATAAAGAGCTCACACTGCTGCAGCCGCTGCAGGTGTGTGCGCAGATCTATTCAGCTCTGGCTCAATATCCCTCCCCTCATATTATGACGCTTAGCGCGATTTTCTAAGGTGTAGGTACCTTCATCGCGTTGTGTAGATTTGTAGATACTGACTACTCTGTTACTGCTGATGCCTTCCACCACAAGATACAGGTACCTCTTCTATATATATAATGCTAGAACCAATTAATTTCTGAGTAGCCCACTCTTCTTTCATTTTAAAAAACATTACAAAACCCTGTCATTTCTCTTTATAGCTCAAATCTAAGTATCAAAGAGTCACTCAATAATCTCTGAAACTGATGCCACGCCGGCTATACCCGTTAGCGTGTGTTGGCTGGCACATGAATTGCCGGCATCCATCACTTCGTTCAGAAAAGGTCCATCAAAGTAGATACATAGTAATCCATCAATGGGCAGCGAATGCTCAAACGTGTCACGTCAGCCTAGGCTGTGGATGCAGATAGGCAGAAGCTGAAATATATAGTGGAAAACTGTAAATCGTCACAGTAAACCTTTTGTTAAAATTACGTAGAGTGGTTGGTATGTAAGTTCCTACCTTCCATTATTGGAAGATTGTAGACCTACTTAAGTTTTCGCTATGTATTAGGTATAGGCACTCCGTCTTAATTTAAGATAATATTACTTACCTAATTATTTTTTATTGAACCTACTCATTTAAATACACAACTTTTAACAAAAGCAAAGGAATAGTATTTTTTGTTATAAACTGTATCGACGCAGGGTACCTCAATTCACATTGGGAGACAAGCCGTATTTTATTAAATATGTGTAAGTATGTGGGCACTAAACGACAAACATAAGCTAACACTATAAATGAGTTCACTTACCCACAAGTTCAATAATATATCCCATAACCATAAGGTAAACTATCTAAGTAAAGGTCTGTAGTTATGTGCAGATACAGACACACAATTAATAACGCATATTAAACCATTTTCAGAAAGAGCTATTTCGTTTGTAAATGTTTTAGTTTAAAAGGAAAAGCAAATAAATGTGTGTTCCTTCGATTTGTTTGGTATACTTACCCTCTGTTGGGTGTAAGTATCAATAGGTCTTAAATAAATAATCAGAAACAAGGGCGGAAGGGCCTAAGTACGGGACATTAACAAGGGTCCAGTCCAATTTTCGTCCTGTCCACGTTGATATATTGAGGGCCGATGTGAAGCCGTTGCCCACCGCGCCGGCCGACGACACAACTCATTTACTTTTTTCACCAGATACCGAACACAATACTTGCATTGCGATACCAAATTCAAACTACGGATTGGGTTTTAGCTCCTTTTTTTGCTTTGTGGTCAAAGAATAGGAATGATTATGAAATCTAAACTTCCATACTAATCTACATCTACATCTACACTATAATCTATACTAATATTATAAAGAAGAAAGATTTGTATTTATGTATGTTTGTAATGAATAAACTCAAAAACTCCTGGACCGATTCCAAAAATTCTTTCACAATTAGAATGCTACATTATTATCCCTGAGTAACATAGACATCCGTGCGAAGCCGGGACGGGTCGCTAGTCTATTATAAATGTAAAAGTAACTCTGCCTGTCTATCTGTTACTACGTTAGTGTAGGAAGGTAGTCTGAGACCTGGATACGGATAAGTTGCTTCAGAATATTTTTATAAAAAAATGATGAAATACATGCAGACGAAATCACGGGCAACAGCATGTTAACATTATAAAAATGCCAAGTTCTCGTGTCTAAATAGCAGACCAACCTGGAGTTTATTTTTGATGCTAAATTATCTTCAGTTTTGGAAACTTGCTTCGGCACGTCCATTAAATTATTCACTATAACCTTTAACCGAACCGAATTCTACCACCATGTCCATTACTTTTCTGTCGTCGTCAGCATTGCTGTGATCCGATTATAGTAAGGGCCAAATGGAGACTAATTGCTTAGGTTGCTAGGTTGGATTACACATCTGGACTCCTCCTGAAGTTGCATATCCATAAAAGGTGAAAAAACCCCACAGTATCTTTCAGCCTAACTTCTGCACCACACATCTGATAATTTATCTAATTGATAAAAATGCGACCATACCTACTAACCGTAGCCCGCAAGCAATCGCAACCACAAAAAACCTCACCAGCTTCAGTTTATTTTATAACCATTTAAGGTGAGCCGCCATTGCTAACCCTTTAAACATTTTTACGACTAAGAAACTGCCCTAAGTGCTTGAAATGGAAAAAGCAAAGCGACTAACGCAAAATTTCAGTCTGTGCGAGCCAACAAGTTACGAACGCTGGCGGTGCTTTAAAAATTCAGTGTGTACCCAGCCGCCACGCTTGCATTTTTCGAGAGTACTAAAGTCTGCTTCGTTTATATTAAAGACCTCTATCTATTCGTTTTATCCACCCCGAAATATGCTTTCACTCTCGTCGGCTCTTCATCCCGTAAAATAAGCTAACTCCTAGATACATTGCTGTCTTTTCAAGTGAAAAAATCTTGCTTTTTTTTCAATAAGAACGTTTAGTAGATTCTAAGTGTGAAGAAGCTTACAACAAATAATGGCTACGACTTACGAGTGTAGGGTAGGGTTCGAACCAGGTAGCATGTAGATACTTATTCTTTGTAATTTATTCCATCACTGTCATCGGTGTCGATTCTGTTGTGCACAAACTAAACTTAATTTAGGCTAATGCTATCTTTTACTAAAAGGCAATGCGAGGAAAGGACGGCTATAGCTATGAACTAAGTTAGAGATTTCAAACTAGTTTATGCCTTGCGCTTCACCGTGTTTTTAGTCGACATGTTTTTACGTGCACCCTTCATTTGTATGGAAATATTAGTTCCTTTTAAATTTGACAGCTCTAAATTACGGCCGTCTCTTTCTCGTTTTATTATAGAGAAAAAGATAGCAATAGCCTAAATTAAGTTTAGTTTGTGCACAACAGAATCGACACCATTTCTGCCTAGCCTTTTCGCAACTATGTTGGGGTCAACTTCCAGCCTAACCGGATGCGGCTGAATACCAGTGTTTTACATGGAGCGACTACCTAACTAACCTCCAAAATCCAGTTAGAACTGGGTTATACGATACCCCTTTTTTTTTTTTTATTTTTTTTTTCGGATGGGAAATCATCAAATGACTTCTCCCGCTCTGGGCGGAGCAGGAGGGTGTGTCAGACTTTTACTGACTAAAACCCATCCATGTTCCTTCATCGCCCTTTGTGTTCCGGGGAAAGAGATACCGTGGGGTATCTCTTTCGAACAGTCCCGCAACCCCGGCAGGCATCGGTCCTTGCGGACCCCTTCCTTATTGCTGACTCTCTTTGAGGCGCGCGTGGAACACGAACGCGCCGTCGACACGGCCTGTCGTCATGAGACGGACGGACGGCGAGCTAGCCCATAGCCCACCTTCCACAGGCCCGCGCCTACGGTGGCCGGGGGCCACGTGGTGGCCCCCGACGCCCGGGGCGTCTCCCGCGGCGGCCGGGACGCTGTGAGGTTCTCTCCCTCTCACGTTCCGCCACCTCCTTCTCTAGCATTCTTGCTTCGCAGAAGGAGGTGACGGCGTCCCATTCCGTCTCGCTCCGGACCATGGCTTGCACCAGGGCCGGACGCGAGAGGTCGCCGCCGCCAATCGCCGCTTCGAGGACACGGCGGTGCTCCGCCCACGCGGGGCACACCTCCACCGTGTGCTCCACCGTGTCCTCCGGTCGATCCTCGCAGTGGAAACACCCGGGCGTTTCCTCCCGCCCGATTCGGTGCAGGAACCTCCCGAAAACACCGTGTCCGGTGAGGACCTGCGTCAGGCGGAAGGTGAAGACGCCGTGGCGTCTCTCCAGCCACTCCTCAAAGAGGGGACTTATCGCCACTATCGTGGCGTGCCCTTATACGATACCCCTAACTTGGTAAGACTGGTTGTCAGACTTTCGTTCCACTGACTTCTTAACGACTGTCAAAGATCTACAATTGTCATCAGGGTCGTAGTTGTAGCGTGCTTTCCGAGGCACGGAGGAAACTCGGTATGTATTGGGTGATCACCCATCCACGGACCAATTTAGGCAAGCGCGGCTTAACCTGAAGATTGGTCCGAATGGCTGTTATTATTTAGCCACGAGCTCCAATAATATTTATTTCATCACCGTTGCTCCTTAAACTGTGAAGGTAAACGAATGATTCTGAGGAAACCAGTATGGTCCTAGAAACAAAAAATCGAAGACATCTGACGCATTGGCAAGCCTATAAGGGGCCAACAATATGGCAAGCCCATGGCAAGCAGGCTGTTCAGAGACCCGAACATCATTAGGAGTGGTAAATAGGTAATTAAGGCAAGCCAAACTTGTAGGCTTGTATCCCATATCCCGCCACTAAATCTGACGTCCATCAACCCGCATGAAGTATTAGGTTACGCTGACTCTCACTTGGTTATGGGCTTGTGGCCCAGAGGTGGGAACGTTATAGCCTGATTAAGCTCATTTCATGCTCGGTACTTTCTTAATTCAGTGGTTTTACAAAATACTGACATTCGGTGACATGAGTTGAGGCTGTTGTAACCTCTCCCTCTCTTTGGACTTAAATCAACCCAAGAATTTGCTACCTTAATTTGCAAGTACTTCCCCAAGCTGCACATATTCGTCGAACCCGAATTCGTCGGTTTAAGGTCGTATTATAAGGTCGTCGCCAAGGTCAGTTGGGTTTAGTGCCCATCTGTAACTTGGGAATCTTCACATCACCTTGCCGTTACCGTGGCCGTGACCGTTGCCGTGGCCTCGTTGTTCAGCAGGATGCACCACCAGCGTCGAGATTGTATGGTTGACTTGGGGAACTGAAATGATAAGGGATAAGTAGCAGGGGTTTTACATTTTTTTAAATAAAATCACGCCTATTAAACCCGAAGGGTTATGCAGAGGTATACCTTAGAAGCTATACCCACATTTCACCAGTTGTGTTTAAAGTCCTGGGTAATAGAGGGCGAACCTATAGTATTGTCACCAATAAGACATGAATCTAGACTTAGAGGCTGCTACTGAGAAATTCCAAAGAAAACCCAACCAATAACGTGGATGAGCGATTGCCTGCTGCACAGAGCAGGCAATCGCTCATCCACTGCGCCGTCAAATTCAAATATAACCTAACATCACGCCGCAGAGGTAATTCCCTCTTCTTAACCAGAAGAGGACAGAGAGGTGTACCTAATAGTAATAAGTAGTAGGTAGACCCACATTACGCCAGTTAGGCACAAATCCAGACACCGTGACTTCTGGTAAGAAACTACTGACAAAATAATATGTAATATATAACAATAACAACAGCCCATAACGTCCACAGCTGGACATAAGCCTCTCCCATGATGGGAGGAATTTGCCGTAATCTCCACGCTTGGCAGGCGGATTGGAGATCGCAGTGATGAAAGACTAACAGAAAACGCGGCTGCCCCTTCTCTGGTCCTACGGAGGCGCAAGGTGTTCTGCCTCAGACATTAGTCGCCTTATACGTCACCCGTGAGTGTAATGGGTTGGTTCTATTCTACTCTGCCGGATACCACACGGCTGAGAGGAAAGCTAAAAAAAGTTTTTACACCTAGTCTTGCATAGCGCCATCTATCGTTTTTCAGTGGAAGCTGGCCTAGAAAACAATGAGCGACTCAGAGCGACGTGCCAAGAGGCTCATTGACAACGACTCCCTTGCCAATGATGCCAAGCTCAAAATATTTGAACATCGCTGCAAAGTTGCCAACTCATCGGTTTTTTGGATTGACACAATCTTCTATCATCGGACGAGTAGAGATACGGCGATGCGTCACCGTTATATGGTTGAAGTTTTACGAACCTGAACAAAAGTGCTATGCCTATGCTTCCTTTATTGTCCGAACCACCAATCTGTGGAATTCACTGTAGCTTCTGTTTCCCGATCAATATAATTTAGCGTCTTCCACCCTAGGCCGCGTCATCGCTTCACATCGGTGAGTTGTGGCCAAACGTATTAGAAGCCTATTTAGTGTGGAGCGTAGGAGTCAGATGTCAGCTGTCAACACGCGTAGACACGCTGTTGGATAATTAGTGATTTTGTGCGTTAAACATCTAGTTTAATGCTCAGAAACAAAGTAAAAGTCAACTTTATAGTGTGAAAACTGTGTAAAACTGTTTGTGAACATTAATAAGTGGTGATTCGAACAAAAAACAGTTCAAACAGTGAACAAAATACAAAAGTGTCATCTTACTTTTCAAAGTTTTTTCCATCCACCCTCAAACTTTTGATATTATTAATTCAACATCAAAATGTCATTTGACGTTTGGAATTAGTGTTGCCACAATAATAATTCAAATCTCCACCGCAATGAGTTCAAATAAAAATCTCACGCAACAAATATTCCACCCAGGATTATTCAATAGATCAAGGTCGTCATCTTTGTCTGAAATTAGCAATGACAAACAAAAGACCTACAGTTGCAATCCTGTCAACGAATCCAAACCAGCTAATGGAAATAAAATACCTGCCACTGCGACTGCTTGTCTACCCAGTTCAAGTAAAGGGATAGCAAGTACACCATTTAATTCATCAGTGCCATGGCAAAGAGTACCCGCACAAAAACATAAGAGAAACCGATCACCTGATGAGACAGAAACAATTAAAAACTCTGCTAAAAGAATACAGTCAAGAGAACAAGAACTTAGTAAACGTCGAGGAATAAGCACTCATAACATTGAGGAAGCTGCAATGCCAGACCTAAACACAAGCAACAGTTTCTCGTTGTTAAACGTAGATGAAACGACCCAGCCCCCCCCCCCCCCCCGTGTCCAATGGAACCAGAAAACCTTCCGAACCTCCGCCCATAATGCTCTATGGTATTGATGATCTCGGAAAATTAACAGAGTTTCTTGAAGAAGTGGCTAAAAAGACCGACTACACATACAAAGTGGTAAACAAAAATCAGTTAATTATTTCCTCCAGCTCTGTTGAAATTTATAAACAACTAATAGAACACATTAGAGCAAAAGGACTCATAGGATGAAAAGGATGAAAAGTGTATGAGAATTGTCATTAAACACCTACACTTCAGCACTCCCAAAGACGCCATAGTTCAAGCGATAGAAGAAACTGGCAATAAAGTCAAAGGTGAAATAGTGACAGCTCGTTCCAATGCGACAAAGGAGCCATTAAATACATTCTTTGTGAATGTATTTCCTCACGAAAACAACCGAAAGGCTAAAGAGATCAAATCACAATATCACCAAAAAATCACAATAGAAGATCCAAAAAGGAAAAATACTGTAGTACAATGCACACGATGTCAGCAATATGGGCATACAAAGAACAATTGTATGCGACCCTACAGATGTGTAAAGTGTGCTGGTGAACACAAAACTACAACATGTACCATGGACAGGAACACCCCTGCAGTGTGTACTCTATGCTCAGGAAGCCACCCCGCTAACTATAAAGGATGCCAAGTCTACAAAGAAATTGCTGCAAGAAAATGGGGAAATAAACAAAAACAACCACAAACAAAAGTCGCATCTGAAAAACAGGACCCTAAACTTAAGCCAGATAACGTACAACCTAAGGCACATCAAAACAACGATGGTGACCTCAAATTATACAGCGAAGCTGTCAAAAGAGCTGAAAACCTAGAAGATAACACTCAAAAGAGATATTATAACAGTGACCTCATACAGTCACAGAGAACAATTTCCAATAATAAGGAAAAAGAAAACAGTCCTATAGAACAAAACTATAGCTTTATTGACCTCATAATTAAACAGACTGAAAGGATAGACCAACTGCTATCCCAGATGAGCACTATGATGAACCTGATCATGACACTCATAAGTAAACAACAACCATGACCTCAATACGTATAGCCCTCTGGAATATAAACGGCTTAGCGCCCAACAAAATAGAACTAGAGGTGCTCTTAAAAATAAATAAAGTGGACATTGCCTTAATATCGGAAACGCACCTCAATGATCGCAAACTATTTAAGATGAATAACTATTGTGTATACTGTACCAACCACCCAGACAACACCTCTCATGGTGGAGCTGCTGTTATTATAAAAAATAACATCAAACACCACCTACATAGCGAGTTCAAAGAAAATTGGCTACAAGCAACTACAATCACCATAGACGAGGGTATTGGTCCCCTTAACATAAGTGCGGTATATTGTCCACCAAACCAGAAGGTCAAGAATGATATGTTAACATACCCTTAGAGATAAGGCATAAGCTGGAGGCCAAACGAAGATTGCGAAGGCAGCTTCATTCGAGTAAATCTGAAGAGGACAGAAGGGATTTTAATAAAGCTGCAAGAGAACTAAAGGAGCTCATTCATGATAATCAAAATAATATGTTTCAAGAAAAACTCTCAACATTATCAGATATATATCGAAAACAGGATAACTATTCACTGTGGAAAATAACCAAAAACTTCAAGAGGCCAATAAATTTTATACCCCCGCTTAGGCAATCTAATGGATCTTGGGCCAGAAAAGCAAGCGATAAGGCGGAGCTTTTTGCACAACACCTTTCTGCGGTTTTCACTGCGAATGACTCATCGATGACTGATTTTAAAGAGGAAGTGGATAATTATCTTAATAGCGATCAAAAACTATCACCTTTACTCAAACTGGTCACGCCGAGAGAACTGACACGCACAATAAGAAATCTAGAGAACAATAAAAGTCCTGGTTACGATCTCATCACAGGTGAAATACTCAAGCATGTACCTAGAAAAATTATAGTATTTGTAACTATGCTGTTCAATGCTGTCTTTCGACTACTATACTACCCAAAAATGTGGAAGATATCACAAATATGTATAATAGCGAAGCCAGGAAAACCATCAACCGAACCAAGCTCATACAGACCTATAAGCCTCCTTCCAATCATATCGAAGCTTGTTAAGAAAATATTTCTACGAAGATTAAAACCAGTCCTTGGCGAGAAAGTGATTATACCTGACCATCAGTTTGGATTCCGTGAAAAGCACACAACAGTAGAACAAGTGCATAGAGTGGTCCACAAAATCAGACAGTCGCTGGAAAATAAAGAATACTGTTCTGCGGTGTTCCTGGATATCCAACAGGCATTCGACAGGGTCTGGCACAAGGGGCTTTTGTATAAAATTAAATCTCTTCTACCTAACTCTTTTTACATGATATTAAAATCCTACTTAGATCAAAGAACATTTCAAGTTAAGTACGAGGAAGAACTGTCTGATCTGTACGAAATGAAGGCTTCAGTCCCACAAGGCTCTGTGCTCGGGCCCGTACTCTACTCGATCTTTACTGCAGACTTACCCAATTCTGATGACGTGGTAACGGCGACCTATGCAGACGACACTGCATGCCTTGCGAGTGACAAAGATTCAATTCAAGCATCCCAGAAATTACAAGTCCAGTTGAATAAAATTGATCTTTGGCTGAAAAAACTACAAAATTACATCTAGACAGAAGGCTTACCTGGGCCAACCATATTAAGGCCAAGAAAAAGGCAGCTTCTATTGAAATGAAAAGTCTATCCTGGCTCTTAGGAAGACAATCAAAACTATCTATTACCAACAAGACACTTGCCTTGCCGAGCTTGTCTACAAAGCTATAGTTCAACCTATCTGGACTTACGGAATAGAACTCTGGGGATCGGCTAGCCACTCCAATATCGAAATTTTGCAAAGGTTCCAAAATTTAGCCTTATGAACAATCTCAATTGCACCTTGGTTTGTCAGAAACATAGAAATACACAACCTCCTAAACATACCAACAGTAAAAGAAGATATATGCGAAAAAAGCAAAACCTACAAACAGAGACTGAGCAAACACAGCAATGTCTTAGCCAAGAACCTCCTAAACAGACAAGGAGATATAATCCGCCTAAAGAGATGGCAAATCCTAAACTTGGACCAGCGACAGTGAAATTTTAAAGTTGTTTTTTTTTTTAATACTGAACCACATAACGTGAATGTTTAATGGAACTTCACAGAACGATTATGGCTAGACAGCCGATCGCAGATAAAAGGAGAACGCAAAAAAACAAAAAAAAAGTGTGGTGCGAAGGGGGGAGGTGGCGAGCGAAGCGAGCCGGCGACCTCCGTAACGTAACGAAGGTTGAGTGGGTGAAGCGTAACTCAGGGGCGACGACAAGCAAACTTTAGGGTAATGTTTTTTAAGGTGGATGCTCCAGGGTAGCCCGCGAAATTCAAATTTTCTTACGTTTTTTGCAATTTGCAGGCCAGTAGGGTTAATGTTGATTACAATATCCAAGTTCATAAAGGTGTAGAAATGACTTTTTCTGCTTTTTTTTTGTTTCCTACACCTTTATGAACTTGGAGGGTTGTATTGATGATTTTGATGATAATAATTATATAACTACATACGTCTTACAGCCGCGAATAATATTTTAATCAATATACAACCTAGCACGGGCCTGAAAATTGCAAAAAACGTAAGAAAATTTGAATTTCGCGGGCTACCCTGGAGCATCAGCCTTAAGGTGAATGCTCCAACCAGCCCGCGAAATTCAAATTTTCTTACGTTTTTTGATATTTGCAGGCCAGTGCTAGGTTGTAAGTTGATTAGAAGATTATTCGCGGCTGTAAGACGTATGTAGTTACAGAATTATTATCATCAAAATAATCAATACAACCCTCCAAGTTCATGAAGGTGCAGGAATTACTTTGACTTTGACGCGCCATCTACAATCAGCTTTGACCAGCCTCTTCCATATAGTATAACCAAAAAAAAACATGCGGTACCATAAACACCCTGGACCCTGAAACCCGCTGAAACCAGTCCAAAAAAGATATTCGTCTATTGGTTGCTCAGGACATTTGATGTTTGCAACACTAATTTTTGTTTATGATTACAATGAAATTGAAGTTTGAAAAAATTAAACGTTGTTGTTGATGTCTTGTCTTGAAGACTTATAAACTCGTGTTCGTTCGATTCGTAGGATGTTATTTAAATTGATGGGAAACGTACCCAGTTTTGTTTGTTGAACTGTTTACAGTTTTAATATTTAATATTTGTTATTATATTTTTATTTAGTGCTGTAAAGATGGATGATGGTGATAGCTGTCCAGTACTAGAGTCTTGTAAAAAACTAAAATCGGAGTTTAATAATCTTAGTAGAATACCTATAACCTCAGATAATGTAAGTAGTAGTAACGTATTCTTAATTTCAGTTGCTATTGCAGCAGATTTAAAGGTTATTATCAGAAAAAATACACCTTTTGTTTTTCATTCTGTTCACTATTCTTAATGTTTGTTTTGCTTCAGTTTTCACTTGGTCGTGGTTTGAAGAACTCCGTTGTAGTACCATTTATATCTATATCGAGAAATCACTGTCAGTTCAAAAAAGGTAAAAACAATGAATGGACTCTTGAAGATAACAGCTCATTTGGTATCAAAATCAATGGAACAACTCTAGGCAAGGGGCTTGAGAAAAAACTGTGCGATGGAGACATCATATCATTAGAATTGACTGATGAATTCGTGTACAAGTTTCTAAATTCGCCATCAGAAGAACTAGATGAAGTACCAAGAAAGAGAATAAAAATGGCTAATAATGATCAAAATAACAAGATAATTGATGATGTAAAAATGAAGTTTGAAGAGTCACAAACATTTGAAATAAAGCATATTGAAGAAAAGATACAAAATGCCAAACAAATGCAAAACACATCAATGATACTAAAGGAGCAGTTGCAGATTGAAATGAATAGAAAAATTCTTCAACTTGAAAATGAGTTTGCAGCGCAAATAGAAAACTTAAAAGGGGAGAAAAATGAGGTTGAATGTCAGAAAACTTTACTTTTGGAAGAAAGAGATGCACAGCTTGCTACCATCAAATATGAAATGGAAGAGAAAATTAGTGAACTCATGGTAAGTTTCACATGTTGAGTCAATCAGAAAGTCTACCTTTAGATACCAACTCCGCCCCTAAGGCCCCGTTCCCACTATGCCGTAATGATTAATTTATCGTTGGTTTTTAGTTGGCAAAGGTTGTGAACACCTCCATTTAAATACAAAAGCCATGACACTTAAAACTACAAGATTATCTGTTGTCACGACATAGTGGGCCCCGTTGTCTTAGACAACCTACTGACCGACCTAACCTTGTCACTCATTAAAATTTAGTATCAATCTCAATTGGTGATACATAGTAAGGATTTTACTAAAATACTATAATTGTGGTTATAGGTATTAATATTTGTGCTATACAGTTATCCTCTTAGTGCATACAGTGCTTGATATACCTTTTGACCGCCATAGTCACATATATGTGGTATATTGGTATAATTGGGTAAAATTGTGGCTTGGCGTGGAGGGCATGCGTGTGCGTTACTGCTCTAGCGTTCAAAATGTTAGGTACTCATATAACTTATGTGGGGAGACTGATTCTTTGGTTATAATTCAGTAGACAAGCAACATTGAAAACTTAAGATTTTCAATAGAAACTATAAATGAATTTTGCTGTAGTGAACTCTTTTTTGGTTATTAGATTATGAAATTATTTACAGTAGATCTGAATAGCATTAATTCATTATTTTTATTCACATATAAAAGTTCTGACTTTGGTCAAATCAGCCTGAAGGAAGAAAACTGAATTTTATGTGATTGAACCCATGTTAAATAATATTGATTTTAATCTGATATTCATAGGAGCAAATTAAGAAACACAATGAAACTGAGTCAGAACTGCTGAAAGAGAACAACTCGCTTAAAGAGAAACTATTGAAAGAGAGAGAAGAATTTGATTCAGAACTAAATCGAGAAAGTACTTCAAAACAAGAGATGTTGGAGAAATTAGAGGCCAAGATACGTGAACAAGAAGATGTGCGGTTGAAGGAACGACAAGAATTTGTAGACATGCTCCAGCGGGAAACTGAACTGCTAAGATTAGCAAAAGAAAAGGTATTACCAAATTTAAATGTTATGCAAAATCATCAACATCATCTGCCTATCTTTTTCCCAACTATTTTAGGGTCGGCTTCCAGTGTTACCAGATGCAGCTACATATTTTGAACTCAACAAAATATTTTGCATAACATTTAATGTCGTGTATTTCCGCATCTTAACACCTGATTATATAACTTAATATACTTTCTTTTGCTTTAATACTGTTCCAAACTAGGGATTTTTTCATGATTAACCTCCCTTAAATCAATTATCTATAACACAATCATACTTACAGGAACTAAAAGAAATAGAAGAACAAAGAATACTAAGAGAAACAGAGCTCAAACAAGAACTAGATAATATCAAAAAGAATCTTGAAGATAGGGTACACCAAACAGAACAAGAGAAATTAAAAGCTGAACAATTGCTTAATGAACAAATGGAGCATATGAAGAAACTTAGTAAAGAGGAAAAAATCAAAATGGACCAATTGGTAACATGTTTTGTTATAACATAGCTAGAGCAGCGGTGGCCCAGTGGTGGCGGCCCCGACTTACGAACAGTAAGTCATGGGTTCGAACCCAGACAGGCGTATTACTTTGTGTAATTTATTTCATCACCACTGCTCTCATAACGGTGAAGGAAAACATCGTGAGGAAACCGGCATGTCCTAGAACCAAAACTTTCGAAGACATGTGACATCTACCAATCCGCACTGGGCCCGCGTGGTGGATTATAGCCCATACCTACGCAAAATACGCGCTTTGACGTGGACTTGCGGATACCAGCCCGTTATACAATACAATACAATACAATATAACATAGCTATGTACAGTACCAGGCTATCATATGACACACATTGTTTCTTTGCAAAGCGACCATTATACAACAAGTAAAGAAGAAAATGCTTAACACAGCTAATCTTTTTCTCAAAGTCAATACCTATGTTTATCTTGCTTGCAGCCAAGTTTCAATAAGAAAAGTTTTTAATAAAAAACACAATCACACTCATTTACCCAACAGGTCTCTAAGGTAGTGCCGTCAAAAAGAAAAAAAGCTTCTCCACAAACTTAATCAATAAAAAATACCTACTTGGTGGCTTACCTACTTGGTTGTAATGATTGTTTTTTTGTTGAATTCAGATGACAGAAAGAGAAGAAATACAAAAACAATTAAGTGAAGCTCAAAACAATGCTGAAAAATCACTTGAAGAACTGAGGGTAATTAACAATCTTATTATTTTAACTACTAAAAAGAGAAAAGAAAGATTTATTTGATCTCACTCTCGCATTTAATCATTTTACTTTTTTAAACACTAAAACATTTCGATACTGGATGCTGAGAAGTACATACCACATACTTACACATCATTTTGACTAACAGATGCGAGTGACAGAGAGAGAAACTGAGCTGGCTGCATTGGCAGCAGAAAGGATTCAGAAACAGGCGGAGCAGTCTAGTGTGGTCATCAATACTTTACAAGAACAGCTTGAAAAGGTGAGGGTAACCTTTGGAATTAGGGCTTCAGGGTTCCTTTTTCATCCATTTAACATATTCAAAATAGACCAGCTGACTTAAAAAATACAGTTTTGGTAATTAATGGGTTACCTAAATCAACATTCTCCTGCCCTCATCCAAGTTTATTTGGCTATGGCGCAGCATGTCTTCTTCCATACTTCTCTATTACTTGTCATATCATCAGACACCTTATAGGATTACCTATCTAAATACTTCTAAAAAAATCCTTGCAGGTTAAAAGCCAACTACAAACAGTTGAAACAGAGAGGAACACTATTTTAGAGAACATTTGTGCACCGGAAAATTCTGGCGAAGGGTCTTCAAAGGAGACGGTGCTGAATGAAATGGGTGAACTAATGGAAAGTGAACTACAGTGCAGCATATGCAATGAACTATTTGTGGAACCCACCACACTGAACTGCTCACACACCTTCTGCAAATACTGTATATCTGTTTGGAAGAAAAAAAAAAAGGATTGTCCTATATGCAGGTGATATATTGGTGCCTTGTTTGTCGATTATACAGGCTAAGATTAAAATTAATATTACACTGTCACTTAAAGAGTATCTTCAAAGCAATTAAGTCACAGTGTATGTTTAGTTATAAACCGTGAAAGTTTAAAACAATGTTTTAGATCTTATTTTAAACTTTTAACTTGATACAATTTTATATCATTTTCAGAGCTTCAATCACATCCGAATGTAAAAGTTTGGTACTAAACTCCTTCATAGAGAAAATGGTGCAAAGCCTTAGTGAGGAGATGAAACGAAAAAGAAAAGAAATCTTGGAAGGAAGAAAAGGTTTGTAATGTTATATTTTTTATTGATAAGGGCCCTGATAAATATACGCTTATGCTTTAATTTTCTGGGTGTTAATAAATTGGTTGTATTCAAATTATTTAGAACCGCGCTACTGAGGTCCTACTCTCTAACGTTTCGTCCGTATATTCGGATCTATCCGTCTCTCTCACTCGCACTCATCTACAGACATACGCGAGATAGACGGATAGATCCGATTATACGGACGAAACGTTAGAGAGTAGGGCCTCTGAAACTTCATGTATATCTTCATTACTAAAAATCATGATATATCATAGAAGGTGGAAGAGACGTCGTCGAACAAACGAATACCAAATATTAAATAATGATATCTGATTATTCACTAATTTGCACATAAAAATCGACAAATATTCAAATAAAAACATACCATACTACACCCTGAATTTGACACAAGCAATATTTATCTCTTGAATGGATTGAATTGGAAAATAGAAAAATAGTTGTCTTTTTTTTACTCTTTTCTAGACATTTTTCAAATTCTTTATTATGCATGACAATAACAATGCAGCTTCATAATCAATTATTTTAACACAATAGTAAAGGTTTATGAATTGATTGGTAGCCTTACAAAATAAAGTAATTTTATTAACATTTATCTCCAAAGTTATTTTCGTTCTTGTCTTACACAGATCATCAGGCCAACACCAAACGAAGGAGACGTCAGTAAATCCTTTGTAACTTTTAACGTCTGACTAAAAGTAGCTCTCAGTGTGACCTTAAAAGAATGTATAATTATGCTAGAGACGAAACAAAAGGCTAATATCCTTGCTAAGACGGAAATTAGCCAAGAATGATCTAATAATAATGTTTTTCGTTAAGGAGTAGCGTCAAAAGATCTTTGCAAATGAGTATAGGAGTCGAATGTCCTCCGTCACACATAACCCGCTTGGCAGCGCCAAGTCAGCGGTTTGGAAATATCCAGTATCTCGACTTAGCTTAGTATAAGATCGAGCGTGAACGGTGATTTTGACTAATCGAAGCAAAGTTTACGCTCTTCTGAACTTCAGCCTTACTGCCAAAAAAGTACATTAAGCATAAGCGGTAATGAGAGTCAAACCCTAAGGGTCAATTCACACCGAAAGAGCGGCGAAGGGCAGCGCAGTTTCAGTTTCATATGAATTTTAACTTTATTATCATTACCATAATACTTACTATCGCATGAGAAACTCGTTTATCGGTGCGGCGGAGCGGCGCCGCGGGCACCCGCGCGACTCGTTCGAGTTTCTCATGCGATCATGCGATAATAAGTATTATGGTAATGATAATAAAGTAAAAATTCATATGAAACTGAAACTGCGCTGCCCTTCGCCGCTCTTTCGGTGTGAATTGACCCTAAACCTTCGTAGCAGTATTAGTGATGTAATGAATGAGCTGATTTCTAATTTAATTTAATAGTCGAGTGCAATTAGACAATGAGGTGAAACGAAGTTTATAGTGGTCGGATTTTCATGGGACTGTTTTTATTGAGTTCCTAGAAGAGGGGAGAAGAAAGTTAAAAAAAAATTACGCCGCTCGCGACTTTTTTTATTTTTATTTCCTTTGAAATATTTTTTTTCGTTCTTGAATAACTTCAAAGTCAACGAATTCATATTGTAGCGTAATAGTGTGACCTACTTGCATCCATTAAACGCTAATTTAGTATGTTTCTTTGTTCATTGTTGTCGTTGTAATGCATTATTCAAGTATTTTTCGAAATTTTCCTGTTTTCTGCAATTATTTCCATAATATTGAATTTGAAGACTACGACTAAGAATCTGTGAAAATGTATCAGTTACCAATTTCAAAAGAAATCTTGGTCTTAAAATTAATTAATTTTAAAAATATGTGCAGAAAATACGAAATATTCAAAAAATACTTTAAATATTGCAAACAGACCAAATTAGCATTTAACGGATGCACGCAGGTCACACTACTACAACTACACTACAACAGCCCATAACGTCCACTGCTGGACATAAGCCTCTCCCATGATGGGAGGAATTTGCCATAATCTCCACGCTTGGCAGGCGGATTGGAGATCGCAGTGATGAAAGACTAACAGAAAACGCTGCTGCCCATTCTCTGGTCTACGGAGGCGCAAGGTGTTCTGCCTCAGACATTAGTCGCCTTATACGACACCCGTGAGTGTAATGGGTCACACTATTACGCTACAATATGAATTCGTCCAATTTGAACTTATTCTTATACGAAAAAAAAATAATCCAATGAAAATGAAAAAAATAATAAAAAAAAGTCGCTAGCGGCGAAATTTTTTTTTTAACTTTCTTCTGCACTCCTCTAGGAACTTAATAAAAAAAGTCCCATGAAAATCCGACCACTATAAACTTCGTTTCACCTCTTGAGTATTTTTGTCTAATTGCACTTGGCTATAATAAAACAAATATTGTTAACTACAAAATTGAAACAAAGCTAGGTAACATTTTTAAACGTTTTTTGTAGTAATGATTGAAGTTAAACTATTAAAATAAATAATATACAAGTTAGGTGTGAATGAAACTAGAAGTACGATGCGGTATTATACTTCTAACATATTTGGCTCGAAACATTATGTGTAGTTATGTCTTTTTCTTTGATTTCAAATAATTTGTAGAATATTTAACTGAATAATATATAGTTAATTATATTATACAAAGATGAAGTAATGTTAAGTTAAAACAATATACTTTAGTTTTAATGAATTTTGCTTAAATTACGTCTAAGATAAACATTGTTGAAGAAAAATAAATTAGTGTTACAGACCTTCATGAAAAATTTGTTTAATTTCAATCCTACTTCCTAAAATTTCAATCCTATTTCTGTATCCAAAACAATAACTTTTGTCAAGTGCAAGTTAATTTCTTGTATTCAAGCATGTTCTAATGATATTAGAAGACATAATGAAACAAACACACAAATTAATACAAACAAACAAGACAAATTAATATTACACTGATCTAATCGCCCACGCCCTTAGAGCCGTCACTTTTAGCCTATATTCAGGCTTAGAAATTATTTAACTCGTTTAACAATGATAAGAGTAGGGGAAAACCAAAGAAGTATGGATGGCCTGAATAATATGATATGACTAGTAATAGTGACTCATTAAAGAGATAAAAAAGAAGAACACAAGCTACGCTAACCCTAAAAAAATTGGGATAAAGGAAAATGATGATTTTACATTGATGTAACTGAAACTAATCAACTCAAACCTTGTTCTATTGTGCATTCCTAGGTAGGGTTTTTCACTCTCATTTTTATTTATTTTATAATGGGGCTCAGACTAAGAAAGGACTAGTTATAAGATATGAATAGCTTTATGAAGCTGTATTGGTTGCAGAACTCGAGTCGGAACAAGGCCGGCTGTCCACCGCGAACACCAACCGGTATGCTTATTTAAACTCTTCAATATTACTTTTGGGTACCCTTTATTTTCCAATTGCACTAACTATATGATCGGAAAGTGAGAACAACTAACCTGTAACAACAATCTAGAATACTCGTAAATAAAGGTGTTATTATCGGTAAGAAAATAATCATGCTCTAACTCTTTATTTTCGTTTTGCCTGGGTAATGCACCTTAATACGACGACAACCCAACGACTTCTAGTTTCTTTTATAACAATGTATCCACTCGAGAAAAAAGATGTAAAATCCAGAATGGATCGCGCACGATCACTTGAAGTAGTAAATATAAAGGTTTGCATAGTATTACGTTTGAGAGCATGCTTGATCAATTATATACATGCGTGAATATTGAATAACAGGGAATAACTAAGGGCCGGCTTTTCAACCGCCTGATAACTTTTATCTAAGTAATAAAGCGGTGGTGGTGGTAAATGTAAGACGGTTAGTCGACGACTTTCGTATTAAAAATAATTTCCGACCGCGATATTTATTCTTCAGATAAGTTATCCGACTATAGGCTGGTCGACTGAAAAAATCTAATTATTCCGTCAGTTAGATTATCAAAAAATATTTATTTGACCCGTATTTTTTTTTTGTTACGTAAACCAAAATTCATGAAAATACGATGCTTTTAAAAATCTCATTACGTGTCCATTATTTTATTTACTAAAACAAAAAATACGTGTCCATTATTTTCCAAAACTATAACTGACGGACTAAACAGATTTGCAATTTTTTGATACTGCCTTGATGCCTATTGTAAAATGATCCCTAAGAAGAATGTTTGCATTGTTTACAGAGGAGATGACGTCTCTTTTGGCTCCACGCCCGACGACTACGAGTACCTCGACGAGGAGGAGGAGGAGGAGACCGAGTAAGTGACTACTCTGTTACTATTACGTTTACAACCTGTTCCCTGAGGAGTAAGTGACTAGTCTGTTACTATTACGTTTACAACCTTTTCCCTGAGGAGTAAGTGACTACTATGTTACTAATACGTTTACATCCTGTTCCCTGAGGAGTAAGTGACTACTCTGTTACCATTACGTTTACGACCTCTGTTCCCTGAGGAGTAAGTGACTACTCTGTTACTAATACGTTTACAACCTGTTCCCTGAGGAGTAAGTGACTACTCTGTTACCATTACGTTTACAACCTCTGTTCCCTGAGGAGTAAGTGACTACTCTGTTACTATTACGTTTACAACCTGTTCCCTGAGGAGTAAGTGACTACTATGTTACTAATACGTTTACAACCTGTTCCCTGAGGAGTATGTGACTACTCTGTTACCATTACGTTTACGACCTCTGTTCCCTGAGGAGTAAGTGACTACTATGTTACTAATACGTTTACAACCTGTTCCCTGAGGAGTATGTGACTACTCTGTTACCATTACGTTTACGACCTCTGTTCCCTGAGGAGTAAGTGACTACTCTGTTACTAATACGTTTACAACCTGTTCCCTGAGGAGTAAGTGACTACTCTGTTACCATTACGGTTACAACCTCTGTTCCCTGAGGAATAAGTGACTACTCTGTTACCATTACGTTTACGACCTCTGTTCCCTGATGAGTAAGTGACTACTCTGTTACTAATACGTTTACAACCTGTTCCCTGAGGAGTAAGTGACTACTCTGTTACCATTACGTTTACAACCTCTGTTCCCTGAGGAGTAAGTGACTACTCTGTTACTATTACGTTTACAACCTGTTCCCTGAGGAGTAAGTGACTACTATGTTACTAATACGTTTACAACCTGTTCCCTGAGGAGTATGTGACTACTTTGTTACCATTATGTTTACGACCTCTGTTCCCTGAGGAGTAAGTGACTACTCTGTTACTAATACGTTTACAACCTGTTCCCTGAGGAGTAAGTGACTACTCTGTTACCATTACGTTTACAACCTCTGTTCCCTGAGGAATAAGTGACTACTCTGTTACCATTACGTTTACGACCTCTGTTCCCTGAGGAGTAAGTGACTACTCTGTTAATAATACGTTTACGACCTGTTCCCTGAGGAGTAAGTGACTACTCTGTTACCATTACGTTTACAACCTCTGTTCCCTGAGGAGTAAGTGACTACTCTGTTACCATTACGTTTACAACCTGTGTTCCCTGAGAAGGAACGCTGACTCTCCTCCGTAATAGCGGAGCGGCCAACCTACAAGGGAAGCTTTATAAGTTCTGAACCTAGAAGAGCTTTTAGAAATAAAAGGACACCCATGATATGGTATACTCATAGGTGGTGAATCATTAATCCTCCATTTTCCATTATTATTTATTATTATTGTTGTATATGGGTAATTTGCCTGAAATAAAACACTTTATTTTTATTAACCAAGTTCAAATCTAAACTGGGCTGCAACTAAGTATTTCCTGCTGGAAAACATAATAAACCAAGGACCTCATTCTGCGATCACAACATTCACAACACCAACGGGGCATTTGAGTCTCTTGACTTGTGTTTCTAGCACTAAAGACTACTGAATAGCTACAGCTAATTTGGCTTTGTGTGGTTCACTAGATACAGAATGAATACGACACTTGGCCGACTTTATGATTAGTTCTTACTGAACTTTGTGAGTTAAGTAATCCCTGAACGTTGCTTACAGCGACGAGAGATACGATGAGAGATACGACGAACGATACCTCTGGATCGACCGCGAGGGTGATAGTGGATCTAACAGTGATGCCTACGAGGACTGGGGTACGTATGAAACTGAACTTAGTTGTCTACTTTTATAGTTCTATTAACGATTTTGTATGTATCATATTAACAAGCTAGATTACCTAAATATCGATAAGATAATACAAACTTCTGTGATATTCAGTGCTCATACAGCATTTCAGAACGTTACTGCATGCAACTTCGTGAACTGTTGACAACTACAACAACAAAAAAGGTACCTTCTTCCAAGAAGGTTCTAGTCTTAATTGTAACGAAAACTTTTCCAGATGATTGAGTAGAACGTTTGATGTTTAGCAGCCGGAAGTGATAGTGGTGTTAGAGGAGGGGAGCTAGTGGAGGGCCGGCCCGACGCCTACTACGGCGGGTACGGGCGCTGCTTCCGCTGCGGCGCGCGCGGCCACTGGGCGCCCGGCTGTCCCTACGCGTAGCGGTGTGGCGATCTGTCGATACCTCCAGCACGAACATCTAGCAAAATACTTAATCACCGTTATCGTATCGCCATCCACTCATTTTGCAAAAGAATCGTAACAGCGCCATGCACTCAATGTCGACAAATGGTAGAACTATTTGACATTTTACCTACTTTTAGCTTGACTCGCGCTATACCGTCTCGCGTCTGAGACGAGTGTCGGCCGTATGGTATCGTATTATCCGTTGCTCGGCCGTCACTCGGTTGCCGCTCGGTATAGCGTGAGTGTGTCCATACTAAATATATGTAATATTTAGTTGACCGTGCTGCGGCCGACACTCGGCTCGGACCCGACACGGTCTAGCGTGGGTCATCCTTTTAGTTAGTTTTGTTACTAAGGTTACATAGTCTCATTATGTCCGTGCTGCAAAGTTGTACCATGGTCCATGAAGCGAGATTTTATAATGCAAACATCTAATTTAGTGCGGAAAATCTCAAATTTACTGTGGGTATTCGAATAGCACACTGAGAACAAGAAAGAGACATATTGTTAGTATTTATTTTCTTAATGAATACTAATAACGTCGGTTTCATTTCTGGATGCCGCCATTTGGTCGATCGCATGTCTGTCTGGCGTGTGTGAACATTTCGTGCCGTTGTTAGAAGCACAAATAAGGTGCTGTGCTGTCTCTCTCTTGTTCTGAATTAATGTACCGACAGTACAGTATACCCAGGTAATACTGTAGGTTATTTTAAATATTAGTTTAGTAAGTGTTGCATAATTATGCACACATGTCCACATTCTGTTTCTCCATTTGTTTATTATTAGTAAGATGTTGATTATAGCTACTTTACAACCTTGGTACAAAGTGTATCCGAGATTTATCTGTGATAAAACGTTTGTAATATTTATGATGGCATAGGCATTTAAAACCGCACTATTCTTATTCATTCGTTATATAAATTGCCGAATAAATATGGACACCTCAGCCTACACGCCTAATTTGGTACATCCATCACCAGCAAAAAGGGGTCAATATTTATCCAATTACAATGTTTTGATCTGAATGCAAGCAAACTTTCATAAAATTCACAAAATACTGATTTGAGTTTCGGATTGTGTATAACATAAACTACTGCCAGTATTTCGTACAGAATAGTTACCTATATTTAAACATATTGTCATGTGCCATTTTTCTGCCTTAAAACGACGCATTGGCCCAAGTTTCTGAACTAAAGTTAAACTTGCAATATCTAAATGTCGGCAAAACTTCAGATTGCTAAAAAAAAAACGCAAAATTTCAGATAAATGAGTTATATTTCCGAAGATAAACAGAAAAAGTCTTGATATGAACGTCACAAGTCACAACAGGTCACTCAATGCCATTGGTACCAGACTCGATTTATCTACTTAGATATTATATAAGAAATGTATTGAATTAATTAAAATCGAATCGTAACAATGTACCAATTGACTGATTCGCGCATTGTGTTAACAAGGTACTTAATAAAACGGTGTGCGTTTGTTTTGAATAGATGTATATTGTAAACTCTAAGCTCATTTGTCCAGATTCATTGAGTAGAATTCTAAATACGTATTAGTGGTTATTTGCGTTGATCCGCGGGTGCGGGCTGCAGTCTCAATACATCAGCAATTAACGGAACACGGCCGTAACTAACGTTAATATTTAGCGAGTCAAAATCTAAGTGTCAAAGCCCTAGTGGTTGTTTTTCTTTATTTTTAAAACAAGGCTTTGCCCACGGCTTCGCCCAATTAGCCCATGAGAACGTCGTAAATACAATCTGACACTGGGATAATGGAGCATCCTATTAGTAAAATAATTTTTGGAATCGGATCAGTGGTTCCGAAGAATACCCTTTCATCCAAACTTTCAAACTTTACCTCTAAAATATTAATATAGATGCACAAAACTCTGAGGTCACCTGCATTTTCTCAGTTCTGTACAAGTGAAACGGCTTATAAATACGTTGTAGTATAAATGAGCCGCTCCCTTTTGATAGCTGGCAAAAAGTAGAGTGAATTTCATGAATTTAAAAACATAAAAATCACAAATTATTCTTCATAAGACTGCAACTAACAAAAGCCTTCAAATAAGGGATGTTAATTAATATAAACCTTAGAAAGTACCAACGCCGCCTCAATTAAAAAAAAATAGTTTGTTCTATCATTAGAAAAACAATGTGTCATTTAAATAACGCAAAATGAGATAAAATAATACAACTACTAATAATTCTCTTGGCAATTTTTCCATAGAAACGTAACAAAATCTGGCGCATGTGCCAACGTACTGTTTTTTGGAATTTATTAGGAATCTCTCAGACATTCCTAACCCAACCTAAAAATCTATTAAGAAAGAATGAACTTAATAAAAATAACATTCACCCAAAACTACAATGTTATTTGATCATCTGTTTGTGAGCTCTCAAACAGACTGACTTGATTTTTAATCAAAATTGAGCAAATTGTTTTACGTTATTTCAGTGATATCTAGTGTACAAATTGTATGAAGGGAAATCATAAATTAGAACACTTAGTAAAAATAATTTTAAATCATTTCTGTTTATGTATGCTATTATTTTCAATTTATAATTATCTGAAAGCAACAAAAATTTGTTAAATGAATAATGTCTAACAATTAATTCCTTTTTAAAATGAATGTAAATTTATTATTATCGTTATGTAAAATGATTGAAATGTTTTAATTAAATCATTGCATTTTTGTAAAAACATTGCTATTTTATTCCGTTTTACGGACTTATTTTATTACACACCACATTACATGCACTTAGGAACATAACTTTCTTATACAAACCATAAAAAAGAAAGATCATAAAAAGAACTTAAGAACCTAGACAACCTTCACGTAGTCCCGTATTACAGAACCTCACTTAAGACTCGAGCATTACTTACACAACAACCAATCAAATGGCTTGAATCTAGTTCCATATAATGCTTGAGTATGTGACCTTATGTAACACGCGCCGTAGACTGCTGGTCGAGGCGAGATCACGGCGCTGCTCTGCAGAACCTGGCCCGTCCTTCGGAATGTTATTGAGATGATGATCCATACCCCGGTGACACGATCGCGGTGACTTGTTTGATATTAGTATTTTGCTTGATGTCCGTGCTGTGCAAAAGGTACCGAGGTGCTATCAGAAATTTCCATAAACGAACTATATTTGTGTCCCATTTATCAACAGTACAGCGGTCCATTGCTGGACTCCCTCCTTGCGTCTTATTCCTCTATGTTGAGGGTTGTAACCTCCTTTCTGCATCACCTTCTCTCGGATGATCTTTCTCCATCTGTTTCTATCTCTGGCTGTGTATAGGGCGCTGTGAACTGTGGAGTCAAGGGCGGTGCGGATCTGGTTAGACATCGGATTGGGCTGCGTCCACGAGGTATTTTCCCATCCACCTTGCCGGTCACGATTAGCTTCTCCAGGTTGCCATCGTCTTTCCTTGCAATGTGACCGAAGTATTCTATGGACACGTTAATCCGAAATTGCTGGACGGTCGTTCCAATTGTTTGTCTCTGACCCTCGACTTCTTCTATCTATCCATTTCAATGAACTAGCCCGAGGGCGTCTACACTGCGTTTATTGATTCACTGTTCTCGATTCTAAAATATTTAGGTACACCCATATTTACATTTGTTGGACAACTTCCAGAGGACCATGTACTGCTGACGAAATCCCCTTCCGGAGTAACAACTCGGTGTGTCTTTTTTGTCTAAGTTCACTTGGATGTATCGCTAATCAGCTCGGCATCGTTGTAGATTACATCTGAGCTCTCTACGCTTACTCGTCTCGAGTGCTTAGTCGACATAGTTTTAGATTCCGAGAGTAACTTTGGTTTTTTGCCGCTATTTCACATACCAATCAGCTTCTGACTGATATGGGTGTGGTCGATAAAATATTTTAAATATTGCTGTTAGACTGGAACGTTTCAAATCTTACTATAAGTAGTCAGCATGATTAGCCAAAGTCTGGTCATCATCAAACGGTAGACAACTTGAAAGACGCATATTTGTTATCGTTTCCGGTTTGACGCTGTAATGGCGACAATCCGTGTGTGTTGGTGGTGGTATTCCGTGATACGTGATCAGCGTCACCGTTGATCGTGGATACATCTAGAGATGTATGTACATTAGGTATTTATTCTCCATCTTTGTCAATAATGTCAATATCGACCAAATCTAAGTCAAGATCAACGATTTGCCAAGTTCAGTCTCTCTAAGGCTGTTATAAGGACAGACACAGTTGTTTTTTAATTGAATTGGGTTCTTCTTGTGCTCGGCGCCGTGATCAGGAATTTATAAGCCTATTGTAATAATAGTTTTATCTTTATGTAATAGAAATATCCCATCTCCACTTAAGGCGCCTCCCCGAGCAAATGACCTTGAACGAGCAGTTTTTTGGAGCCTACTCCTCTTTATCCAAAAGAAATACCAACTAATAAAAAATACATTAAATTACTACATATTGTTAACTCCAAAATTGTCGTTTCATTTTTTTTTTAAGTAGCTTAATGTTTAATAAATCCCCTTACAACGAAACCACAGAAATGAGAAATAATGATTTATAAAATGCTACTCCTCGTAAATTAACCATTATCTTGATTTGCTACTTATACTAATGGATAGACAATTTAACAATGAACGTAATTGTCGTTTTATATTTTCCAAAAGACCTAAATTTGATTTTATAAAGAATAAAAACCACTCATTTCGCACTATTCGGCCTGCAGTGACTGACGTAACAATCACTTTGTAGTGCAAGCTGATTAGAACTTTATTCTTACAGTATTTCAAACGAATTTTGAACCACCACAAATAGAGTTGCTAATTTTGCTCGGGGAACCGCCTTAAAATAATATATACTTACATAACTATATCGGTATAACACTTAAGGCTAAGGTAATACATAGTAGGTCTCTAGTATACACAATTTACTATAATAGAAGAATATTGGTTTACAAAATAATAATAATGCTTGAAAATATACCCAATACCTTAATAATCCAATACTAAGTTCTTTTGGAATGCTCCGGTTACGATGCCGTGGGGTGACATTATTGGGATGACTGTATTAATTGCAGAACTCGATACAACAAGCCCGGACGTCCAACGCGATCAACAGCCGGTGAGTGGGTATGCTTTTTTTATTTATTTATTTTTTCACTTTCCGAATTGTGCCAATCAGTATAACGCTTGCGATGCAGACTTGATGGCCCGGGGCCGATGGCAAAACGACGGTTATGAGGCCCGCTTCTCTCAACATGAATATGTTACGCCTAAAGCCGAATTACGATTACCCCTAGGTCTAGCCGGCTATACCTGGACTGGTAACAATTGGTTAAACATAAGTGTATCCTTTTTATTGCTAGGGCGCACTGACAAAATGAGTTAGATCAGAACGTTAAACAAACGCGCGCGAGCCGATCAGGCGAGCGGGCGGTGAGCGCTAAATCCAAGCTGGTTGCTTTAAATCACTAGTAAAAAGAAGGAAGGGGAGTTATAGCCGAATGTACCGGTTACATCTAGGTGTAGCCACCGTAACAAATGAACAGCTCCGATAACATGGAACTACCAATGTGACTTAAGGGTTCCGTGTCCGAAGGTTGCAACGGGACCCTTGCAAAGCATTCCGCCTGTATCGACTATCTCAGAGTAAATAGGTAGGTACTTCTTACTGTTTGCCTCCTAGGCCAATAAATGAAAATAAAGTATATTTTTATTATAATTTTATTTCAATTGGAGATTAAAGATCTAATCAAAGCAAATGATACAGCTGTAAAGGTGGCTATATACTGGTCTAACACAATTTGAGTTTATCGACACGTAAAGAAGAAGATTTTAATTAGAATAAACTTTAAAATAAAATAACTGGCTCTAATATTGTTAACTACATTTCCAGACGAATTGACAGTCCTGATGCCCCTAATGATCCTGCAAATGAGGACGATAGTGACTCCCACGATGAGAACGAGGCGGAACAAGAGTCTGAGTAAGTTTGCGCTGCAAAAATCCACACCTATTCAAACATAAACTCATGCTTTTGTCTCCCAATGGAATGTAGAAACTGCGAAAGCTTCAAAGCTTAAGAATTTAAAAGTGAAAGAAGCAAAAAGTATGCTACGATTACGATCGATCTTACACTCCTTTCGCTCGATTTCAAGTACTCGGTAATACCAACAACATGACATTTTGTACGTTTAGTATATTTCAGAATTGAAATTAATCCTACTTGGTAAGTAAATATACCATATTCTTATTTGCAATGCGTCAGTCTGTATCTAGTCCTTTAATAAATATATCGCTTTACATTACACACAGCGCCATCTAGTGCCACACTACGCAGCAAGGCTTGTGTCGTGGACACCAGATAGTTGATATACTACATAGATACTTTTTGTTTGTAAATACCAATAATAATAATATAATATTATACATATAAACATCCATGACTCGGAAACAAATGTCCATGCTCATCACACAAACATTTGCTTCTACCGGGATTCGAACCCGGGACCCTAAGAACGTAAGGCAGCCTCAGTACCGCTGCGCCATTCGGGTCGTCATCAATTTAATGTAGGTACTTATTCAAAATGTTACTTCCATTTGTAAAATAAAATGTAATTGCTTATAAAATTGACACACCAAATGATTTGATTGTTCCCAGACAAAGTCACAGCTCTGGTGACTCTGAACATGGCAACGAGAGTCCCTCTCTCGAGGAGGACGAACAGGAACCGGAGTCCGAGTAAGTTTAAGCGTTGAGCGTTGAGATCCTCGACTAACAATAAAGCATTAAAATGTGAGCGCGAGTCAAGTCGGAATGGAGTTGGCGTGGAGTCTGCATAATGTGCGAACCTTTAGACAAAGGGTATAAACGGACCCTTCACGAGACCAATCAATCTGTACGATTTACTTTTTTGGTGTCATAAATCACCGCTAGCATACAGGGTGCAAACAACCTCATCACGAAGCCGTCAACCAAGCATTCTGTACCTACATCAAACCAAGTAACTTTACGCAAACATTATTGCTGGGAAACGACTTTTTTTTTTGGGGTGAAAAATCATGTTATGTGGTAGAACTCAATGTAACGCACTCAAAACATTGTGCTGATGGATGGATTGAATAGTACAGGGGTTGTGGAGGTGTTTAAAGTAAAAACCTTACAATAAAAACTGGTATTAAAAAAAAACTTGTCAAAAAGTTGGAACTTTGACCCCCAATAACTCCGTAACTAGAGGGTTCCCAGGTATGGTGTAGAACAAAAAAAATATCGCAATGACGAGGAGAACAAGTGCCTTTCGGCTTCGTTAAGAGGTTTTTTACACCCTTTATATAGCCGTAAAAGTAACGCACTCAAAACATTGTGCTAAAGGATGCATTAAATAGTACAGGGTAGTGTAGTAAATGGTACACGTTTTGTATGCACCACATACAAAACGTGTGAAAATGTTGAAACGACCTTCAATATCTCCATAACTAGAAGGTTCCTAGGCGGTCTAGAACAAAAAAAAATCGCAATGACGGGAAGAAGTTGTGGTGTCTCTCGACATCGCTAAGGGTGTTTTTGCACCCTTTAGTACTTTACGAAAACATTGATCACTTTGGACGCTCTATACGTCACATTTCTGACTTCGCCATTACCCCATATAATAATAAGAATGTGTCTAAAGGTTTTCCTAAGTCAACCGTGCATTTAATTTATTAACATCATGTCTCTTTGTCACAAAAGGATCGCCTCGTCCTTATTCTTGCATTCAGCACTCACACTGCCGTATCGATAGGGATTATAATTTAAAGCCCAAGTAGTGGCAAGATATTGAATTTTTATGTTCCCAATTATTGTATTATTTCAGTCGAAGTCACAGCCCAGATGAGTCCGAAAATGACAATGAGAGCCCCTCACAAAACGAGAATGAGGAGGAACAGGAATCCGAGTGAGTTCACTAAACAAACTATTATTAACGAAGGAAGGCAGAAACAATACTCCTTCCGTTCACACGTACAGTCACAAGACAGACGCAACTTTTAGCACGCAAGTCCGACTCGCACTTGGCAGCGGCGTTAGGGTGGTACAAGCTGAGAAGCCCGGCTTGCCATAACAAACTCAAGATAAAAAAAATTAAAGTGTTACAAAAATAAACATTTATGTCAAACAATATCTAATCTAATAATATTAAATTCCGCGCGCCACGCGCCAAGCGCAACGTAATGCAATGCGAGGTTGCCAGGTTTACGCCCTAGTTGAACTGTAGGCATCGTCCTTCACAGAATTTATTTTAAATTCGCGCGCAACACGAATCGCGGCGTTGCCAAAATGTTCTCTTCGAGCTCGCTCTAACACTATACAAAAGAAGAGTTCAAGTTTAGTCCGCTATCAGTGACGTAGTTCTAGCGTTTTCTCTTTCACACTCGCTGGCTTGCATTCGGCTTCTCGGACGTCTCAGTTTTTGCTAGGAAATCGTGTCCGTTACCCAGGCCAGATGTTGTCGAAAATGGTCATTTGAATCTTATAGATAATTAGTTTTACGGCTTCTATAATTGTTGCGCACATTTTTAAATTTGTTGCGCTTATAGTTTTTTAATTATTTCACAAAAACATTTCCTGCTGGGGTAACGTTACCCCAGCCAGACCTTTTTCTTTCTATTGGGAATATTTAAATAAATACTAGCTATAAAATTAGTTGTCTAGTTGAAGTAAATGTTGTGCCTTATTTTGTATTTGTTCTTTCATCGGTTGCGAAGTTATTCGAGATTTTGCTGGGGTAACGTTTTTGGTTTTGCTAGATCTTTGAAATGGTTAAGCGGATTCTTACCATATTTTGTACATGACTTCTTAGGAATTAGTTTAAATTTGTTCTAAAAAAAAACAAACTAATGCATAGCTTAAAGGTTATTTCATTAAATAGAAAAACACTTCAATTGGTTCCAGCACTCTCAATAAGAAGTCTAAAGACTTACTTTGAACGTTATTTTAAAGCTTGTAACTGCCTTCAAATGTATGTGAAGTTTCATTAGTATCCTGTAAGTATTTAACAAGTTATGATGATATTCAGTTCTTCACGAGCACGGTCTTGATGCGCGCGGTGTTATTTGGCCACTGGATTGGATATATGAACTGAATGTTATGTCAATTATTAGTTTTTTAGTTCAGTTGTATATCAGTAAAATTTCAGCGTAGTACATTGGATAATTAATGATGGTTCCAACCAATTGAAGTGTTTTTCCATTTAATGAAATAACCTATACGCTATGTATTATTTAGTTTTTTTTATTGCAGAACAAATTTAAATTAATTCCTAAGAAGTCTTGTACAAAATATGATAAGAATCCGCTTAACCATTTCAAAGATCTAGCAAAACCAAAAACGTTACCCCAGCAAAATCTCGAATAACTTCGCAAACGAAGAAAGAACAAATACAAAATAAGGCACAACATTTACTTCCTCTAGACAACTAATTTTATAGCTAGTATTTATTTAAATATTCCCATTAGAACGAAAAAGGTCTGGCTGGGGTAACGTTACCCCAGCAGGAAATGTTTTTGTGAAATAATTAAAAAACTATAAGCGCAACAAATTTAAAAATGTGCGCAACAATAACAGAAGCCGCAAAACTAATTATCTATAAGATTCAAATGACCATTTTCGACAACATCTGGCCTGGGTAACGGACACTAGGAAATGGTATGTGTTTTTGATAACAGGTTCTAGTTGGAAATTTGTATCGAAATTAATGCTGGGCTTTTTTGTAAATGTGTGCGTGAAAGTCAGTGTAAGTTTTTTTGAGAGAATGTGTGTTGGCGTCAACCAATGCGCAAGAAGCGGCGCGGTACGTAATTTGTGTGATTTTTGTTAGAGAAACGAACGATTTCAAATTAGTCCATAAATTTACTTTGAGAAGTGAGCGATTACTGGTGCACTGTTTTGTGATTTTATTTTTTCATTTTCTTGTGATTTTAAGATTTGTGATTAGTTTTTTGCTGTAATTAACGTTGTTTATAAGTGATTATAGTTTTTTAACACTACAATGAATTCGGAAACGCATGCGATTGTCCCTTGTGAAGGATTAAAGTGTGTGAAATCGGTACTGGGCAAGGTAAATACTTTGAGTTTTACAGAAAAATATAATCTCGTTACTTCACATAAACCTACCCCTGATTTGAATATTTCTCAGAAAACTAAAAACCGTAATAGGTACCTTTTTCTTCTTTAAAACGTATTCACACATATTTAGGAAACACGCTAGGACAAGACCGGCTTTCCGAATTATCAACAATTGCTTTAGAAAAACAGCTGTTGGTAGAATTAAAGCGTTCACCAACATTTTATGCTGATGTAATAAAATCATTTTTACAGAAAGATAGAGTTTTTGAGTTAGAATACAGAAAGTAATTAAAGTAATTTTATAATCCATTGTGTTACAATAACAACATGCACCAAAATCATTTACCTACTCAAACAAATTGACAACAAACGGCTTTTGTCAAAGCCACTAGAGGTATGTCATTGATTGCTGATATGTATCTGTAAATCTATCTAGTAATACCATGCCCACTGTGTGCTTTGTTGTCTGTCATCTGTCCGTGGTAAAGAAGCGAAGAATGAAAAGTTGTAGCTGTTACATTGTGAGTAATTTAATTACAAACATTTTCGATACTGTGTAATTAGAAATTATTTTTTTATTTGTGCGCCATCTGTAGCAACGCGAGGGAAATAATTACGAATTGAAGAGATACGAGAGAGCGATCGAGTTCAGTTGTTACATGAAGACAATAGATGGCTCTTATAATAATATGGTTTACTTGATGCAGACAACTTGATAATGAATTCGTTGTAATTTTGTGACGGGATGTAAAATATGAGAAATAATAATTGTATTTTAATATTTAGGCATATTTACTAGGAAAATAAATTCGGCGTTATAAAAAACCAATGTCAGAACTCAGAACATCATCGTGATTAACCCCAAATATCGTCAGTTGTATATTTGGGCTTTGCAACGTTTTCGTTGCGGCCACGCTACTGGCACTTGGCTGATTTTAGCTCAGTTCGTATTCTGGATTCGATCGTTTTAATAACCAAATGGTTTTATTGTTTCAGTCCAAGTGTTGTCAGCCCTGATGAGTCCGATCATGACAACAGCGTCTCACACGAGGACAATGGGGATGAACAGGAAGAATCGATGTCTGAGTAAGTTTTTATTAAAACATTCTTCTGCCTCACATCCCGGCTACCGTGCGTCCCTTAACCAGGTATCACATGTATTAAAAACTTATCACATAGATAGGTAATACAGGTACACATAGCTAACTGGAATTAAAACAACATTAAATTAATAAGCCTCTCAACAGAAATTTATAGCATTACTTGATTTTTGTCTTCCTGGGGAACCTTTTTTTTACCGATTAATTTCGGAGTAATATAATAAAAAAACTGGCAAGTTTATCAGGGAAGATCACTGGTTTTTTTTTTTTTTTCGGATGGGAAATCATCAAATGACTTCTCCCTGAAAGTCTGAAACTCGGGAGCGGGACTCCCGAGTTTCAGACTTTTACTGACTAAAACCCATCCATGTTCCTTCATCGCCCTTTGTGTTCCGGGGCCACGGTATCTCTTTCGAACAGTCCCGCAACCCCGAAGATCACTGGATCCTGCAACACTTTCAACTATCGCAAGAGTCAGTCACTTTTTTTTTATTATGTTTTTGTTTCAGTCAAAGTCACAGCCCCGCGTCGACACATGATTACGACAGCCACTCACACTACGACAACGAGGAAGAAGAACCGGAATCTGAGTAAGTTTTAACTGGATCATTAGGTAATAGACATACAACTGTTACATCAATCCATAGTCGACAACAGTTTAAAATTAATAAGCTCGTGGCTAACAGTCGCTCGAATCAATCTCCAACGCAAGCCGCGCTTGCCTAGATTCTGTGCATGGTTGACCACCCATTAAGTACATACCGAGTATTCTCCGTGCCTCGGAAAGCACGTTAAGCCGTTGGTCCCGGCTGTCATTTGTAGATCTAGTCAGTAGCCTGAAAGTCTGGCAACCAGTCTTACCGATGGGTATCGTATTACCCAGTACTAACTGGGTTTCGGAGGTCAGATACGCAGTCGCTTCATGTAAAATACTGATATTCAGCTGCATCCGGTTAGAGTGAATAATGGTGATAATGAATTAAAGATGTAATGGTTTTATTATTGTTTTAGTCGAAGTCACAGCTCTGTTGAGTCCGCGCATGACGAGAGTCCTCTACACGAGATCGACGAGGAACAGGAGTCCGAGTAAGTTTTCACTGTGAACAATCTATCTTTACCAAACGACGGTAGTTAGAATAACGTATTAAAGAAAGACGTATTGAGCGTGCTGTTGGACTTTCAACTTATAAGCGAACTTTCAATTCCACTGACGATGTATGTATACAAATTTGCGCTTTTTATCACTACTGTAAGCTGAGACAGGAAACTACAGAACACCGAGGCCTGAGCAAAATTAGCTCCATTTGCATAATTTTAAATTGTTTATTCTAGAAGTAGTCAAAGCCCTGGCTCCGCACATGATTACGACAGCCACTCACACGACGAGAACGAAGATGAACCGGAATCCGAGTAAGTTAACACTACGGACATTCTGTTTCACGTAAACTCACCTCCGATTATCTTGCATCTTATAATTTTTCACTCAAAATACATGAGATGTTACGTAACATAGGTACCACAAGATTAATCGATGACCTGCCGTATCTCGCTCACTCGCTTTCGTTATGCCAAAAAAAAGACATACGTCTTCCATAATCAAAATTAAATCGAATTGTTTGTAAATACGGGGGTTGGTGAAATGAGAGTGTTCTGAAATACAAAACCACAAGGTGGCACCACTGGCGTAAGGTCTAAGCATCTATCAAAATACACGAGTTTCTTGTAGTTTACGATTATTTTTTCATTTGATTATCTTTTAAATCATTAATGAAATGCCTCAGTGTTGTGCCGCATAAGTTACCTTTCATTCAGTTTTTCCTTGTACCACTGACTTTTGCAGAAGCTTAATCTTTAGATCAGGTACTTTTCTTTGTCCGTAATCCATATTTATATTGTAAAACAGTGCAAATACGATGAAACGGTAAAAAGTTTCACTAGCATATAGTTCAGGGCCGGCAGTCTCGACAGAGATAACGACAAAATCGCTAACTTTTGATTGCTAATACTAACGAATAAATTCGGGTGCAATAACGATGCTTGCGAGTAACGCAAGTCTCTACATCCAAGATGCGTTTCTGCCGCCGAGACTACCGCCCCAGTACAATTTGACAGACTTGTTTAGACCAGACGCCTACGTAGCGACATCTGGTGTCAGATAAATCCGAAAACCCTCATTCGCGAGAGTTTGCTTAAATGCGGGCTGGGATGCGCAGGGCCGTCGGGTCGGTCTTTGTGGTCAGCCGTGTTTCAGCTGCGAGATGATAATAATTTTACTTTATTGTTTCAATTCAATCGAAGTCATAGCCCTGATCAGTCCGAACATGACAACGAGAGCAGCTCCCACGACGAGAACGAAGAGGAACAGGAATCCGAGTAAGTTTACTTAGCGAATATTGTATTACAATTAAACCAGAAAAGTTATGAACTACTCGGAATACTGAATCGATAACTTGTGAAAGTCGCGAATAACTATTAGATGCGGGAAGCACAGGATCACTCTTGTGTCCTTGGCTTCCTCGTCATGTGATGATGGTTAGGGAAGGCCTACGTCAGCCTTCGGCGGTCGTAGTCAAGAAAATATACCAAAGAAAAATACACTGTAATAATGTATATAAAATAAAAAACAGTTTCATACCGCTCATTAGATAAATGTAATTATTAAGACATGATTACTTGATTATTAATATATAATAATTACATAAACTTTTTTTTTATTTTAGGCAACAAACGTATTTTAGGGTTCCGTCACATATTTAGATTTACGAAAGGGTTCCGTTGCTAAAAAAGTTTGAGAACCGCTGGCCTACGTAGTAGGCTGCGTAGGCCTTCCCTAACCATCAACACATTGGCCTTGTTTCTTCTGCGAGACGATAAGAATGATGTTTTAATATGATTTTATTCTTCAGTCGGAGTCACAACCCTGATGATTCTGCACATGAATACGAGAGCATCTCTCACGACGAGATCGAGATGGAACAAGACAATGAGGACGACCAAGAGTCCGAGTAAGTTTCCACTGAAAACTGTGCGAATAAATGATCTTTCTTTATTTTTTTTACCTATTTTTTGTTAAAATTATTTCCAGACAAAGTCATCACGAGAGCCCATGCCTCGAAGAGAACGAGGACGAACCGGAATGCGAGTAGGTTTAGTTTATTCTGTTATATCCTACTACGCTCCACCCATATCTACCATAGCACCATCCCATATCTTCCCGTGGGTGTCGTAAGTGGCGACTAAGGGACTTACCAGAGAATGGGCAGCAGCGTTCTCTGTGCTTTTGTAACAACCGCACTGCGATCGCTAACCCGCCTGCCAAGCATGGCGATTATGGCAAAAACCCTCCTATGGGGGAGGCCTATGTCCAGCAGTGGACGTCTTTCGGCTGAAATGATGATGATGATATTACGCTCACTTTGTATATTACCCTATAAACTAGCCTATTATTTTTAACTCGCGGCCGCTTGTCTAACAGAACTTTTAATAACTAGTGTTCAATTTATTTCTTAAAGTAGGTATTACATTGTTCACATGCGACGATTGAAATATTTGGGTTTCTTTGTTAATGAGTTGTGATAACTACCCATTAGGTACACTAGCCGTACTTTGTACAGCCAATAAAAACAGCAGTTTTCTACAATTGAACTGACCTGGCTTTGACTGACGGTAATAAAATTGTGTTATTTTTTATTTCTAGTGATTCAGATAGTAGTGATGAAATGTGGGACTACATGCACGATAGTGATAGTATCTGAAAGAGCCATCGACGATGATGGGTGCAGGGAGATGTTTGAGTCGAACATTAAGCAGCCCAGAGATGCCTGCAACGGCGGCTACGACTGCTTCACTAAAAGCCTTCTCCTCGGCTCGGTCGACGCTGCTAAAACGAAAGATGCAATAAGGCTACCATACACTACCACCTGTAGACTAGGTACCTATGTATGCTAAATTTTGAGTTTGGAGTATGTTAAATATTTCGAGAAAATGGAGTTTGATAGATAGACGAACACGAAGTGACTTCTACTTATTTCGTTCAACAACTCTCACCTTTATGACGTGAAATAATTTGTTCCAAAATGTACTACCGAGTTCACTGACGTTCGACTACTATTCAACCTTATTACTTAGGGCATAAGGGTGGAAAGTGTCAGACCGTCAGTGAACTCGGTACTACAACATTTAGAACAAATTATGTTATGTATAATTGTTTTTGTCATTTAGGAAGCGCGTGTAGGCGCGCTTAGAATTTTTATTGGCGCAAAAACCAATATTAGCTGTTGAACATTATTAAACTGACCGAACTGAACCCACCCGGTTCGAGCGAACACACCGGAATAAGCAGTTAGTTGAAGTAGTTAGGTTTTGAATCTCAAAAAAATCGTAATCGTAGTCTAAAACCGCTCAGTCTTGCATATATCGCAAACGACTCGACTGTATTTCTGCTTTTGAAATATTTGTTATGCACTTAGCATGTTATTTTACGAAGGCCGTTCCCTTAACCCGGTAATACCTATAGCGTACCTACTCACATAACCATTTTATTAAAAGTCGGAGTAAAGTTTTGCATTGGTACCCTTTGGTACCTATAACTCTACTTCGCAACAGTTCAACCATACATTTATCGAGGATTGCCACATGCCAATGCATTAAACATGACATAGTTTTACTTTGCGTTTATTAATAAGGGGATAGGGTGTAAACAACCTCATCACGAAGCCGTCAACCAAGTATTCTGTACATAAAACTAAGTAAATTTACGCAAAAATATTGCTGGGAAACGACTTTTTTTGGGTGAAGAATCATGATTTGTGGTAGAACTCAATGTAACGCACTCAAAACATTGTGCTGATGGATGGATTGAATAGTACGGGGGTCGTGAAGGTGTTTAGAGTAAAAACCTTACATTCCAAAATTATGGTCTAAAAGTTGGAATTGTGACCCCCAATATATCTCCGTAACTAGAAGGTTCCCAGGTACGGTGTAGAACAAAAAATGATCGCGATGACGGGGAGAACAAGTGCCTTTCGGTTTTGGTTAAGAGGTTTTTTACACCCAGTATTAGGTATCCGTTAGCGTTAGAGGGAACCCCTTTGTAAAATAACATACTGTTTATGTAATAATTAATGCATACCTAGTTACCTAAGACAATCTTGGAAGCTGGAAGGTACAAAGTATTCCTATAGAACATTTATCTGTGATAATACATTTAATAATGTGTATGTAAGGCTTTATTACAGCCAAATCTTCAATCAGAACACCTGGCCTAAACCAATACTGAGTGTTTGTATGTTTTTTTATTATGAGTGCATTTGTGCGTCGATGGGTGCCACCCTGTATTAGTAAGTAGGTTATTTTCGGTTTCAAGTGAATGGTACTTGCGGTGTTTTAGTTTGTTATAATTTTATTCAAAGTGATCTGGCAGCAATCACCACGCAAATGTATAGAAATAGTAACAAAAAACAAATTTTTAATTACCATTACATAAAATTATGAATGATTGAAAAGTTTTAAATAAATCAGTCTATTTACACGTGTTTTTTTTTCACGTCTCAGGCCAACTGTATTTTGATAGTGATGAGGATGGTAGTAGAGTGAGGCCAATCTACAAGAATTGAAGAGTTATTGAGAATTCACGCCTCGGGCGATTGCGTGTTGTTTAATAACCATACTTATTAGTGGCCGCCTCCACGAGCGAGAGAATCGCCGCGATTCTCTCGCTCGTGGAGGCGACGCCTTATACATATACACATCCATAACTCGGAAACAAATGTCCATGCTCATCACACAAACATTTGCTCCAGCCGGGATGGCAGCATCACTACCGCTGCGCCATTCGGGTCGTCAATGAACTTATCCTCTTGATTAACTTCAAAAAAGCAGTGATAGCCTAGTGGTGTGTCCGTCGGACTGCCAAGTCATAGGTCTCGAGTTCGAACTCAAGGCACGCACTTCTGATTTTTCGGATTCATGTGTATTGTATAATTATCTCTTGCTTCGGTAAAGGAAAACATGGTGAGGAAACCAGCATGCCTGAGAGATATTTCTTGACGGCATGTAAACGGCATAAAAACTCTGACACCAGGTTAGGTACTAACCACACGAATTCACACGATAAAGAAAGAAAGACAGACTTCATATGAGTCGTCATCATCCTCTCGATGACTCATGAGAGGAGGGTGCAGTGGCTAAACGATTAGCTGTCCGCAGCGTGTCTCGGGTTCGATTCCCACACGGAAAAATATTTGTATGGCCTACAGGTAGCTGTTCCGGGTCTGGCTGTTTGTGTATGTGAGTTTAAATGTTTGTAAATGCACCCATGATACAAGAAACTATTAGCGAGGGGCATTGTTAAAAAAAAATTGGGTAGGTGTGGTATTTGCCGCAGTGCTTTCCATGAAACTTATGTGCAGCTCACTAAGGTGCTTAAAGATATAGGGGTATACAGAAATGAGTGAAATAGAACCAATAATATAATATAATGGTACACAGAGACTCCATAGTCGAAGTATTCTATTTTTTTTAATAAAACTAGCATTTCAACCATATACTGTAATTATTAGGTACCTCATCATATTTTTTATCGTAGACGTATTTAGAAAGAGCTACAAATTTTAAGTAGCCCCAACCACTTTCGTCTTAATGTGAACACGTACTAACTAGTAATAAGCAAACGAAAGCCTTGTTAGCTTAAACTGCGACGTAGGTACTGCATAATCACTGGCACTAGGACAATCTAGCTGCATGGCTCTGACTCAGAGCCACTCGGAGCCTCCGAGTAATGACTAGTTTCCTCTAATCAACGATGTCTATGAGTCGCGCATGACACGTAATTAGAGCTAGTCATCACCGAGGCGACATTATAATTAAAATATTAGTATGGATAAGGGCATTTCAGAAAATGAAAAGAGATCATTGAAACAACGAATTTATTTAAAACTATATTACAATCTCTAGTAGTCATGCAATAAAATAAAAATATTGTGCTGAATTATGTTGAATTTCTAAGAAAAAATATTGTGTTACTAACACAAACATGCAGAAGTAACACTGATAATAATTATTACATTGAAAGTCAAATTTTATAGACATTAATAAACATGAATGCAAATGTATGTCGATCGACACTTGTAAGTAAAAGCCCGTTAATAATTAACGTCAAACAATGTAATGTCTAGTTAGTTCACGTCTAACATAAATGCAGTTTTAGGCAACCACCTTTTCACCATTGCGTTTAGTGTGTGTAAAAACTAAATGTAATACCTAAAAACGCGCAATGCTATTTAGGCATTAGGTATGTATTTAGATTTCGAACTTGAATTTTATTAAATAGATATATACCTACTTCAAGGAACACACAGCTACTATCAGTCCATGATAATTCTACTGTCAACAGTTTATCTAGTTCACACAAAGCGACAAACTTACACATCACATAACTTACTTTAAATTTGCTATACTAGATGTTTAAAGAATACAGCATTGTTGTAACAAGGAAAATGTATGGCTTTATTTTTACAAGTGTCGATGTTTTGTTATAATACTATTCTTATTATAGACATTAGCTGAATACAATAACGCACATACACAACGTTTCTTAAATGACAGTAAATTTGAAAGCAACGAAAGATCACCGAGAAAAATTATGATAATGAACTTATCACACAACCACAACTTCTTACACAATAAATTAAATAAATACTTTTAAGTGCTTTATATGAAAATGTCTTTTATCTTGTTATAGTCAAATAATACGTGTCCCAGTTTACATGACTAACATTCTAATAGATTCACTTTAAAATAAATATTTGAGAACTGAATAACTTTGACCCCAAGTGGAGCTCATTATGTAGAGGTGATCTGATGACTCGACTTATTTTTTTTTATATTATTTATTACACAAATACATATTCTTACCAAAAGCTTCAGGTAGTTGCATAAAATTTAGTTTTTTTTAAAGATACATACTACAATGACTAAATTCAACTTGTTCTTCCTATTTGCAGAAACAAAATTTTTCTATTAAGGTTGATGCTCCAGGGTAGCCCGCGAAATTCAAAATGTCTTAAGTTTTTTGCAATTTTCAGGCCAGTGCTAGGTTGAATGTTGATTAAAATATTATTCGCGGCTGACGTATGTAGTTATGGAATTATTATCATCAAAATCATCAATACAACCCTCCAAGTTCATAAAGGTGTAGGAAACAAAAAAAAGCAGAAATAGTAATTTCTACATCTTTATGAACTTGGAGGGTTGTATTGATGATTATAATTCTGTAACTACATACGTCTTGCAGCCGCAAATAATATTGTAATCAACATTAACCCTAGTACTGGCCTGCAAATTGCAAAAAACGTAAGAAAATTTGAATTTCGCGGGCTACCCTGGAGCATCCACCTTAACATGCCATGAAAAAGCATTTTAATAAGTTACTTCAAAATAATTGTGAGAATATTGAAATATATTTTATTACTCATTTTGGTATTTTGTTTGTGTTAAAAAGTGATCAAAAATGCTATACCCATGTTAAGAGCTTGTCCATCGCAACTGGTACAACATTAATCCAGTACTCTGCTCTCTGGTTGAAATATACCAAATTCTCAAAATAAGTAATGTGATTGAATTTACCTAAAATAAATTAATCATTCTTCTTATCCGCAGGTTTTTGTTCTGTTTCTGTAATAGCTGGAAGTGGGGTGCCATTCTTCACTTGTTTCTGTTGTTCTTCCATCTCACCAGAGAACCCAAATTCATTGACACGCTTGCGGTCCACTTTGTAGATCCAGCGCTGATATAAGAAGATGAAAAATACTATGTCTGTAACAGTAAACATTTGTAATTAGAGAAAATTATTAATTTATAAATATCTCAACATCTGACAAATTAAAAAACTTAGAAATGTGCCTTACCATCTCTAAAGCAGCCTATACGATACATTGTTGGCATTTTGATAACAAATGCAAAGATGTCATCTATGAAGGTATTAAGGAACTTGTATGTCATCATTCGCCAGGGTAGATGTGCTACTGATTTCAACTTGTAATTGATGAACAGCTGGGGTGTCATCATAATGAATCCAAAAGTCAATAAATATCCATACATCATATTCAAGACGAAGGAATACCATCCTTTGTGTTCCTGGTATAACAAAGAGTACACACCATATCCAATCAGGAGAGGGAAACAAGCCCAGCTGAGGTAGCGGAACGCTAACATATCATACTGCTTTGTACTGGACGCAACATATGATCCTTTATCAGTAAAACTAAGTTTTGGTATCCCAAATATGCGGTCCTCCCTATTTATCTTTACATCCATTACTTTGTTAATTTTCCATACTTCAATAAGTAAACCAATGAAGCATGAAATTCTGACCATGACATTAGTTTCATTGTCGAGAACATAGAGCAACACTACAGTGGACTGGAAAACATTAAAAAATACTGATCTTACAGAAAGACCTTCAAGAGACTGCCTATTGTTCCAAAACTGAATGTCGTTTTTAAAAGCAAGCAACTCAAATATTGAATGTAAAACAGACACACTAATGGTGAGTCCAAGCAAGTATGGAGATGTATCAAGAAGTAACTCCTTTACTGTGTCCTGCTCCTCATCTTGCTCTTCAGCTCCCAGTGCTGAGAACATGCTCAATTTGTCTCTCATTGCTTGAGCTGTATACAACTGCCATTTAAAAAGGCTCAGGGGCTGAAATGTTAACTCAAGGTTAAGGGTATCAGAGGTCTTGTTAATTGGTACATAATCACGCATCATATTCCAATAGTCATTTAAGAAAACAGCAGGCATATATTGTTTTCCATCTGGCAAAAAGAAAATAAATTCATCTAATGGAGGTGGAACACTTCCCTGCATCCAATTAGTTTGATCAGTGACCAGATTTATCGTTAAATTTGGATGCCAATGTGATACTATTTCCTCTTTAAGTGTTTCAGCTTTTATTACTTCTTCAGCAGACTTTTCAGTTTGCCCTGTTAACAAATTATGTGTTTTCATATAACGGAGCTTTTTGTACTTGTTCAGCTGTTTTTTTCCATATGTAACATAAGGTCCGCCATAGTCCTGTTTATTTTTGGGATCAGGTGATTTACCAGTCTTTACTAAGAATACGTGCAGATAAATAGATCCATTATTCTTAAAGTCCTCTGATGGCTTAATACTGGTAGAGTGTGTGAAAGTACCATCGTTAAGAGGACCACCTTGCCAATCACCATAAACAATTCCAGTATGCTTCCAAATTAAATCTGAATCATCTATATCAGTATAATATGGTATCTCTGATACATAACAATACATATCTAATACTGTGCCATTAGCAAACATATTAGTAGCAGGAAGACGGGGCACTGCACTTGGGTTGCTTAAATCTGTCTTGGGTGCAGATGGTTGACGGAACATGGTTGTGATGAAATAAACTACTAATGCTCTGATTATCAATGACTTTGTGATAGCAAAAAACGATTCCAGCTTAGATGGTTGCATTCTGCGCCGTTGTTCGTCAATCTCGGCATTGATCTAAAACAATAGTGATTAAGTTTATGTTCTTTAGTAAAATAAATTATTGATCTTGACCTAAATGGATTTTTACAGGTTATTTTTAAAATATTCTAAAAATTCATTTTTTTTTTCTGACTCGATAGACGAGACCCACCTCTCATGCCATTGTGTTCTTTCCAATTCGAAATAAAGTTACTTTATTTTACTTACATCAACAGCATCTTCAGAAGATCTATTTGCTTCAACTAAACTGTTTTCGGTGGAGACCTCGCCAGGGGGATTGTTGGAAGAACTGAGACTATCAGTTTCCGCCATACTGAATAACTGGTTTTTACTTCGTTAATGCTTGTTATTTTTTAGAGCACTTAACATTGATTGGCAAGGACAACTTAATCTCATCATTCCCTACGTCTTAAAATAAAATTGGATTTTCTTTCTATCAAAACGCACAAATTATCATTGCCAACTTTATTTTTATAATTCCATAGATAATTTATTGTTTTGAGATGCGGGCTTTTAAGACGTCCAGTTAGTCTTGAGCGATCTCTACACGTCTATGGTGCGTCAAAATAGTTTACCTTATTCCCGGCAAAGTTTGGTTTTAAAAATTGGACTAGTTCCATAATCAAGTCAGAAGCTAATCAAGTTTAACCTTTGGTATAATAAGTTTAGAATCCTACTCTGTTTAAGCAACTCTCTTCAACCTGAATAATATTTCGTCTTCATTTACAATTGTGACTATTCCTCGACTACTATTTAAAAGAATTATGTAACCGAATAAAGATACTGACTAAAAGAAAATCAAACGTATCAGAGGCAGGGTGATAACATTTTCGAGCTCACTTCGCTGGCTCTTGTAACCTGGGTTCTCATTATGGAAAGTCTATCAAAGTTCCTTGTAGATGGAGACTCCATCAGACGCCGCGAGTGAATCGCGCGCTCCGCCGTTAGTTCGACGTGAACACACACAAACATGTCACTAGCTTGCCCCAAAGAGTAAAGTAACTATTATAGCATGCCCGCTACCACATGAGTAAGTAAACGGCCGCTACTTAGACCACACGTGCGTTTCGTACGTGAACACTTGGATATTACACCATATGTTTGATATTTCGTGACCGCACCCGCGAGTCAACGTGTATGAGCACTAAATGTAAACTTGATTTGACAACAAAGAAAATGAAAAACAAAAATAAACCATTGGAGGTTAGTGTATTTTTGGCGTAAGTACATATAAAGTTCATCACAATTTTATGAACAGATAAATGGCCGATTAAATTTACACTGATTGAATATCTACACTTAGACTACACTAAAGTAAAATCCAGTTTTTAATGTAGGTAACATTAAAAACTGGATTTTACTTTTCCGAGCCTCCTCTAAACGAATCCGTACAAAAAACAAAACCCGGGTCACTGGGTCACTTAGTTTCCGAGATACGATAGGGAGGGGGAGGAAGGGGGGCATAAATAAATGAATTAACCTTTTTATTTAGACCTAAAGGCCGCTTTACATTTGGCTAAATTCAGTTAGCTAAATGAATTAGATTCTGAATTTAGACAAGTGTAAAGACGTTCAGACTGTTATACACACTAGTTAGACAATCATAGTCGTGTCTACCGATCTAAATCAGTTAGCATGCTGAATGGGGAAGGCTGGTCAAAGCTGATTGTAGATGGCGCGTCCATAGCTTAGACCCAATCTGTCCAATGAGGTCAATCTATTTTGAAATATAAAATGACAGTGACAAATTTTCAACCAATGACGATGTTTGGTTCATGCGCTGCTAGCGCCATTAGTTCCACCAGTTGCCCACCCCATTTAGCCAAGTGTAAAGCGATTTAGACAAGAAATGCGTTTAGTTATCTGCTACCCTCAGCGGAGTGTGCACGTACATCATTTATCGCCGAACGCAGCGCTGTAGGTACTACTTTCGAGCAGCGATGGCCACTAAAGAAAAAGAAGTAATTCTTCGATTACTGGATATATATAAAGAAATGCCCTATTTACGCGAATTTAAAAATAAAGAATATCGAAATGAGGGGCAACGAGTTCTTCTAGACATTTTTAAGGAATTGGAGCCAAATGCGACCTTGAAAACACGCCAGAATATAAATGTATACTAATATAAATATATATAATTATGTCTTTTTTTAGTAATAAAAATCGAGCTCGACGCAACCATAGCCAAGGCGAGCCCTATCCTTTGACACAGCCTTTGATGTTTTGATGGTGCCATGAGAGTGACAAATAGATACGTACGACACGCTAAGAATTCGCTGTTAGGCCCGGACTCCACCAAAGCGGAGAAGAGCGGAGCAGAGAGGAGATGTCTAAGATACGACCAATCACTAGAGACGAGAGCCGCGATTTAGATTTCAACCAATGTGATTGGTCGGTTTGCACACTTCTCCTCTCCGCTCCGCTCCTCTCCGCTTTGGTGGAAACCGGGCCTTATACTGAGTTAGCTAGCTAATTAGATCAAGTGTAAAGAGCGAGCTTTTTTTCGCCAACGCTCACTGTCTGAATTTAGTGAACTAAATTTAGCCAAATGTAAAGGCCGCTTATGACGGTCGCCACCCAGTGTCTCTGGAAGGGGCACTCCGGTCTAGCAGCAATCATCTTCAAAATGCTATTGTCACTACCATGCAGGCGCTGCAGTAAGGAAGCCGCTTTCTTTCGCATGATAGCGTGGAAGCCATCAGTGCGAGCCTCTGCGAACATTCCCGATGCACTACAGCGCCATGGCAGTCCCAACAGGATCCTGAAGGCGTTATTAAATTCTTGCCGGGGTTGCGGGACTGTTCGAAAGAGACACCGTGGCCCCGGAACACAAAGGGCGATGAAGGAACATGGATAGGTTTTAGTCAGTAAAAGTCTGACACTCCCTCCTGCTCCGCCCAGAGCGAGAGAAGTCATTTGATGATTTCCCATCCGAAAAAAAAAAAAAAAAAAGGCGTTATTAAATTGGACACGACCACACTATCTCGGCACGCAGTTCATGGATGGTATTTTCTGACTTCTGCAACTAACACTGCAGCTGGGCCAGGCTTGACTTCATCGATGTAATGTCCTTTAACAGCCTGGTGACGTCTACGTGATCGAAAGTGACGGGCTGCAACTTATGAAGCTCCTTCGCTACGAAAGTTGGCACGTCGTCAGGGTCGGTCACCTTTAGAAAGGTAATGATGTCTTGGATGCTCTTCTCTGTACCATCTCTCCTCCGAGATAGCATTTCATCAAGCTTCCCAGTCGACTGGAAGACTTGACAGTTCGCTTTAGACTTAGAATAACGCTGTCTGTTGAGAGTCCTGCTTTGGACCTGAACTGTGCATCGTGCAACTCAACCTGTGCAGTGAGGTGACTACTCAGCAGACTGTCAAGCACTTTGGCTGATGTGGTAGCGAGTGAGATGGGTCGATAATCATTTATATCAGACATATCACCCGTCTTATTTTTAACTATCGGCACGACTATTGTCCGCTTTAGCGTCTCCGGCAAGTACGACTGACCTAAACACAGACTGAAAAACATAGACAGTACTCTCGGCAAGCAAACCCCCGCATATTTAAAATGCTCGATACTGAGCCCGTCGTGACCAAGAGATTTTCCACGCTGAATTTTATTTATTATTTTAGCCTCATTATGTACCTACATTAAACATTGCGAATGTTATTGCAATACCTGTAACGGTTGCTATTGGGGAGAGTTTTAATAAAAACCAAAGGATAAGGATCGACAAAGGTGTCGATTTTGTTGTGCACAAACTAAACTTAATTTAGGCTATTGCTATCTTTTTCTCTCTAATGAAACGAGACAGAGACGGACGTAATTTAGAGCTGTCAAATTTAATTGGAACTAATATTTCCATAAAAATGAATTGTGCACGTAAAAACATGTCGACCAAAAACACGATAAAGCAAGGCAAGGCATAAAATAGTTTGACATCTCTAACTTAGTTCATAGCTGTAGCCGTCCTTTTCTCGCACTGCCTTTTAGTACACGATAGCAATAGCTTTAGTTCTAGCTTAATCTAGCTAGATCACAGAGAGCTAGATTGACAAACTTGGCAACTTTGTCAATCGAAAATGAAATTGCTGAAAACATCGACTTTGATAACTTATTCTATGAGTTCGCCGATAGAAAGGCTAGAAAAGTAAATAAAAAATAAAAAAAGATATTATTTTTTTAATGAAGCGCTAGAAATCTCGCTCAGGGCGCTGGTCGTGCTAAAACCGGCACTGGATGGAGTGTTCAAAATTAAGTCTCAATCTGACCTTTAAGATAAGGTCAAGCTATTTTTAAATACTTATACATAGAGTGAAATTTTTCAACCAATAATGATGCTTTGCGTTGGAAATAAGCTAGTGCCAGCTTTCTTCCCCATAGTAACTTTTCATCATAACTAGATACGACACAGACGGACTTACTTACATTAGTAAGTACTTATTATTAAGTTTTTGAGATTTTCTCACATTCAAGTCGGTTTTATTTTTTGCAAAAAAGTTTTTTTTTACTTTTTAGTGGTTCACATGGTGCTTACCCCTTAACAGCGTACCGGCGTGATTTTATGATAAGAACTAGTGTAAACATTAGACAGACATGAGATTTCAGCAATCCCAGTCCATTTACTAATATAATGAGGAGTTCCGTTGCCTATCTCCGAAGTTCTTCATCAGATCTTCACCAAATTGAAATAGGACCACTCCGAGAACTTTCTCGGAGTGGTCCCATTTCAATACTTATGTACTCTTCCAAAAAACTACCCAAATCGCTTCAAGTGTGCCTATAAAATTTGAAGAGTTCTCTCTATTTCTCCAGGATCCCATCATCAGATCCTGGCTTGATGATTATGGGATCACCTGGGAAGCAAACCCCTAAAAAACAAAAAAAAATATTAAATCGGTGTAGCCATTTTCGAGTAATCGGGGAACATACATAAAAAATAAGGTTCTAACGAATTGAGAACCTCCTCCTTTTTAAAGTCGGT